>CM032448.1:5463160-5759691 GCA_019049505.1 Pachyrhynchus sulphureomaculatus
AATCATGACAAACAACACCATTGGTCACGAAAAGTTTGGCCAGTGCAGGAAGAGCTAAAAGTTGGTACAAAAAACGTGCATTTAGTTAGCCGAGACCGCATCGTACTTCCATCACTTCATATTAAACTCGGCATAATGAAACAGTTTGTGAAGGCGCTTGACAAAAGTGGCGAATGTTTAATTTTCTTTCACGCAAGTTTCCAGGATTAAGTTCAGAAAAATTAAAAGCTGGTATTTTTGATGGGCCACAGATTAGGCAACTCGTGAAAGATCCTAATTTTGTCAAATCAATGACTGAAGTCGAATCCAAAGCTTGGAATTCATTTGTTTTGGTTACGAGTAGCTTCCTAGGCAAAAAGAAATCTGACGACCACGTCGAGCTTGTTGAGTGCATGCTATCGAACTTGCAAGAGCTAGTGTGCAACATGAGTATAAAAATCCACTTCCTGCACTCGCATTTAGACCGATTTCCACAAAATCTGGGTGATTTTAGTGAGGAGCAGGGTGAAAGATTTCATCAGGATCTTCGGACAATGGAAGAGCGTTATCAGGGGCGGTGGGACTCACATATGATGGCAGACTACTGCTGGAGTTTGCAACGAGATCTACCTAAAGTCGTTCATTCAAGGAAATCTTATAAAAGATCATTTGCTAGTGTTCAATATAAATTTTGTTAACATAATGTATTCTTTTTTTGTATTTTTTTGGCAAAATAATAAAACTGTATATTTCAAAAGGTAAAGCTGTTAGCAATCTCCCAGTATTTTTTTCATAGTCAGGGCCATAGAAATACCCAATAACAGAAAAAAAAATAAAGGAAACAAGACTTGTGTTGACCAGTGTAATGCATCCTATCATAGTCGCCAAATGAATAAGGTACCAAGTTCCACCAGCAGAAAAAGGGGAATACAAGCCGTTTTGTGCGAACGTGGCATATATTTCCATGAAAATTACATAGTTAAACAATTGTTAGAAGTTTTAAAAAGTTACAATTTTTCAAAGGAATATGTTTGTGATAAACTTGCAAAGGAAGCAGGATACGAAATAATTCGGCGTCCACTATATTATTGTATCTTTAATGCGATCGAGTTGATATGGCATAAAATAAAGTCCAATATACGTGCTCACAATAATACACCCACTTTAAACAGTAGTGTTGAAAAACTAGAGAAAACTGTATTCAACACATCAAAAAAATTGAAAACTCATCAAGATGTATGTACATAAATATAAATAGTTTAGAACCTGTAAAAAACTTATTATTGATTTGCAAGATAGTAGCGATAATCAAATTGAACTAGATATTAATTAATAACTAAAACTGTAACAAATATACGCGAGGACACTGTACACTGTTTTAATATATTTGTGTAATTACTATATTGTGTATTATTCAGTACATAAAGCATTAAATTTTAAATTTTACACCCAACAATTATAGAATCAGGTATAGTGCGGCCCTGCACGATGCCTTGTCATCAATCAGTCATAAATTAATCACTTTCGAATCTTGCTAAGTCACTGTCTTAGATCTTGAAAAATACTATACTTGAAACTTAAACTTGAAAAATTGAGTTTTGAGCAGTTTATTCCGAAGGGATGTAGTTCTCCATTTAAAAAAATATTTCACTAAATAGGGAGTGCGTTATTAAAGTAATACAATACCAGTGTTTTTCATCTGTGCACATTTTTAACTTATGTTAAAACTGTCGAAATATTGAAAAATTTTACTTATCGGTAAAACGATACAACAAGGTGACAGCCCAAGAAGCGGTCGACTGCGTGAAAAAAGAACTAAAGACGCTATAAAAGTAGTCGCAGGAAAAATTTACACATCCGTTCCACAACCAAAAAATAAGGACAAGATAAATTAAAATCCAGCCAAAAAAATATGTCTCGCATTATTAAAAAAGGCAGAAGACCTTAGAATAAAGGTCGGAATCACACTAAACATAAAAGACAGTAGCGACGCTCAAGAACATTTTTAGGTCTTGTTTTTAGTGTTCCGTACGGAACACTTATAAGATCACTTCGGTGTCTGTCTGTCTGTCTGTCTGTCTGTCACACCCGATTTTCTCCGAAACTATTTGACATAGAAAGGTGCAATTTTGACTTAAGGGGTTAGTTTTGGGGGGTGAAGTCGTAAGTGAAAAAAAAATTTTTTTACTAGGTCATCGAGTGTGGTGTCAAATGAAAGCTTGTGAAAACACGAGTAAAAAATATATATATAATATTATACTTGCGCGCACTTTTCTTCGTATTATTTTTAAAAAATTCGCGAAAAAATCGCTGTCCCGGGTCTTATCTCGAAAAGTACCTATCAAAGAATTTCGAAAAAATTCTGGAATATTCTCCACGGGGTCTAAATTGAACGAAAATTATCACGAGTGCATTACCTTTAATAATTTATATGGTATATAAAAACAAAAATTTCAAGGTCATCAGATTTCAGTAAAGATTGAAAACAAACTTTGTTGAAAACTCATTTGGGGTGTATTTTGTGAAGTCACTGATCATTTTATACTTCTGTGACAAAAATTTTTTTAATTTAAAAGCAATCAACGTATGGAACACTAATTGCGCAAGTTCAACTTGCACTTGACCGGTTATTTTATTACGCATGCGTTTTCTATCATACCAACAACATGGCTGTAAACGCGCGGGTAAATTTAGTTTTGTAATTTTTGTTCAGTATTACGAGGCTGGTTTGAAAAGTCCGTGCAAAGTCCGAGAGATGGCACCACCGGCACGTATCGAGGTCATGTTTAGTTAGTAGCATCTCTTGAATGAACGCACACCAAGTTTCAGCCATATTGGTCTATTTCTTTGTGTTTGGCATTCGTGTGAATCAAGGAAGTCGAGTGATTTTCAAGAAATGGACGAAAAAACAATTTCGTGTGGTGATTAAACATTACTTTATGAAAGGCAAAACGCCTCAGGAGACTAAAGAGAAGCTTCATAAACATTATGGTGACTCTGCACCTTCGATTAGAACAGTTTATAAGTGGTTTCAAAATTTTCGGACTGGTCATATGGGCACAAGTGACGCTGAACATTCTGGACGGCCTGTGGAGGTTACGACTCCAGAAATCATTGATCAAATCCATGATATGGTGATGGATGACAGAAGAGTTAAGGTGCGTGAGATTGCTAGTGCTGTGAGCATCTCGACTGAACGGGTACATAATATTTTGCATAAACATTTGGACATGAGAAAGCTATCCGCAAGATGGGTGCCGCGATTGCTCACGCTTGACCAAAAACGGAATCGTGTAAAGTGTTGCAAGGATGGTTTGCAGCTGTTCCAGAAGAATCCGGAGGACTTTAAGCGTCGTTTCGTCGGCCGTTCCTTCGGCCGGAAAGGTTATGGCGACTGTCTTTTGGGATTCGCAAGGGATAATCCTCATCGACTATCTGGAAAAAGGGTAAAACTATTACAGGTGAATATTATTTCATCGTTATTGGACCGTTTGAAAACCGAGCTGCAAGAAAAACGCCCGCGATTGGCCCACAAGAAAGTCCTTTTCCATCACGACAACGCACCAGCACACACCTCAGCAGTTGTGGTCGCAATATTAATGGAAATAGGATTCTAACTCGTTTCACATCCCCCCCTATTCTCCAGACTTGGCTCCCTCGGACTACTATTTGTTCCCCAATTTGAAGAAATGGCTGGCGGGACAAAGATTTTATTCAAACGAGGAGGTGATTGCAGACACTAATGGATATTTTGCAGACTTGGACAAATCCTATTATTCGGAAGGGATCAACAAACTAGAACATCGTTGGACGAAGTGTATAAGCCTAAAAGGAGACTATGTCGAAAAATAAAAAAGGTTTACCCCCAAACACATAAGTAGTTTTTATTTTTGCACGGACTTTTCAAACCAGCCTCGTATTTACCCGTTTTATAAAATGTAAGTTTAAGTTTCTTTATAATTTTTATTATTATTTATCATTTGTTTTCTGTGAAAACCTTGCTCTCTCTTTTTGGCTCATTAATTTGGCAAATAAAAAATTAATCACAGTCCGGACCGAGTTGGTCTATTCCAAAACCGGGCAAGTTTTAAATTCGGTCCGAGATGGGCTATTTTTATGCAGACTACCTGTTTCCTTGGGCCGAGATGGGCGATGCCCAGCAGGTTACCTACGGTGTCGGGGAGTTCCCCGTATAGTAAAAGACGGGCAAAATAATGATGAGATAAGCATAGTTGAGATACAGAAATATATTTATATATATTTTATCCTATCTGGGGTATCCCAGGAGTTTTGGACCTCGAAAAAGTTGTGCTCCTTTGTTTATAAACAATTTAACGTTTTAAAAATGCGTTTTTTGAGTTTAAAAATCTGAATAATTCCGGTTATATAAGTCGTATCGAGACAAAAAAAAATGACCGGTCAAGTTGAACTTGCACAATAATTAGTGTTTCGTACGTTGATTCTTTTTAAAATAAAAAATTTGGTTAGGGTGGTATAAAATGATCAGTGACTTCACAAAACACACCCCAAATGAGTTTTCAACAAAGTTTGTTTCCAATCTTTACTGAAAACTGGTGACCTTGAAATTTTGGTTTTTTTTATATACCAGATAAATTATTAAAGGTAATGATAATTTTCGTTCAATCTATACCACGTGAAGAATATTCCAGGATTTTTTCAAAATTTTTTAATCAGTACTTTTCGAGATAAGGTAGGGGACAGCGATTTTTCAAGATTTTTTAAAAGTAATACGAAGAAAAGTGTGCGTAAGTATTACATTATATACATATTTTTTACTCATATTTTCACAAGCTTTCATTTGACACCACACTCGATGACCTAGTAAAAAATTTTTTTTTCACTTCCGATTTCACCCCGCAAAACGAATCCCTTAAGTCAAAATTTATGTTACGGTGATATAAAATGATCAGTGACTTCACAAAACACACCCCAAATAAGTTTTCAACAAAGTTTATTTCCAATCTTTACTGAAAATTGATGACCTTGAAATTTCTGTTTTTTTTTATATACCAGGTAAATTACTACAGGTAATGCACTCGTGATAATTTTCGTTCAATCTACACCCCGTGGAGAATATTCCACAATTTTTTTCAAAATTTTTTGATAAGTACTTTCCGAGATAAGGCGGGTAGACAGCGATTCTTCGCGATTTTTTAAAAATAATACAAAGAAAAGTGCGCGCAAGTATTACATTATATATATATTTTTTACTCGTGTTTTCACAAGCTTTCATTTGACACCACACTCGATTACCTAGTAAAAAAATTTTTTTTTCACTTCCGATATCACCCCCCCCAAAACTAACCCCTTAAGTTAAAATTTAACTTTCAAAACTACATGGCTCTGATGAGGCCATCAATTCCTATATTAGTACCAAATTTCAACTTTCTATGACAAATAGTTTCGGAGAAAATCGGGTGTGACAGACGGACAGACAGACAGACAGATACCGAAGTGATCTTATAAGTGTTCCGTACGGAACACTAACAAGTTCTTTGTGTGAAGGAACGCATTTGCGAATTTGACAATGGAATTAAAAAATGGAAACAAACATCCCATTATCTCAGAAACTGTTGCCCGGAGCAACATTTATCAAGAGACCTTTTTTTGACAGGAGAAGGCAGAAAATACGAATATTCAATTAAAAATATCATACAGAGTGATATAAAAAAATTACGAAAATTTAAAAGTATACACAGTGCAATAAGTGGCGCCCCCTACAATTTACAACAAAACTGTGAGCTGATTTCGATTTCTCATCTCAGAAAACCCCTTAACACCGAATCTTGTACAAGTAGTACAATTATTAAGAAAGCTACTTAAGAAAAACTAAAATAAGAGTGTAACTTTGACACCCTGTACCTCAAAAATTACGAATTTTTGCACTAAGGTAAGTTGAGTTAAATGGTCATATTTTCATCCCAGAAATCCACAGTAACTCTATGTACACGGAATACTGAGACACCCTGTATTTTTTACAAAATTTGTTGGTGTTTTTAAAAAGAAATTCGTATTAAAACAATTAATTGTGACATTGAAATACGTCAAGACCAAATGGCAAATAATTTACTTGCATTTTTGTTATTAATGATCAATATATTTTCTCAATATATTGTGGTTATTGTGGGTATTGTATTTATAATTTAAGCAGGTTACCTACGGTGTCTGGTAGGCGTTCCCCGTAGGCTATTCATATAAAAACGAATAATTTGATAATTTTTAATAGTATTTTTCTTATGAGCATAGCACACATGCTGCAGGAAAATCTCTAAAGCGCTACAGGGGCAACGCGTGTGCAGAAACAGCGATTTACGGTCTGGTCAAAGATACCCACCGTTCCACAGATTCCAGAACACTCTGCAAAGTCAGTAAATCTCCCAAGACACAGACGCTTCTATAAACTATACAGTCATCAGCAAACCGCAGGACTCTTGAAGTTATACCACTTGGAAGGTCACTTATAAATACGAAAAAAAAAACGTGAGAGGACTCAGCACACTTCCCTGGGCAACTCCCGAAGTCCCTAGAATATCCACAGACACACAGTTGCCAAACCTAACCCTTTGGACCCGATCTGTCAAAAAGTTTGCCGTCTGTCATTATCACTCTGACATCAAGATTCAAAGTTTGCAGCTTACCACTTAAATGGTCATTAGAAACACGATTAAAAGCGATTTGGAACTGAAGTAATACAGCATCCACTCGGCCAGAAATTCAAAACTTACTCTGAAACGTTTAACAAGAAAAGTAATAAAAAAATAGGAAAAGTACCGCATTACCAAAATCTCTCAAAAATACTTACTTGAGTCCCTTTCTAGTCACCGAAAGCCTCCCCACATGTTCCTGATCCAACCAATCAGATCTAACTTCCACATTAGGACTTTCCGTAATTGTAACGCCGGGAACAGTGGGGGACGGTAACTCGTCTTCTCCATCGCCAATTACGAATCTCTTACTATTCCTCCTAGTCAAGAAGTTTTTGTGCAACATTTTGGAGAGTACGAAGTTAAAAGTTGGTGTGGGAGTTGTGAGAGTATCTTGTCCGAAGTAGTCTTCCTTTTGAGAGGAGTTTGTTGAGGTGTTAGGTACTACTTCTGATGAGTTTGGAGTAGTTTTGTTGTGGTCTAGAGCCACTTGGTTGCTACTGGAGTGGTTTTGAGGGCCTCCAATATCACAATTTGGTTCCTGGTTAAGTTCTTCTGCAGTTTCTGATGTTCCCTCTACATTATCTAAGATTCCAGAAGAGTTTAAACTAGTGCGGACGTTACTAGATGTAATTGAGGGAGAGCTTGATATTTTTACTTCTTCTTGGTCGCCAAGAAAAACACTTTCATTGCCGTTCCGGGTACTCACAGACACGTATTGTTCTGCCTGATCTTCTAGATTTTCATGTATAAAAATTAGGTTATTATTGATATTCTTTTCTTCGCAACTTTGAGCCTCTTTGTGAATGCGTTTCGTGTTTAGAGGACTACAATTTATGTCTTGGTGCTCTTGGTTTTTATGGCAAAATAATCTATTATTATTAGAATTATACTGGTGATCTTCTAATGTATATAGAATATTATCTAGAGAATTTTCGGGCGATCTAGAGGCACCTTGATGCCCTGGATAGGCATCAAGGTCTATAAACGAGTTATTATAAATTTTCTTTGAGTGCACAAGATTATCTAAAGTATTTTGAGGTAAAGCATCGGTAGGTTTACCGATCGGATGTATCTGACCCGTGTTTGAAGATTCTTGAACTGGAGGTAAGGAATTTAAATGATTTCGATAATTCTTATCGAATATCGAGTAATTTATTGCCTTTTTTTCACTATCCAGATAGTTCTGAACCGCAGTTGAGGAAAACTTCGAAATTTGAGGACCACCCTTTGAGTCTGCGGTCTTCTTAATAACCGCCTTGCCTTTCGTAACTTTATTTTTGAAATTTTTGTATATTTTAGGTACAAAGTTAAGTGAATCGGGTCGTTTTACTTTCAACGAATTTTCACCACATTCATTCTCTATATTTTTGTCTGTCGTTTCACCATAACCACTATTTTCTTCACTTGTTTCCACATAACTCGCTTCCACTTCACTTGTTTTACTATTAATACTAGTAGGTCCACTATTCGAATTACTAATAAACTTTCTGCAATTGTTTTCTTCAATTGTTGACGTCAGTTCAACTGTTTTATCTTCTTTTGTTTTGACAACGCCTTCATTATTTTCAGTATCGAAACGTATCGTGCGTATAAAAAACAAGTGGGCGTACTTAAAGAAACTCAAAATATAACTAAAAACACTACGGATGATTTTTTCGAATAGGTTACTCATAGAACTTGTTTTTCCATTGCTTAATGGTTAAATAATACAGGCACGAGGTCTACTGGTCGTCAAAACTAGTTTTTTTTCTTAAAATTTCCTTGTTTGTAAGCTAACGATTTTACTGCCTTCTTTGATGGCTTTTTGTGGTTTTTAAACACCTAGAAGTAAGTTTTAAGTAAATATACGAATTTATATAGCAAATCTGATTTAATTTGCGTCAAAACAATGTTTAAATATTCCAAAAAATTCCAAAAATCCTTCTTAATCCTATTTCCTAATTTTTTGTTTTTACGCAAGACGGCCATGAAACAGTTGAACGTCTACACATACGTATAAACAAATAAGCATCGGTAAATTTGATTATTTAAAGCTTGGCCTACTTCGCGCTGGAAGCGACATTGACACTGAGAAAGTATTTGAATTTTTTTAGTTTACGTAAGTATAAAATAACGTGTGACTATTATGATATATCTAAATTGCTTTAACTTGGGAATAATGATTTTAATGAAAACTCATTTTACACATCTGTTAGAGTATTTAAGCATCAACGTGTACTTGTACATGATTAATCGGAATACGTGCAATTTTTTTTTTTTTACACTTCCCAAAAATATTATCAGTCTATCAAACTTTATAAAACATTAAAACAATTTTTGCAGATAAACCAGAAGGTAATAAAAATCATACATGATATTAACACAAAATGCAAAACAAATATAAAAGTGGGACATCCACTGAGCCCTCGCTCAGTGGATGTCCCACGCCGGAATAAGACAAGGCGATTCACTAAGTCCCTTTATCTTCAACCTCGTCATGGACAGAATAGTGGAGAATCTTCCAAAAACTAGAGGATACAAAATAGGCAACACACGCTTCCTCATAATCTGCTACGCCGATGCTGCAGTCCTTATCTCCGATTATGAGGACAACCTTTAGAAGATCTTTCTTGCCTTCAATTTGGAAGCGAGAAAACTAAACATGATTAGGGACACAGTAACAGATAGATATATTCCTATGATTCGTTTCATTACAAACAACACAAATTAGCCTCATTACATTTTTTTAGTTCATCGTTTGGTCACTTTCCCTCTGAACAGAGTAAACTTTAATAAAGAAAGGAATCGTATTAGAAATATAACTAGAGTTAATGGTTATGACGATGATTTAGTAAATAAGTTTAGGTGGTAGATGGTAGATGCCCAGATCCCACCAGCATCGCCCGGTGTGATACCATCGCATCGGCTTAGGCTGCGTGAAGTTGCTTAACGTTTCGTGGCTGTGCCGATGTCCCGGACTGTGGGACCAAATAGCATGATGAGGCACCTGGATACAAAAAATTCCGGAGGTAAAATAGCCCCTCGTTCGGATCTCCGGGTGGGGGCTGGTTCAGGGGCGTCGACATGCAGAGAACAGAATTTCAAAATGGATTTTTGCAACATACGAGGTTTAAATTCGAACATAAATTCAGTGCACCAACACCTGCAATCAAATAAATCTCATGTACTCGCTCTCTGTGAAACTAAGGTCAGTTCATCGACCAGCACAGTAAACTATCTTTATCCTGGGTACGATTTCTATTCCCGATTTAGGCGTAACTTTGGAATCTGTCTTTATGTCAGAAGCGACCTCTCTTGCCAACGAGAAGAGGCTCTGGAGCCCCCCAACTTTGATGTTATGTGGTTAAAAATAACGACTCAACCAACCACAAGGTTTATCTGTATCCTCTATCGACCACCAAGTGATACTAACTTTAGAACACTTTTCGCTTCTCTTGCAGACACCATCGATCATTTACAAATTAACTATCCAAATGCCGAAATTGCCATCCTGGGCGACTTTAATGTCCACAACATCAACTGGCTTAAATATTCAAATACTACCGATGAACAAGGTCGTGAAGCCGAATCATTTTCAATCAGTTGTGGCTTGACTCAGCTTGTTGATGAACCAACACGGATCCCTGATCGAGACGGAGAGTTCGCCAGTCTTCTTGATCTGTTTTTAACCACCAATCCGGAGATTTACACGGTCAGCGTAAATCCGCCGTTAGGTTCTTCCGACCATAGACTACTTTCGACATCGAGTATTCTACCAATCAGTGATGGAGAGGCGCCCAAACCGCGCAAGATTTGGCACTACAAATCTGCTAAATGGGAAGATCTCATGGAATATTTTCGAACTTTCCCTTGGTTGGACGTTTATTTTCGATCCGACGACCCATCTGACTGCGCCAGGGAGGTTTCCGATGTTATTTTGGCCGGTATGGAGGCTTACATCCCTTTTTCGAAGAAATGCCCTTCCAACGGCAAGCCTTGGTTTGACCTAAAATGCAAAGAAGCTGTTGCTTCTAAACATCTTGCATACCGACAGTGCCGTGAAGATCCTAACACCATAAATCGTAACATCTTTGTTTGTGCCAGGAACAAATGCAAAGAAATTATCGACGAAACCAAGGAGGTACACAATCAACGGATTAGAAACAAACTTCCCGCTTGCCCCGGCAATTCCAGGTCCTTTTGGTCAGTCGCTAAGGCAGTTAGTCAAAATTTCACCAAATCCACCATACCACCACTCACACGGCCAGATAATTCTATTGCAACGACACCTGTTGAGAAAGCGAACCTGTTGGCTGAACTCTTTGCTTCACATTCTACTGTCGATTTCCAAGGAAAAACACCACCTACTATTCCCATAGGGCAGTCAAGGATGCCCGATATTGTCTTCAGATAGCGTATCATAAAACGTATTTTGATGAAGCTAGACACCAAAAAGGCTTCTGGCGCTGACGGAATACCTGCCATAGTTCTCAAGAACTGTGCAACGGAACTAACACCAGTTTTCTTTAGACTTTTCAACATATCCTACAGAAAGGGAATATATCCTTCCTGCTGGAAATGTGCCACAGTTCACCCAATACCTAAAAAAGGCAAGAAGACCTTGCCAAATAACTACCGACCAATCGCACTACTCTCAATAATATCGAAAGTCATGGAAAAGGCTATCAATCAGCATCTTCTAAAATATCTTGAAGGATTCAACATTATTAGTGATCACCAATATGGCTTCCGTAAAAATAGATCAACAGGAGATCTTCTCACTTATGTAACACATGTTTGGAACAACGCAATTGAACACTTTGGAGAATCTCGAGCGGTTGCTCTTGACATATCCAAGGCATTTGACCGTGTTTGGCACGATGGGCTGTTGGCTAAGTTACGTTCTTATGGTATGTCTGAAAAGTTCTGTTTATGGCTCTCATGTTTCCTCAGAGAGCGTTCTTTACGAGTGGCAGTCGACGGATTTCTTTCTAACACTTTCACTATCAACGCCGGTGTGCCCCAAGGTTCCATACTATCTCCTACTCTCTTCCTTATTTATATTAACGATCTGCTGGAAAAGACCGAGAATCCAATCTACAGCTTTGCAGATGACAGTACACTTATCTCTTCATTCACTTTGAATGCTCGGACATCGACTACTCAGACGAATATCCGCAGACAGCAGAAAGTCATTCAACTTAACAAAGACCTGGAAGAAATTCTATTTTGGGGTGACAGTAACCAAGTGGAATTTAACGCTACAAAAACCCAGGCGGCAGTTTTTTCTAAAAAAGTTAACGTTGCAGAACCCGACATAGTTATGTCGGGGCACTCCATCCCTCTAACATCGTCACTCAATCTGTTAGGCGTTAATTTGGGAGCGAATATGTCCTGGCATGAACATGTTGCAGGCATAGCAAGGAGAGCTTCTCAAAAGTTGGGAATATTGTTTCGAACCAGAAAGCTTTACACTCCACAACAACTGTTAATTCTTTATAAAGCTCAAATTCGACCAACTATGGAATACTGCTCCCATGTTTGGAGCTCCGCTCCCAAACATACACTGCATTTGTTGGATTCTATCCAGAGAAGAGCTGTTCGTCTGATTGGACACCCGGAACTGACCGACGGCCTTGATTCGCTGGAACCTCGAAGAACGGTTGGCGACTTGAGCCTATTCTAGAAGTACTTTCATGGAAAGTGTTCGAAGGATGTGGCCCGCTTAATTCCTCCCAGAGCGGTGCATGTTAGGAGTACACGTCGCGCTAATACTTCACATTCGTATGAGGTTCAGCTTGTTACTCCTCGTACAACGCTTTTCAAGCAGTCTTTTATATGGAGAACATCATACCTTTGGAATAGTTTGCCCAGGACTGTGTTTCCCATCGAGTACAATCTACAGCTATTCAAGAACAACGTGAATCGCTTTCTCCACACACGTGTCGCTCCTGTAGCGCTTTAGGGATTTCCCTGTAGCACGTGTGCTAGACCCATAAAAAAAAAGGTTTAATATTCAGAATTACACCTTTTTTACACGCGAAGAAAATAACACCAAGTATGTCTCCATACCATATAATCCGAAATATAGTAAGGGACTTAACAAGGTATTTAATAAGGCAGGCCTCACCTTAGTATATAAGTCATCAGACAATCTGCGGAATATCTTAGGAAATCCCAAAGATAAGATTCCTAATTGTGAGAAAAGTGGAATTTATAAAATTAGTTGTAATGATTGTGACAAAAAGTATATTAGGCAAACTAAAAGGTCAATTAAAACACGATTTAAAGAACATTTAGCCCACTTAAAATACAGTAGAACAGAAAAGTTTAGTATTGCCGAACATGCCCTTGAAGCATATTGTAACATTAGATTGTTGAACGCATACGAAAGTACGGAAATTATAAAATGTAAAAGTAGTTTAAATAAAGACAGAGGGCCTATTCCTTATAGTCTCCTTTACTGGTTACTTGGCCGGAACTGATGCCCTTGCCTATGCCATTAGTTCCGCCTCAGTAATTCAAGGGTTAGGCGAAGTATAAATAGGGTAGATTTGTAGTTTAGCTTTAGTCAATCATCGCTCCTGATGAAGCTAACATGATTAGCGAAACGCGCGTCGAGTGCAAAAATAAAGTGTTTGGTGTAGTGGTGATATATACTGAGTAGTATCATTGTGCCAAAGATTCCACATTCTCAACTTAGATGATTATTAACACAAACAAGACAAAAAGTATGGTAACTTCAAAAGAATTCTTAAGATGCAAGGTGGAGATCCAAGGAAATATTACTGAAGAGGTTAATACAGTGAAGTCTGCTTATAACGAACCCGTTTATAGCGAATTTCCGGTTAAAACGAACTGTTCTATAATGTACGAAAAAACTTCCATAAGACCAATGCATATTTTTATCGGTTATAACGAACTTCCTGATAAAGAGAACCAAATTTCGATGTTTTGTGTCCGTTTATAACGAACTTGCCACTCCCTGTGCTCGATGTCGCGCGACTTGATCTAAGGAATACACCGAAACTCGCTGGGAACCCCTATTCTACTTGTTTCTGCCACGTTGCTGGTTCGAACAGTATTATTTCTAATTCACGTGTTGTGTTATGCGGTTCTAATACATATTTGATCAAAGTAGCAAACTGAATGTTTAAGTTTTTATTTTAAAATGAGTACACAAAAATGTAAAGCGTTTACTTTAAAAGACCAACACGATAATAATAATCATTTATCATTTATTAGTTCCAAGAATAACAATAGTTATAAACACAAAATGGTATGGAACATTGTACAAAGAACAAAAAGATAAAAGGTCATTCACAAAACACATACATATGTTTATGACAAAAACAAAAGGCTCAGAAGACATCATTAAAGACAGTCAACGGAAGATGAAAAGCATCCTTAACAAGTAGCAATAAAATTAACATTTTTATTCATAAGTTAGGTCTGTCTGAATCACTAAAGAAACTGTCTAAAGTATAATAAGCTTTTGATAATAAAAACTTCCATATCTTTCTTTTGGCTCTTACTTGCGGTAATTTTCGAACGCTCTTTGGGAAAGTATTAAATATTTTAACGGAAGAATATTGTACACCTCTTTGGATATAACTAAAATTACACTTCTCAATTACAAGATCTGTTTTCTATCTAGTTTCATAATTATGTCTGTTGTGCGCATTTTCAAAGAGATCCTTGTTAATACGAACAAACATAAAGGAGTCCAATATATACATACTAGTTAAAGTTTAAAGGGATTTACTGACAAAGACACGATAATGCATCTTAAAAGTAGCTCCGCCAATCCTAGGTGTTTTAAAAACAAACATTTGCCAGTAAAGTACAAATCAAACAGGAAAGCCTGGATGACATCAGAAATTTTTAAAAACGAACTGATCGAATGGGACAAGGAATTAAAATTCACAAACAGAAAAATATTACTGTAGATTGACAACTGTCCAGCGCACCCTGAATTTGATCTACAGCCAATAAAATTGGTTTTTATGCTTCCAAACACAAATGCAAAGCTCCAGCCTATGGATCAAGGTGAGATACATTCTTTACATTGTCATTATAGAAAGATTTTACTTATGAAAATGTTAGAGCCGATCGATAAAGGTAACATTTTGTCTGTAACTCTCTTGGACGCTATAAACTTTATCCATATGGCTTGGCAAAGGGTCAGTAGAGAAACCCTTGCAAACTGTTTTAAGCAAGGCGGATTTTTAAGGAAGGAATGTAGATATGATTCAGATGATGAGCTACCGTCGACTCAGTGGATTGAAGAACATTGAGAAGATCCTACTGATTGTCTAGAAATTATTTACGATGCTGACATTCAGCAAAGTACAGTGGAAATCGAGATTAAAAAGATGTTTGATCACTTTAATTTTGAAGAATATGTATGAGCTGATAATGAATTAATGACGAGAGAAATATTAACTGATGATCAAATTGTGACATCAGTGACTTCTGGAACGATTTTAAGCCATAATGACGACGAAGACGAGCTTGGAGAAGGAGATAATATTTATGTTCCATCCATTTCAGAAATGACTAAGAAAATGACTAAAACTCGCAATTTTTGGAATCTCCTGAAGTTTCTGAATATATATGGAACATTTTTGTGACCTTGACAATTATATAAACACCATTTCATTTTCAAGTAAAATTGTACAAACGAAAATTACTGATTTTATTGTATAAACTACGTACTTTAATGTTTTCGTTTATCCTCGTATATGTACCAACATATATAATAATATCTTTAGTGTGACTTGTTTTATTTTATTCATTTTTCTAAGCATTAGCGTCTAATCTAAATAAAAAAGTAGTGAAAAATGTTATTAGATTTTGTTTACTGTTCGTAACGAACTTCGGATATAGCGAACCATTTTTAGTGATTTTTTGGTGTTCGTTATAAACGGACTTCACTGTAATTTTAAATACCTGGGAACAATGATAACAAGCTACGGAGACTTAAATAGGGAAGTAAAATAACAGTCTATGAAGGCGTCGCTAATAGCAGGTGTCTTGACGGATATAGTCTGGAAAAATAAATACCTCATAGTGGAAAGCAAAATAAGAATAAAGTCGATGGTGCATATATGCCGTAGAAACAAGAGCTGATACATGTAAAACAGCACAAATGATAAGGACAATAGAAATGAAGGTGATTGGGGACATACATGTAAAAACTATTTTCGACAAAATCCGCAAGAAATATCTACAAAAACTAAATAAGAGCTAAGATTTATCTAAGTGGACCAAAACTAGAAGAAAACAATGTAATAAACACGTAGATTGGATGGACGACAGCAGACTGATAAAAAGGGCCGAACTCAGTAAACTTGGCGGTAGAAGAACTAGAACTAGGGGCAGACCTCCGAAAAGGTGGACGGAATGCTGGACATCCACATCGGAAGAGACCTAATGGGGATAAAAAAGGCAGTATGCCTACGTATATGACACACTATATAAGAAAGAAGAAGAGAAGAAGAAGAAATTTTTGTAAAATTTCAAACTGTAGCGTACAATTTCTTGCTTACCCAAAAGTCATACCAATGCTTATTTTAGAAAAAAATAATAATAAAACCATTTCCTAATAATTTATGTGCATACTTAGCATAGTTTGTCACAATATTTTTTATTTACAATTTTGGTAACAAATACGTCTATTAAAATTTGCGTAATTTCTGTTTTTAAACGTCTTTGCGAAAATAGGTAACTACAGTATATTTTAATGTCGACAGCACAGCGGACAGACAAGACAATAAAAAAGTATGCTTGTTCTAACAGCCTTATACCCTTGCGTTATGGTGCCAATAAGCTTTTGATAATAAAAACTTACATATCTTTCTTTTGGCTCTTACTTGCGGTAATTTTCGAACGTTCTCTGGGAAAGTATTAAATATTTTAACGGAAGAATATTGTACACCTCTTTGGATATAACTAAAATTACACTTCTCAATTACAAGATCTGTTTTATATCTAGTTTCATAATTATGTCTGTTGTGCGCATTTTCAAAGAGATCCTTGTTAATACGAACAAACATAAAGGAGTCCAATATATACATACTAGTTAAAGTTTAAAGGGATTTACTGACAAAGACACGATAATGCATCTTAAAAGTAGCTCCGCTAATCCTAGGTGTTTTAAAAACAAACATTTGCCAGTAAAGTACAAATCAAACAGGAAAGCCTGGATGACATCAGAAATTTTTAAAAACGAACTGATCGAATGGGACAAGGAATTAAAATTCACAAACAGAAACATATTACTGTAGATTGACAACTGTCCAGCGCACCCTGAATTTGATCTACAGCCAATAAAATTGGTTTTTATGCTTCCAAACACAAATGCAAAGCTCCAGCCTATGGATCAAGGTGAGATACATTCTTTAAATTGTCATTATAGAAAGATTTTACTTATGAAAATGTTAGAGCCGATCGATAAAGGTAACATTTTGTCTGTAACTCTCTTGGACGCTATAAACTTTATCCATATGGCTTGGCAAAGGGTCAGTAGAGAAACCCTTGCAAACTGTTTTAAGCAAGGCGGATTTTTAAGGAAGGAATGTAGATATGACTCAGATGATGAGCTACCGTCGACTCAGTGGATTGAAGAACATCGAGAAGATCCTACTGATTGTCTAGAATTTGTTTACGATGCTGACATTCAACAAAGTACAGTGGAAATCGAGATTAAAAAGATGTTTGATCACTTTAATTTTGAAGAATATGTATGAGCTGATAATGAATTAATGACGAGAGAAATATTAACTGATGATCAAATTGTGACATCAGTGACTTCTGGAACGAATTTAAGCCATAATGACGACGAAGACGAGCTTGGAGAAGGAGATAATATTTATGTTCCATCCATTTCAGAAATGACTAAGAAAATGACTAAAACTCGCAATTTTTTGGAATCTCCTGAAGTTTCTGAATATATATGGAACATTTTTGTGACCTTGACAATTATATAAACACCATTTCATTTTCAAGTAAAATTGTACAAACGAAAATTACTGATTTTATTGTATAAACTACGTATTTTAATGTTTTCGTTTATACTCGTATATGTACCAACATATATAATAATATCTTTAGTGTGACTTGTTTTATTTTATTCATTTTTCTAAGCATTAGCGTCTAATCTAAATAAAAAAGTAGTGAAAAATGTTATTAGATTTTGTTTACTGTTCGTAACGAACTTCGGATATAGCGAACCATTTTTAGTGATTTTTTGGTGTTCGTTATAAATGGACTTCACTGTAATTTTAAATACCTGGGAACAATGATAACAAGCTACGGAGACTTAAATAGGGAAGTAAAATAACAGTCTATGAAGGCGTCGCTAATAGCTGGTGTCTTGACGGATATAGTCTGGAAAAATAAATACCTCACAGTGGAAAGCAAAATAAGAATAAAGTCGATGGTGCATATATGCCGTAGAAACAAGAGCTGATACATGTAAAACAGCACAAATGATAAGGATAATAGAAATGAAGGTGATTGGGGACATACATGTAAAAACTATTTTCGACAAAATCCGCAAGAAATATCTACAAAAACTAAATAAGAGCCAAGATTTATCTAAGTGGACCAAAACTAGAAGAAAACAATGTAATAAACACGTAGATTGGATGGACGACAGTAGACTGATAAAAAGGGCCGAACTCAGTAAACTTGGCGGTAGAAGAACTAGAACTAGGGGCAGACCTCCGAAAAGGTGGACGGAATGCTGGACGTCCACATCAGAAGAGACCTAATGGGGATAAAAGAGGCAGTATGCCTACGTATATGACACACCATATAAGAAAGAAGAAGAGAAGAAGAAGAAATTTTTGTAAAATTTCAAACTGTAGCGTACAATTTCTTGCTTACCCAAAAGTCATACCAATGCTTATTTTAGAAAAAAATAATAATAAAACCATTTCCTAATAATTTATGTGCATACTTAGCATAATATGTCACAATATTTTTTATTTACAATTTTGGTAACAAATACGTCTATTAAAATTTGTGTAATTTCTGTTTTTAAACGTCTTTGCGAAAATAGGTAACTACAGTATGTTTTAATGTCTGACAGCACAGCGGACAGACAAGACAATAAAAAAGTATGCTTGTTCTAACAGCCTTATACCCTTGCGTTATGGTGCCAACTGATTTAAGTTTGAGACACTTAACCGATAAGAGTCAATCAAATTTACTTGTACATGGAGTGAAAAGTTCCGAGACTTTCCGAGAACTGCACAGACAAAAAAAAAAACCATCTGATTGTCAGTGTCAACTCGTAGA
The DNA here is from genome assembly GCA_019049505.1 of Pachyrhynchus sulphureomaculatus. Classification (NCBI taxonomy): domain Eukaryota; kingdom Metazoa; phylum Arthropoda; class Insecta; order Coleoptera; family Curculionidae; genus Pachyrhynchus; species Pachyrhynchus sulphureomaculatus. The sequence continues at coordinate 5,482,093 of CM032448.1, forward strand.
AGATTCGTGTACAACTTTCATGATATTTTGTCTATTAGTTTGCGAGTTTCAGCTGTTTGAGTGATGCTATTTTGATTTTTGCAAAACGATGGAACAAATAAAAATATCCGTGTGTTGATTAAACATTGCTTTTTGATGGGAAGAATACAGCCAGAACCAAAAAATGGCTTGAAAAATATTATGACGTCTGTACTGTCTAAAACAACTATATGTCGACGCTTTAGTGAACTGAAATGCGGTCGTATAAGCACCGACGCACAGTGGGACGAAGTCCCACTGTGCAACTCAAAATTACAGTTGCCTTTCAATTTTTAAGATTTTGCATTAATTTTTTTTCTGAATGCTCGCCAGACATAGCGCTTCAACTAGTACCTGCAATTTTTTGTTAATTTTTTTCTTCTCAACATTTTCGCTAAAATGACTATTTTTACAGAAATTAGCGATCTCAAAAACATATACAGTGAAGTCTACTTAGAGCGAACCCGTTTATGGCGAATTTCCAGTTAAAACGAACTATTTTATAATGCACGAAATAACTTCCATAAGACCAATGCATATTTTTATCGGTTATAACGAACTTCCTGATAAAGAGAACCAAATTTCGATGTTTTGTGTCCGTTTATAACGAACTTGCCACTCCCTGTGCTCGATGTCGCGCCACTTGATCTAGGGACTTCACCGAAACTCGCTGGGAACCCCTATTCTATTTGTTTCCGCTGCGTCGATAGTTCGAGCAGTATTATCTTCAATTTACTTGTTGTGTGATGCGGAGAAACTGCAGGAGTGGATAGGACTGTTGTTGATCAGTGGTTGGCCAATGTATGGCCGGAAATTCGAGAAAGTTATGAATATGTTGACATTTTCAACGCGGATGAAACGGGTTTGTTTTACAAGGCGCCTGATAAGACATTAAAGTTTGTGAGAGAGAATTGTATTGGTCGAAAATTATCAAAAGTAAGGATTACTGTGTTGGTAACTGCAAATATGATTGGAACAGAGAAAAGCAAATTGTTGGTGATAGGAATGTCCGCCAATTCCAAGTGTTTTAAAAAGAACATTTACCAGTAAAGTATAAATCAAACAGGAAAGCCTAGATGACATCAGAAATTTTTAAAAACGAACTGATCGGATGGGACAAAGAATTAAAATACACAAACAGAAATATATTAGTTTTGATTGACAACTGTCCAGCGCACCCTAAAGTTGATCTACAGCAAATAAAATTGGTTTTTATGCCTCCAAACACAAGTACAAAGCTCCAGCCTATGAATCAAGGTATGATACATTCTTTAAAATGTCATTATAGAAAGATATTACTTACGAAAATGTTAGAGACGATCGATAAAGGTAACATTTTTTCTGTAACTCTCTTGGACGTTATAAACTTTATCCATATGGCTTGACAAAGACTCAGTAGAGAAACCATTGCAAACTGTTTTAAGCATGGCGGATTCTTAAGGAAGGAATGTAGATATGACTCAAATGATGAGCTACCATTGACTCAATGGATTGAAAAATATCAAGAAGATCCTACTGATTGTCTAGAATTTGTTTACGAAGCTGACATTCAACAAAGTACAGTGGAATACTGTGGTACTTTTGAAGAATATGTAAGTGCTGATAATGAATTAATCTGAGTAAAAAAGTAGTGAAAAATGATATCAAATTTTGTTTACTGTTCATAACGAACTTCGGATACAGCCAACCATTTTTAGTGATTTTTTGGAGTTCGTTATAACCGGACTTCACTGTATTACCAACAGCAAATTATCGAGATTTTAATGTACACAGTAAAAAGTTCATTGCTTAAAAGAGATGGTTTTTCTTATCGTCAACCAAAATGTAAGACGAGAGAAACTGAAACAAATTTTGGATGCTAATCCCTTCCAAACTCAACTGGAAGTTGCAAATGGCGAGTGGACCAAGCTATTTTCCAACGTCTAAGCTGAGAAGGATTCGCAAGATGCTTTTTTTGAGAAAAAAAAAAACAAAAAAATCTTACAATTTCGCCTGGGAAGCTCACTCTCGTGCAATCTGTAACCGATAAATTACTTTGCATTGTATTAGTTTATTTTTATAAATAAATGTGAGGGTTGGTCCATAAGGCCGATAGTTAATTTGGTCTCATGATTGTTTAGGCGGCTGGTACATAGACGAAACAGATTTTATGAAACTCGTTGCCTGTAACAGTTTCCTGCTGCAGCAGTACGCTACTCACCTTTTACTCTAATAAAAAGTATATTCAACAGTCGATTTTGAAGATGTGAAGGCCCTCATGCTTTTTTTTTCGATATATTATTATGCAAGTTATAATTTTCTGTCAGTTATACCCAAACTTGGTTTTATTATGTTATTAATGTCACGTTGTTTTTGAACTACATGTAACAAGCAAATCGATTTTTTTTTTCAAATTATTTACGTAAATGACCAGGTTAGAGTACAAGGTAAAGTGCCTGTAATCATGTTGGAATATGCAAGCAGTACGATATATGGTTTGCAAATTATGACCCCTTATTGTGATCCGGAGTACCTAACGTTCTTAAAATCATTATTCTTTGATGGTACTTTCTTAAACCTTCTGTAGGGCGTTCTATTTTTATTTGAAGGTTGTGATGATGTTTTTTTAGTGTTCCGTACGGAACACTTATAAGATCACTTCGGTGTCTGTCCGTCACCCTAATATATATATATATATATATATATATATATATATATATATATATATATATATATATATATATATATATATCTATATATATATATATATATATATATATATATATATATATATATATATATATATATATATATATAAATATATACACCCCACATTTTCACCCCTCAAAAGGGTGCATATGATCAAAGTTACCCCGAAAATAGATTCAGGGATCCCAGAAACCTCTGAGGAACTAGTTTTGAACGCGAAACTCTAATTTTGGTGAATATCGTAATTTCTCCCCCTTGAACTTCCAATTTCACACCTCAGAAGGGTATATATGATAAAAAAGACCTCGAAGACCCTCGATGAACCAGTTTTGAACGCGTAAACTTGCAATCACGTGAACTTCGAAATTTCACCTTTCGGTTCCGTGCTGTTTTTTGCAATTTTAAAAAATTTCGTGATTATATTTTGCAAATCGGCTTCCTTACATTTTTCCAGAATTCATTTACGAGTATTTTAAAAAGAAAAATGACTGATTTCGTTAATAATTGAGGGCTCTAGACAATCTTCAACGAAAAATCAGATTCCTGGCCAACAGTGCGGCGCACTAATCTCAAGAGTCCTCTGCTACTTTGATGACGTGAAAGATAAATAAGGTATAATTTTCTGTGTACAACTTTGTTGAAGACTTATTTGGGGTGTGTTTTGTGAAGTCACTGATCATTTTATACTCCCGTTACAAAATTTTTTATTTTAAAACCAATCAACGTACGGGACACTAATTGCGCAAGTTCAACGTGCACTTGACCAGTTATTAGTGTTCCGTACGGAACACTTATAAGATCACTTCGGTGTCTGTCCGTCTGTCACACCCGATTTTCTCCGAAACTATTTGTCATAGAAAGTTGAAATTTGGTAATAATATAGGAATTGATGGCCTCATCAGAGCCATGTAGTTTTGAAAGTTAAATTTTGACTTAAGGGGTTAGTTTTGGGGGGTGAAATCGGAAGTGAAAAAAAAATTTTTTTACTAGGTAATCGAGTGTGGTGTCAAATGAAAGCTTGTGAAAACACGAGTAAAATATATATATATAATGTAATACTTGCGCGCACTTTTCTTTGTATTATTTTTAAAAAATCGCGAAAAATCGCTGTCCACCCGCCTTATCTCGAAAAGTACTTATCAAAAAAATTTTGAAAAAATTCTGGAATATTCTCCACGGGGTGTAGATTGAACGAAAATTATCACGAGTGCATTACCTTTAATAATTTATCTGGTATATAAAAAAACAAGAATTTCAAGGTCATCAATTTTCAGTAAAAATTGGAAACAAACTTTGTTGAAGACTCATTTGGGGTGTGTTTTGTGAAGTCACTGATCATTTTATACTTCCGTTACAAAATTTTTTATTTTAAAACCAATCAACGTACGGGACACTAATTGCGCAAGTTCAACTTGCACTTGACCAGTTATTAGTGTTCCGTACGGAACACTTATAAGATCACTTCGGTGTATGTCCGTCTGTCACACCCGATTTTCTCTGAAACTATTTGTCATAGAAAGTTGAAATTTGGTAATAATATAGGAATTGATGGCCTCATCAGAGCCATGTAGTTTTGAAAGTTAAATTTTGACTTAAGGGTTAGTTTTGGGGGGTGAAATCGGAAGTGGAAAAAAAAATTTTTTTACTAGGTAATCGAGTGTGGTGTCAAATGAAAGCTTGTGAAAACACGAGTAAAAAATATATATATATATATAATGTAATACATGCGCGCACTTTTCTTTGTACTATTGTTAAAAAATCGCGAAAAATCGCTGTCCACCCGCCTTATCTCAAAAAGTACTTATCAAAAAATTTTGAAAAAATTCTGGAATATTCTCCACGGGGTGTAGATTGAACGAAAATTATCACGAGTGCATTAACTTTAATAATTTATCTGGTATATAAAAAAACAAGAATTTCAAGGTCATCAATTTTCAGTAAAAATTGGAAACAAACTTTGTTGAAGACTCATTTGGGGTGTGTTTTGTGAAGTCACTGATCATTTTATACTTCCGTTACAAAATTTTTTATCTAAAATACATTCATTAGTAAGCACTAAACACATTTCTTTTTCCCAGTGAGACTCCTTTTGGTACATTTTCGCTTGTAGGAAGCATCTGGAAGGTCTTTCTGAAGCGTCCAACAGTAGTCTGTCATCATTGAGACGCTCCCTTCCCTGGTATCTTTTTTCCATCTCCTTAATAACTTGGTGAAATCGTTCACCTTGCTCTTCACTCAGATCTCCTAAATTTTCTGGAAAGTAGTCGAGGTGGGAATGAAGAAAATGTACTTTTAAAGTCATTAGGCAACCTAAAGCTTGAAATGCTTTTAACATTCTTTTGACGATTTGTTTGTAGTTAGGGTCTTTGTTATTGCCTAAAAATTTCTCTATGACCTCTTTAAAGGCAATCCACCCTTCTCTTTGAGGATCCGTCATGGTTGTGATGAATTGTGGATCAGCCATAAGCCGTCTAATATCTGGTCCAACGAAAACACCTTCCTTCAACTTTGCCTCCGAGAGGCCTGGAAACTTTGATATTAAGTATTTCAAGCAATTTCCATCTCTTGGAAGTGACTTTACAAATTGCTTCATCAATCTCAGCTTTATGTGAAGCGGTGGTAGAAGAACTTTATGAGGAGGCACCAAAGTTTCATGCAGGACGTTCTTTTCGTCAACTTTAAGCTCCCTCGGAGGCCAACACTTTTTGGTCCAGTGATTTGCTCGGTCTCTACTATCCCATAGACACAAAAAGCAAGGGAATTTGGTAATCCCAGATTGTTGTCCGAGCAACATGCCCAAGATTTTTAAATCATCGCACACTTGCCAACCGTGGTCTTTATATTTTAATTTGCAAAGAACCAATTCCAAGTTCTTGTAGGTTTCCTTGAGGTGTACGGAATGACCGACAGGAATGGAAGCATAGAAACCGCCATTGTGAAGCAGAACTGCTTTAAGGCTTCTTTTTGAAGAATCTATGAAAATACGCCACTGTGCTGGGTCGTATGAGATCTTAAATGTATCCATCAAACCTTCAATATTCGTACAATAAACCAACTCGTTCTCTTGGGCAAAGTAGGAAGTGAATTGCTTCTCACGATATCTAAACCAAGAGGAAGACACTCCCGGCAAAAGTAAGTTCCTGCTTTTGAGCCTTGATCCAAGCAACTCAGCAGCGTTTTTAGGAAGATTCAAGTCTCTTACCAAATCATTTAGCTCGCCCTGGGAAAACAATTTCGGACTGCTGTCATCTTCAAATTGAAAACTTGACTTGTCATCGGGTTCAGGTACAGCACCATCTTCGTCAGAACTTGGAATCTCTTCCAAGGTATCAGGGGCCTTGGGCACTGGTATTTCGGTCCCATAAGGGATGGGACGAATAGCTGATTGCAGATTGGGGTATGAAATGGACTGCTTCCATTTTGAAGTATACCCTTTCACATTACACGAACAAAAGTAACAATCATCACTATGGTTCTTTTGTTCGCGCCATACCATAGGAATCGCATATCGGAAAGCTTTTTTCTTGCCCTTAAACCAATTTCGAAGGTCTTCAACACATCGTTTGCAGACTTTATGAGGTGCCCAAACTTTATCCTGATCTCCAAGTTTTAAGCCAAAATACGTGAAGTATACTTTTTTTACAAAGTCCGTAATATTAAGTTGTTGCTTTAATACCATATATTCGCCACAAATATAACAGAAACTGTCAGACGAATTCACACACTTCCGCATAGATGACATTGCACTATATTGAACCAAGATCTATAAAACAATGACGAGTTAACACGTAATTGTACCGCGCCACTTTCTACACTATCGGAGCGCGCACGTTCTGGTTACAACGTTTATGTTTGTTAATTTAGCTCACACAGGGCGTTCTTTATTTAGAAAGTAATGATAGTTATAGCCTGTATACATTTAAAAACAGTAATCAAAATAAAATTGTACCTATTTATTTATGACTTCAAGTTAGCCCAAAAAAAACCCTTTTTTATAATAAAATTTTGCGTTTTGCAAAATAACCTGACCTTCTGGAATTTTTTGGGTATTTTTTTAGTTTTCAGAACACCTAAATACATAGAAATTAGTTGAAAACATCCAGACAGCATTTTTGTTGCAAACCTGTGTTATTTTTAAAAAATCGCGAAAAATCGCTGTCCACCCGCCTTATCTCGAAAAGTACTTATCAAAAAATTTTGAAAAAATTCTGGAATATTCTCCACGGTGTGTAGATTGAACGAAAATTATCACGAGTGCATTACCTTTAATAATTTATCTGGTATATAAAAAAACAAGAATTTCAAGGTCATCAATTTTCAGTAAAAATTGGAAACAAACTTTGTTGAAGACTCATTTGGGGTGTGTTTTGTGAAGTCACTGATCATTTTATACCTCCGTTACAAAATTTTTTATTTTAAAACCAACCAACGTACGGGACACTAATTGCGCAAGTTCAACTTGCACTTGACCAGTTATTAATGTTCCGTACGGAACACTTATAAGATCGCTTCGGTGTCTGTCCGTCTGTCACACCCGATTTTCTCTGAAACTATTTGTCATAGAAAGTTGAAATTTGGTAATAATATAGGAATTGATGGCCTCATCAGAGCCATGTAGTTTTTGAAAGTTAAATTTTGACTTAAGGGGTTAGTTTTGGGGGGTGAAATCGGAAGTGAAAAAAAAAATTTTTTACTAGGTAATCGAGTGTGGTGTCAAATGAAAGCTTGTGAAAACACGAGTAAAAAATATATATATAATGTAATACATGCGCGCACTTTTCTTTGTATTATTTTTTAAAAAATCGCGAAAAATCGCTGTCCACCCGCCTTATCTCGAAAAGTACTTATCAAAAAATTTTGAAAAAATTCTGGAATATTCTCCACGGGGTGTAGATTGAACGAAAATTATCACGAGTGCATTAACTTTAATAATTTATCTGATATATAAAAAAACAAGAATTTCAAGGTCATCAATTTTCAGTAAAAATTGGAAACAAACTTTGTTGAAGACTCATTTGGGGTGTGTTTTGTGAAATCACTGATCATTTTATACCTCCGTTACAAAATTTTTTATTTTAAAACCAATCAACGTACGGGACACTAATTGCGCAAGTTCAACTTGCACTTGACCGGTTTTTTTTAATTATCCTGGCCTTGAAAATAACGTCATTCAAAAATTTGCAACGTTAACTTTTTAGTAAAAACTGTCGCCTGGGCATTACCGTTAAATTCTAATCACCTCACGAAGAATTTCTTCCAGGTTTTTGTTAATTTGAACGACCTTCTGCTATCTGAGGATATTTATATGCGTAGTCGATGTTCGAGCGTTCAAAGTGAATAAAGAAATAAGCGTACTGTCATCTGCAAAGCTGTAGATTACATTCCTGGTCCTTTCTAGCAGATCGTTACTGTAAATGAGAACGATAGTATGAGACAGTATTAGCACACGGGCTCTGATAATGAAGGTATTCGAAAGAAATCGATCGACTGGCCCGTAAGAGCGTAGTCAACAACCTGTCATACCAAACAAGGTGGAACGTCTAGGATACATCAAGTGCAACAGCTGGAGATTCTCCACAGTGTTTAATTGGATTGTTCCAAATATGTGTTACATAAGTTAGAAGATCTGTTGATCTTTACTTACGGAAGCTATATTGTTCTTCTTTCTTATATGGTGTGTTATATAAGTAAGTATACTGTCTCTTTTATCCCCATTAGATCTCTTTCGATGTGGACGTCCAGCATTCCTTCCACCCTTTCGGAGGTCTTCCCCTAGTTCTTCTACCGCGAGGTTTATTCCATTGTTTTCTTCAGTTCTGGTCCATTCAGATATTTATTGGATCTTATTTAGTTTTTGTAGATCTTTGCTGCTGATTTTGTCGTGGATAGTTTTTCCACGTATATCCCTACCTAATCACCTTCATTTCTGTTGTCCTCATCATTTGTGCTGCTTTACATGTGTCAGCTCTTTTTTTTACAGCCTATGTGAGGATCGGTCTCACTGTTGTCTTCTATATTCTTATTTTGCTTTCTACTGTAAGATATTTATTTTTCCAGACTATATCCGTCAAGCAACCAGCTCTTAGTGATGCCTGCATAGACTGTTGTTTTACTTCCCTGTTTAAGTCTCCGTAGCTTATTATCATTGTTCCCAGGTATTTAAAATTATTAACGTGTTCAATAATACTTCCTTGGATCTCCAACTTGTATCTTCATAATTAAATAAAGCAATAGCTGTTACGTAGGCCAAACGGGACGGAATTTCAAAACAAAATTCGCAGAACACAATGCCTCTTATAAGCTAAAAAATGAAAAATTACACTTTGCTAAACATTTTTTAGAGACAGGCCATACTTTTCCCAATATCAATTGTTTACAAATACTCCATACGGCACCTAAAGAGTCAAAACTCAATTTCTTAGAATCCATAGAAATTTACAGACATTCAAAGGACCATAATATAAATTTGCTGAATAGTCAATTAGACGTAGCAAATTCCGTCCTGTTCCAACTGTTTTAGTACATAATAGACCCACATCTGTTCATCATATAATCATAAAATACCAAAAATCTGTTTTAGTCTTAGTTAAGCGTTTGACAATGTAGTTGTACTAGGAAATCGCGATAACGCAATTGTAAAAAATCTTTATAAATATATTTAGTGACAGTTAACAAAGTAATTAAGTAATTTTATTGTACATACATACAGGTTTGTTAAATTCTTTAGCTTTTCCACTATCTGCCTCACTATAAATATGGCAGCTATGATCGATCGATTTTTGCGGAATCCCTGCTGTTCTTCTCTTATTTGAATATCCTTGCTCATTTTTTTCAATATGATTTTTGGGGAAGAAAGACGAATGCACCAACTACCGATGTATAGCCGTAACTAACACTATGAGTCGAATTTACGGGAAAGTCCTCAAACGACTAATAGAGGAAGAATATGCGCCATATGAACTAGCACAGCAAGCAGGTTTTAGGACGGGCAGATCGTGTGTAGACCATATTTTCACGATTACTCAGCTGCACGAAAAAAGGGTAGCAACAAACAAGGAATCACACCTTCTCTTTGTTGATCTATCCAAAGCATATGATACGATCCCTCTAAATAGACTATGGCAAGTCTAGAAGGTACTAGAATAAATATTACAATAATAAAAGCCATCCAGCAGCTATACAGAGATCAAAGACCAGTTGTCAGAAAGCTTTCCAGTTAACAAAGGACTACGACAAGGATGTTGCCTCTCGCCTACATTATTTAATATTTACACAGACAAAGCGTTGAAAGAATGGAGGAGATCATGCGAAGGAATGGGTATCGAGCTTAATGACGACATCACGCTGTATACGCTACACTTCGCAGACGATCAGGTGGTGCTCGCACAAGATAAAGAGGACCTGGAATTAATGACAAGAAAACTGCTAAAAGAATACGAAACATGGGGCCTGATAGTAAACCAGGAAAAGACAAAGTACCTGTGTGTAGGAAAGGAGGAAACATCGGTTCTCCAGATAGAAGACCACATTCAAATCGGACCATGCACAGAATATACATATCTAGGTACAAAAATTACAAGCAATGGACGGACTGAACCAGAAATTGAACACCGTATTGTATAGGGGAAGAAGATCATTGGGTGTCTAAACTCGATTCTGTGGGGAAAACATATATATCAAAACAAAACAAAAAACTCTTGTATAACACTATTTTAAGGAGTATAGTACTCTACGGCAGTAAAGCATGGCAAATGAGTCGGACTACACAGCGGAAACTACGAGTATTGGAAATGGACTACTGGCGCAGATCGGCAGGAAAATCACACGGAGACAAAGTCCCAAACAAAACGATTCTAGAAATAATGGAAGTGGAGGAGGATATAATACAAGGAATTAAAAGGAAACAACTAGAATGGTATGGTCACGTGGAGAGGATGAGCGACGAAAGACTTTTACGCCTTTTTTACGATCGAAAAAGATGTATTTTGCAAAAACTCTTATGCCGAAACAGTGCCAAACAGCTTTCTAAATCTTCAACACGTTGCTGTTTTTGAGGGAACATTACATTTTTTCGGATTGGAAAAATCGACTTTTTAGAAAGTATCTATTGGAAAATATTATATTTCAATAATATTCTCTGAAATTTTCAGAGAAAAATTTCAAATACTTTCGAAGTTATAGACGATTATAGCGCTAAGTATATGGTAGGTCAAATCGACCGCGCGGTGTGCCAACTTACCTTTCGGCCGTTTACAAAGGTTTTGCTCTACCTACGTCGAATATCTGCTGCTGTTTTTATGATTCTAAAAAAAATAAGAGCAGGTACAAGGAGAGCTTACTATAATGGGTATAATATCTTTTCAGTTTGAGGCAAGATTGTAGCTCCAAGGCAAATGGTACGCTGGCCTGCTCAGTTCGAAAATATCGCTCGTAAAGCTAACATCACTTAGTAAACGTCTCGGGTAATATTGTGAAAAATGGATAAAAAAAATACGGGAAATTTAGTTGGAAGCGAGTGTGCAAACCAAGTAAAAGATGAAAGTAATTCTAATTTTACCAGTACATCTGCACAAAAAATTGTAAAAACTTCTGATCTGAGTCCAAGCAGTGATCTCACTTTTAGTTTTTACAACTTTACAACAAAGGTTCAAGTACAAAGTTTGTGATAGAGACGTGAAATTTTTCAAAAGAGACGAAAGAGGAGTAGGTTTTAAGTTTTGTGTTATGTGTGAATGCGGCGATACACTCATTTCCTGTAGCCCCAAAATTGGGAAATCATATGAAATTAACAGATGTTTCATTTTTGTAATGAGATTGCTCGGCTGTCGAATCGCTGGAGTGAACAATTTTTGCGGCCTGATGGATTTAGGAACGGGCTTTTATGAAACAACTTATAATAAAATCAACGAAAATATGAAAATCGCAGTTGAGGCTGTATTCAGAGTTGTTATAAATAAAGCCGTCATTAAGGGAAAGATAAAAACAAAGCAGTTGGTAATAAAGAAAATGAATTATCGGTATCAGGTGACGGATCATGAGCAAAACGTAGCTTCACGCTTCTATTGGGCACCGTGTCTCTTATTGGTAAATACAGTAATAAGATTTTAGACGTTACGAAAAATTTCTACCGAGAAAGTGTAATAATGTTCCCTTTAGGGAATCCCAAACACCTATAAAGCGCATTAATTAACCGTGGCGGTACTCTTCGAGAATCGCGGCCTTGCCATAACGAGTTCGTTACAACTCTCCGGACGAGACCATTATGAAGACGAAACGAGAATAGGGGGAGATAAAGCGTCTTTTTTACGATGGAAAAAAAGATGTATTTTTCGATATTGTTGTTATTGCTTATTAAACCTAACATACCATTCACTCTATTTGCATAACTTGCACCGCATTCAACTGCAAAATATCAATTAAAAGCATAATAGATTGCAAGAAAATTGAAAACTAATTAGTCGCGGTTTACCGAAGTAATCATTATAAACAAAGGCGGTTCTGTTAGTAATGGTAGTAATGCATTTTTAAATAATAATTACTGTACACGTGTTTTTAGCTGTAGTCCTTATGTAAGTAATTACTTATTTATTATGTATTTAAAATAGAAAAAAAAAACATAAAATAAGCGTAGAATAGTTATGCAATCAAGGGCGTGGGCTACCCAGTTGCAAACACCTCCGACCAGAGATTAAGATATCTAATTTTCTATAGACTAAATTCAAAATTGAGATGTCTATATTACGTTTGGGGTACATTGATAGCAGAATCCTCTCATTGTAGATGCAAATACATGTTAGGGTGAGCCCAAAAAAAAAATAGATTTCTTATGCATTTTACTGGATTTTGCTACCTGGTTTGAATTATTTTTAAGGGTTCACCCTATTCTAGGCAGAAGCAGAAAACCTCTGCTATAAAATAGAGTCATAAAATGTAAATGAAGGTTCATCGGTAGCTTAGCCGTCCGAGCGTAACCTGCTTTTAGTGTTTCTCTCCTCAGCCTATAGTCATTCACTCCTGAATGAAGGCCTCTTCCAATCCTTTCCACGTCGTTCTGTTTAGGGCTGTTTGGATCCAATTTCCCCCCGCAATTTTCTGGATGTCATCGCGCCACCTTTTTGGAGGTCTTCCAATACTCCTTTTGGTTTGTCTTGGACGCCAGTTTATCATTTTGCTGGTCCATCTTTCTGAGCTTTGACGAGCTATATGGCCAGCCCATTGCCATTTGAGTTGAGCTACTCTTCTAAGGATATCTGTCACAGACGTTCTTCTTCTAATTTCCTCGTTCTGTATCCTGTCTCTCAGGCTAATTCCGAGCATAGATCTCTCCATTGCTCGTTGGGTCACTTGAAGCTTGTCAGCGGTTTTTTCGGGTGAGTGCCATCGTCTCGAGACCATACGTAAGGACCGGCAGAATACATGAGTCGTATGTTTTACGTTTAAGATTTATTGGGACTTCTTTAGATTTAAGTACATACCCCAACTTGCCGAACGCAGCCCAACCTTGTCCTATTCTTCTAGTTATTTCAGAGCTTTAATTTTCTTTACCAAGTTGTATTTTGTGTTCCAAGTAAATATATTCTGATACGTTTTCCAGTGTTTAGTTTCCGATGTTTACCTGAATATTTTCCACACTCATTATTTTTGTTTTATGTAGATTCATCTCGAGTCCGATGCTTAAGGATGCCTGATGCAATTCTCCCAGCATGCTCTGAATTTCCTCCGTTTTATCGCTTATAATCACTATATCGTCTGCGAATCGTAAATGGTTCAGACGCACACCATTTATATTTATGCCCCTGGATTGCCAATTTAAACTCTTAAAAATGTCCTCTAAGGTTAGTGTGAAGAGTTTAGGGAGATAGTATCGCCCTGACGTATGCCTGTGTTTACCAATATCTTTCTGTCTTTGTATCTTCGTCCAGTGTTATTTGGATGGTCGCGTTTTCGTATATGTGTTTGATGAGATTTGAATACCTGTTGTCTAGAGCTCTCAATATTGCCCAAGTTTCGACCGAGTCGAAGGCCTTTTTGTAATCTACAAATGCCAGGTGCAATGGTATGTTATATTCTGTGGTCTTCTCTATGAGAGTGCGTACTGTCTGCAAGTGTTCAATCGTACTAAAACCTGTTCGGAAACCTGGTTGATACGAATCCATTTTTTGAGTTAATCTATTTGTTACTATTTTTGTTAGCAACTTGTATAAGTGTGATAGTAGACTAATAGGACGGTAGTTTTCTATGTCATTTCTATCTCCTTTTTGGTATAGCAAAATAACCTCGGCGTTATTCCATTTTGTTGAAATTCTTTCTTCGGTTATGCATTTGTTGAGTAGGATTCGTACACTCTCTCCTAGATATTCTCCTCCCATTTTTAACATTTCAGTGGTGATTTGATCTTCTCCTGGACATTTCTGAGATTTCATTTGGTTGAGCGCTGTTCTTAATTCATTGGTATCTATTCCAGGAATTGCCTAGGATCCAATATTTTGAATTTTCCGTCTGTACGGTACCACTGTTGTTCTTTAATTTACTTAATTTCATTCTTCCATTTGATAAGTGGGATTTTAAAACTTTCATATTTTTGTTGTTTTCAATAGTATTCTTTACCAACTTTATGTTGTAATTCTCTTAGATCTTTTCGAATGTTTTAGTGTTTACCAAATAAAATTATCTTAAAAATAAATTATAAAAATATAAGATTTATTTTCAAAAATTTTTTAATCTATAAATCTATGTGTACAGGGTGCGGCGCCAAAATCTAGACAAAATTTAATTTGAATTTCCCGCCCTTTTATACCACTTCGAGAGGTCGCGATTGGCGTCCAAATAGCTTGACGCATGTAACAAACATTCATAACCTCGAAACAGTCGCATTATTGAAACCATCGACATAGAGGATGGACTGAGGCGCTCTTAAAAATAATATTTCTAAGTATTCTATTTGAATTAAAATCGGGTATGGGGCTTTTCTTCCGTTGCATTCCGTCTCGGGGTACTATGCCTTATTTATTACAGGCCTACAGAAAAGAGACAGGTATTGGCCGCACAATCGCTTTGTCTCTTTCTAGGAAGTCTATGGTTGAAACCAAGTGCGGAGTATAATCGAAATAGAAAGAGTTCGCGTTGGGTGCTCAGCGACAGAAATTATTCGATTCTTCGGGTTCCCAAGATCGACTGTGTATGATGTTGTCGTGAAGTAAAACGAGTCGGAGAAGTCCAACGACGGTTTTGCAATACCGGAAAAAATTGGTTGTCGGATAACGTCGACATTTTTTGGTCCAAAGAATTTTGGCCCTCCAACAGCCCAGATTTAAATCCTTTGGACTTGTATGTATGGAGCGTGGTTTGAAAAGGTCACTAACAAGTTCAGACATTCAAACGTCGCATCATTGAGAGCCGATATTGAAGCGGCATCCGCCGTGACTCATTAAAACGGGCCTGCGACCGCTTCAGACCGAAAATGGAGGCGATCATTCAAGCAGAAGAGGGTTAAATTGAGTAAATGTGTTCTTTATGACCTAACAAATAATTTAGTAAAAAAAAATAATTATAAACTTCTACGTTTTTGCAATAAAAATTATGTTTCGAAAAAAATGTTTAATTTGTCCGGACTTTGGCGCCGCACCCTGTATATACAAATTCACAATTCACGATATATAAGTACTTTAATTACTATAAAAAATAATCATCATCTTCAAAATCTGAAGACTCGACTTCTTTTAAATTGATAATTAAGGGTTCTATTTCCACAGTTTCTTCGATGTATTCGTCAAGTTCCGACATTTTATTTTCTTCTTCTATAACATGTCGAATGGCATTTTTTAATTATCCTCTTTGATCCTCTCTATTCCGGCGAGTAATAATTGCCTTACGTCGTGAAGTTTGAAAGTGGTGTTTTCCCTTGCAACGTAACTTTTTAGTTGTGCCCAAATTAGCTTTATGGGATTCAATTCGCAATAATATAGAGGTAATCTAAGCACTGTGGTATTCCGTTCCTTTGCCATCTCATCGACTGCGTATTTTTTGAACTGTACCTTATTTTGTTTCGCAATTTTGAGAAGTTCCGCTTTTAACATACCATCGTTATGTTTGAAATTTTTGTCTCTTTCTTATCCATTGAAGAATATCTGCTTTCTTCCATGAATTTGTCGGGAGACATTCTATAATCGAGAATGGTACGTGATATTGTTTAATACTATAATTGGGTCTTCCATTTGGGACTTGACAACTTTGAAATTTCACTGTGAACGCACCCTTAAGCCAATCACCGAACTGTCAACGTCAAAACATTCAGTAAAATCAACATTTTCATCATGGTGAAGTACACGAACGAACAACCTTTACAAATAATTAAAATTTACTACCAAAATTTGGAGTCGGTGACTGCAACTTTAAGAGCGTTAACGTCAATTTTTGGTCGTAATTCTCGTCCTAGTAGACAAGCAATTCATAGTCTAGTGAAAAAATTTGAGTTAACATATTCGCTGCTGGATGTTCCCGTGCCAGTAAGACAACGGGTTGGTCGAAGTGGCCAGAATATTGCTGCCGTTCAAGCGTCCATCTCAAACGAACCAAAACAGTCGATTTCACGGCGTTCTCAAGAATTGGGCATCGCTCAGACCCAACTATGGCGAATTTTGCGAAAGGATCTTGGCCTGCACCCTTATAAGTTAAAGCTAACTCAAGAACTAAAGCCACTCGATCATATGAAGCGACGTACGTTCTCGAATTGGGGTCTAGAAATGTTGGAAGAAGATGACCAATTTCATCGCAAAATCATCTTTAGTGATGAAGCGCATTTTTGGATAAACGGCTTCGTCAACAAACAGAATATGCGTTATTGGTGCTCATGTACTTGAAGAAACATCACTTCATCCACAAAAAATTACTGTTTGGTGCGGTTTTCATGCCGGTGGTGTCATTGGGCCGTTCTTTTTCGTTGATGAAAATAACCGTCACGTTACAGTCAATGGAGATCGCTACAGAGGCATGTTGCAACGTTATTTCTTTGATCAATTGCATGGGCTAGACATTAATGATATGTGGTTTCAACAAGACGGGGCCACAAGCCACACAGCGGGTGTAACAATCGACTTACTGCAATCTAAATTCGGTGAACGTGTTATATCGAGAAATGTTCCCATCGAATGGCCGCCTAGATCGTGTGATTTAACACCTCTAGACTTCTTTTTATGAGGGTACGTTAAATCATTGGTCTATGCTAACAAGCCTGCGTCGTTAGAGGAGCTCAGAGCCAATATTGAAAGAGAGATAGCGGCCGTTTCCGTCGAAATGTGTGGCCGAGTCATCGAAAATTGGGTTCAACGAATCGACCGCTGCAAACGTGCCCGTGGTGGACATATGAATGAAGTCGAATTCCATACATAAATGTTTTGATTGTACTTCAAGCCGATAGTAAAATTTTCGAAATGTCTCAAATGGGTTGCGTTTTATTTCAAAAAAAAGTTGTCAAGTCCTTAATGGAAGGCCCAATACTTCTCAAAAACATCGGCCGTCACCTCTTCATGGTAGTCTTTAGTTGACTTTGATTCGAATTCCAACAAGCCACCGTCGAGAAATCCGTTTTCACTACCAATATGTGCTATAATTAGCATGCCACTCTTAATGTTTTTATCAATCTGTGTGTTCCTTATTAACCCAAGTTAATAAAAAAATTTTCTTTCCTCGGCTCGAAATTTTCTGATTGCTCGTAGATATTCTCTTCTCCAACAAATTATTTCTATTTTATCGATAAAAACAGATTGTGTATTGTGTTTTTATCGACTAAAATTCAGCTTATGAAGGATTTTCTATAATTTTCATTTTTTAAAATCTGGTAAGTCTTGGTCTTCTCTGATTTCTTGCAAACTTTTATGTAGTGTAGGTATATCTTTCTTAATAAAAAAAATGGTGTATTTTTCTTCTTATTGCGTTTTTTAAAGTCTTCATCGACCTCTAAGGGCTCCTTTCCTTTGTGATTCTGAGGTTCGTTGTAAGGACTGCGTTTTCTTTCTTTTAGAAATCTATAAATAGTTGCTGATCCAACTCCCGTCATGTTGGCACAGCTTTCCACAATTTCACGGACTTGGCTTGGCTGTTGATGCGCTAGGGCATCGTGGACGTTAAGTATTATTGTTTTTTTTTGTCGCAGGAAAAACACAGATTTACAGACTCCGCGAAGTCTGACCGGGGCAAAACTAAAAGTTGAAGCTACCGCTGTTCTGATTTGAACTAAGCATATTATAGGTTTTTTGCTTTATTTTTATACTTACACAGAATTTTTTTATTGCATACTTAGGTATTTAGGCACCTAGCTACCGATAACTATTTTGGTTAATTATATTTCACAAACTGCTAAAATCTCAAAGAATTTTATTGTACCTATTATCATTAAGCTTTCTTACACTGGAGATTTCTAGTTCTTAAGAATTGTTAATTGTACTCGTTTAGGCCTTTATCAATAAGATTTTTAGTTTCATCATTTACTCATTGAAATAATCTTTGAAATGCATTAATTTATACAACTTATTGTAAAGTTTAGAAGGCATGTAACAAAATATTTTTAGAAAAAGGTTGCACTGTTGCATAGAGATAGAAAATAAACGTGATTAAAAGTAAAAATGCAAATAATTAGTAAAGAAATTTCGGATGCTTATGGTTTATGGCACTTTAATGTTTATAACCCATGTTGTGTGCTATCAACTCCAAACAAACGGACTATAGACCAATTTAACATTGCTTCAGTGCATTTAAAAAAATATATTCTTCAATATATGGAATCTTCATTTCTACCACGATCAAATGCTAATGGTCTAAGACTCTGAAGACATTAAATTCATGATAAATCGACTCCTAAGAGAATATGAGCAACAGATGTGTCGGCGGCGAAAGAGAAAAACTAACACTGAACTAAGAGATCATACAATTGAGACGGACTTCTGGCGAAGATCAATGCAAGTAATGAACTTCGAAACGACCACTATATTGATAACATCGTCCTCGGAAGTATGGCTATTGTCTGGCCAACTGTGAAGCGCAGTTTCACTGTTTAGTTGATCAGCTATCCGGTCAGCTTTCATGCGGTTCCGGCCACTCTGTGGACTTCCTGTTGGACTCAAGCGCGTAGTGGATCCATGTTGCGTCTACTGTTACGAATCGACGTAAAAATTCTTTTGGATTAAGCCGAAACAGTGCCGTTCTGAATAATCGACATGTTGATGGTTTTAATTAACCGTGAGAGAGCGCGGCACCCGTCGGGCACATACCTTTTCCACATGCAAATATTCATGCAAACTATGCCTCACGCGTTCTGTTGATATCTTCACGATGTTAGCTATCTCTGTCATTTTCACTTTGCGCTCATTCAGAACAATATCGTGGTTTTTTTTTGTATTTTTTGGAGTGAAATTTAGAAATGGCATTCCTCGTTCAAGGTCAATTTTATTTTTATTTTTTTCTGGCATATAAATTCGTGAAGAAAGCTTCGTGTAAGAGACAGAACTTTACCAACTTCTGGTCCCTTGGTACAGGAAAGCATTAATCCAGAATGTGATCTCAGAGCGACCTCAACAAAATGCATGTTTACTTTACAATCCGTATTTGCTAGAGAAGTACTCTGAGTAAATAACTCAACATTTTTTGACAGAACTAGACACGCAAAACCCAATAACAAGAATTTGTACAATGGAATCCGTAAGTAAATATTATATTATATGTCAACTAAATATTTATACAACGATTCTAAGACAACATAAAAATTTAAATTAGACAAGATTTATGACAGTTTTTTAGATTTATCTTTTCCTTCTTTCATATGCTCAATTTTTTAGTGTTCCGTACGGAAAATTATAAGATCACTTCGGTGTCTGTCCGTCCGTCCGTGTCTATCTGTCTGTCACACACGATTTTCTCCGAAACTCTTTGACATAGAAAGTTGAAATTTGGTACTAATATAGGAATTGATGGCCTCATCAGAGCCGTGTAGTTTTGGAAGTTAAATTCCGACGTAAGGGGTCAAACCGGAAGTAAAAAAAAATTACCAGGTCATCGAGTGGGGTGTCAAATAGAAGCTCATAAAAACACGAGTTCAAAAATATATATAATGTAATACTCTTTGTATTATTTTTAAAAAATCGCTATCCCCGTTATCTCGAAGAATACTGATCAAAAAATTTTGAAAAAATTCTGGAATATTTTCCACAGGGTGTAGATTAAACGAAAATTATCACGAGCGCATTACGTTGAATTTATTTGGTATATAGAAACCCAAAAATTTCAAGATCATCAGTTTTAAGTAAAAAAATCGGAAAAAAAAAAAAACTGAAGAAAACTCATTTGGGTCGTGTTTTTGTGAAGTCATTGATAATCTTATACCTCTTTACGCCTACGGAGGAGGTTCTGTCATGATGTGGGGAGGCACCTCACTGGATGCGAAAACCGATTTGGTTTTCGTGATTGATGAGACTCGTAGCGGTGGATTAACTGCTACCCGGTACATCGAGGAGATCCTGCAGGAGCACGTCGTTCCTTACGCTGGGTTTGCTGGAGATAGCTTGGTGCTAATGCACGACAATTCGAGGCCACAGGCTGCTGCATCGGTGCGGATATACCTGGCGGAAGTAGGAATACCCACATTAAACTGGCCTGCGCGGAGTCCTGACCTCAATTCAATCGAACACGTGTGGGATGAGCCCAAAAGAAGTGTTTTAGCCAGAAATTCAACCCCTGCATCGCCGAGAGAGAAATTTCGGACGCTTCTGGATTATGACATTTTAATGTTTATAACCCCTGTTGTGTGCTATCAACTCCAAACAAACGGACTATAAATTCTAGGATCCGTGTTAAATGAAGCCAAATAATTTGAATCGATTTTTTTGCTCACCAGTATATTTCGGATTCTGCAACGTTAACTTTTTTAGAAAAAACTACCGCCTGAGTTTTTGTAGCGCTAAACTTTACTTGGTTACTGTCACCCTAAGAAAACATTTCTTCGAGCTCTTTGTTAAGTTGAACGACTTCCTGCTGTCTGCGGATATTTGCACGAGTAGCCGATGTTCGAGCGTTCAAAGTAAATGAAGAAATAAGCGTACTGTCATCTGCAAAGCCGTAGATAGGTTCCTGGTCCTTTCCACCAGAGCGTTAATGTAAATAAGACAAAAAGTAGGAGACAGTACGGAGCCTTGGGGCACACCTGCGTTGATATTAAAGGTGTCGACTGCCACTCGTAAAGACAGCTCTCTGAGAATACACGAGAGCCATAAACAAAAATTTTCAGACATATCATAAGAGACTTTCTAGCCAACAATCAAACTGGCAATTATCGCTTCTGATGATGCTTACATGGTTATCAAAACGCAC
Source organism: Pachyrhynchus sulphureomaculatus (assembly GCA_019049505.1). Classification (NCBI taxonomy): domain Eukaryota; kingdom Metazoa; phylum Arthropoda; class Insecta; order Coleoptera; family Curculionidae; genus Pachyrhynchus; species Pachyrhynchus sulphureomaculatus. The sequence goes on from CM032448.1 coordinate 5,503,156, forward strand.
GTCTAGTACAAAAAATTAAGTGTTTGGTGTAGTGGTGATAGCTGTGTAAAATACTTTTATTGTTCAAACACAGGCTGGAATTAGATGTAAAAGAAATAAAAGGTGAAACATAATATGCAAAAGAAGCTGTCTGATGAAACTGACCAATCACAAACAAAATATTATAATCTTAAACACAACAATAACTTTGTTTTCTTTTTCTTAGCTACATTTTTTTGAACTTTGTGCAACGGAGATGCTCCAAGAAAAAAAAAACTTAGTTATGCCTTCTCTCAATGTTACAAAATATGACTAATTCCCTTGCCTAACCTCGTAATTTCGATACGGCAATAGCCTGGATAGACCTAACCTATAAATGCGCTTTTCCATGCACGACTAACCCAAACTTGCGAAAAATGACAATAACATTAAAAATTATAATTCCGGAGAGTTATCCGACAAAATATTTATTTTAAAAGCACTTAAAAAATAGCTATTCATTACAACACCTAATTTTCACAACAATTTTCCATTTTTATTATGCATTTTTTGCACGTTCAACAAATTCCACGAAAATTAACTCAATTTAAACATTGTTTCGACGCCAATTTTCTAATTTTCAGTCGAAATTATCGCTGCTTTAAAGAAAAATGAACAACTTACCGTTTATCAACATTTTTCCAGTCGAAAATATCGCGTTAACTTTGGAAAAACTGAAAAAAACATTGGACCATCGCTAATTAGGTGAAACAAGCGAATATCGACGCGATGACGCGGCCTCGTACGATCAGAGGCGCGCCAATGCGATTGAAGCAAACGGAACAAAACACTAACGGAGTTCTTTCGTCTTGCTCACTACTTTCATTCATACAGGTGGAAATCCGCATTTTACTGGGAGGGAGAGAGCTCGATGTATACGGTGAGGAAAATAAGTTGCCTTTAAAGAAAGTATATCTTAGAAGGAGAGGAAAGCTAACTTTTTTTTTAAGACAATTTCAAAGTTGAATTAAAATGTTATTTTTAGTATCATTTTTATTTCCATTTCATTTTGCTATAGGTATATGTATGTATGTATGTATATGTGTATGTATATATTATATATATATATATATATATATATATATATATATATATATATATATATATATATAAGACTAAATAAAATAAAATAAATTGCTTTAATAAGTAGAACCGAAATCCTAAGAAATAAAAAAAGCACAGAATCATATATTATATACATATATATATTATATATATATATATATATATATATATATATATATATATATATATATATATATATATATATATCGCTGAAGATGAAGGCTTAAGGACCAATTCCGAGTGCGGATTCGTATTCAGAATGCACAAAACCACGAGATAACACGTTTCGCTTAAGAATTTCAAGTAAATGGGTTCTGCGAGTTCATTTGACAGGGGATTTTTCCTTATATATGGCATTGCTTGTCGCCATTTTGACTCCGCCATATTTGATTCATGAAGTTTGACTTCATGATACGAAAAAAGCAATCATTTGACGATCTATGAACCATCAATATACTCGTTGGGGACTGTTTCCACCTAAATTTCACCGTTTTTTACCGATTTTATTACATTTTGAGGTTAATCAGAGCCGCCATTTTGGATTCATAATAACCTGTATATGTAATGAGTGATTGAAACTCAACATTTGAGGCCAATATAATCAGGTTAAGTGTCAAAAACTCTAGTCAGAGTCTTGATTTTTTCATTTTTCGACGATTTCGAGGTTTCAGCCGCCATCTTGAATTCGCCATGTTGGATTTCGCCAATCTACCTATCCAACTTCTTAGGGCTGTCAATTATAAACAATTTGCACCCAAAACTAATCAAATCGGCGTAATTTTTTTTTGCGAATTTTTTTACTCCAAAATCTTGATTTTTCTCCGATTTCTGTCCGCCATATTGAGCCGCCATTTTGAAATTTTCCAAAAGGCCACACTAGCCCACAAAGGGGGATCAATAACGAACATTTTAAGCCCAAGATCACTAAAATTCATCAACATGAATTTTGGGCAGAGTCTTGTTCCGTTTGACAAAGAACGTCCCACATATATATATATATATATATATATATATATATATATATATATATATATATATATATATATATATATATATATATATATATATATATGTTAGGGTGGATGGAGAAATGTGTTTTTTTTTTGGTCTACGTTATATCGGTTAATCAGCTTGGTCGCAGACTGGTCACCGACTAGTAAGGATCGATAATGGCAATCAAGGGTAATTGCAGAAAAATAATGATAAATGATGCGCCCCTATAACTAAAGAGAAAATTGATTCTGCAGTTTTATAATTTTTCAGCATGTACGCCAATGATCGAATTAAACAGATAAGCCAAATACAATTGACTCGGATTTTGATAATAACCCGGACTATCGCAATGTTATTATGATTAAAATCAAAAGTTTCTTGCTTTATATTATAATAAGTTAAAGGAATTTTACCTTTTTCCGTTTAAGGAAACCTTACACTTTCTCGGGTCGGAAAAAATCGACTTTTTAGAAAGTATCCCAATGTAAAGTATTATATTTCTGAAAATTTTAGAGGAAAATTTCAAATACTTTCGAAGTTATAGACGATTATGGCGCTAAGTGTAAGACACAATCGATCGCGCGGCGTGTCAACTTACTTTTCGGCCGTTTACAAAGGTTTTGCTCTACCTGCGTCGAACATCTGCTGCTACTTTTATGATTTTAAGAAAGATAGAAGTAGGTAAATGGAGAGCATACTATCATGGATATAATATCTTGTTAGTTTTAGGCAAAACTGTCGCCCCCAAATAAATGGTATGCTGGCCTGTTCGAAAACATCGCTCGCAGGGCTAACATCACTCAGTAAACGTCTCGGCTAATATTGTGCGGTATGGATAAAAAAATACGGGAAATTTAGTTCGAAGCGAGTGTGCAAACCAAGTAAAAGATGAAAGTAATTCTAATTTTGTCAGTACACCTGCAAAAAAAATTGTAAAAACACGGAGAGACAAAAGAAGACTTGAGAACGAGGCGTATAAGGAGTCGGAAGGAATTTTGTATGCAGCAGGCAGAGCTGACTGAACGTAAGTAGATTTTATATATGAAAATTCGTTTTTTTATAGGTCTAGCACAGGTGTTGCAGGGAGTTCCCTAAAGCGCTACAGGAGCAACACGTATGCGCGTTGTTAATACTGTAAACATGTTTTTCTCAAGACAACTTTTTTGTAATCGGCGTGCACGATAGCTCAAAAACCATTTAACCGATCGATCTGAAATTTTAATATGTCTTTCTAAACAACAATAGCCCCAGTATAAACTAGAATAAAAAAGATTGGTTAATTTTTCCCTTAATTTTTAATGTTTTATTTTTTACGAAAAAAAAATGCTATTTTTGAGACCACTAATTTTGGAGGTCCACCATTTTGTGAATTTTTGCTCAAACAAAATAATCGTAGTCTATACTCGGGCCACAGTCATCCTTTTTTTAAGGATATTTTTTTTCAGACGTTCCAGTAAGCCGCAATCGTGCACGCCGCAGATCAAAATTTTCAAAATGGCTTTCATAAAGCTGCAAAAAACAAATCTCTATTAAAAATCATTTTAAAAATTATGTAAACTTTTTTTTCTTGTATTTGAAGACCGAGAAAGCATCGGAATCTTCAGAAACAAACTATATTCAGTACAGTGCTTTTAAAACGATTATTTACCAAAGGAAATAGCATACACTAACTATCTAAAGCTTAAATTTTCTGCAAACACTATTAATCATTATATTTTTAAACACTGTGTAAATAACAACAATATAAAATGGCCGTGTCAATAAATAAAATATTCTTATGTCGCTTTCACATGATTCCCATGTGATTCGCGAGCGTGAACTGATTCACATTTCACAATAGAATACGAAACGCCCTGCTTGATATCCTACACGTTGCCAATAATTTGTACCATATGTGTATTAGTGAAAATAATTTTAATTAAGAAAACTACACCGAAAACTACAAAACAAAGATTTTGTTCAACGGTTAATCTTTTTTATAAAAAATGTTTACCACAATATATATAAGAAAATATATTTTCTCGCAATCCTATTTTTAAAATCTGTTTTTGCGGTTTTGTACGTGGCTGGTTTGAAAAGTCCGTGCAAAGTCCGAGAGATGGCACCACCGGCGCGTATCGAGGTCATGTTTAGTTAGTAGCATCTCTTGAATGAACGGACACCAAGTTTCAGCCATATTGGTCTATTTCTTTGTGTTTGGCATTCGTGTAAATCAAGGAAGTCGAGTGATTTTCAAGAAATGGACGAAAAAGAATTTCGTGTGGTGATTAAACATTACTTTATGAAAGGCAAAACGCCTCTGGAGACTAAAGAGAAGCTTGATAAACATTATGGTGACTCTGCACCTTCGATTAGAACAGTTTATAAGTGGTTTCAAAATTTTCGGACTGGCCATATGGGCACAAGTGACGCTGAACGTTCTGGACGGCCTGTGGAGGTTACGACTCCAGAAATCATTGATCAAATCCATGATATGGTGATGGATGACAAAAGAGTTAAGGTGCGTGAGATTGCTAGTGCTGTGGGCATCTCGACTGAACGGGTACATAATATTTTGCATAAACATTTGGACATGAGAAAGCTATCCGCAAGATGGGTGCCGCGATTGCTCACGCTTGACCAAAAACGGAATCGTGTAAAGTGTTGCAAGGATGGTTTGCAGCTGTTCCAGAAGAATCCGGAGGACTTTAAGCGTCGTTTCGTCACTGTGGATGAAACATGGATACATTACTATACTCCTGAGACCAAACAACAATCTAAACAATGGGTTACCAAGGAGGAATCTGCACCAAAAAAGGCGAAGACCGTTCCTTCGGTCGGAAAGGTTATGGCGACTGTCTTTTGGGATTCGCAAGGGATAATCCTCATCGACTATCTGGAAAAGGGTAAAACTATTACAGGTGAATATTATTCATCGTTATTGGACCGTTTGAAAACCGAGCTGCAAGAAAAACGCCACGATTGGCCCACAAGAAAGTCCTTTTCCATCACGACAACGCACCAGCACACACCTCAGCAGTTGTGGTCGCAAAATTAATGGAAATAGGATTCCAACTCGTTTCACATCCCCCCTATTCTCCAGACTTGGCTCCCTCGGACTACTATTTGTTCCCCAATTTGAAGAAATGGCTGGCGGGACAAAGATTTTATTCAAACGAGGAGGTGATTGCAGACACTAATGGATATTTTGCAGACTTGGACAAATCCTATTATTCGGAAGGGATCAACAAACTAGAACATCGTTGGACGAAGTGTATAAGCCTAAAAAGAGACTATGTTGAAAAATAAAAAAGGTTTACCCCAAACACATAAGTAGTTTTTATTTTTGCACGGACTTTTTATACCAGTCTCGTATAAGTGAATGTATCTAATTTTTCCCAAAAGAACATCGCCATCGCATTTATTATCAAAAAAAAAAATGTTACCGAATTTCTTTTTACTTACTTTAACCGCTTCCTTCTTTCTAACAATGCTACTTGGTCCGCTGGGGATAGTCCGCCAAGACTCCCTTGTCCATCCGAACGGGCTGGAGGAGGCATGCTCTCTTGTTCGTCGCCATTTTCGGGGAAGTCGTCGTAGGATTCGGTTATACTGTCTTCGTCGCCTATAATAATAAAAATATATATCTATATACAGGGTGTTACGAAAATCGTTTGGTATATTTAAGCTGACATAAGCTTCTGACAAAGTAAATTGGAGAGAAATACTCATAAAGGGCGGAAGATAGTAATAAAGTAGATAAGTGATGCTTTTTTTGCTTTTTAATATGTACGCTAATGGTTGAGTCAACAGTTACGTCAAAAGAAAATTTTGAGATAGGCGCCGTCGGTCTCACAAAGAGCCCATACGAGTTGTAAAAAAAAACCTCCGCGTGAACGTCATTCTAGGACTTTCTACAGTTCCTCAATATTGGAATTCCAACTATAGTATAAACTTTTCCATTTTTTTCACTGTGTATTCCTATGTACCATAGTACACTCATAAATTTCTGTTTAATAAATTTGTGTCATGTTTTAGTTTGTACATGTATTACACAGTTTTTAAAGGCATTTCAATAATAATTAAGTGCTTATACATTGATTAATGATTGATAATTAAAAATGTATATAATTATAAAACTCTAGAGTTACATATATATGCCAAGTTACTTTAAATAAATACATACGATTTGATTACTCACGCATTGAAAATACACCCATTTTTCGATATATACAAGGTGAAGTGAGAACTGGTCTACAATGCCATTAAATAAAATTACTACCCTTTCCTTGCGTTATTAAAAAATAAATAAAATGTCATCGTCATCATCATCAGCTGATACTGTCCACTGCTGGACGAAAGCCTCCCTTAAGTCTTGCCACTTCTTTCTGTTCTGGGTCGCTTGTACCTAATTCCCACCGACTTGGTGATCTACCTCTACTACGATAGGCTTCGGATCTTGGTCGCCATTCTATAATTCTCTTTGTCCATCGTCCATCCTTAAATCTAGCAACATGCTCAGCTCAGTTCGATTTAAGATGTAGAATGGATTTGACTGCGTCTTCTACCCTCGTTCTCTTCCTAATAATGTGATATGGAATGTGATCTCGAAGAGTAACGCCTAACATTGACCTCTCCATCTTTCGTTGCATGACACATATTTTATAGATGTCTTTCTTCGTCAGAGTATCGGCTCTGTACGTAAGAGGGGGGAGTATGCATAGGCCAGTTTGCCATATGCAGCCCAGGAGAGGCCTATTTTCCATTAAATTTCATGTGTTTGGTTATCTCGTCATCATCATCGATTTTTGAACCAACCTTTCTTGAAGCTTCCTGAAAAATATGCAGCATAGTTTGCGCTTCTTGCATTTTGTCTGTTATTAAGGTAATGTCGTCGGCGAAACAGACTTGATTTAACTTTTCACCGTCAATGTTAAGTCCCATTCTTTCCCAGTTTATTGATTGTAGAATACTTTCTAGAAGTGTTACGCAAAGCTTGGGAGAGAGCGTATTACCCTGCTGCACTCCTCTTTCGTTAGTCTGTGTTTTAACATGATGATCAATACGACACTCGGCAAACGCTTCCAAAAGTCTCGGCTGATTTACAAAACTAAAGGCTTTTTGAAGTACACAAATATGAGCGCAAGAGTTTTAATGAGGATTTTAGCCGTAAGCAGATGGTCGTTTGTTCCATACCCCGAGCGGAAACTTGCCTGTTCTTTAGAAAGGAAAAATTCAAATTTATTTACTAGAGCAGGGGTCGGCAACCTATGGCACGCGTGCCATCTCTGGCACGCCAAGCAATTTTGAATGGCACGCGTACCTATTCAAAGTTTACACATTAATTCTGTAATCTGTGACATGTTTCGAAATTAAGTAAATAATCCAAGACAGTATTACTTTAACGTTACAAACAAAAACGATATATTATATAGGTCACTAGGTATTATTACCAAAAACTACAAAATTTAAATTTTGTAATTTATAATTTTACTGAATGCATTGGTTTGGCTTTAATTTCGGCAAGTATTAAAGACGGCAAGCCTCAAAATATAAGCCTAGGCAAAAACACCAATAAACGGCCTCAATTCAGATCAAATGAGCCGCTATAAGGCGGTTTTTGTTTGACTTGACTTTAATCGTTCCGACGTGCGCCAAAACTCTTTTTATATTGCCGAACTTTAGTTTTTGTTAGATTTAACTTCTAGGCGGCCCTTTGATTGCAATGGGCGCGTTGTAGATAATAATTTTTGTTCTAAGAATTTTAATAAACGTAATTATTGGAATTTTCTGGAAACATTATTTTTCTATATATATAGCAAGCGGATACACGTTTGGCTCATTTAGTATAGAAGTAACATCCGTTCCAGTCAATAGTCGTCGAAAAGTTTAAAAATTAAAATTACGTTGCGTATGGCCGCGAAGAAACAGAAGGTAGAGGTTCGATCATTTCAAACTTCATGGACAACAGATTACGGTTTTGTACAGCAAAACGATCGGGCCATCTATGTCCTATGTCGGGAAAGTGTAGTTTTCCGGACATCTAGTGTTCAACGACATTTCCAGATAAAACATGAATCGTCATTTAAAGATAACGTTGACAAAAGGGAGGCAATACAAAGAGCAAGTAAACAATACGAGAAACTGTCAACATTCTTTAGCAAAGTTTTCCAAGGAAAAAATCAGGTAACTGAATGCAGTTTCAAAACTGCACAATCGTTGGCACAAAAGGGTAGGCCGTTCACTGACAGAGAATTTATGAAGCAAACGTTTTTGAGTACTGGCGAGATTTTATTCGACGACTTGCCCAATAAGGATACAATATTGGCCAGGATTAGGGATATACCGGCATCAGCGCGGACCATCGAGAGACGAATTACCGAAATGACACAAAATGTCCAAAAACAGCAAAGAGACGCTATCAAACGGAGTTTTGTATTTAGTGTAGCATTGGATGAAAGTGTCGATATTAATGACATTGCCCATCTGGCAATCGTTGCGCGATACTTCGATGATGGCAGTGTTTATGAAGAGCTGATTTGTCTGCTCCCATTGCAGGGAGCTACAAGAGGAGAGGATATATTTTCAGAATTTGTTAAACATTTTGAAAAGCGGAACATTGATTTAAATAAAATTTTTTGCGTAACGACAGATGGCGCTCCTGCTATGATTGGGAGACATAAAGGAATTGTTTCCCTTCTTATTGAACGCATGGATCGATCAGTTTTGAATTTTCATTGCATAATTCAACAAGAGAGTTTGTGCGCTAAAATCTCCACTGGAAGTTTAAAATCCGTGATGGATAGGGTGGTTAAAATAGTTAACTACATTGTCGGTTGTTCTTCACTGATCCATAGACAATTTAAGGCGTTTCTGCAGGAATTAGAAAGTGCATATTCATATATATACCATTGCACAATAATGTGCGCTGACTCAGCCGTGGTAAAGTACTCTCTAGATTTGAGAAATATCCAGAAGTTCTGGGTTGGGAAAGTCGTATAGATTCATGATGCTTTATTGAGTATTTATGAGAATGCCGAAATAGATAACATGGTTCGAGATGAGGCCAGCGGTTTATTAACCGCAATAAAACAATTTAAGTTTTTTATGTTCAATCGTTATTTAGTATAAAATTTTGAATCGTATTAATCAGATAAGTAAGCTACTTTAATCCAAAGATTTTGATTTATCCCAAACCACTAATTTATTAAACAGCTCATTAATTTTTTTAAAGAATTAAGATTTGATGAATCCTTTGACAAAATTATCTAAGCTGAAAATTTAGCCAGCGAAATCGACGTAGAAAAAAACTTTGAATTGACTTTATCACGACATTGTGTTAGGACTACAAAACGGAATTTTTCATATGAAAGTTTAGACGAACCAATACGAGATCCAAAACAAAAATATAAAACAGAATTGTTTTTCTTTACTATAGATCAGGCGATCAGTGCATTGGAGCTGAAATTCAACCTACTGAATAGTCATAATCACTCTTTTGAATTTTTATATGATGTTTATAAACTTAAAGACATGTGTATAAATGAATTACTGGCACATTGTAAAGATTTTGAATCTTAATGCTTTAGATCTGGCTGATGAAATAGGCCCTGTTTCGTCACATTTAACTAAGAAAGAAGGTCCAGTTGGCGTTCTTAAATTCATTACTCCTCTTAAAATTGGGCCAAATTTGAGCATTGCTCTAAGAATTTTGTTAACCTGCCTATAACTGTTGCTAACGGCGAAAGAACTTTTCCTAAATTAAAAATAATAAAAAATTATTTAAGAACTATGATTACACAAAATCGTCTTAATGGGTGAGCAATGTTGGCCATTGAACACGAATTGAGTAGTGAATTAGATCTGAACGAAATTATTCGCGATTTTGCAGAAATGAAACTTCGAAAAAAATTGTTTTAACTTAGGTTTAGATTTTGTATATTATTGTACTATTTTTGTTCATTGTTTTAAAAGTATATTTAAATTATTTCTGAAGATAGTAGGTACTAGTTTTGATTTGTAAGTTCGTTGTCGTTAGCTCGTTAAAAATGTCAACTTTGTTTTTCAATAAAACAATTTTTCGTAAATCTGTATTAGTATTATTGTCTTAATTCAATTATATGTCATTTTCCAAGTTAACTAAGTTTTCTTTAAGCTTGGGTTCGGCGGCATTCTTTGAGTTTGCCTACGGAGGCAAAAAAGCTAGGGCCGGCCCTGTCCCTAAAGTACCAAATCCAAACGTTTATTACCACGTTGTAATGGCGACCGTTTTTTGAGACATTTTTTGTATGGCACAGCACACGTGCCGCAGGAAAATCTCACAGGAGCGACATCTGAGAGGCTACTTCTATCGAACATTTTCCATGAAAATATTAGATATTGTAGAATAGACTCAAAGGGGGAAATATTATAACTTTCAAAAAATGCAACGTGAGATTATTTCATAAAATGATTGTAGAACATCTGAAGAACATATTCCTAAAGTTTCAAAGCAAAATTCAAATTCCCGCCAAAGTTATGACTCGCGCTCGCTAAAATGAATCGCCTCCGCCCGGTTTCGGAACGCGCCACAGGCACAATGCACCATTGCATCCAGATATGCAAAAACATATTCTCCCAATTTACCAAAATTTATCCCGAAATGATTTATTAGAACGACGCTTAGGCGGGGACACACAAAAGCCAGACAAGAACTTCAATGCTACCATTTGACGAATGGCTTCAAAACATCGGAATTTTGATTTGAAAATTATTGAAATTGCATCGTACATTGCAGCTGGAGTATTAAATGAAGGCCATACTTTAATATAACGAACAATAAAGGAATTAGATAATATAATTGGTAAGCAAGTCATGCCATACGTTAAAAAAGCAACTAGTACTAGAATCGACGGGCAGGAACCACGCTCCATCTCATTCATCGTCAAGAAGGTCGCAAAATGAGTTTTATGAGGAAGCTGAGGGACTATTATATGGCTCTGGAATAGCAGACTAGCCGGTAAGTCCCGAAATCATTCAGTTTTTACTTTTTGAAACTTTAAACGCATTGTTCTTAAAACTATATTTTTGGAACTTAAAAACTACTCTTCCGATCTTCTTTAAATTTTGCACACAACTAAAAATATAATGGTCTTCGATATGACGAACCATTTTTTTAAAAATTATTGCAAACATTTTTGTTTTCTAGTTTTTCTAGTTCTAAATTAAATTCCCTGCTTTTGAGAACCTGCCTTTGCTATGCATGAAACATGTTCATGTTAAGATATATTGGCTCCCGAGTTAACACCCAACAAATTGAGTGATGATGCTGAAAAAAAGGAGTGTCCTCAGAAAACTATGTCGGTTTCCGTAACGTTAAGTCTTTTAGAAAAAACTACCGCTTGAGTTTTTTTAGCGTTAAATTCTACTTGACTACTGTGACTCCAAGATAGAATTCATTTCTTCAGGTCTTAGTTAGGGGCGTTTTTTAGGCGCAAACAAAAGAATTTTTTTGGATGGGATGAAACAACTCGAGTAACGCTGGAGGAAGTGGATTAGGGTAGATGGTAGATACGTAGGAAGATATTTTTTCAATTTTTAAGAATTTTTCTTTACAGCTAGGTAGGTAACTTAAAAAAAAAAACATTCTCGTATACTATAATCAAGTCAATATTTACAAAAGCTTAAGTGATATTACATTTACCACAATGGTGGTTTTTCTATGCAAACAGATAACTTACACCTGTTCCCATCTTCCTTTTTAATATTATCATTCAAGAGATTTTTTTTCTCTATTTACACAAGTGCAAGATAAGCAAAACACATTCGCTTCTCACCTGAGATCATTGATGACGACATTTATTACTGATATATTTGCGAAAATGGTTTTTTTCTTGTTTATCAACAATGTACTGGTTGTGAAAGTATAATTCTCGTGGATGTGTTTAATGAATAAATAATGTGATGTTTCGTCGATCATCCTACCGAATTCTTCAGAACTTATTTCGAGAAGTGACTTTTTCGGAATCCAGCACGAAACTTATTTCATTCCGCTTGCACGCCCTTTTTACATTAGTGGATCGTGGTGGGGGGAGGACGAGGTTTCATGTATGATCTGTTCCCAGATCTGTGAAAAGTAGAGATCAGTGTCACGATTAAGGATGTGAGGATGTCTTGATATTTCGATAAACTCCCGAATTGTTCTAGACCCTTTAGTTGGTCAAAAAGCATCTGGTTTCCTGTTTCATACTGGTGTTGAAGCGGAAATATTACGAAGGCGTCTGTCCTTTTTTTTAATGGATATAGTCCACGTCCTGCAATGAAAGCAGTTCGCGTTGGTTTTGAACAGCTGTAAATTGTAGTCGGTCGGAGACACAGTCCTAAAGAAATAAGCGTGCTGTCATCTACAAAGCTGTAGATTAAATTCCTGGTCCTTTTAAGCAGATCGTTAACGTAAATAACAAAGATAGTAGGAGACGATATCACAGTAAACTCAATATAGTATCGAGACTCAGCGGTCACTGTATAGGAAAATCAGGTCTCAGTTCTCAAGAGGTCAGGTGGAGGTGCGCCATGTTAAAAAGGGGACCAGCGGGAGATTTTGAATAGAAATAATGTTACTGTGTAAAGTTTTATCATTCAAAATCATGTATATTATATAAATTATATTGGGAATGTGGAATCTTTGGCACAATGATATTACTCAGTATATATCCACCATCCAATCTTACAGATTGATCAGCAATGCTAGCCCTTTCTGTTCTACTGTATGAGTGCTAAATATGCTTTAAATCGTGTTTTAATTGACCTTTTAGTTTGCCGAACACACTTTGTGTCGCAATCATTCTAACTAATTTCATAAATTTCACTTTTCTCACAATTAGGAATCTTATCTTTGGGATTTCCTAAGATATGCCTCAAATTGTCTGATGACTTATAGACTACGGTGAAGCCTACCTAAGTTTTTTTTTAATTTACTTACCTACAATCCAACGACTATCTACGCCATTTTGGGTGGAGATATCACCTTCAGCCATTTCTTGTTTCTCTTGTGTAACTGTTTCAGCAACTTGTTCTATTTCGGTGACATTAATGTGCTCCTTATCGTCAGTATTTGAATTTGCAGCGATCGATGATCCTAAAAATAAAAAATGCGATTAATCTATAATATATATAAAATGCAATGTCTCTCTGTCTGTCCGTTAGTGCGCTTATCACTGGAGAACCATTTATCCGATTTACGTACTTTTTTTAAAAAACTTACATGTGTTCCCTGGCCAGGTTATAGGCTGTATTTTATTACGATAGGTAGCATACGGAATGAGTAGTGACAATAATAGTGAATGAAGTCGGAAAAAAGTTTGCCGCTAGCGCGTTCCCTTGCAATACGCAGCCTAAACCATTAATTATGGAACAATATTATGTAGCACAGAATATCTATAATCTATAATATATATATATATATATATATATATATATATATATATATATATATATATATATATATATATATACATATATACATATATATATATATATATATATATATATATATATATATATATATATATATATATATATATGTATATATAAAGTGCAATGTCTCTCTGTCTGTCTGTCTGTCTCTCTGTCTGTCTGTCTGTCCGTTAGTGCGCTTATCACTTGAGAACCACTTATCCGATTTACGTGTTTTTATAAATTTATACATATGTTCTATATAATTCGATAAAAATCTAGATAATGGGAGATAAGGTGAGATAATGGGAGATAAGTATAAATAATGGGAGATAAGGAGAAATAATGGGAAATAAGCAGAGATAAGTCTAGATAATCGGAGTTATGGTGAGATAATGGGAGATAAGGATAAATAATGGGAGATAAGGAGAACTATTGCGAGATAAGTCGAGATAAGCCTAGATAATGAGAGATAAGGTGAGATAATGGAACATAAAGAGAAATAATGGGAGATAAAGAGAAATAATGGGAGCGGAGCAGAGATAAGCCTAGATAACGGAAATTATGTAGAGATAATGGGAGATAATGAGAAATAATGGGAGATAAGGGGAAATAATGGCAAATATTTTATTACGTTAGGTAACATAAAGAATAAGCAGCGACGATAGTAGTGAATCAAGTCCACCCGAGCGGAGCCGCGGGCACTGCTAGTTTTAAATAAATAAAAATTTCTTCTTCTTCTTCTTCAAAAAAACAAAATTCGATGTGGCTTGACTACCATAGGTTCTAAGTAAAACGGACCGACAGATAACATTTAAAATCAGTTACATACAAACTAGTTATTATTATAATTACCGCTTGTCAAGTATGAACGTATCGCCAAGAGATTAATTTCTCACTTTTTTTATGGTTAAATAGTAGATTATCTAACATGAGCGCCATACGCCTCGCGTTTCAAGACTGTGTTCCTATGTAAATCATCCAAAAGATCCGAAAACGATGCCTACAGCGACTACTAAGTATATGGGCAAGTCGAGAACATTCGTTAGCACGTGGGTGAAACGATACTCTCAGTTAAAAAATGATGATGATCTACCAGAAAGTGGTTCGAGAGGAAAAGTGTTGGACAAGGACGAAAAAATAATTACTAACGTGTTTTCCCGAAATCACCAATTAATTTAGCATCAAGGGGTGCCAAAACTAAAGTAGAAAAGTTTGGATATATCATATGAAACGATTCGCACTCATCTTCGGGCTAACGATTTAAAGTGGCGATGTGGAAAGCGGTTTATGGTCAGAAAAACCTAACGGCGGATTTACAGTGTAGTGTAAATCTCTGGATTGGTGGTCAAAACTTTCTGTGATCAAAAAATAGTACGATTTTTGAAATAAAACGCAAACGGGTTATTTATTTTTCCAAATTTATTTCGTCCCCTTCAAAGTAATCCCCCTTGGATACAATGCATTTATGCCAACGTTTTTCCAGTCTTCGAAACAGTTGTTGAATTCGACTTCTGGAATGACCTTTAAAGCCTTCTTCGATTCGGTTTTAATCTCCTCAATCGATGTCCTCGAAGCGGTTTTTTTTAGTTTAAGGAATAGCCAGAGGTCCGACGGAGCTAAATCAGGCGAATAGGGCGATTGCGAGTTGAATTTTTGATAAAAAAGTCGCGAAGAACCAATACTGTATGAGAAGGCGCATTATCGTGATGAAAAAACCAAGAGTTATCGACCCAAATTTTTTATCATTTCGAACGTTTGGGAAGCCGAAAAAAAACCATTTTTAACACAAAATTTAATGCAATTTCTTTGCTGAGTTTTTTCACTCATGTTAAAAATCGAAAAACGCAATTTTGTTGTAGAACGAATGCAAGCGAATCTTATTAACTACTGACGCTATGGTCTTAAAATTTGACACAGATGGCAGTTAAGGTACCAACCTAACGAAAAAAATTAATCCGATTTGGAAATGCCCGGGCGATTTAAATTTAAAAGTCTTACTATTTTTTGATCACAGTAGTAAAATAAAAATTCCACTAAGATGTCGAAAATATTTAATATTTAGTAGGATATCCTTTTGCGTCAATTACTGTTTGACATCTTCTGCCCATAGAGTCAATAAACCTAGCACAAAAATCGGGTGGTATTTTTTCCCATTCTTGTTTTAATGCGATCCCAAGTTCGTCCCAGTTTTTTATATTTCTTTTCCTAATTTGTTTATCCAGCTAGTGCCAAAGATTCTCTATCGGGTTCAAATCAGGTGAGTATGAAGGTCAGAGCATCACCCGAATCCTTCGTTCAGAAAACCAATTCTTGGCCAAGCGAGATGTGTGTTTGGGTTATTGTCTTGCCAAGAAAACTGCTGTTAATAAAGAACTAAGGCAGGAATATCAGGGTGTATTGGTATCAGACATGACTATTAGAAGTCGTCTGTTATCTGAAAATCTTCATGGTAGGCGTGCTGTTAAAAAGCCACTCCTTACACAGCGTCACAGAAAAGAGAGATTGAAATTTGCCAAGGAACATAAAGACTGGACTCAAAATCAGTGGTCTCTAGTAATCTTTAGTGACGAAAGTAGGTTCAATCTCTTTGGAAGTAATACTAATGGTTATGTAAGAAGACCAGTGGGTCTAAGATATGACCCAAAGTACCTTGTACCTACTGTCAAACATAGCGGTGGAAATATCATGGTATAGGGTTGTTTTCGACGGTCTGGTACGGGGTCATTGGCAAAGATAAATGGCAGAATAGATGTTCAAATGTATCTTGAGATATTGGAAAATAATTTGATTTCTTATGAAGAAGATTTGCCACTGTCATGGATTTTTCAACAAGACAATGACCCAAAACACATCTGGCTTGTCTAAGAATTGGTTTTCTGAACAAAGAATTCGGGTGAAGCGCTGGCCTTCACAATCACCTGATTTGAACGCGATAGAGAATCTTTGGTACTATCTGGATAAACAAATTAGGAAAAGAGATATAAAAAAGCGGGACGAACTTTGGATCGCATTAAAACAAGAATGGGAAAAAATACCACCCGATTTTTGTGCTAGGTTTATTGACTCTATGGGCAGAAGATGTCAAGCAGTGATTGACGCAAAAGGATATCATATTAAATATTTTCGACATCTTAGTGGAATTTTTATTTTATAACAAAAATGTTTCCATACTTTTGTTTGTGCATAATTTTGTTACGTTGAAAACTAAGCACATTTCTAATAAACAATAACTAGTTTTAGTCTTCAAAATGTCAGCATGTACACGATTAATAAATAAATATTGTAATTGTAAATCGTTTAAATGTTAAGACTAGAGATGAGAATTTAAATGTTTCCATACTTTTGTTCGCCACTATATATATATATATATATATATATATATATATATATATATATATATATATATATATATATATATATATACATATACAGTGGCGTGCAAAAGTTTCCGGCCATATAATATACATTGACGCAGTAGGACGTTCAAAGACGTATTTACGAATAATAGCGCGTTGAATGTTCACATTTAGTTCATAAAAAGTCGTGGGAGCATAAACATGGCTCGGCATATGCAAATCCAAATTCGTGAGAGAGTAATAAAATGTTCAAAAGAAGGAAAGTCTTCTCGTGAGATTGCTTCATTATTATCGATAGGTAAGTCAACCGTGAACGATATTATTGTAAAATACCGTTGTGGATATGGTTTAGAAGATCGTCCGCGTAGTGGAAGACCAAGAAAAACGTCTAAAAAAGTAGATCGTATCTATAAACGCAAATCAACTGCGGATGTCAAGAAAACTGCTGCCGAAATTACAGGCGAGCTAAAGAATGAAAACCTAGCTAATGTTAGTTGTAGTACTGTGACACGAAGACTACATGGTGTGGGACTTTTTGGCTGTATAGGTATTAAAAAACCATTAATCAGTAAAAAGAATAAGAAGGCCCGATTACAATTTGCCAAAGATCACCTAAATTCGATAATCAAAGATTGGAAAAAAGTAGCTTTCTCAGACTAATCTAAATTTAATCTTTTTGGAAGCGATGGTAGACAACATGTACGACGTCCTTTTGGTACGAGAAATGATGTTCGGTACCAAATTCCTACTGTAAAACACGGTGGAGGAAGTGTGATGGTTTGGGGAATTTTCTCTGCACAAGGAGTCGGTCCATTAATCGAGATCAACGGAAATATGAACGCTGATATTTACAAGGACATTTTAGAAAACAATTTGTTATCATATGCTGAAGAAACATTGCCGCAGAATTGGATATTTCAGCAGGATAATGACCCCAAACATACATCCAAGTTGTTAAAACAGTAGTTTTTTTCTGCTTCAAATGTGAGAGTTTTAAGCTGGCCATCTCAATCACCGGACTTGAACCCAATAGAACACTTATGGGAAACTTTAGATCGTCAAGTTCGAAAGCGTACATATTCAAATAAAGCCGCATTATTCAAATCATTGAATGGGATAAAATTTCACCTGCTTTTGTTACCTATATCTCATACTCACATCTCATAATGATTAAAAATCATTAGTCTTTTTTTTTAATAAATTAGAGTACGAAATGTCACTGGCCGAAAACTTTTGCACGCCACTGTATATGGGTCAAAACACGTAAAATGGGCCACCTGAACATTTTTTTTTTCTCGGATTTCAAAGATAATTATATTTTTCGGTAGAGACGCAAGACACAAGACCTCCTAAATTTTTTTTGCAATACTTCAATTATATTGCGAAAAACCGCTAGTTGAATATTTATGTATAGAACTTTTCATTTATTCATATTTGGGAAACAAATAGAGATAATTGAGTTAATTTCTTTAAAAAATGAAGCTAAATGATGCGGTTGTAAAAATTTAATTTGTTAAAATTATAAACAATTTTCTTAAACAATTGCGAATTAAATCATGTTCTCTCTCGAAAATGAGATTACACTCTTTTAAAGAGTAAAACGCCACTGAGTAAATAATTATAAAAAAGTTAATAACCTCTTATATTAAAGAGGTTATTAATATTTGTCTGATGACGCACGGCCTCCAACGCGCTCGTGGACTCTAACGCGCGAGCCGTTAACGCTGACGCTCTCGAAAAACTCATTAATTTTTAACAAAGGAATCCTAACAGTAATACCAAGACCTTTTGCATTTATTATTTAATGAACAATTAAGTAAAAATTATGCGATACATATTTTTTTTTATGGATTTAGCACACGTGCTACAGGGAAGTCCCTAAAGCGTTCCAGGAGTGGCATATGTGCGGAAAAAGCGATTCACGTTGTTCTTAAATCGCTGTAAATTGTACTCGGTAGGAAACACAGCTCTGGGCAAACTATTCCAAGGGGATGATGTATATATAAAAAGGATTTTCTACGTCTCTCCACGATCTTCTGGGTCTTCCTCTTTTTCTTCTCCCTATAGGGCTCCACTCCGTTATTTTCTTTATCCACCTATTATCTTCGCTTCGTCTTATGTGTCCATTCCATTTTAATCGTTTTTCTTCAATGGTATTTATTGCGTTCTCTTTGATGTTCATTCTGCTTCTTATTTCTTCATTGGTTATTCTCTCCATACGTGTCACTCTACAACATCTTCTCCAATACTCCATCTCTACCGCGTTAATTTTAGATTTATTTCTTTTGTTGATCGTCCATGTTTCTGACCCGTATGTCATTATGCTTTGTATTATTGATTTGTATTTGCGTGTTTTGTTTCTCTTTGTAATGTGCTTGTCCCACAGGATCGAATTTAATTGTCTTATGCATGTTCGCGTTTGTCCTAATCTAGCTTTAATCTCTTCTTCTGATGTTGCGTTTTTTGAAATGATGGTTCCTAGATATTTAAATCTATCGGTTCCTTTGATTATTGTTTCGTTATCTACTTCTAGATTCTCCACGTTTCCCTCCTCTGTTGTTAGATATTCCGTTTTATCAAACTTTATTGCTAATCCTGCTTTAGTGTATTCTTCTTTCAGTTTTCTCACCATATAATTGAGGTCTTCCTCATCTTGCGCTATGATTACTTGGTCGTCTACGAAACTTAGAGTATATAAGTAATCTTCTCGTATTGGGACTCCCATTTCACTACATTTTTGCTTCCACTTTTTTAATGTTTGTTCGAGGTATATTTTGAATAGTGTTGGGGATGTAGAGCATCCTTGTAATAGGCCTTTTAATGTTTGCAGTCTCTTCCTTATTTTATGTCCTATTTTTAGGTTCACTGTGTTGTTTTCGTAGAGAGCTTTTACTGCGTATATTAGTTTTTTGTCAATGCCTATTTCTTTCATTGCGTTCCATAATCTTTGTCTTGGTACTGAGTCATGGGCCTTTCTTATGTCTATGAAGGCTAGATGAACTTCTCTATTCTTTGCCAGTTTTTTTTCCATTATTTGTTTTATAGTGTATATGTGGTCTATACATGATTTGATGATGTTCTCCATATAAAAGACTGCTTGAAAAGCGTTGTACGCGGAGTAACAAGCTGAACTTCATACGGATGTGAAGTATTAGCGCGACGCGTCTTCCTAACATGCACAGCTCTGGGAGGAATTAAGCAGGCTACATCCTTCGAACACTTTCCATGAAAATACTTGTAGAACAGACTCAAGTCGCCAACCGTTCTTCGATGATCCAGCGAATCAAGGCCGCCGGTCAGTTCCGGGTCTCCAATCAGACGAAGGGCTCTTTTCTTAACAGAATGCAACAAATGCAGTGTGTGTTTGGGAGTGGAGCCCCAAACATGGAAACAGTATTCCATAGTTGGTCGAATTTGAGCTTTGTAAAGAATTAACAGTTGTTGTGGCGTGTAAAGCTTACTGGTTCGAAAAAATATTCCCATATTTTGTACATTTATGTGTAAAATTAACGCACATCAGACGTTTGGCTTTCTACAAGAAAGGTATAAAAATGTTAGAAAAGCATTGGACTGATTGTATCATTCTTGAAGGAGACTATATTGATGAATAAAGTCGAATTTTGCAAAAAAAAACCGGTCAAGTGCAAGTTGAACTTGCGCAATTAGTGTTCCGTACGTTGATTGCTTTTAAAATAAAAAATGTTGTAACGGAAGTATAAAATGATCAGTGACTTCACAAAACACACCCCAAATGAGTTTTCAACAAAGTTTATTTCCAGTCTTTACTGAAAATTGATGACCTTGAAATTTCTGTTTTTTTTTTTTTATATATACCAGATAAATTATTACAGGTAATGCACTCGTGATAATGAGCTAACAGGGACGGATGGACAGACTATTGTGGAAATTTTTAAGTCTCATTTTCAGGGTGTTTATAGGCCGGATACTGACGGTGGTGAGCCTGGGCTTAAGGATGGTGGGGAGAGTGGTGGATCATTCTCCTCTGTTGAGATCTCCCTGGGGGAGGTGTTTGACTGTATGTCCAAACTTGACATAAATAAGGGACCGGGTCCTGATGGTATATCTCCCAGATTTTTAGTTGACTGTGTCTATGCTTTGGCCAAACCGCTCCATATGCTTTCTAAAATGTCCCTAGAGAGCGGTGTTTTTCCTGACCAAAGGAAATATAGTTTCATTACTCCAGTATTTAAGTCCGGCGACAAATCAGACGCTAAAAATTATCGACCTATTTCCATTCTAAGTTCTATTCCAAAAGTATTCGAAAAAATTGTTTGCGACAAAGTAAAACCATTCATAAAACCTTTTTTGGTTCCGGAACAGCGCGGTTTCGTTGGTGGCAGATCGACGGCTACAAACTTAATCTTGTTGGTTCAAAGTACTATTGATGTAATGGAGGCGGGTGGTCAGGTTGACGTGGTTTATACGGATTTCAACAAGGCCTTCGACACAGTCAACCACGATATCCTGATAGGGAAGTTAAGAGGTTATGGGTTTTGTGGATCACTACTGAATTGGTTGACCTGCTACCTTACATGCAGGAAAAAGTTTGTTAAAGTAAAGGGCTTTGTGTCGAGTGAGGTATCTGTTGCATCGGATGTGCCGCAGGGTAGCCACCTGGGCCCGTTGCTGTTTAATATATTTATTGACGACCTATGAAAGATGATTCTATTTTCAAGGCCCTTGTTTTTTGCAGATGATTTGAAATTGTCTATGGCAATTCATTCTGTTGACGATGCTATGAGACTGCAGGGAGACTTGGACATGGTGAGTGAGTGGTGCAGGAGAAACAAAATGAAACTAAATATTAAAAAATTTAAGATTATGTCGTTCTTTCGAGTGAAAGTTCCGCTTTTGTATGACTACAGTATTAATAATTGTCTTCTCGAAAGAGTCTCCTCATTGTGTGACTTGGGTATTTATTTGGACACTAAGCTGGATTTTCATATTCATTATTACTTTATTACTAACAAATGTATTAAACTCCTTGGCTTCGTCTGTAGGAATACTAGGGATTTCCGGACCGTAGATAGCGTGAATATTTTGTACAAGGCCTTGGTGAGATCTTCTTTGGAGTATCTGTCGTGTGTGGTCGCCATCGTATGCTGTGCATATTGAGGGTGTCGAAAGGGTACAGAGGAAATATGCTAGATATGTCTCTTGCAAATTTAAGTAGAACATCACTGCCTATGGGGACCAGCTACGAAGACTTCAGCTGCAATCACTTTCAAGACGTAGGAAAGTTGCTGATATATGTTTCTTATTTCGACTTGTAAATGGTCATATAGACTGCTCTGATCTCTTGAGTCTAATAAATTTTCATGTTCCACCAAGATCAACAAGGGACCACGTACTCTTTGCCCCGAGGTACCAAAGATGTAACTATGGCCTATTCTCGCCGATCACTAGAATCACTAATCGTGCCAGTGAAACGGATCTTGATTTTTTTAATCTCTCTTTAAAACGTTTAAAAGAAAAACTGTTGACAGTCCACTGAGTTTTTGAAATGATAATTACTGGTGTTGTTATTGTATTGTTATAACTTTACTATATTATTGAAATTTTTCTGTAAATACTATGTACAAAATGGGTCTGCCCGTAAATAAATAAATAATTTTCCTTCAATCTACACCCCGTGGAGAATATTCCAGAAATTTTTCAAAATTTTTTGATAAGTACTTTTCGAGATAAGGCGGTTGGACCGCGATTTTTCGCGATTTTTTTTAAAAATAATACAAAGAAAAAGTGCGCGCAAGTATTACATTATATATATATATATATATATATATATAATATATATATATATATATATATATATATATATATATATATATATATATTTATATATTTTACTCGCGTTTTCACAAGCTTTCATTTGACACCACACTCGATTACCTATTAAAATTTTTTTTTTTTCACTTCCGATTTCACCCCCCAAAACTAACCCCCGTAAGTCAAAATTTAACTTTCAAAACTACATGGCTCTGATGAGGCCATCAATTCCTATATTATTACCAAATTTCAACTTTCTATGACAAATAGTTTCGGAAGAAATCGGGTGTGACAGACGGACAGACAGACAGACACCGCAGTCATCTTATAAGACACTGCAATTAATTATGTTATAAGTGAACTGCAATTAGTTATGTTCTAAGTGAATGGCGTGAAGATTTGATGAATAAAAAATACATTGTATCAACTTTCATAGATTTAAAAAGAGCATTTGAAACTATAGACAGAAAATTATTGCTTATGAAACTACACAAAATTGGAGTGCGTGATATGGAATTAAAATGGTTTGAAGATTATCTATCGAATAGAAAGCTACAAACAAAAATTGGAAACACGACATCATCAGCGATACCAGTGAATATTGGTCTACCGCAAGGCTCTGTCCTTGCGCCGGTACCGTTTCTCATATACATAAATGACATTAAAGACGGTTTAAAGTACGGGGATGTTAGACTATTTGCAGACGATGCACTGATTGCAATTAGTGATGTTAGTTTGGATGTGGCTATTAATAAAATGCAGTCTGATATGAATATTCTTTACAAGTGGATGTGTATAAATATGTTAAAACTAAATACAGATAAAACTAAATATATGATAATATCACACAATAACTATAATAATAATCATAAATTATACATAAATAATCGTGAAATAGAAAAAGTACACGAAATTAAATACTTGGGTATAATGATAGATTGTAAACTTAAATTTGATGCATACTTTCAATATTTAGTGAATAAAATAAACCAAAAACTTTATCTCATGTATAGAACTTGCCACATCATAAGTGAATACCATAAAATATTAATATATAGAAGCATAATTGAGCCACATTTTATTTATTGTCCTTCGGTATTATTTCTTGCTAAGGATACACAAATAGAACTACTGCAAAAACTTCAAAACAAGGCAATGAGATTTATATTGCGGAAGCCTAGAGATACGCACATAAAAGATATGTTAGATCGATTAAATTGGCTGAGTGTAAAGCAGAGCTTATTTTATTACGCAATGAAATTCATTTATAATATAAAGATAGAAAATTGTCCCACATATTTGACCGAGAAAATTACATACGTCAATCAGATACACAACTACAACACCAGAGGACGAAATGACTTCCGAGTAGTGGGAATTACAAATGAAGCTGATCGAGCAAATCTTTATTATAAAGGACTTAAACTTTTTAATGACCTACCAAATAATATTAAAAATTGTGAAACCATAAATAAGTTTAAGCAACTATTATATCGACATTGTAAGAATATGCCTATCCGATAGTTAGATTAGGTTCTAATGAACCATAAATAAATAAATAAATAAGTGTTCCGTACGGAACACTAAAAATGTGTTTTAAGTACATAGCTAGACCAAAAACTTTTCAGCCTGCGTGTTATATAATCTATATTTTTAATTAAATATTTTACTTAGATAAAACCTAATAATTCATTAAATTTAATAATATTATTATTTATTATTATTTAGACTGTGATTATGTAAATATTAAAAAATAATTCGATGACTTTGATTCGCCCGAAAACTGTTGACCTCATGCAAATCCACCACATTTAATTTATACGAAAGTCGAAAGGTTTCCACGACTGGCATGCGGGATCACAGGGGTCACTTTGGTGTTTAGGTTTATTAAGTAATTTAATAGGCACAGTTAAAAACACCATATGTACGATAATACTAGAGCTTAAGAACGCAATATACATATGTCCCTTAATAAATCAAAATTTTTGGATCAGTACTTTTCGAGATAAAGGGGGGACGATTTTTCGCGATTTTTCAAAATAATACAAAGAAAAGTATGCGCATGTAAGGCATTATATATATTTTTGAACTCGTGTTTTTTACAAGCGTTCATTTGACACTCCACTCGATGACCTGGTAAAAAATTTTTTTTTTCACTTCCGATTTCACCCCTTAAATAAAAATTTAATTTTCGAAACTACATGGCTCTGATGAGGCAATCAATTCCTATATTAGTACCAAATTTCACCTTTCGATATCAAATAGTTTCGAACAAAATAGGGTGTGACAGACAGACGGACAGACAGACACTCAGACAGACGGACGGACGAACGAACAGACAGACGAACGGAAGGACGGACGGGCGGGCGGACAGACTAGCAGACACCGAAGTGATCTTATAAAAATGGAAAATAGATAGCATTAGACTTATGGTCCAAAATCAATTCCAAATGTTTTTCCTCAAATACGAGTATTTGAGTGAATTGTAGATAATTGTATCTACCATTATACAGGCAGTCCAAAAAGTCTCCATACATCACCTGCTTTCTATACTATTTTTCTGTTAGTTTCGACCGGCAGCAGCAGTAATATCACAGTGTCGAGCACCAGGAGCACTTGAAAACGCCAAATGAGGTTTTGGCGAAACGTCGTGCAATATATATATGTGTGTATATATATATATATATATATATATATATATATATATATATATATATATATATATATATATATATATATATATATATATTCCGTTCGTCTAATAATGAATTTGCACGACGTGTCGTCAAAATGTCATTTGGCATTTTCAGGTGCTTCTGCTGCTGTTACTCGATACTGTGATCTTGCTGTAGCTGCCGCTCGAAGCTAAGTTAGCTTCAAGCAGCAGTAGGCGCGAAGCTAAGTTGGCTTCGAAAGGCAGTAGCAGCAAGAACACAGTAACCAGTAACAGCAGCAGGATCACACTATCGAGTAGCAACAGTAGCTGGAGTACTTGAAAATGCCAAATGAGATTTTGGCGAAACGTCGTGTAAATTCATTGTTAAACGAACAGATTGAAACCCGGAATTTTAATACATATATATATATATATATATATATATATATATATATATATATATATATATATATATATATATATATATATATATATATATATATGCTTGTGTTGTCTGAAAGATATTCTTCTCTTGCTTAATCTCACGTATGCTTTCCTGCAGGTACCACATGATACGCCGTAAACACCCAAGTTTTCCAGTTGGATTCCGTCTTTCGGATTTTTTATGACAGATCTTATTTTCAGTAGAGATTTGTATGCAGTTGCCCTTTAACGTGTTGTAGAATGGCTTTGGGTCTGTTATTCCGGCCTTTGTGGATTTTGTTGTTGATTTATAGCCCTGTGTGTTATTTGTATCCGTTCTGTTTCAGGGCTGTAGTGCCGGTTTCTCAGAGTTGGAGGCGGATTGACCTGGAAACTAATGTGTTCCCTACGGTCTGCAATTGTGAGGGATGATGCTGGGATTGAGCACTGAAATAGCCATTTGTATGTTACAAATGCCTGTGTTCAGTTTTGATTACATGCACGCATAGGAAACGCATATATATATATATATATATATATATATATATATATATATATATATATATATATATATATATATATAAAGGAACATACACCACTCTGGGAGTAATCAAGCGGGTTGTACGGATTGAACATATTAAAATATTTATAGATAGTATTCGAGTCGCCAATTTTTTTTTGTTGGCTCAAAGACAATATGCGTTCATGTTGTCTGCAGACGTTTGCATCAGCAGCTGGTGTTCTATTATTTAAGTTAAATAAAGAAACAAGTGTGTGCTATTTATTGAATTTGGAAAGAGAGTAGGAGACTATATGAAAGTCTGGAGACAACGGCGTTGATAGTAAAGGCGTTCAAAAGAATTTCATTAATTGTCACCTGCTTGCAGAATCTGTTGTAGACCCTACAAAAAAACTGGCGTTAGTGCGATGACACATTTTTCGAATAACCTAGCAGGTATTTCATCCAGCGCCAGAAGCTTTTCTGGCACAGCGTGTCAAGTAAAAATGTGTCGCGTATTGTTTATTAAAAAATGTATTCATTTAATTCTACAGTAAAGGATTACCATCGGTAGTTCGTCCACTCCCCATCGGCGTCGAGGATCGCCTGGCATCGTTGGAGCATACCTTCGACGAGATTTTCTGCTTATTCTTGGGCAAAGATTTCCAAATTCCTCGAATTTGCCGTGACACCTGCTTCACTGTGTGTACTGTTTTACTACGAAGCTTCTATTTGATGTATGACCACACGTTCTCGATTGGGTTTGCATCGGAAGATTCCTCTTTCCGATGTATAGGATCGTTATTCTCTTGAAGAATCCATTCCTCATTTTTATCGACAAACAACCATTTGGCAGTCGGCTCTAATGCCTCGTTGTAAATCTGGAGCATTTTTTACAGCGTTCAAATTGTAGGTAAAGATGAAACCCTTTTTCCGAAAGACAAACTCAAATATGGATTTTCACAAGGTGTTTCATGGTGCGTTGAATCAGTACGTTCTGCACATTGGGAATAACGGGTGGTGTTTTTCCTTGGAAATTGACAGAATAGTGTGAAGAAAAGAGTATTATCTCGCCATTTAAGTGATCGTACAGTAGATTTAGTGAAATTTGGACTAACTGCCTTAGAGACCGACCAAAAAGATCTTGAATTGTTGGGCAGGTAAGAAGTTTCTTTTTAATTCTCTAACTCCATCCAAATTTAGGAAAATCTCCATAGAGGTTACATATTTCAGTATAAAAAAAATTAAATAAATAAAATACTACGACTTACTTCTGGTATCGATATTACAAGGATACGCCAAAACTGTGAGACAGTTCTTTAAAAACCATATAAGTCCAGCTAGAATAAGGGACACACCAATTTAACGAACATAAACTAACAGGTTGCTAGGTATTTCGTCTATAGTAACCGTAGCTACGGAACGATTTGACCGGACCTAAAACCTCGGATAAACTAAATTTCAAAGTCGAAAATATAAAACCCAATAAATACAATTTTAGTTTTACAATTAGTGAAAATGATATTTTATTGATAATACAAGTAAATTGATAACCTTGGCGTGATATAACCATCGGATTAGCGTGTGACTTCCATACGAAGATTGCATTATTAAAATGTAAGATAAATTTTTGAAGTGCTTCTGGTAGTGATAAGACTTGCTGGTACCACTAGAAATCAGCTGTTCAAAATATGATATTTCTGAATTACTGAGATATTAATTATTTAGCAGAAAAAATCCCCAAAAAAAATAAACAAAAAGTCGGACTTGCACAATTAGTGTTCCGTTAAGATCTATCCCACTCTATGTTTTTTGACTTTTGGAGGGTGAAATTAGAAGTGAAAAAAAAAATTTTTTTACTATGTCATCAAGAGTATTTTCATCGTTTAAAAACTTATCAACTATGCTGAGGTTTCAACAAAAAAATATGTATAAAAAAATAAATATAAACAAAGTATTTACGTTTTTTGTAGCAGGAGATGAATTTTGCTTGGTCAAAATAATAGCAGTGTTCGCTTAACACTGGTGTGTTTCAAACCTAAATGATTTTTGCTCCTTGTGTTCGGTTAAATTGTCAAATTTAGAATAGTTTTGTGTCAGATCCATCAACACTTTTCTGTTTTCAATACAACTATGGGAAGAATGAAGCACTGTTCTCAAGAAAAACGTGAATTGATAAGAACATTACGTCGTGATGGAAAATCTTACATGCAGATTCAAAATATTTTGGGATGCTCAGCTAAAATGGTAGCAAACGCTTTAAGATGGCAACCTACCCCTGAAACTCGCGGTCGTAAACGCAAAACTACATCCAGACAGGACACATTTATAGTTCGAGCTTCAAAAGCAAACCCATTTGCTTCGTCAACACAACTTCAGGAGATTGTGGGAGTGGATGTAGCTCCTAAGACGATTCGACGACGACTTAAAGAAGCAAAGTTACCAGCAAGAAGTCCGCATAAGGTACCCTTGTTAAATAAAAGACACAGAAAGAGGCGGTTAGAGTTCGCGAAGGAACATATTGAATGGCCTCTATTTAAATGGCGTAATATACTGTGGTCCGACGAAAGCAAAATTGTATTATTTGGAAATGTAGGCCGCAGAACATACGTTAGACGCCCTTTAGGAACCGCATATCAGCCTCAACTATTAAGACAGTTAAACATGGAGGTTCAAAAATAATGGTATGGGCGTGTTTCTCCTACTTCGGAGTAGGACCTATATTTTGGATTAAAAACATAATGACCGCCAGTGTTTATGTTAAAATTTTACAGGACGTTATGTTGCCCTATGCAGAATATGAAATGTCACTTAATTGGGGTTTTTATGCATGACAATGACCCAAAACATAGCAGTCGACTATGTAAACAATTTTTAGAAAAGAAAAAAAATAATGTCTTAAATTGGTCAGCTCAAAGCTCACATCTGAACCGGATAGAAAATCTGTGGGGCGATATTAAAGATAGCGAAGCACGTGAAAAACCTAAGAATCAAGACGAGCTCTGGGCTGTAATTAGAGATTCTTGGAAAAGCATTCCTGTTTTTAGATGTCACGATTTGATTAACTCTATGCCGCGACGTTGTGAAGCTGTCATAACCAATAAAGGGTTTACAATTAAGTATTAGGTGTGTCTGATGCTCATAAAAGAAAAATATTGTTAATTAGATGTACAGTTTTTTTTAACAGTAATTTTAGTAAAACACTGCTATTATTTTGTCCACCATAATTTTTAGAGATTTGTCGTTTTTCTTTGATTTTTAAGAATTTAATTAATTAGCCTTATATTACTTTGATGCATCTTAGGTGGGCTTCAAAGTTTTGATAAAAATTTAGTAAGCACTGCTATTATTTTGACCACAACTGTATGTATATATATATATATATATATATATATATATATATATATATATATATATATATATATATATTGTAACATTCATTTTTTCCTAGATTTTAAGAGTATGAAATGTTACTGATTTCTGGTTTTATAATGTACTTCTTTTCATCTTTGTATCGAGCAGTGTATTTCGCAGAAAATTCTAGCCGCTCGTGGTACAGTGTGCAGTGCGGGTTTCCGACCTAAAATTCGTAGTACGCCGCGATTGGTCAAATGTTTGTATCCCGGAAGCCGGATTTTGAGAGAGAGAATTCTCACGGTTTATTTAAGGGTCTGCAGAACACAGATCTAGGCTTTTTCCACCTAGCCGCCGAGAGGGCTTTTTTCCACCTAGCCGCCGAGAAGGCTTTTCTTCCACCTAGCCGCCGAGATGGTTTTTCTCCACCGAGCCGCCGAGTAGGCCCTTTTTCCTTCAAGCAGCAGTAGAGGCTTCTAACGATTTTTTCGAGAGCCAAGTTAAGCACGAGTTTTTTACGTGAAGCCGTAGTGGGCTTTGTGTGTTTTTTCTACATGGAGTAGCCGAAGTAGGCTCTTCTCATCGTGAAGTCATACTGAAAATAAGTGATGGCATGTGTGAAATCGGTTTTATGTTCAATTTAAGCCCGAAGCCTCGAAGCCCGTAGGAAAACCGTAAGTCACCAGAACATACATCAGTAGATCTATTTCCCGCAAATAAGTGTTTTAACATCAATTTGAACTAATAAATCGTGAAGTGAATATCACGACTTTTCGATTTCGGGTGTAGCAAAGTTTTAGAAGTAAAATGTCTGATTTAAGAACTCTATCTAGGAATAACTACCTTTTAGGCTAAAATTTTTGTAATTCTTGAACTGTAAGAGTGAGAACTTTTAATTTAAATCATTGAATAAATTTTTCTTTTTTTGTTGATTAAAGCTAGTGTTTCACTGAACGCCTATCTTTCTTTTCAGGATAGAAGGGTTGTACCAAACTGATTCTTTTATTTTACAACTGTATAACACTTCAGTATTTTTTCATTTTTTTAGCTGAAATTAGATCCTTTCTATTTTAAAATGAATGGTGCCCAAAATTAGTACAACTAGAGTTTTTTAACAATAGAAAATAATTCCAAAAAGACGTACAACAATTATCTCTTACCCATATTTCTCTACCAAGGAAAACTGAGCTAGTGTTTGTTTAATTTCTTTAGTTCTTTTAAAATCTTTATTCACTCAATTCATTCTCAGAAATTAAAAAGGGTTAAGCCAAGTAATAACGTTACAATATATATATATATATATATATATATATATATATATATATATATATATATATATATATATATATATATATATATATATATGTATATACAGTCGACACTGTTTATAGTGAAACTCTATATAGTGAAAAACTCTTTATAGTGCAATTTTTTGAAGACCTAGAATATTTGAATGAAATTTCATGTAAAAAGCCCTGCATATAGTGAATCTGTAAAATAATAACACTCTATATAATAAAATTTTTACCGGAATTTTATGTATAAATTTTTATGCATTTATTGAGATCTTGGCCATTTCGGGTTTCCCATTTTTATCTAACATTAGCACGAATTCCATTTTTATGGCGCATTCTTTTGAAAAGGTTCTTAACGCGTTTATAACGCCTAATGGTTAGCAATAAATCAGGTAGATTTCTGTAAGAAACCCGGGGAATAACCCATTTTATAGAAACCTGGGGAAAAACCCATTTTATAGTCGAGGCCTAGTAATTCGCAAATTCAGGTTCAGTTTCTTTTTGTTTAAAAATCAAGTAAGATGTCCAAGCGAGTGTGTTTAAGTTTAGCTGAGAAAATTAAAGTTTTGGAGGAAGTTGATAAAGGCTGCAAAAAAATTGATGTTGCTGCAAAATTTGGTGTTTCTCCAAGTTGCGTCTCTCTGATAATTATAAAAAGTCGCGACAGTATCATCAAGAAACCTAGTGTTCCAAGCAGTCGAAAACGAGTACGGGTGAGTATTTACGAGGATGTAAATGAAGCAGTTTTACGATGGTTTCAAGTGGCCCGTACGCTTCAAAACGTACCAATATCGGGAAATTTAATAAATCAAAAGGCTCTACAATTTGCTAAATAATTTAACTGCGTTAATTTTCAAGCTAGTGAAGGGTGGTTGAGTGTCTGGAAGACTCGCAATTCAATTGTGTTCAAGACGGTGTCTGGCGAGAGTGCAAGCGTTAGTTAGGAGGACTGTGACATTTGGACTTTAACTGTTTTAAAAAGTGCATTGAAAAAGTACGAGCCAAAAAACGTTTTCAATTGTGATGAAACCGGTTTGTTTTTTTAAATGTTTGCCAAATAAAACTTTTGCTTTTAAAAGTGATAAATGTTTTGGTGTTAAAACAAGTAAAGAAAGGGTGACACTTATGGTTGGAGCAAACATGGATGGCTCAGAAAAACTGAAATTACTGCTCATAGGTAAAAGCAAAAATCCCCGTTGTTTAAAAGGAGTTAAATCTCTGGAGTTAGATTACGCCAATAATAAAAAGGCATGGATGACTTCTGAGATGTTCGAAAGATGGATCAAAGAACGGGACACGAAAATGAAAAGCCAAAAGCGAAAGATTGTGATGTTTATAGACAATTGTCCTGCACATCCAGTTACTGTAAGTAAAAAATTAAGGAATATTGAATTGATCTTTTTTCCACCAAACATGACCTCCAAATTGCAACCTATGGACAAGGGTATTATAAAAAACATAAAACATCATTACCGAAACAGAATTGTTCACAAAATTGTTAATGCGATTGATAACAACCTTCCAGTCCAAAAATTGATTACCCTTAAAGAGTGTATAACCGAAGTCGCTAAAGTATGAAGTGAAAATGTTTTTCAGAAAACTATCAAAAACTGCTTTTCTAAAGCAGGTTTTACTGAAAAAATTGACGAATGGGAAAAAGAAGACGAAATGGATCTTGGTACCTTAAAAAGGCAATGGGGTATTCTACAAAAAACTGCTACCGTCGACGCAGATTTTTTTACTTGAAGATTTCTTAGAAATCGACAATGATATTGGCACGACAGATCTCCCAACTGACCAAGACATAATTGACGACATAAAAAGCATAGAAGATCATGAAGAAGAAACTGAAACCGGAGAATGTCCGGCTAAATTTAGCGAGAATGAAATAAGAAATGCATTTGACATTGTGCGAACTACTCTCAGGGGCCAGGAAAGTGTACCTGATCAAATCTTTATGCATTTGAATAAATGCGAGAATTTTGTTGAGCAACAATTATTTTTCAAAAGTAATGTTCAAAAGAAAATAACTGATTATTTTTTCTAGTACGTATGTACGTAGTATGTACATATGTATTAACAGATTTTATAATATTTTTTTTATTTCGTATGTAGTACATACATACATAAAGTCCATACGTTATATCTTTACACGTGCGTCATAGTTTTCAGGCAATATCCTACACGACTATTATATTTTTTGTGTCTTTTTACCAGTACCTACGATTTATTGGTAAAAAGAGACAAATAATATAATAGTCGTCTGTTATATGGCCTGAAAACTATGACGCACGGGTAAAGATATAACGTACGGACTTTATGTATGTATTTAGCCCTGTACATGCTATGTACTATTTAAACTTTCAAATGTTTAATAAAATCTTTTCTAATAATTCAATTTTGCAATTTTTTTTGTTGCTTGTACCTTATAAAATACAAGTAAACGATTACCAATACAAAATACATACATAGCAATATATACGGATTTTTTCTTTATATAGTGAAAAACTTTCTATAGTGAAATTTCGGTCAACATTTCGGTCTTTCACTATACAAAGTGTCGACTGTATATATATATATATATATATATATATATATATATATATATATATATATATATATATATATATATAAAATCTTAATTGGGGAACTCGGCAAATTAGGGCGTGATAGGAGATCACACAATTTTCATTAAGCCGCCAATATTTTGGTCCTGGATTGGGACCTTCTTCAGGGCAGAACTGAAGAAGAACAGAGCGTATTCACTGATAGTGTCTGGGACAATTTTAAATTAATGATGTTATCATTAGGTTGTTATAATAAATAAAATTAGTGTGGAACAAGAATAAGATATTAGTAATAATAAGTTAAAAAACTCACATGAGAAGTGCAAAGATTTCGTTAGCCTGAATGGCCGTAGGTTATACATAAAAAAGTTGTTACATATAAAAGTTGGTTAATCCATAAAATATACAAAATACACATTAAAACACTGTAGACAAAATTCTAAAAAACAAATTTAACACATGGATGTAATTGGGAACCTTGGATGTTGAGAACATCGTTAGTTATTTCACTTGTGAACACCACATATGGCCACCGCCATTTAGGAACAAATGACAAGAACGACAGGAGACAGCTACCCGACAGAGATAAGGGTTTAGTCAAGAAAACTCAATTAACCAGAATGCGGGGTCGACACCTGGAAGGAACCGATAGAAAAGGAAGTACAAATATTGGACCCTAAGTGAGATATATATATATATATATATATATATATATATATATATATATATATATATATATATATATATATATATATATATATAAATACACACACATATATATCAAGTACGACCCTGTTACGGTCAGGTACATAAAATGTTGTTTTTTTCTAATAAATGTTTAAAAATTATAATACTGTTTCGTTCATACTATTCGCAAATAATACGTATACGCCCAGGCCAGAACTATTGCAGATTATTTAGCCTTAAACAAAAAAAAAAGGTCGTTTTTCTATTGTATTCAGACAGAAGAAACTGCGAATATTAGACCGATGCCAGATGCTATCCCAAGTTATTGAACTGATGCATTACAGGTAAAAATGTAGGTAAAACTATGGGTCCCTTACTACTTCTTGATGCTAATTTGCATAATTCTAGATGATTTACCGCTATTACTTTCAAATAAATAGAGTATATAACCCCTTTTCCTAAAGCGATATCGCTCAAAAACTATAGGTTCCTTTCCTGCGTTCAGTATTACATATGTACTAAATTGCAAATCGATATATCATTTTGCGCGAAAGTTATAGTACGAACGAAATTGGGAAACTATGTTTTTCGTGTTCTAGAGGCCTTGAAAGGCAAACAAGCGCAAAAATCTCGAAGTGTCAATCTTTAACGAATACATGACTTCTATTTAACAAGTAAAAATTCTATGAATCGTTAATTTATGATACCCATTATGGATTTTACCTGATAATTCCTCTCAAAGGCTTCAAAATTTTAATAAAATCGACAGACTGCACTGTATTCAATCAAACTATACAAACATGGCAACAACTGATCAAACCAACGTTTTATGTTGCTAATTTAAGGTTAAAAAAATGTTATCAACAATTCAGATTAACTAATGAGCGATTTATGATGTTTATGTGATCATAATCTAAATGGATGCAGGTACTCATTGGAACAAGTTGCCCTGAGAAAATATCTTTTTGTCTATTTTTTTTACGAATTATAAGTGCGTAATTACATATTTTTTTTTTTTTTTTTTTATGGGTCTAGCACACGTGCTACAGGGAAGTCCCTAAAGCGCTACAGAAGGGACACGTGTGCGGAGAAAACGATTCACGTTGTTCTTGAATCGCTGTAGATTGTACTCGATGGGAAACACAGTCCTGGGTAAACCATTCCAAAGGTATGATTTTCTCCATATAAAAGACTGCTTGAAAAGCGTTGTACGAGGAGTAACAAGCTGAACCTCATATGGATGTGAAGCATCAGCGCGACGTGTACTTCTAATATGCACCGCTTTGGGAGGAATCAAACGGACCACATCTTTCGAACACTTTCCATGAAAGTACTTGTAGAATAGGCTCAAGCCGCCAACCGTTCTTCGATGTTCCAGCGAATCAAGGCCGTCGGTCAATTCCGGGTGTCCAATCAGACGAACAGCTCTTCTCTGGATAGAATCCAACAAATGCAGTGTATGTTTGGGAGCGGAGCTCCAAACATGGGAGCAGTATTCCATAGTTGGTCGAATTTGAGCTTTGTAAAGAATTAACAGTTGTTGTGGAGTGTAAAGCTTTCTGGTTCGAAACAATATTCCCAACTTTTGAGAAGCTCTTCTTGCTATGCCTGCAACATGTTCATGCCAGGACATATTTGCTCCCAAATTAACTCCTAACAGATTGAGTGACGATGTTAGAGGGATGGAGTGCCCCGACATAACTATGTCGGGTTCTGCAACGTTAACTTTTTTAGAAAAAACTGCCGCCTGGGTTTTTGTAGCGTTAAATTCCACTTGGTTACTGTCACCCAAGATAGAATTTCTTCCAGGTCTTTGTTGAGTCGAATGACTTCCTGCTGTCTGCGGATATTCGTATATGTCAATGACTGTGCGATAAATCGATAACAGGAGATGCCTACACCGAGTCGCATTGATAAAATTTTAATTTTTGATATAATCTATAATATATATAAAATGCAACGTCTCTCTGTCTGTCTGTCTGTCCGTTAATGCGCCTATCACTGAAAAACCACTTATCCGATTTACGTACTTTTTTTTTTAAAACATACATATGTTCTCTGGCCAGGTTATAGGCTATATTTTATTACGATAGGTAGCATAAAGAATGAGCAGTGACGTAAAATAGTGAATGATGTCGCAAATAAGTTTGCCGTTAGCGCGCGTCTTTGCAATACACAGCCTAAACCATTAAATATGGAACAATATTATGTATCTGTATATGTATAATCTATAATATATATAAAATGCAATGTCTCTCTGTCTGTCTGTCCATTAGTGCGTTTATCACGGAGGAACCACTTATCAGATTTACCTGTCTTCTTTTAAATTCATGCATATATTCTTTGGCCAGGTTATATAATAATAAAAATAACCGGTCAAGTGCAAGTTGAACTTGCACAATTAGTGTTCCGTACGTTGATTGTTTTTAAAATAAAAAATTTTGTTAGGGTGGCATAAAATGATCAGTGACTTCACAAACCACACCCCAAATGAGTTTTCAACAAAGTTTGTTTCCAATCTTTACTGAAAACTGGTGACCTTGAAATTTTGATTTTTTTCTATACCAGATAAATTATTAAAGGTAATGATAATTTTCGTTCAATCTGTACCCCGTGGAGAATATTCCAGGTTTTTTCAAAATTTTTGATAAGTACTTTTCGAGATAAGGTAGGGAACAGCGATTTTTTCACGATTTTTTAAAAGTAATAGGAAGAAAAGTGTGCGCAAGTATTACATTATATATATATTTTTTACTCGTGTTTTCACAAGCTTTCATTTGACACACACACTCGATGACCTAGTAAAAATTTTTTTTTTTTCACTTCCGATTTCACCCCTCAAAACGAATCCCTTAAGTCAATTTATGTTATGGTGATATAAAATGATCAGTGACTTCACCAAACACACTCCAAATAAGTTTTCAACAAAGTTTATTTCCAATTTACTGAAAATTGATGACCTTGAAATTTCTGTTTTTTTTATATACCAGATAAATTATTACAGGTAATGCACTCGTGATAATTTTCGTTCAATCTACACCCCGTGGAGAATATTCTAGAATTTTTTCAAAATTTTTTGATAAGTACTTTCCGAGATAAGGCGGGTGGACAGCGATTTTTCGCGATTTTTTGAAAATAATACAAAGAAAAGTGCGCGCAAGTATTACATTATATATATATTTTTTACTCGTGTTTTCACAAGCTTTCATTTGACACCACACTCGATTACCTAGTAAAAAAATTTTTTTTTCACTTCCGATTTCACCCCCCAAAACTAACCCCTTAAATCAAAATTTAGCTTTCAAAACTACATGGCTCTGATGAGGCCATCAATTCCTATATTACTACCAAATTTCAACTTTCTACGACAAATAGTTTCGGAGAAAATCGGGTGTGACAGACGGACAGACGGACAGACAGACGGACAGACACCGAAGTGATCTTATAAGTGTTCCGTACGGAACACTAATAATCTATATCTATAATATATATAAAACGCAATGTTTGTCTGTCTGTCTGTCTGTCTGTCCGTTAATGCGCTTATCCCTCGAGAACCACT
Organism: Pachyrhynchus sulphureomaculatus; assembly: GCA_019049505.1. Lineage (NCBI taxonomy): Eukaryota > Metazoa > Arthropoda > Insecta > Coleoptera > Curculionidae > Pachyrhynchus > Pachyrhynchus sulphureomaculatus. The sequence goes on from CM032448.1 coordinate 5,540,833, forward strand.
TATCCGATTTACGTGATTTTTTAAATTCATACATATGTTCTCTGACCAGGTTATAGGTATATATTTTATTACATCTATAATATATATAAAATGCAACGTATTCTGTCTGTCTGTCTGTCCGTTAGTGCGCTTATCACTGGAGAATCACTTATCCGATTTTCGTACTTTTTTTTTTTTTTAAACATACATATCTTCTCCGGCCAGGTTATAGGCTATATTTTATTACGATAAGTAGCATAAGGAATGAGCAGTGACAATAATAGTAAATGAAGTCGGACAAAGTTTGCCGCTAGCGCGTTCTCTTTCAATACACAGTTCAAACCATTAAATATGGAACAATATTATGTAGCAGAGAATATCTATAATATATATAAAATGCAATGTCTCTCTATCCGTCTGTCTGTCTGTCTGTCCGTCCGTTAGTGTGCTTATCACTGCAGAACTACTTATCCGATTTACGTGCTTTTTTTTAACCATACGTATGTTCTCTGGCCAGGTTATAGGCTACATTTTATTAGGTGACATAAGGAATAAGCAGTGACGATAATAGTGAATTAAGTCGGAGAAAAGTTCTCGCGCAATACACTCCCTAAAGCATTAAATATGGAACAATATCATGTAGCAAAGAATACAATATATATAAAATGCAACGTCTCTCTGTCTGTCTGTCTGTCCGTTAGTGCGCTTATCACTCGAGAACCACTTATCCGATTTACGTGTTTTTATAAATTTATACATATATTCTATATAATTCGATATAAGCCTAGATAATGGGAGATAAGGTGAGATAATTGGAGATAAGGAGAAATAATGGGATATAAGTCGAGATAAGCCTCCATAATGGGAGATAAGGTGAGATAATGGGAGATAAGTATAAATAATGGGAGATAAGGAGAGATAATGGGAGATAAGCAGAGATAAGTCTAAATAATGGGAGTTATGGTGAGATAATGGGAGATAAGGAGAAATAATGGGAGATAAGGAGAAATAATGGGAGATAAGGAGAAATAATGGGAGATAAGTCGAGATAAGCCTAGATAATGGGAAATAAGGTGAGATAATGGGAGATAAAGAGAAATAATGGGAGATAAGGAGAAATAATGGGAGATAAGGAGAAATAATGGGAGATGAGCAGAGATAAGCCTAGATAATGGAAATTATGTAGAGATAATGGGAAATAAGGAGAAATATTGGGAGATAAGGAGAAATAATGGGAGATATTTTATTACGTTGGGTAACATAAGGAATAAGCAGTGAGGATAGTAGTGACTCAAGTCCACGCGAGCGGAGCCGCGGGCCCGGCTAGTAACTTATAAAAATAACGTGTAAAATGCTTGCCCATTGCTTTTCTCATTAACACGAAGTACGAGAGTCGTTCCAAAAGTGCTCGGCCTGACACAGACATGGCTCCCAGGTGTGAAAATTATTATGATATTTATAAAGTGTTTTCTACTAGATGGCGTGCTGTGAAGTTTTAGAGACGTGTCTTCTTGTTGGCATCGCGTACAAGGTGGTCCCAATTGGACACTTTTAAAGTTAAAAACCCCTTTATAGGGTTATATACAGTTAGAAATTGCAAAAAATCGATTTTTTTTATTTCATTTTAGTAATGTATATATATTTAAGTACACGCACAGAAAATTTTAAGTCAATCCGACGATTATTCTGGAAGTTACACGAACATTTGTAAAGATATCAGAGCGCTTGAAAAGAGGAGGCCGGAGCGGCAGTGCTTACCTAGAACGCTCTCTCCTTAATTTACCTGCCTATTGTACGAGGCTGGTTTGAAAAGTCCGTGCAAAGTCCGAGAGATGGCAACACCGGCGCGTATCGATGTCATGTTTAGTTAGTAGCATCTCTTGAATGAACGCACACCAAGTTTCAGCCATATTGGTCTATTTCTTTGTGTTTGGCATTCGTGTGAATCAAGGAAGTCGAGTGATTTTCAAGAAATGGACGAAAAAGAATTTCGTGTGGTGATTAAACATTACTTTATGAAAGGCAAAACGCCTTAGGAGACTAAAGAGAAGCTTGATAAACATTATGGTGACTCTGCACCTTCGATTAGAACAGTTTATAAGTGGTTTCAAAATTTTCGGACTGGTCATATGGGCACAAGTGAAGCTGAACGTTCTGGACGACCTGTGGAGGTTACGACTCCAGAAATCATTGATCAAATCCATGATATGGTGATGGATGACAGAAGAGTTAAGGTGCGTGAGATTGCTAGTGCTGTGGGCATCTCGACTGAACGGGTACATAATATTTTGCATAAACATTTGGACATGAGAAAGCTATCCGCAAGATGGGTGCCGCGATTGCTCACGCTTGACCAAAAACGGAATCGTGTGAAGTGTTGCAAGGATGGTTTGCAGCTGTTCCAGAAGAATCCGGAGGACTTTAAGCGTCGTTTCGTCACTGTGGATGAAACACGGATACATTACTATACTCCTGAGCCCAAACAACAATCTAAACAATGGGTTACCAAGGGGGAATCTGCACCAAAAAAGGCGAAGACCGTTCCTTCGGCCGGAAAGGTTATGGCGACTGTCTTTTGGGATTCGCAAGGGATAATCCTCATCGACTATCTGGAAAAGGGTAAAACTATTACAGGTGAATATTATTCATCGTTATTAGACCGTTGGAAAACCGAGCTGCAAAAAAAACGCCCGCGATTGGCCCACAAGAAAGTCCTTTTCCATCACGACAACGCACCAGCACACACCTCAGCAGTTGTGGTCGCAAAATTAATGGAAATAGGATTCCAACTCGTGTCACATCCCCCCTATTCTCCAAACTTGGCTCCCTAGGACTACTACGAGTATTTGTTCCCCAATTTGAAGAAATGGCTGGCGGGACAAAGATTTTATTCAAACGAGGAGGTGATTGCAGACACTAATGGATATTTTGCAGACTTGGACAAATCCTATTATTCGGAAGGGATCAACAAACTAGAACATCGTTGGACGAAGTGTATAAGCCTAAAAGGAGACTATGTCGAAAAATAAAAAAGGTTTACCCCAAACACATAAGTAGTTTTTATTTTTGCACGGACTTTTCAAACCAGCCTCGTACATGTTTCTCTCCCCAAAATGGCAAATAAAGGGTGTTTTTTATAGAGGTATAAAACTTTAAGTTGGCAACACTTTTTTTAACTGGCGGCCATTTTGTCAGCTGTCAAGTGATTTATGTTTAGTTTGGTTTGGCATTTCAACATGAATAGACTGACGCCTGAACAACGCTTCCAAATTGTGCAAATTTATTTTGAAAATCATGGTTCTGTTCGAAATACGTATCGCGCACTACGTCCATTTTACGGTCAACATAATCGTCCATCAGAGCAATTAATTCGATTAACTATGGAACGTTTTCGCACCACGTTTACTCTAAATGATAATACGCATCCACAGAGACGTCGTACAGTGCGTACAGAAGAAGTCATTGCTGCTGTAGAGCGTAGCGTAGACGAAGACCCGAATCAGTCTATCCGCCATCGTGCACAGGAATTGGATATGTGTCCATCCACTTTATGGAAGATTTTGCGGAAAGATCTTGGTTTGCGTGCTTACAAAATCCAACTCGTGCAACAATTGAAGCCACACGATCACCTAGCAAGGCGTAGATTCGGTGAATGGGCCCAAAACAAGATTGCCGTTGATCCCGACTTTCATAAGCGAATTTTGTTTAGCGATGAAGCTCACTTTTGTTTGAATGGATACGTCAATAAACAAAACTGCCGTATTTGGAGTGATGATAATCCTCAAGTGTATGTTGAGACACCGTTACATCCAGAAAAACTGACTGTTTGGTGTGCTTTATGGGCTGGTGGAATCATTGGTCCGTACTTCTTTAAAAACGATACTGGTCAGAACGTTACAGTCAACGGTGACCGCTATAGAGCCATGATTACTGACTTTTTCGTTCATCAATTGAACAACCATGATGTGCAGGAGCTGTGGTTTCAACAAGACGGCGCAACATGTCACACAGCTCGTGCCACAATTGATTTATTGAAGGAAACGTTTGGTAACCGCATAGTTTCACGTTTCGGACCCGTGAATTGGCCTCCAAGATCGTGCGATTTAACGCCGCTAGACTATTTTCTGTGGGGATATGTGAAGTCGCTAGTCTACGCCGATAAGCCCGAAACGATCGACCACTTGGAAGACAACATTCGCCGCGTTATTGCCGATATACGGCCACAAATGTTGGAAAAAGTCATCGAAAATTGGACCTCCAGATTAGACTACGTCCGAGCCAGCCGTGGCGGTCATATGCCAGAAGTCATATTTAAATTATAATGCCAGAAGATATCTTTCGAATAAAGTAAATTTCATGTCAATTTAAAAAATTCATCTTTGTTTTATTCCATTTCAAAGTTCTATACCTCTATAAAAAACACCCTTTATAAGAGTGTAGTAGTCAGTCTAAACAGCGAAGCCAAACAGTAAACTTGTGCGCTCGTTTATATTTTCTTGTGTTCTTTTCGTGAAAATGAAGGGTTCCAGAGAACTGAGAAAATCTTCTAGCATACGTAAATCAAGAACAAAAAAGCGAAAAAATGTTTTTAATCCAAAAACAGCTGAAACTGATGAAAGTGCCTCTGCGAAAAATTCAAAACGCAAGAAGAATTCTTAGTTCCGCGTGATTTGTCTGTTGAGTATCGAATTTTAAACTTTGTAACAGTGTTTGCAGCAATTTCTGAATACGTAAAGTGTAAAATCTGTGACGGAAATGTTCAGTTTCAAACCGCTCCTGAAAAATAGTTCCGTCTGGTTCTAAAACTGTGGAAATGGCTGCATACATTGCTGCCGGCGTGTTCAATGAAGTTATAACATCCCTGTTGTATTATATGAATGCAATGGAGATTTCACTTGGGCCCAATGCACATTCTTATGCAGAAAAAGACGATCTTCGAACAAAGAGCGCATGAGAGCACGTGAGAGGGAAGAATGGCCCGCAGACAACACCAACTGGAATTACTAGAAGCTGCCGAAGGAGCGGAGAGTTTATTATATGGCCCTGGAATAGACAACTCGATGTAAGTTCCGCACTCGTGCCGCTCCTGGAGCGTTTTAGGGACTTCCCTGCAGCACGTGTGCTAGACCAATAAAAAAAAAAAAAAAAAAAAAGTTGAAAAAAAAATTTTTTACTCTATGTAAAGTGCTTTTCAAACTTTAAACGTATTTTTCTCAAAACCATGTTTTTATAGTCGGTGACCAAGATTTCTTGGAAACTGCTGAACCGATCAGTCTCAAATTTTAACATAAGCTTTTTAAGTATATTTTTTAGTAATTAATCGAAGGTTTTTTCTCACCGATAAATATATTTTTTTTTATAAACAATTTAAGGCCAAAATTTTGGCCAAAAATCTTTTTTTTTTTCTTGAGAAGACGCTATTTTCGCAAAAAAAATTATTTTGCTTATTCCTTCGATTAATAACTATATTATACATTACTTTAACGATATCCGTTTGGTTTTTTCATTTTAGATGATCCAGTCCAGAGATATCGTGGTCACCGCAAGACGCCTTTTTTGAGAGGAGCTCCTGGAGATCAGCTACAGCAGCCTTCAAAATTATTATTTTTACAATTAAAAAATGTTGAAATACAGTTAAAAGTTACCAGAATACGTGTAAAAATTTTTACATTAATAAATTTAAAAGTTTTCTCAGGAAAAATTCTTGAAAAAATCCCTTTTTCTAGCCCTCCTGACTGTATATAACCCTATAAACACGAAATACGAGAGTCGTTCCAAAAGTTCTCGGCCTGACACAGACATGGCGCCCAGGTGTGAAAATTATTATGATATTTGCAAAGTGTTTTCTACTAGATGGCGTGCTGTGAAGTTTTAGAGACGTGTCTTCTTGTTGCCATCGTGTACAGGGTGGTCCAAATTGGACACTTTTAAAGGTATTTTAACCGTGAGTCCTTACTAAAGATAAAGAGCATCAACAGACTCATGTTTTTTACGATATGGAGGTGATTGGGGTTTTTGCAAGGATAAGAAATGGTCCAAAATGGACTATACTTATCCAATTTTGTATTGTTTTTTTTTTTTGTTTTTTTTTATGGGTCTAGCACACGTGCTGCAGGGAAGTCCCTAAAGCGCCCCAGGAGCGGCACGAGTGCGGAAAAAAGCGATTCACGTTGTTCTTGAATCGCTGTAAATTGTACTCGGTGGGAAACACAGCGCTGGGCAAATTATTCCAAAGGGATGACGTTCTCCATATAAAAGATTGCTTGAAAAGCGTTGTACGCGGAGTAACAAGCTGAACCTCATACGGATGCGAAGCACCAGCGCGACGTGTATTTCTAACATGCACCGCTTTGGGAGGAATTAAGCGGGCTACATCCTTCGAACACTTTCCATGAAAATACTTGTAGAACAGACTCAAGTCGCCAACCGTTCTTCGATGTTCCAGCGAATCAAGGCCGCCGGTCAATTCCGGGTCCCCAATCAAACGGACCGCTCTTCTCTGAACAGAATCCAACAAATGCAGTGTATGTTTGGGAGCCGAGCCTCAAACGTGGGAGCAGTATTCCATAGTTGGTAGAATTTGAGCTTTGTAAAGAATTAACAGTTGTTGTGGGGTGTAAAGCTTCCTGGTTCGAAATAATATTCCCAACTTTTGAGAAGCTCTCCTTGCTATGCCTGCAACATGTTCATGCCAGGACATATTTGCTCCCAAACTAACGCCCAGCAAATTGAGCGACGATGCTAGGGGAATGGAGTGCTCCGACATAACTATGTCGAGTTCAGCAACGTTAACTTTTTAGAAAAAAACGCCGCTTGGGTTTTTGTAGCGTTAAATTCCACTTGGTTACTGTCACCCCAAGATAGAATTTCTTCCAGGTCTTTGTTAAGTTGAACGACCTCCTGCTGTCTGCGGATATTCGCCTGAGCAGCCGATATCCGAGCGTTCAAGGTGAATGAAGAGACAAGCGTACTGTCATTTGCAAAGCTATAGATTGGATTCCCGGTCTTTTCCAGCAGATCGTTAATGTAAATGAGAAAGAGAGTAGGAGACAGTATGGAGCCTTGGTGTTAGAAAGAAATCCGTCGATCGCCACTCGTAAAAAACGCTCTCTGAGGAAACATAAGAGCCACAAACAGAACTTTTCAGACATACCACAAGAGCGTAGCTTAGCCAACAGTCCATCGTGCCAAACACGGTCGAATGCCTTGGATATGTCAAGAGCAACCGCTCGAGATTCTCCAAAGTGTTCAATTGCGTTGTTCCAAACATATGTTACATAAGTCAGAAGATCTCCTGTTGATCTATGTTTACGGAAGCCATATTGGCGATCGCTAATAATATTGAATCGTTCAAGATATTTTAGAAGATGCTGATTGATAACCTTTCCCATGACTTTCGATATTATTGAAAGCTGTGCGACTGGTCGGTAGTTATTTGGCAAGGTCTTCTTGCCTTTGTTTGGTATCGGCTGAACCGTGGCACATTTCCCGCAGGACGGAAATATCTCCTTTCTGTAGGATAGGTTGAAAAGTCTACAAAAAACTGGTGTTAGTTCCCTTGCACTGTTTTCGAGAATTATGGCAGGTGTTCCGTCAGCGCCAGAAGCCTTTTTAGTGTCTAGCTTCATTAAAATACGCTTTATGATACGTTGTCTGAAGACAACATCGGGCATCTTTGACTGCAATATGGGAATAGTAGGTGGTAGGTGGAAATCGGCAATAGAATGTGAAACAAAGAGTTCAGCCAACAAGTTCGCTCTCTCAACAGGTATGGGTGCAATGGAATTATCTGGCCGTGTGAGTGGTGGTATGGTGGATTTGGTGAAATTTTGACTAACTGCCTTAGCGACTGCCCAAACGGACCTGGAATTGTTGGGACAAGCGAGAAGTTTTTTTCTAATTCGTTGATTGTGTGCCTCCTTGGTTTCGTCGATAATTCCTTTGCATCTGTTCCGGGCACGAACAAAGATGTTACGATTTATGGTGTTAGGATTTTCACGCCATTGTCGGTAGGCAATATGTTTAGAAGCAACAGTTTCTTTGCATTTTCGGTCAAACCAAGACTTGCCGTTGGAGGGGAATTTCTTCCAAAAAGGGATGTAAGCTTCCATACCAGCCAAAATAACATCGGTGACCTCCCTGGCGCAGTCGGATTGGTTGTCGGATCGAAAACAAACGTCCAACCAAGGGAAAGTTCGAAAATATTCCATAAGATCTTCCCACTTAGAAGATTTGTAGTGCCAAATCTTGCGCGCCCTAGGCGCCTCTCTGTCACTGACTCGCAGGATACTCGATGTCGAAAGCAGTTTATGGTAGGAAGAACCTAACGGTGGATTTACGGTGACCGTGTAAATCTCCGGATTGGTGGTTAAAAACAGATCAAGAAGACTGGCGAACTCCCCGTCTCGATCAGGGATCCGTGATGGTTCGTCAATAAGCTGAGTTAAGCCATAACTGATTGAGAATGATTCAGCTTCACGACCTTGTTCGTCGGTAGTATTTGAATATTTAAGCCAGTTGATATTGTGGACATTAAAGTCGCCCAGGATGGCAATTTCGGCACTTGGAATGGCACTAAATTGGCACTAAAATAAAAGTATAACTTTGACACCCTGTATCTCAAAAACTAAGGTAAATTGGGTTAAATGGTCATATTTTCATCCTAGAAATCCACAGTAACTCTATGTACATGAAATACTGGAACACCCTGTATATTGATAAATTAGTAAAAATCATGGTAAATAATCAAAAATCCGCTCAGACAGATCAAAGAACGAAGATTTTAAAAAAATTACCGGTTAAGTTAAACTTGCGCAGTTAGTGTTCCGTACGTTGATTGCGTTTAAAATAAAATTCTTGCTACGGAGGATAAAATGATCAGTGACTTCACAAAATACACCCCAAATGAGTTTTCAACAAAATTGTTTCCAATCTTTACTAAAAACTGATGACCTTGAAATTTTTGTTTTTTATATACCAGTTAAATTATTAAGGGTAATGCATTCGTGATAATTTTCGTTTAATCTTCGCCCTATGGGGAATATTCCAGAATTTATTCAAAATTGCTTGATCAGTACTTTTCGAGATAAGGAGGAGGGCCAGCGATTTTTCACGAATTTTTAAAAATAATACAAAGAAAAGTGTGCGCAAGAATTACATTATATATATATTTTTACTCGCTTTCACAAGCTTTCATTTGATACCACACTCGATGACCTATTATTTTTTTTTTCACTTCCGATTTCACCCGCCAGAACTAACCCCTTAAATCAAAATTCAACTTTCAAAACTACACGGCTTTGATGGGGCCATCAATTTCTATATTATTACCAAATTTCAACTTTCTATGTCAAATAGTTTCGGAGAAAATCGGGTCTAACAGACGGACAAACGGACAGACTCCGAAGTGTGTTCCGAACGGAACAGTAATTATTGAGATAATTTGAAAATTGCGAAAAGAAAATGAATTTGGGTAAAAATTACGTATTGTCTCCATTGTGCGGCGGAAGTAATGAAAATGCACAAAATTCCTTAACGACAATTATTTTTGGTCCACCCTATACGCGAATCCATAAACACAGCCATGTGGCCTGTTCAAATTCCGCCAATCACGTGATAGGCACCGATCTTCTGACATACTAGAGCCAATCGCGTTGCGTAACTAACGAGGGCCGACTAAAATAAGAGCCTGAGATAAATATGTGTGTTTACATCTTGCATTATTTTTTTTGTTATTGTGACATGTTAATGGCTTTTAAATTTAAAAATGATTATTACATATGCGTATTTGTTCAGCTGCCTCTAAAACAATTGAAGTGAGCAACTTTGTTGTTTTTGTCTACAGGATAGTACCAAAAATGCCTTTCTATGTTTTAAGGGAACATTACACTTTCTCGGGTCGGAAAACTCGACTTTTTAGAAAGTATTATATTTCAATAATAAAATTTCAAATAGTTTCAAAGTTATAGACATTATAGCGCTAAGTGTAAGGCACGCTAAGTCGACCACGCGGCGTGCCAACTTACCTTTCGACCGTTTACAAAGGTTTTGGTCTACCTGTGTCGAACGTCTGCTGTTACTTTTATGATTCTAAGAAAGACAGAAGGAGGTAAAAGGAGAGCTTACTATAATGGATATAATATCTATTCAGTGTGAGGCAAAACTGTAGCTTCAAAGCAACCGTACGCTGGCCTGCTCAGTTCGAAAATATTGCTCGCATCACTCAGTAAACGTCTCGGCTATTATTGTGCAACATGGAAAAAAAAACGGAAAATTTAGTTCGAAGCGAGTGTGCAGACCACGTAAGACAGTTTTATGGTATAACTGATTTTCAGATGAAAATAATTCTAATTTTGCCAATACATCTGCAGAAAAAATTGTAAAAACTTCTGATTTGAGGCCAGAATCGCACGGAGGGACGAAAGAACAATTGAGAACAAGGTGTATGAGGAGTCGGAAGGAATTTTGTATGTAGCAGGCATAGCTGATTGAACGTAAGTAGATTTTTTTATGTGAAAATTCCTTTGTCAACACTTTAAATGCATTTTTCCCAAGACATCGTTTTTTGTAATCGACCTGCACGATATCTTAAAAACCATTTAAACGATCGGTCTGAAATTTTACCATGTTCTTTTACACAATAATAGCCCCAATAAAAACTAGAATAAAATACACTGGTTAATTTTTTCCCTCAATTTTTAATGTTTTTTTTTTACGAAAAAATGTTATTTTTGAGACCACCAACTTCGGAAGTCCATCATTTTGTAAATTTCTACTGAAACAAAATTATCGTAGTCTATTCTGGGGCCATTTTGAGTTTTTAAGATTTTTTTTAGTAGCTAAGCCGATAACTTGAAAATGATTTTTTTACCTTGTAAAAAAATAATTTATTAGATCTCTCTACGGGCTTCGGAATTTTGAAAACTGTTGTGTACTACGTCTACTTAAAATACAATAAATTCATTTCTAAGCAAAGCAATAAATTAATAGGGTAAGTTTTCGTCAGGGCTGTGTTTTCCACCGAGTACGATTTACAGCGATTCAAGAACAACGTGAATCGCTTTTTTTCCGCACACATGCCGCTCCTAGAGCGCTTTAGGGACTTCCCTGCAGCACGTGTGCTAGACCCATAAAAAAAAATAATGGCAATGACAAGTTGCTAGTACGCTCCCTGATTTGTCGGTGCGGTATCGTTTTTCTCGGTGTGCTCAGTACCGATTCGGTAACGAAAACATGCCGAACGCGTATATTTAAATGAAACCCACCTGACTTGGGCGTTCGGCATGTTTTCGTTACCGAATCGGTACCGAGTACAACGAGAAAAACGATACCGCACCGACAAATCAGGGAGTGGCCGTAGTCGGCAAAATGACGTCATATAAAAAATTACTGTCTCTTTTCTGAGGATTTTGATGCAATTTTGTACGAGTTCGTTGCATTTTGAATTTTTACGATTTTTTAGTAGCTAAGCAGATAACCTCAGAAACCTGTACTCTAAGAATCATATTTACCTTGTTAAAAAAATAGTTTATTGGGTTTCTCTATTGGCTTCGGAATTTTGAAAACTGAGAGTCACTTTAGTGCGGTCTACTTGCAATAAATACATTTCTAAGCAAAGCAATAAATTGATAGGGTAAGTATCGTCATTAACTGACAATGACAAGTTGCTAATACGTATATTTCAAAAGACGTCATGCTTTTTGCGATATTTTTATATTAATATCACTTTTAACGAAGATACAGCCGTGACTTTTTTGCAAACGCATAATCTACTTATACAGAACGACGAAAATAACATCTGCGATAGGTGTGGTGCGGAAATACAAAGAAAAAGGAAACGCGATCGTAGAGGAGCGTTTCGTCCGGTTTTACGTTGTCCTAGAAAAGGCTGCCAAACAACAAAATAGTTTAGAAGCAGAAATGAATTCTTCTAATATACTGGTTTGAACGGCAAGTTACATTGTAATTTAAGCTTATGTCATATTTTGGAATTGGTGTTTATGTTCGTGCATGCCATTCCGAATACAACATATAAAAAACTGACTGGAAGGTCATCATATACCATAAGTGATTATAACATGTGCTGCGAGATGTGCTACTCAACTGTCACAATTAATCGGCAGCAACGACGATCCTATACAAATTGATGAAGCGCGATTCGCTGGTCGCCGGATATATAACAGCGGAAGGCTCTTACAGGGTGATTAATAACCTGAATCTGAAGATAGCGATGCATTGGTGCAAAACAATCCAAATCATATAGAAATATATATAGAATAGACCATGGGTTTTTAGTTGGAAAACAAAACGAGAAGTATGATATTTTATTGTGGAAAGGGATGATACTTGCATTTTCTCGTGGTGCGATTAGCCGTAGATTGGGATCTGTCAGATAAGTCAGCTAGTTGACGGCTGCTGAACTGAGGATTATCTTCAACATGAACTAAAATCTGCATTTCTTTTTCCTCATTGGTAGCATTCTGGTTTACTACTTTCCCTTTCGTATACTCAACGCTACCACTACCATCAAACCGTTCCATTAAGCACTAAAAAGATTTTCTAGATGGTATAAGGTCTATTAGAGTTCTTCGCTCCGTAAAGCCTTACTGCCAAAAGATTTTTTCTCGCCTCGCCCAGTATATAAACCATTTTTTCATTTTTAGGAAAATCCATAACTATTACCTTTATACATCACTTACTACTATTAAACTTTTTTTACTTGCATAATAGACATGTCAAAATTTGACAATGCTTACATTTTTGTTTTGCCTTGGCAACTATGATGTTATAGCGTAAGTGTATTAAAAACAAGGGTAAAAATTGAAAAATTCAAAATAAATCGAAAACTATTAGAAATAGGTATATGACATACTTAATAAAAGTTGGAGGATTTTGTAAAATCTATCAGAAAAAATAATAATATACAGGGTGTGCCGTTTAAAAAATTTGAGGTTTTTCAATTTAAAATAGTCCAAATGCATAAATTTATTTTGAACACCCTGTAGCATCTAACTCAAATTTCTTTACATATATCTTTTTTTTTTCATCTCTATAGAACGCTCGTACCAGTTATGAGTATTCCACCTTCAGAAACAATGGCGCTAGTAGCAATTTTTTTCCACAACTAAAAACTAGTATCGTTGACTCACCCTGTACAAAACTGATAGAGCCCAACCAATCGTACTGTAAATCGACTACTGAGTAGGCTCAAAAAAGATTTTTGTCATTCTTTTTAGTGTTCCGTACGGAACACTTATAAGAACACTACGGTGTCTGCCTGTCACACCCGATTTTCTTCGAAACTGTTTGACATAAAAAGTTAAAATTTGGTACTAATATAGGAATTGATGGCCTCATCAGAGCTCTATAGTTTTAAAAGTTAAATTTTGACTTAAGGGATTAGTTTTGGGAAGTGAAAAAAAATTTTTTACCATGTCATCGAGAGGGGTATCAAATGAAAGCTTGTAAAAACACGAGTTGACTTCAAAATATATATAATGTAATATTTGCGCACGCTTTTTTTGTATTATTTAAAAAAAAAAAAATCACGAACAATCGCTATTCCCCCTTTATCTCGAAAAGTACTGATCAAAAAATTTTCAAAAAATTCTGGAATATTCCCAACGGTGTGTAGATTGAACGAAAATTATCACGAGTGCATTACCTTTAATAATTTATCTGGTATATAAAAAAAACAGAAATTTCAAGGTCATCAGTTTTCAGTAAAGATCGGAAAAAAAACTTTGTTGAAAACTCATTTGGAGTGTCTTTTGCGAACTCATTGATCCTTTTGTACCTCCGTATAAAAATTTTTTATTTTAAAAGCAATTAACGTACGGAACACTAATTACGCAAGTCCAACTTACACTTGACCGGTTATTTTTTATTATAGACATAGTACACGTGCTGTAGAGAGAGAAAAAAGCGATTTACGATGGTCTTGAGTAGCTGTGAATTATACTCGGTGCGAAACATAATCCATTTGTTTTGCGTAAAACCAAGATAAATATCCTAATTTCGGTTGCTGATATTACTACTTGTTATAACTGGCAACGTTGTAAAATTAAATGACAACACTGTATAATTTCAACACAGTAAGCCCAAAGAGCATACTAGACCTTGAATATAAATAAAAGTGGACTGAATATTCTAATTGAACAAACTACGCAAATCCATGTAAAACAATTTAAAATTTTAGCAAATTTTCTACACAATACGTATTATTATTTAATTTTACGTTATTAAAGACACAGTTTTGAATCGTTTTTATTGGTCATTTCCGTTCGGAGACGTTTAGATTATGCTTAAACTACAAAAATAAGCTCTGGGAATAATACGACAATTACCAAAATTACAAAAATCGTTGCAATTCTGCTAATTTTAAGCAATTTCAATCAAAAATATGTTTTTTATCATTTTTGAGTGCTTAAATAATCTTTGGGTACAGCCCCGAAGTAAATAGGCTTTGGAATAACTGCGACACAAGAGAGCAACGACACGAGGAATAGTCAATTGGACATACCATTAGATTGTCGAGTAGTTTTGGTGTCCTGATTTTTTGTGAATCTTTTTAAGGAACAAACAGATCCAAACTGGAGTACAATTATTATATTGTGACGCACTTCCTACCCTAAAGGTTATGTGCAACATATTGTACGTTCTGAATGCTTAAAGTATAACTCACGTTAAACGGTTTTCCTTAAATGGGAAATCGTCGTTTTTAGGATTAGACCTTGTCGATTTGAAGTAACTTTCCGACGGTTCGCCGACAATTGCACGGGGCGGGCATCTTTAGGGACCTTTAGACCACTGAATTTCGGTTCAGTATTTTAATCTCGAAGAGTAACGAGCTCTGAAGATGTCTCGTGCAATCGTATGTAAAACGTCGGAAACTTACCCCAAATTGACGCGGTCTAATCCCAAAAAACAACGTACACTTGCCTAAATTTCAAATATTTAAATATTTATGACATTAATGCCTGATAAAATTTGTTGATTAAGGAAATGTCGAGTTCAAGTTACCATCAATTAAAAAGTATATTATCTACTTATATTAATAACTATCAAATCAACAAACCAATTCTACAACCACACACATTCCCCACTTTCCTTGCACAAGCAATAACATACATCAAACCCAAAAGTTCAGACACCACAAACCCGTCAAACTACCGACCTATCACCTGTCTTCCAATCCTATACAAGATCATCACAGCCATAATTTCCAAGAAAATAGAACAACACCTAATAGACAACAATATTCTCACAGAAGAGCAGAAAGGGTGCAAGAAAAGTAGTCGAGGATGCAAAGAGCAGCTGATCATAGAGAACGTGATCATGGAACAAACCAGAAAAGAACACAGAAACCTGCACACCGGTTACATAGACTATAAAAAAACCTTCGACTCCATGCCCCACAGCTGGTTAATCAGAGCTCTAGAAATCTACAAAATCAACCAAAACCTCAGGCAATTTCTCGCACAAATTATGAAAACATGGAAAACCAAAATCCACCTAAAAACACAAACCGAACGCATCGAAACAGAAGAGCTGTACCTTCGGAGGGGTATATTTCAGGGAGACTCGCTCAGCGCTCTATGGTTTTGCCTCTGTCTCAATCTACTCTCAAATACACTAAACAGAACAGACCATGGCTTCAACATCAGACACCAAAAAGTGAACCAACATAAAATAAACCCCCTCCTATATATGGATGACATAAAACTCTACGCTGCCACAGAAACACAGTTAAAAGAACTCCTCAAAATCACAGAAACATTCACCTTAGATATCAATATGGAATTTGGTATAAGTAAATGTAAAGTGCTCCACATCAACAAAGGCCAATGGCAAGGTTACCATGAGACAGAAACTATCAACAACGAAACACTCGATAATATGCTCGACAAAGAAACATATAAATATCTAGGCTTCCAACAACCACACTCACATCAAAACAGAGCTCATAACCGAATTCAAAAACAGACTGACGAAACTTTTACAAACAAAACTCAACTCTAAGAATCTCACTAAAGCTATCAATACGTTCGCCATACCTATACTCACATATTCATTTGGTATTATCAAATGGACACACACGAACACAGAAAACATTCACATCCTTATACGTTCTCAATTTACCAAATACTTACCAGACTTACCATCTGGAGGAAGGCAGGAGGAAGAGAAATCATAGACATAAGATCACTACACACAAAACAAATACAAGCACTTAGGAAATTCTTTCACACCAAGCAAACCAGCCTCCTACACAGCAACAGTTAAAGCAGACAAAAACTATACCCCACTCGACTTATCCCGGGTAGACCACCCAGCAGATACACACAGTCACACCCAATTACAACAGGAAAAGATGAAAACGTGGTCAGAAAAAACACTCCACGGAAAACACAGATACCACATAGAACAAGACCACGGGTTGCGGGATGGGTAGCTATTCCCGGAAACAGAAGGCTTCTTACCTACCATCCAAGATAAAGTCATATTAACCAGAAACTACCAAAAGCATATCATCAAAGACCCAACTATTACAGAAGACAGATGCAGGAAATGCCACCAGCAGAAAGAAACGATCGGATACATAACAACCGGATGTAAAATATTAGCCGGAATGGAATACACAGCCAGACATGATTCAGCTGCCAAAGTAGTTCACCAAGCACTAGCCACAACATACAAGCTCATAAAAAACACAGATCCCTACTACAAATATACACCAACATCCGTACTTGAAAATAAAGATTACAAACTCTACTGGGACATTAGTATCCATACAGACAAAACAGTCTCCGCCAATAGACCCGACGTTACTCTTCAGCGCAAAAAAGAAAAAGTCACCTATCTAATTGACATAGCTGCCCCCAACGACACAAACATCCAAACGAAATACACAGAAAAAATTTCCAAATATACAGACCTTGCAACGGAAATAAAAAGGCTATGGAAACAAGAAAAAGTCATCATTGTCCCCCTCATTATATCAGCCACAGGACTTACACCAATAACATTCACACCACACTTAGTACAATTAGGACTTAACACAAACATACATAAAAACATTCAGAAGTCAGTGATTTTGAAAACATGTAACATTGTCAGGTCATTCCTTAATACACACTGATAATGCGTTTGTGTTGACTTGGTTTGGGCGCGTCAGCCAAACATGGAGCCACATTGACCGAATGTGAAAAACAAAAATAATAATAATAACACGTGTCCTTGTTAAAGAGTTAAAATAAGTTATGCGAATCGGTAAGTGTCAAAAAATCTGAATGCATTTTTGACAAGTAATTTTTTCTTTAATCGTAACTTGAACTAACTTGAACTCGGCTTTGCTTCGACCAACAAATTTGATTTCGATTATTTAACTTAATACTAAAACGAGTTGTTAAGTCAATATATCCGTATCTTTACCGACAACTTTTGGTAACATCGAAAATATTGGAAATAATAAGATAATACACAGGTTCCTCGGCTCTAAAAACCCTGAAAAGGGCACAGAAATTGATATATTAGCGGCAATCCCTTGAACCTTCTCTTTAACTACTCATATGTTTGATTACAAATAATATTGCCTACAGTTTGTTAAAAAAAAACAGGAAAAATCCTCATAAAAATATTGAAACGATACAAAATTTATTAGACCCTCTCTATAGCTCTCTTCTCCTGGAGCATTCATAGGGTCCATTCCTACTTGAAGAATTATATGTGTGCCAAATTTGAAATCGACATTTCGTTTCGTTGGAGAGTTACTATACGTACACTTTAATACACTGACGCAAATGGGAACCCACGTTTCTTCATAATCTAGAAACCGTAACAACTCGGAAAGTGATATATATATATATATATATATATATATATATATATATATATATATATATATATATATATATATATATATACATATATATACATATATATACATATATATATATATATATATATATATATATATATATATATATATATATATATATATATATATATATATATATATATATATATATATATATATATATATATATACAGTCCCTGGCCAAATTATTAGACGCATTATATTTTTTTTAGTAATTTTATGTTTCTTAAGAGTTTTTATGCAATAATGGTATATTTAAACTACAATATTATTGATTTTTATTTAAAAGAATTGTTGTAGACTACATATTTGTATTTATTTTTAACATATGGCAACACTGTGTTGACAAAGTGATACATGAACGTAAATAAGTACAAACCTGTATCAGTCGCGATCGGAATCGAGTCAGGTACGGACGTGTTTCTGTGGCTTTATGGACTGTGATTGTTTGTTTAATAGTTTTATACTACTCAGTTATTAGTTTATTTTGTATGCCGTGTTTTAAAAAAGTAATTGGACTATTTTCATTATGGGTAGAAAAGGCGATCTTTCACCTCGTAAAAAAGCTGAAGTGAAGGCCCTTGTGATGGCGAAAACATTTACAAACCGAGAAATATCACGAAGATTGGAGGTTTCTGAAGCTAGTGTACGACGCATAAAAAAGAAAATTGAGTCAGGGAAGGAATTAAGCCCGAAAAGAAAAAAAAGATGCGGTAGAAAACCAATTTTCACTCCACGGTCAGAGAGATGCTAACACAAAGGTAATAAAATCATAACTCCAGGATGCTAGCGTAAATGCTTCTGAGCGCACTGTTCGAAGAAAATTGAAAGAATTAGATTTTAAGGCCTGTCGCCCCGCCAGGAAGCCCAAGTTAACAGCTGCAATGAAAGCAAAGCGCCTGAAGTGGGCCAAACAATGGCAAGACAAAGATGTGGACTTCTGGAGATCGGTAAGATACAGCAATTTAATCAATAATTGATACATTATTATCATTTTCAGTTAAATAAAGCAAATAAACATGTAAGTTTATATATTTTTCCTATTTTTGACAGGTCTGCTTCAGTGAAGAAAGCACATTCGAAATTTTGCAGAATAAAGCTCAGTATGTGCGTCGTCGTCATGGAGAAAAGTTTCATCCTGATTGTGTCGTCCCGACGGTTAAACATCCCACCAAAGTGATGATTTGGTCAGTCATCAGCGGCAAGGGCACTGGACGTCTGTACGTCGTCAAAGGCAAGATCAGTACAAAGAAGTATTACAAAATCGGTTGATTCCGCAGCTCAGAGAATGGTTTCCAAATGGGGAACCATTCACTTTCATGCAAGATGGAGCTCCCTGCCACACTGCTCGGTCTGTTAAAGCTTTTTTTGGCAGAAAAAAAATATCCCTCTGTTGGATTGGCCCTGATATGAACCCCATTGAAAATGTGTCGGAGCTGATGAAAAGATTAGTGGCTAAAGATGTGATTACCAACAAAACCCAGCTCCTAGAAAAGATTATTCATGTGTGGAATTATCATCTTCAAATGCAGGAGACAGTACAATCTTGCATTGATAGCATGCCGCGCAGAATTAAAGCTTTGATAGCGGCTAAAGGTGGCTCAACTAAATATTGACTTTTACTAACATTAATTTCACTTTTCTTTAAAACTTAATAAACTTATGCTTTTCTAAATTAATGCTGTTTTATTTATGTCAAATAAATAGGTAATTGATTGGATAATATAAAAATAAAAAACAAATCAATTTAAAATAATAAAACGGTACAATATCACTCGGTAATTAATATTTTACATGAAATCTTGCAGTGCGTCTAATAATTTGGCCAGGGACTGTATATAGATTAAATTATACTTAAGTTACTGTGATTAACATGTCTCAAATCACCAAACCATTAACTTTATTTTATGTGACATATATGGCCATATATTACTAAAATGTGTTTATGTAATCGATATATTAATATGCAGAATGAGGTTTATGTAACACAGATATTTTGGTACTCACTAGTCATTATAGTTCAGAGAGCCGAAGTAGACGGCCATCTTTGTTAGATGTCGAATTGCAAATTGTTAATAAAAGTGATTGTTGTTGAAATTGCCCAAAAGAGTTTAATTTTAAATAAAAGCTAACACACACACACACACACCGGGTTTGAATCCGTTCGTCTAACAGTGAATTTGCACGATGTTTCGCGAATATCTCATTTGGCATTTTCAAGAGCTCTTGCTGCTGCTGCTGCTGCTACTCGATACTGTGATCTTGCTGCTGCTGCCGCTCGAAGCTAAATGAGTTCAGTGTGCTTACTTTTATTAACAATTTGCAATTCGACACATAACAAAGCTGGCATTTTAGTTCGGCAAAGCTGGCCGGCTACTTCGGCTCTCTAAACTATATTTATAAATAAATAAATAAATAAACTTTATTTTAGCACTTGACTAGTACATTTTCACATATAAACAATATTACTAGTGGGTACCAAAATATCTCTGTTATATATCGATTACATAAACACATTTTAGTAATATATGGTCATATGTGTCACACAAAATAACGTTAATGGTTTGGTGATTTGAGACATGACAATCACAGTATCTTAAGTATAATTTAATCTACCGAATGTAAACAAGCCAGTTCTGCCTCACGACAATTATCAATAATTAATATTCTCCTTCTCATATTGCACCGTTCGGCCT
Source organism: Pachyrhynchus sulphureomaculatus (assembly GCA_019049505.1). NCBI lineage: Eukaryota > Metazoa > Arthropoda > Insecta > Coleoptera > Curculionidae > Pachyrhynchus > Pachyrhynchus sulphureomaculatus. The sequence continues at coordinate 5,561,386 of CM032448.1, forward strand.
ATCTTTATTCTAAAATTCTTCGACCTTGTTGACCCACACCAGAGGGGGTGACGTTATTTTTTTAAAATAAGCACTTAATGCCAGATAAGGAACTGTAATTTGGAAGAACTAAAATATTTGCTTGCAAAATGTTACACGGTCTAATAACCATTCTACAAGTACTTTCATCGATCGTGTTCGCGGATGTAATCCGCCTAATTCCTCCCAGAGAGGTGCATGCTAGGAATACACGTCGTGCTAAGATTCAGCTTGCCACTCCTCGTACAATCGTTTTCAAGAATTCTTTTATATGGAGAACTTCATCTCTCTGGAATGAATATAATTTAAAGCGATTCAAGATCAACGGGAATCGCTTTTTACGCACGCGCGTCGCTCATGTACCGCTCTAGGAATATCGCTGCAGCAGACAGTTGACTATCTCAACCCCTACTTTATAAAATTCCTGTTTTTTTTTTTTAAACAAAGACACAAACTGCCTGAAAATTGTTAATTGTTATTTAATGAAATACCCACATCCCGTATCTTGTACACTAATTGTGAAAATAACAGCTTTATTCTCTCAATCCGGTCCTAAGTAATAAATAACGTAGATAAAAAACGAGAAAGTCCGACTTAAATTTCGAAAATTACTAAAATCAAGGTTGGCTCTTGCCTAGAGCAGCATAGATGACGGGATATTTTTGTTTATACAAATCACATAGCCCACAATCAATTATAAAACCTGGCGAATTGACAATCCGTAACAAATTTGTTAATTATTTTTAAAAGAACGGTTATGTATTAAATAGAAAGGTTTATTAATTAAAGTCATGGTATTTTCGACTAAGAAACGTAAAATCGATAGCGTACTTACCAAAAAACGGTCCAATACCAAATAAAAACATAAAATAATCTCAAAACTTAACCTCACTTTTTTCCGATCGACATCCCGACACAACAAAAACTGAGGAAATAACGCGCTAGGCCGTGCATTCTATTCGAAAACAGATGAATATTCATTGTTGTCACTTTGAAATTCAAAAGTTCATTTTTGAATTCACTTAATTATAAATTTCTTAAATGATAAGCGTTTTTTTATGATTTACGCGGTGCGACAACGAATATTTTTGACGTGTCTAGTACGGCGGCGAACCGTGAAGAATGTAGGGGAGAGAGGGGAAATAGGTTACGTGAATGGGACAGCAGCGGACGTCAATCAACTGGACTGATATTGCCTATTCCTTTTTATTAAACTGGGAATAGTTTTTGATTAATACGTGTCTCTTTAGGAACAGAATGTGAAAAGGGTGGGGATTATACGTATCTCTGTCCCTATGTACACTACCGTCAGAAAATATTTGCCCATCTAGTTATTTCAGTCCCAAGAGAACACAAACCCAGATGCATTTTAATTTTAATGAATTATTATTTACGGTCCACAGTGCTAAATTTAGGAAGTTTAGCGGAACTTTATTCAATTTTTGAAATACGTAAAATGCATAAGATTATTCATTATTTTGGTAGGTTAATATCCCACCTCTAAAACCTCATACTCAGTTTGGGGATTAACCCTGCGAAACAACAGCAAAATGCACCTGAAAGTTGCATTACTTATTCAATCATACTTTTTGCCTACAGAAAGCTATTCGATTTGTTTAAGTTAATAGAGTGGTACATATAAACGGCAAGTCAGTAGGCCATGATTTTTTCTTCATTTATTTTATAAGAGAATTGTCAATTATTGGCATTTAAATAATTGCAAAATCTTTTCTTACTCTTGTGTGATTTGTTCGTGAACATTTTTAACTTCAGTGGAGACTTTAAAAAGTGATACTACGTAATACCAGCTTGAAACGCACAAAATTTGAAAGGTTTTTTTTCCTCTGTTGGAAACACAAAAGATCTTCTGCGATATTTTGCGATTTTCTTTTAAATTAAACATTTTCCACAATGACTTTGTAAATTTCATATAACTGCATATTCCAAAAGTGGAAGGAAGAACCGACATCGGACGCCATCATTGGTTTTGTTTTGGAAAAAATAGGCTCACCAATGCTAACATCTGACGCTCTTTGCAGTTTAAAGGCAACTCTTCGTGTGCTGGTTTGTAAAATACAAAAAAGGTGGAGGAAATCCAGTCGAAATTTAGCTGGCTGGAAAATAATGTAAAATTTTCAAATGCTGTAAGGGATGCATTGCCTAGTGGATCGAGGACCAATGCAGGCAGACCTAAAAAAGAATTTAGGGATTGTCATCCTAAAGTGCAAAACAGAAAAAGTGCATCATCTTTTGAAGTCCGGTAGTCAAGACGAGTTAGCCAAAGCAACAGCAACAAAGCTATACCAATCTGGAAAACGAAACTCTGCAGCGATTGTCAAGGAACTGGCATCTGGTTCTCCAGAAAAGGGTAACAAAATCAAGAAGGCTCGCATGTCTTCTTCAAACAGCCCACGAAAATTAACTCCAGACTCTGGCGCTACTTATTGATGCAAACTTATCGTCAAATCAGTACAACATTGTTCGAGATTCAGCAAAAAATCACCGTTGCACTTTGTATCCACCTTATTATGTTGTAAAAGAGGCAAAGAGGTTGTGCTATCCAAAGGACATAATAATAAGTGAAGTTTCAGCTGAAGTATCAGTTCAGTCGCTTATAAATCATACCGTAGCAAGACTTTGCACAGGGCTAGAAGGGATTCTTAGAACTTTATCAAACGTTAAAGCACTAAATATTATCGTAAAGTGGGGTTGTGATGGGGCGGAACAAGTTAATTTTCGACAAAAGTATATGGACAAACATAGCTCTGATGATAGTATGTTTAGTGTATCAATGGTACCAATCCAAATGTGCTCCGTAAATGATAATGGTGATAATCAGTTAGTAATTTGGAAAAACCCTGCTTCTTCTTCCACACGGCACTGTCGCCCCATTAAGTTCGTTTTTGCCAATGAAACAGTCAGTGTAATTACCTCAGAAGTAAACAAAGTGAAAGAACAAATATCTCAACTTGCTCCAACCACTATACTTGTACAGTCCCTGGCCAAATTATTAGACGCACTGTATTTTTTTTAGTAATTTTATGTTTCTTAAGAGTTTTTATGCAATAATGGTATATTTAAACTACAATATTATTGATTTTTATTTAAAAGAATTGTTGTAGACTACATATTTGTATTTATTTTTAACATATGGCAACACTGTGTTGACAAAGTGATACATGAACATAAATAAGTACAAACCTGTATCAATCGCGATCGGAATCGAGTCAGGTACGGACGTGTTTCTGTGGCTTTATGGACTGTGATTGTTTGTTTAACAGTTTTATACTACTCAGTTATTAGTTTATTTTGTATGCAATGTTTTAAAAAAGTAATTGGACTATTTTCATTATGGGTAGAAAAGGCGATCTTTCACCACGTAAAAAAGCTGAAGTGAAGGCCCTTGTGATTGCGAAAACATTTACAAACCGAGAAATATCACGAAGATTGGAGGTTTCTGAAGCTAGTGTACGACGCATAAAAAAGAAAATTGAGTCAGGGAAGGAATTAAGCCCGAAAAGAAAGAAAAGATGCGGTAGAAAACCAATTTTCACTCCACGGTCAGAGAGATGTTAGAAGAAAATTTGTGTAGAAAACAGATTTGCTACCACAAAGGTAATAAAATCACAACTCCAGGATGCTAGCGTAAATGCTTCTGAGCGCACTGTTCGAAGAAAATTAAAAGAATTAGATTTTAAGGCCTGTCGCCCCACCAGGAAGCCCAAGTTAACAGCTGCAATGAAAGCAAAGCGCCTGAAGTGGGCCAAACAATGGCAAGACAAAGATGTGGACTTCTGGAGATCGGTAAGATACAGCAATTTAATCAATAATTGATACATTATTATCATTTTCAGTTAAATAAAGCAAATAAACATGGAAGAGTATATATTTTTCCTATTTTTGACAGGTCTGCTTCAGTGACGAAAGCAAATTCGAAATTTTGCAGAATAAAGCTCAGTATGTGCGTCGTCGTCATGGAGAAAAGTTTCATCCTGATTGTGTCGTCCCGGCGGTTAAACATCCCACCAAAGTGATGATTTGGTCAGTCATCAGCGTCAAGGGCACTGGACGTCTGTACGTCGTCAAAGGAATAATGAGGCAAGAACAGTACAAAGAAGTATTACAAAATCGGTTGATTCCGCAGCTCAGAGAATGGTTTCCAAATGGGGAACCATTCACTTTCATGCAAGATGGAGCTCCCTGCCACACTGCTCGGTCTGTTAAAGTTTTTTGGCAGAAAAAAATATCCCTCTGTTGGATTGGCCTTGATATGAACCCCATTGAAAATGTGTGGGAGCTGATGAAAAGAGAAGTGGCTAAAGATGTGATTACCAACAAAACCCAGCTCCTAGAAAAGATTATTCATGTGTGGAATCATCATCCTCAAATGCAGGAGACAGTACAATCTTGCATTGATAGCATGTCGCGCAGAATTAAAGCTTTGATAGCGGCTAAAGGTGGCTCAACTAAATGGTGACTTTTACTAACATTAATTTCACTTTTCTTTAAAACTTAATAAACTTATGCTTTTCTAAATTAATGCTGTTTTATTTATGTCAAATAAATAGGTAATTGATGGGATAATATAAAAATAAAAAACAAATCAATTTAAATTAATAAAACGGTACAATATCACTCGGTAATTAATATTTTACATGAAATCTTGCAGTGCGTCTAATAATTTGGCCAGGGACTGTAGATGGAAAGCAATTTCAGGTTACAGTAAATATAATCTTTTGTATGATTGACGGTAAAGTATGTAATGCTGTATCATCCTGTGCATCATCACAAACATGCTACTTATGTGGGGCTAAACCGAGTGAAATGAACAACATCTGCGATATACCTCAAAAAAATATAAATGAATCCTTTTTATCTATTGGACTATCACCCCTCCATGCATGGATAAGGTTTTTGGAACGTATTTTACATATATCGTACAAACTGGATATTGAGGCATGGCAAGCTCGTGGAGCAGAAAATAAAAAAAAAAAGTTGCAGAGAAGAAAAAAATACATTCAACAAAAATTCAAAGAGGAGCTTGGCTTGCTTATAGATATGCCAAAACAGCAGACCGGAAACACAAACGATGGTAATACCGCGAGGAAATTCTTTAGAAATGCCGAAAAGTCTTCCGAAATAACTGGCGTTAATTTAGATTTGATCAAGCGTTTTCATGTGCTGTTAGAGTGCCTAAATTGTGGTCTTAAAATTGATTCAGAAAAGTTCGGCGAATATGCAAGAGAAACTTTGGAATTGTATTTGAAAGAATATTTCTGGTACTCAACGCCCGTAAGTGTGCATAAAGTCCTTTGTCATGGAAAGGATATTATAGCCTCTTGAATTCTTCCGATCGGACAATTTTCTGAAGAAGCTCAGGAGGCAAGAAACAAAGACCAGAAAATATCGCGAACTTTTTACTAGAAAAACATCCCGAATTGACACAAATACGGATTTATTTAATCGACTGCTTATTTCATCGGATCCGTACATCGCTAGTCTTCGTAAAGCACCCAAAACCAAGCATAGTGAAGTTACGCCAGAAGTTTTAGAGTTGTTAGAAAGATTTGCAGACCCATGTAATGATTGCGAGTCTTCAGACGATTCCAATGAGTCTCGTTCTGAATAGATGTTCAAAATGTTGTTATAAAATGTATGTTTTTTTAAATTGTTCTATAATAAAAAACACAAATAAACTGAAAAACTTCAAATAAAACACATTAATTTTCATTAAAAATTTTAAAAAACCAACAAATAGAACTGTTTTACTGGTTTAAATAATTAAGTTCCGGTAAACTCAAGAAATTTCGCACTGTGCGGTCTAGAAAATCAGAAAAATATTCATGATTTTCCAGGATTTTTCTCGTCTATGTGACTTCCTTTGTTTTTAATTACCGCTTTACAGAGTTTCGGCATTCTGTCCAGTAGTTTCTCCAGAGTTTTTTCGGTTATTTAAACCCATTCCGCTTGTAAAAGTTCCCATAAGTGATTTTCTGATGTTGGATTGAGTTTTCGAACACACCTGTCCAAATGGTCCAACAGCCATTCGATGGGGTTCAAGTCAGGTGATTGTGGAGGCCGTCATCACTTCCAGGACGTCGACGGATTTCCATTAGTCCCAAAGTTCTCTAATTTGTTTAGCAGAATGTTTAAGGTCGTTTTCATGCTGAAAAATAAATTTCCCCTGAAAAATATCTCTTCCAGAAGGAAGCATTTGAGTTAGCAAAATTTCTTGATACTGTGTTTTCGCATTATTCCTTCTATCCTAAGGATTTTTCCAACTTTACCGTTGCCAAAACAACACCAAACCATTACTGAACCTCCACCATGTTTTACTGTAGCAGCTGACTGGTTTCCAATATCCTCTCTCCAGCTGACCGCCGCACGTAAACTCGTCGATTTGAACCGAAAATTTCGAATTTAGATTCGTCGTTCATGTGCGAACATGTAGAACAGTATATAGGAGGAACTAGAAGCACAGAGTCATGGAGAATAATTAAAGCATTAAGGACCAACAATAGACAGAAGATGTATATAGAGTATATCCCAGACGATCGTGGAGAGACGATGTGGACGAGGCTGTGGAGGAGAGGGGTCTAACAGATGGAGACTGGGAAGATAGAAACAGATGGAATCAAAGGCTGAGAGAAGGAAGACAGCGTCAGCTGTAGAAAATCCTTGATATGTTATTATTCACTTGCCTAAAAAGTGGTTTCCTCACTGCAACTCTCCCGTATAGTCCACCTCCTGCTAACCTGTTCTTCACGGTTTCTGGTGCAGTTAGGCGGCGATTACGTGGGCTGGACATTGTTATAGCTCTGTCTTCAGCGGGAGTCGTTTTTCGAGGCCTTCCTGAATGTTTTTGGTGGGAATTCCATGTCCCCCAGAAAATTTTTTGACGATGTTCTCCTTGGCATCCGCATATCACTCGCGATTTGTCGACTCGAGTGACCATTTTGGTGTCTCGCAATTATCAGAGCCCGATTTTCACCAGAAACTTCTTTCGTTTTTGGCATTTTCACAGAACAATTGAGCCTGTATCAATGACAAAGTACTGTTTGCGAATGATTAATTTCCAAAAGGGCAATGGTATTTATAGCATAATTTTTATCACAAAATGTTACTAGGAATTTCCATAATCCCTAGAAACTTAAAATGAGTTCTTACTTCAACTGGAATTCTGAGAAATCACCTCAAAAAGATTATCATGCAAAACTTGGAAATTTGTTCTAATTGGTTTTTAATTTGTGATTTCACCAAAAAGGCTTATCTAAACAATTTTATGATGGACAGTTGTTAGGAACAATTAAATTTAACCTAATATAATAAAAGGGTTTTAATTAGGTATTAAATTTTGACAGTTACATTGAAATTTTTAGGTGGACAAATACTTTCTGACTGTAGTGTACGTATGTGTCTATGTATTAGTGTATATTCAGATATAACTCGAGAACGAGTAAAACAATCTTCATACAGTTTTCTTTAAACGGTTATACCAGCTTGAGATTTTCAAAAAAATGATTTTTTTTGGCTAGATAAATTGTTTGTACTTTTAAGAATATTTTAAACGTTTAACCATTTCAAAATTCAAATTATTTCCGAAGTTATAGCAATTAGAAGTGAGCGCGACAGAGAGTCGGCCCGAAACTCTGGTAGCGATCGGACCGGCACGAGTGGTCAAAGCACTGACAAAGGGTATTGTTCTTTTAGTCAGTCCTTTATAACAACGCTATTTAGAAGGATACACTCAGAATAACAACGAAAGTCTAAACGCTGTCATTTGGTCTATGGCTCCAAAAATGCATTACAGTGGCACAAGAATTGTGAGATTGCAGCTGGTATATTTAATGATGGATATGCTAGTGTATTATAGATATGCAATTATTAAACCATGTACTCGTAATTGGCCCAAGCGCGCTGCGATTTACAGAGAAATTGGATTCTCAACGAATATCTATAGCCATCATCAACTGGAAACTAAAGAGGCCAGGAAATTAAAAAGAGCCGCTCAAAAGGAGTCGGAGGGCATGGCGGCAGCAACGGAAGACCTCATGTACGGTACAGGATTGAAGGTAATTTAAAAAAAAAAATATTTGGTTTTAAGACGCTGACGCCGCACAGTGGGGAAAAACGAAAAATCGTGTTTCAAAATTGTCTAGAGCCTTCAATTTTGGTTCGATTTGGACAATTTTTTTTTAAATTGAAGCTTATTAAATTCCGAACAAAGTTGTCGGAGCCGATTTTGCAATTAAACTTTTGTTTCAAAATGACAGACGTCTTCAAAATGGCGGTTTCTGATTATATAGCGACTGAGACACAGAAAACGCTTACAGTTTCAAACCAAGTTGTGCTAAAATGCGTGTATGTATGTTTTTTTATGTCGCAGATAATATATCTAATATCACAGTTACAAGATTAATAATAATGAACCCAAAATGGCTGCTATGAACAATAAAAGTATTATAAATATGAATAAACCTACCATTATTATTTTATATTTTTTTTCATGCAGTTATTGCTAGAATATTGCTGCTGTAAATTTTAAGTATCGTAGACAATTTTCTAGCAGATACAAAAAACAGCGATACACGCAGAAAAGGACAGCTCACACAGCTAGAAAATGGCTACAACAGCTAAAACGTTTTGTTAAAATAGAGACACTACTCAATATATATCACCACTACACCAAACACTTTATTTTTGCACTCGACGCGCGTTTCGCTAACCATGTTAGCTTCATCAGGAGCGATGATTGACTGTCAATCATCGCTCCTGATAAAGCTAACATGGTTAGCGAAACGCGCGTCGAGTGCAAAAATAAAGTGTTTGGTGTAGTGGTGATATATATTGAGTAGTATCATTGTGCCAAAGATTCCACATTCCCAACTTAGTTAAAATAGAGACAGTTAAATATTTTGCTGCATTAGCCACTGTTTAGCAACAGCAGCCACTTTTTTGCTACAACAGCAAACAATGTGGCTAGTGCAGCAAAATATTTAGCTGTCCCTATTTTAACAAGACGTTTTAGCTGTTGTAGCCATTTTCTAGCTGTGTGAGCTGTCCTTTTCTGCGTGTATCGGTGTTTTTTGTATCTGCTAGAAAATTGTCTACGATACTTAAAATTTACAGCAGCAATATTCTAGCAATAACTGCATGAAAATTTAAATCCCGTAACTAAACTTGAATGATCTGACTGCCACAGTCTAAATGCCACAGAGAAACTTTCTTGCTCGATTCAATTTTGGCATCCGCCATATTTGATTTGTCATTTTAAGTCAATTGTTGAAACATATTTATAATTAACAACCTTAAAGAAATTATTTATGCAAATGTTATGGATATAAAATAATAATGGTACATTTATTCATATTTATAATACTTTTATTGTTCATGGCAGCCATTTTGGGTTCGTTATTATTAATCTTGTAACTGTGATATTAGATATATTATCTGCGACATAAAAAAACATACATACACGCATTTTAGCACAACTTGGTTTGAAACTGTAAGCGTTTTCTGTGTCTCAGTCGCTATATATATCGCTGTTTTTTGTATCTGCTAGAAAATTGTCTACGATACTTAAAATTTACAGCAGCAATATTCTAGCAATAACTGCATGAAAATTTAAATCCCGCAACTAAACTTGAATAACTTGAACGATCTGACTGCCACAGTCTAAATGCCACAGAGAAACTTTCTTGCTCGATTCAATTTTGGCATCCGCCATATTTGAATTGTCATTTTAAGTCAATTGTTGAAACATATTTATAATTAACAACCTTAAAGAAATTATTTATGCAAATGTTATGGATATAAAATAATAATGGTACGTTTATTCATATTTATAATACTTTTATTGTTCATGGCAGCCATTTTGGGTTCGTTATTATTAATCTTGTAACTGTGATATTAGATATATTATCTGCGACATAAAAAAACATACATACACGCATTTTAACACAACTTGGTTTGAAACTGTAAGCGTTTTCTGTGTCTCAGTCGCTATATAATCAGAAACCAACGTCCGCCATTTTGAAACAAAAGTTTAATTGAAAAATCGGCTCCGACAACTTTGTTCGGAATTTAATAAGCTTCAATTTAAAAAAAAAAATCGTCCAAATCGAACCAAAATTGAAGGGTCTAGACAATTTTGAAACACGATTGTTCGTTTTTCCCCACTGTGCGCCGTATTGTTTTTTCTTTTGCGTTTTTTTTTGAAACTACTTTTTTCAAACAGATGTAGAAGATATCTTAAGATCTACTTAACCGATTTTATTAAAATTTACAACACATATTCTTTATAATATTATCTAAGATAGGATTTTTTTGCTTGGGTGCCACGTTCCTAAGTAATAAATTTTTTAAACTCAAAATTTCGATAAAAATCAGATTTTTTTTCAAACTAATTTTTAAATTCTGCGCAAAATTTTATAAGTTTTTTATTAATAATGTTATATACCTAAACCTAATAGTTTTTCTAATATTTCAATTCAAAAAAAAAATACTAGTTTTCAGTTTTGTAAAAAAATTGCCAGTAGCGCCATTATTTCTGAAGGTGGAATATTCATAATTGGTACGAGAGTTCTATAGAGATGAAGAAAAGATATATGTAAAGAAATTTGGGTTAGATGCTACAGGTTGTTCAAAATAAATTTATACATTTCGACTATTTTAAATTGAAAAATCTCTAATTTTTTAAATGACACGCCCTGTATATTATTATTTTTTCTAATAAATTTTACATAACCCTCTAATTTTTATTAAGTATATCATATACCTATTTCTAATAGTTTTCGATTTATTTTGAGTTTTTCAATTTTTACCCTTGTTTTTAATACACATACGCTATTATGAAAACATAAACAAATAATAATTTTAATATAGTTTAACTTATCTAATGAATAATTACACAGCCCCACAAAAAAAAAAGTGGGGTATACTTTTGATGCGATATATCAGATCCGTAGTATTTTTTGCCCGCTGATCACGAACCTGACGTCAGAATATCGCCATCACATCTCAATTTTTTTTCTAACCTCAAAAAATAGGTAAAAATTAGTAAAAATTAAGAAAAATATACTCCTAAAAAATTAATTCAAGCTTTTTCATGAATCCAAAGATGTATTAATATGTATTCGGACACGCTAAGCTAATATTCATCGGTTGGATTGAGCCATACAGTTCTGTTTTCTTTCTAACCTCAATAAATCAGACAGATATAGTGCTTCTCGAATGCAAAAACGAATTCAAATTAAAATTCAACCGATCCTTACCAAATTTGGTACACGGGGGTTTTTTGGGTCGCTGATCACGAATCTGAGGTTGGATTTGCAAAATTCAAGATGGCAGATGTTTTCGCGCCATTTTGAACACCGAGAAAATTCATCGGTCGATTTTTATTCTTCTACCTGCATCCAGGGCACCTCCACGTGGTGACGGTGGGCAACGGTGTTACTCCACTAGCCGGCAGAGTCCCTGGATAACGGCTTAGATGTCGTCATGGCAGGTAGAAGAAAGAGAATTACGATGTAGGGACTCGGGAACCCAGTATCGGCGGTTGGTCAGGGTGGGAAAGCGGGCCCGCAGCCGTCGTCATCCAGCGACCGTAGCTCTTCATGTGTGGGTGACTTGGCTCATGTAGAGTATAATGCTACAAGAAAACGGTCTCACGGTACAAGGACTTTTCATAAGTGCGATAAAAACAGTGATTCATTTTGTTATATTTGCGGTCAACACGTATTGAGTAAAATGGGGTCACCGATAACGGATAAGATTAAAACCTTATATAAGGATTGTTTTAACATTAAAATACAGCACCAGGATACAGATTGGGTTCCCCACATCATTTGCAGTTCTTGCAAAATAATGTTGTACATCAATAAGAAGGCGATTAAATATTCCAGACCAGCAATATGGAATAGACCATACAGTGAAAATGATTGCTACTTTTGTATGAATGTTGTATCTAGGCATAACCGAAAAAATAAAAGCACTATTACTTATAACGATGTTTCGACAGTAACAAGACCAACTAAACTAATTCCGCCTCCTGAACCACTTGATGCTGATGTTATGGAAACAAATGATTTCACCTTATCAGTTCATGCCGAAAACATTGAGACTGTCGAAAAAGATTCAAACACTGTTACTAATGAATGTTCTAGTGACAACCTATCATATACTAGTGACACAGATAAAGAATTTTTACCATACAACCGTAAACCAGAACCAATACTCGTATCACAGTCAGAACTTAGTGATCTAGTCAGAGATTTAGGCTTATCCAAAGATGGTTCAGAGCATCTTGCTTCCTTTTTAAAGAAAATACATTTACTTAAGCCAGAAGCTACGATTTCTTATTATAGAAACAGAGATGAAGAATTTCGAAAATATTTCACAATGGACGAGGAATTGTCACTTTCATATTGTACCGATGTAAAAGGTCTAATGGATGAATTTCAAAATAACTCAGACGATCCTGAAGAATGGAGACTGTTCATTGATTCTTCTAAACGGAGCATTAAGGCAGTTTTACTGCATAATACCAACGTTTACGCTCCCATTCCGATTGCTCATTCCACAGTTATGGAAGAGCAATATGAAAAAATGAAGCAGCTTTTGATAAAAATAAAATATGCTGATCATAACTGGAAAATTTGTGGAGATCTGAAAATTGTAACAATATTGCTTGACCAACAGTCAGGGTTTACACTTTATCCCTGTTATAAATGTCTGTGGAATAGCAGAGACAGGGAACGTCATTATAAGAAAAAAATTTGGCCAACAAGAGAATCGTTCACTCCTGGTGAAAATAATGTATTGTTTCCACCATTGGTAGATCCAGGAAAAGTTCTTATTCCCCCGCTTCACATTAAGCTTGGACTTATGAAGCAATTCACGAGAGCATTAGATACAAACGGCCCATGTTTCAAATATTTGCATAAAAAATTTCCGAAATTTTTTGAAGCTAAAATTAAGGCAGGCGTATTTGACGGGCCACAAATAAGAAAATTGTTTCAAGATTCATTATTTGTTACTAAAATGAATAAAGTTGAAAAAGCTGCTTGGCTTAGTTTTAAAGAAGTCGCAACAAACTTTTTGGGAAATAATAAAAGTCCTAAGTACAAAGAAATAGTCGAGAAAATGGTAAAAAATTTTCAAACATTAGGTTGCTTAATGAATCTAAAATTACATTTCCTGGACTCCCACATCGATGATTTCCCAGATAATCTTGGTGACTACAGTGAGGAGCAAGGGGAACGTTTTCACCAAGATCTGAAAATCATAGAAAATCGGTATTAAGGACGATGGGATGACCATATGCTAGCGGACTATTGCTGGTTGCTAAAAAGAGAAACAAGTCCTCAAAAGCGTTTGGGCAGAAAGCCTTTGAATAGGTCATTCGCGGAAAAAAGAACAAGATACAGCCAAAAAAAGGAAAGTTAGGCGCGGGTCTAACCTTCGCAATTCTAGGGCTTAAGGGTCTACTATTTGAGAGTATATGGTTTAAAAGTCCTGGTTTTGAGTTTATTGGGTCTCATTTTTAAAGTTACAGGGTTATTGAGGTCTATTTTTTGAGGTTACAGGGTGTGGGAGTCTAAGGTTTCAGGGTTTAGGGTTTAAGAGTATCAGGTTTGAGGATTCCCCAACTGTATACCAAATTTGGTAGGAATCGGTTGGTTTTCAAAAATTTTGTCCGCCATCTTGGATCCGCCATTTTGAATTTTGCAAATCCGACCTCAGATTCATGATCAGCAACCCAAAAAACCCCCGTGTACCAAATTTGGTAAGAATCGGTTGAATTTTAATTTGAATTCGTTTTTTGCATTCGAGAAGCACTATATCTGTCTGATTTATTGAGGTTAGAAAGAAAACAGAACTGTATGGCTTAATCCAACCGATGAATATTAGCTTAGCGTGTCCGAATACATATTAATACATCTTTGGATTCATGAAAAAGCTTGAGTCAATTTTTTAGGAGTATATTTTTCTTAATTTTTACTAATTTTTACCTATTTTTTGAGGTTAGAAAAAAATTGAGATGTGATGGCGATATTCTGACGTCAGATTCGTGATCAGCGGGCAAAAATACTACGGATCTGATATATCGCATCAAAAGTATACCCCACTTTTTTTTTTGTGGGGCTGTGTTATTATGACGTAATAAATGTTTAAAAATATGCTCGCTTACTTGAATACACATGAATCCATCCCTACCGATCCATTTTTGTGGGTAACGATCGTTTAAAAATTCCCGAACTTCCCGGTGGTAATGAGCAGGAGCTCCGTCTTGTTAAATCCACATTTGTTCCCTTTCAAAGTTGATAAACTTCTTCAAGAAGCTGAAGTAATTAGTTTCGCAAAAAATTTAGATATCTAGGCCCGTTAAGCGATTCGCGAAAAAAATATGGACGAATAATTCAAAAATTTAATATTCCACATCATACATTAACCGACCAATGGTTTTGGTTTTGAACTTCCCGGACCCAAAATGGATTAACTGTTGAATAATAATGCATGTTATGGCTGTTAATTGCTCCATTACTGCGATAAGTCCTTCATCAGAAAACATTATTTTGGATAAAAAATTTGGATCGGCCTCTATTACTCCATTCATGGTAGTACAAACGTTTACTCGTCGTTCAAAATCATGGTCTTGAAGTTCCTGGTGTAGTTCCATATGAAAAGGATGATATTTGTATTTTCTCGTGGTGCGATTAGCCATAGATTGGGATGTGTCAGATAAGTCTGCTAGTTGACAGTTGCTGACCTGGGGATTACCTTCAACATGAAGTAAAAATCTCCTTTTTTTTTCCTCACTGGTAGCATTCCTGTTTACTACTTTCCGTTTCATATACTCAACGCTACCACTACCATCAAACCGTTCCATTAAGCACTGAAAAGATTTTCTAGATGGTATACGTCTATTAGGATACTTCGCTCCGTAAAACCTTACTGCCAAAAGACAATTTTTTCCCGACTCGCCCAGTATATAAACCATATCAATTAATTCATTTTTAGGAAAATCCATAACTATTACTTTTATATGTCACTTACAACAAATTAAACTATTTTTACTTGCTTAATAGACATGTCAAAATTTGACAGTGCCTACATTTTTGTTTTGTCTTGGCAACTATGATGTTATAGCATAAGTGTATTAAAAACAAGGGTAAAAACTGAAAAATTCAAAACAAATTGAAAACTATTAGAAATAGGTATATGACGTACTTAATAAAAGTTGGATGGAAACTGCTCTCATGTTTGGGGCTCTGCTCCCAAACATACACTGTATTTGTTGGATTCTATTCAGAAGAGAGCTATTCGCATGATTGGAGACCCAGAATTGACCAGCAACCTTGCTTCCGTGAATGACCAACTTGTGCTATGCCCATAAAAAAAAAGTTAAGCTGTAATTGGCAGGTCCACTATCTTGGTAAGGCTCTTTGAAAAAACTAACTTCACAGTTTCGACTCAATCATAGAAAATTACTTTATTAACGCGCTCTTATTACGTACTGTCGATAGTTTTAAATGAAACACTGACGAAAACTTTGAAACATTTATTAAAACACTCTTATAACATAATAAATAAACTAAAATTAAATAATTAACTAATAAAATTTAAGATATTTTAAACACAACAAACTAAAAACACATATTTCAAAAACAATAGCACGCAAATACTAAAACAAATAATATACATAAAAATATACACTCTTACTAATATCAATTTTCTCCAAAAATGACGTGGACAATTTAAAAGGTATCATTACTCCTTAATATTCACTTCAAATGTATGCTTTTTAGTTAGCCCATGGGTTTTTGCTTTAAAATAACCACAAAACACCTTTAAAAACTACCTATATAACTAGGTTTGCAAAAAGGACGAAAATACTAAAACCTAACCTCTAATATTCAAAAGTAACACACTTTGTTTTCAAATATTCGTTCAGAGCCTCTTGTCCCAAATCCTTCCCGAATCCGCTCTGCTTGAAACCTCCAAAAGGTGCTGCCACGTCGGTTTTATTGTACGTATTGATAAATACGGTACCAGCTTCAATTTTTTTCGGCAAACCTGAGCGCTTTTGAGATGTCTTTGGTAAAAACTCCAGATGCCAGGCCGTATTCTGTGTTGTTACCCCGCTTGATAACACCATCTATGTCTCTATAAATAGAGTAAACGAGTAAATTAGTTTCAGTGTCAACTCTAAAAAGAGACTGCTTGACCTATTTACTAGTTAGCACCAAAAGAATGCTTACTTTAAGAATCGTAATCTGTAATGATACAGTTATATTACAGTGTCGGCTTTTTATAATTAGAGATCTCGTGATCCCCACTGGAAAAATAACGTAATGCCAACACAATTTACGTGTCCTTGTCATACACTTATTAGAACAGAGGAGGTAAAGTATAGAACTTGCTGTAAACGAAAGCGTGGCGTCGTTAAAAAGAGTCGTTCTGTCTCTCTTACTCGTTCTTAACCTTTCAATGGTCGCGCGCGGACTGTCGCTCCGCACCGGTTTGTGATCGACGATAATTTCAAGGATACCCCCCTCTAAGTGTCGCGCTTCTCAGTACCTTTCCTTAACAGCGGATTTCAGTCGACGGTCGAGTGAGCAGGCATATAGTTTTGTATTTTCTCCAATAATTCGTGCTTGCGGACTGAGAATCCGCAGCGACCAGGAGGTGACAAATATATTTACAAATTAGCTGCTCTACTTTTGCCAAGGTATGTTTCATTTGATACTTTTTTGTAATTGTTTAATATTAAAAATATGTTTTAGTATGGCATCCTATGAAAAAGAGCAAGAACGGCTGCATGAACTAATGAAATCACGTTTAGAATCATCTGACGAAGAAGAAGCACCCTTACATTTCAACCCAAGAAATGTAAGAACCTGATCGGAAAATTTGATTACCCACCTACCTGGTCCAAAAGAAACTGTAAAAAATCTAAGAACACCATTGGCGATATGGCAGTACTTTTTTCCTGAGAATGTTCTTCAGGTTATTGTAGATAATATAAACAAGCATATTCAGGCTGTTCAAGATAAATATTCCCGTGAACGTGATGCAAAAACAACAAATATTCTTGAACTACAAGCACTGATAGGTCTCTTATATTTGGCGGGAGTTATGAAGAGTAATCACCTCAATGCTGAAGATCTTTGGAGAGTTGATGGCACTGGGGTTGAGATATTTAGACTTACGATGTCGTTACAAAGATTTCGTTTTCTAATGCGACATATAAGATTTGATGATCTTGAAACCCGTGAAGCTAGGAAGTCTCTAGACAGGTTGGCGGCGATTCGAGATATTTTTGACATTTTCGTAGAGAACTGTAAAACTGCATTCACACCTTTCCATTACGTAATAGTTGACGAGAAACTGGAGGCTTTTAGAGGTAGATGTATATTTCGTCAATATATTCCCAATAAACCGAGCAAATATGGCATTAAGATTTATGCCCTCTGCGATTCAAAGGTTTTTTATACTTGCAACATGGAAGTATATGTTGGTAAACAACCAGCTGGTCCTTGGGAAATAAATAATTCTCCAGATGCTGTTGTGGAAAGAATGTGTGAATCTATAAGGGGAACTGGACGGAATGTAACTACTGATAATTTTTTCACTAGTTTTAAGTTGATAGAAAACCTAAAAAAGAATTTTAGAATGACTCTTGTAGGAACGATTAGAAAGAATAAAAGGGAACTTCCCATTGAATTTTGCAGCCCAGTAAATCGTCCTGAAAAGTCGTCAATGTTTGCATTCCATGATAACTGCACTATCTTATCCTACATTCCAAAAAAGAAGAAAAATGTTTTGCTCGCGTCAAGCTTACACCATGATGACATTATTGACACTGAAACAGGTAAACCAGACATAATAACTACCTACAATCAAACAAAGGGAGGAGTGGATACGGTGGACAAACTTTGCGCTGCTTATAAGTGTGCACGTGGTACCCGAAGGTGGCCAATGGTAATTTTTTATTCAATGTTAAACGTTGCAGGAATAAATTCTCTACTTATTTACAAGGCCAATGATATAGACAAAAACATTTTAAGGAGAGAATTTTTGCGAAAACTATCTTTTGAGTTAATAAGTGACCAGTTAAGAATTCGCTCTTCTTTAACAAATATACCAAGATCGATGAAGATAAGGATTGGCGAGATTCTTGGATTAGAACCGGTAGCTCAGCAAGCAGAACCGCCGGCAAATCAAAGAGGGCGATGTGCTATGTGTGACAGAAAAAAAAATCGTCCCACCCGATATTTATGTAGGAAGTGTCACACATATCTATGTTTGGAACATGCTCTACTAATTTGCCCAGAATGTTTAGAAATGGCGAATTGGGGCCACTAATATTATAAGATTTAATAATCTTGATTTTTTTTCATTATATTTTTTTGTAGTTAGGCTTTATAATATGGTTCCTATTGTAGTTCCTAAGTTAGTAGAATGTGTTGGAACTTTAGCTGTTACTATGAATATTTTATAATATTATTACTATATAATATACTGATTTCTATCTACAACGTGTTTTATTACAGCAACCTTATAATTTTAATAAATTTATATTAAAAACACGTATATTTTCTAAGTATGGACTGAGAGTCCGCAGTGGCCACTGGCGTTAAGAATTTTAGCGCGACCACTGAAAGGTTAATATACATTAATTCATTTATCTCTTAAAATCGTTTGAAGTATGGCATAATTTTATTGTTTTCAAATCCTTCCCTACTGCCATTTCTAATTAAACATTACCCGTGCGGGAATATTACTCGTATTTCACTCAGAGCGAGCGAAGAACAAAGGATTTTCCTTGTTCTTCCTTGGCTCCGGATGAAATACGAACAACATTGTCGCACAAGTACGCAATCTAACTTAGTGTTGTGGGCGTACGCCGAGTAAGAGAGGCAGAATGACTTATATTATTTCTTTCTCTTTCTATGAGCGCCAGGCTTCTCGCGAGAACTTACCTCCTCTATTCTAGTAGCTCTATGGTCCTTGTGTATTAATCGTTCGTACCGTATGAAGCACGAAAACTCACTTATTTTGTTCGAGACAAGCTTACTTACCCGTTGCTAAATCTACTAATAATCATGATTGGCCCGAATGACTCTTCTTTTGCAACAAACATTTGGTCTTCTACTTCGGTGAATATTGTTGGTTCAAAGAAGTATCCCGGTCTGTTAACTCTTTTGCCTCCATATACTAATTTTGCGCCTTCTTTAACACCTAAAAAAATATTTCGGGAATAACAGTATGTTTTTTTCTAACTAATAACACATGGCCTGAAAAGTCCCGGGCCTAACACATAGATGGCGCTAGTTTTATTGCAGTCACCTTTTTTTTCAGTTAATACTAACCTTCAAAAGACAGCTGTTAAAATTTCATGATATTCTATTCATTAGTTTGTGAGTTATTGTGCTAAGAGTGACGCTACTTTTGTTATTTTCAAAACAATGGATCAAAAACAATTTCGTGTTTTAATTTTACACTGCTTCTTGATGGGAAAAAATACCGTTCAAGCGAAGCAATGGCTTGAAAAGTGTTATGGGGACTCCGCTCCATCAGAAACAACAATAAAACGTTGGTTTGCTGACTTCAAACGTGGTCGTAGAGACACCGATGATGCAGAACGCAGTGGACGTCCAAATGAGGCGGTAACACCAGAAAACATCAAAAAAATCCATAAAATCGTTTTGAATGATCGAAAAGTGAAGTTGCGTGAGTTAGCTGACATCGTAAAGATATCAAAAGAACGTGTTGGCTTTATATTGCATGAGCATTTGACTATGAGAAAGCTCTGTTCAAAGTGGGTGCCGCGTTTGCTCACTGTTTATCAAAAACAAGAACGTGTTGATGATTCTGAGCAGTGTTTGGCCATTGTTAGAGCGGCGCTGGAATGATTGCGTTGCTCTTGATGGAGATTACGTTGATGAATAAAGCTAATTTTGAACCAAAAAAACCGTGTTTTCTTTGTTAGGCCCGGGACTTTTCAGCCCATGTGTTATATCATTGATATCAGTAAATTAAAAATGTCCACCAACGATTGTAAACCGTATTAAGATTTTTATAATTTAGGATAGAGTTATTCCAAACTGAGTAGGCATTTATTTTTAAGATTAGAGTATAGTAAACCGCAAAAATGTTCACACTTTTTGGTTAGGTTTTTGCCTTTTTTTCGATAAAAAAATATTTAAAAATAATTACTTTTTTGAAACTTTTTTAAACTACAAAATGAACTATCATTAGATTGTAATCGGGAAAGTGAAAATATAGTGAAAAATTACGTGATTTTTGTTAAGACCTTCAACTACAATGCTTTCCTTGTGTAAGTACTAGTTAAATTGCATTTCTTTTTTTAAAGCTTAGGAGTAAAAATCAAAGCTCCGCTTATTAATATCTACGCAAGTTCCGTCCTTTTTTTTGTGTCTGGAGTAAAAACAACCTTTTAATCTTACAGTATGGACAATACTTTTTATAACAAGGTATAATACACAAGAATGTCCATATAAAATTGATCAGGAAAACTGTTTTCGCAAACTGCTGCTGTATTGCGCTAAACAGATAAATTTCAAAATTCAAAGTTTCGTACCTATTTGTACATATTCTAGTAATTTGTTCAAATGTGCCAAGTGATTCTGAGGTCCGTGTGCGGTAGATTTATTAAGTGGATCTCCAATGGCTATTTTTTTAGTTTCCGTCACTACCCTTCTTACGAATTCATCATGAATACCGTCTTCTACAAATAATCTACCTGCTGCTATGCAGTTTTCACCCTTGTTGAAGAATACAGATTGCATACCCTGAAAAATAATGTATTCTATAAGAGTTCAGTTTTTTTGTAAACAGTTCTGGTAGAAATTTCAAATCACACAAATTCCGCCATAAATCACAGAAATGCAAAATTTAATAGAACAAAAACAGTGTTAAGGAATGGGGACCGAGGGCACTCAGGTCTGAAATTCCTCCAGGAACGCCCATTCATCTTAAATCACAAAAATAAAACAAGTGATTAAGTTTTTTCTGTTCACATCCCTGAAAGGAAGGACACACAAAAGCTCCTGAACAGGCCAAATACCAACATTTGGTATACTGACAGTTCGGGTGCTAACGGCCGCTTTGGGGCGGGAATATTCTGTCATAAATTAAATCACAGGGAAAGTATACCCATCGGCAATATGGTAATGGTTTATCAAGCTGAGGTGCTAGCCATCCTCAGAAGTGCGAAAATACAAATCTCGCTCTTCCCAAATACACCAGGGACAGCTTGCTGATCAGGAAATGCGTGCCAGAACTAAACACGTTAGGAGGTAACAACGAAGTTATCCTAATGTGGGTACCAGGCAATCAAGGCATATCTGGAAATGAAATAGCGGACGAACTCGTTAAAAGAGGCACCTTAGAGGACCCGTCTGAACAGGTTGTAGGAGTTCCATTCGCTTTCAGCAAAAACAAGGTCAGGAAATAGTTAAACAAGGAACACCAACCTCTTGGACTGCAGGAGTGGGGTGTCGTTAAGCCAAACTCCTTATGGAGCAAGCTATGACAGGCAGAACAAAGGAACTCTTGTCAATGTCAAAACAGAGGCTACGCCTGAGTATAGGACGTCTTACGGGACATGTGGCATTACAAGCCCATCTATATAACTTCAAACTGGCTGAGTAAAAAACATGTCGGATGTGCTACGAGAAAGTGAGAACAGCATTCACATTTTGTGTGAATATCCTGCACTAATGGCCAAAAGATACAGATACTGGGGTCACCTATTCTGTGAACCCAAAGATCTACAAGAAGTCAGGGTGGGTAGCCTATGTCTTTTCACAGAAAATGCCATACCATGACTGCAACCCTGATTTTGACAATGGGGAGCCACAGAGAACTTTTAGATCTGGGTGACATTAAGGACTTAAGGTACCACCCACTCTTCTTACTACTACTACTTCAGTGTTAACTAAATGTTAAAGATTCCATTTAAACAACTAAAAGAAAGAAAAAGTTCAAGTATACAGTTTGAGTTTCATCTCAGATTGAGCTGAATACTCTATGTTAATATTACATGGGGTGAAAAGTCCGAGACTTTCCAAGAGATGGCAGCACAAACTCAAAACCCATATGATTTTCAGTTAGGGTCAACATACACAAGATTCGTGTAAAATTTTTATGACATTTTGTCTGTAAGTTTGTGAGTTACAACGGTTTGAGTGATGCTACTTTTGATTTGGTTTTTCTTTGAAAGTGTCGGAATTTTTTACCCCATGTAGTACGTCTAAATAAAGAGTTTACTTACCAATCTCACAGCCTTTTCTAAATCACAGTCATTGAAAATAACCAACGGGGATTTTCCACCCAATTCGAGTGAAACTTTCTTCAAATTCGAGTCTGCGCAACTCTTCATTATGACTTGTCCGATTTCGGTACTACCAGTGAAGCCGAGTTTTCTTACTAAGGGATGGTGAGCTAACGCGTTGCCTGCTACGGAACCTGTAAAAAACATTTTATTATGAACAATTATCCTCTAATAAAAAAAACTCCTTTTTAAATTTTTTGTGTCATTTCTAAACTAACATATCCCGGGTGTCCCAGTATTCCGTGTACATAGAGTTACTGTTGATTTCTGGGATGAAAATATGACCATTTAACTCAAGTTAACTTAGTCCAAAAATTCGTACCATATTTTTTGAGATACAAGGTGTCAAAGTTATACTTTTATTTTAATTTTTCTTAAGTAGCTTTCATAATAATTGTACTATTTGTACAAGATTTTGTGTTAAGGAGTTTCCTGAAATGAGAAATTAAAATCAACTCACATATTTGTTGTAAATTGTAGGGAGCGCCACTTATTGCACTGTGTATACTTTTAAATTGTCATAACTTTTTTATACCACTCTGTATGATATTTTTAATTAAATATTCATATTTTCCACCTTCCTCTGTCTAAAAGAGCTCTCTTGGTAAATGTAGCTCTGAACAACAGTTTCTGAGATAATGGGATGTTTGTTTCCATTTTTTAATTCCATTGTCAAATTCCCAAATGCATTCCTTCGCACTTCATCCAGGCTTTGGACAGGTCCAAAAGAATAGTCTTTGAAATTTGGAGCAGGCTAACAACAATAATAAATTTACAGACCAATGGGCCAACAACAGTAAGAACGTAAAAATCAACTGGCTAAGGGCATAAAAGATTACCCACAAATTGATAAATTCAAAGAAAAACATCTCAGAAACTGTTGCCCGGAACAACATTTACCAAGAAAGCTTTTTCTAGACAGGAAAAGGCGGAGAATACGAATATATAATTAAAAATATCATACAGAGTGGTATAAAAAAAGTTATGACAATTTAAAAATATACACAGTGCAATAAGTGGCGCGCTCTACAATTTACAATAAAACTGTGAGCTGATTTCGATTTCTCATCTGAGAAAACCCCTCAGCACCGAATCTTGTACAAATACTACAATTATTAAGAAAGCTACTTTAGAAAAAACTAAAATAAAAGTAAAACTTTAACACCCTGTTTCTAAAAATTACGAATTTTCTGACTAAGATAAGTTGGGTTAAATGGTTATATTTTCATCTCAGAAATCCATAGTGCACGGAATACTGGGGACACCCTGTATGTAAATCGGTGTTGTTAAAAAACATAAAACACTAACTTTAATTTTTAATATACCTACCGGTTCCTGCCACGACATTTATAACTCCTGGTGGTATTCCAGCTCTTACCGACAGCTCTGCAAATTTGAGAGCGGTCAGAGGCGATACTTGTGCCGGCTTGATAATGACAGTGTTGCCTGCTGCCAAACAAGCGGCCATTTTCCACGATAACATCATCAGAGGATAGTTCCAGGGGGTAATAAGGGCACAAACACTAAAAACAAAATACATGATAAGAAAAGCGTCTCTCTAACAATAAATGCATTTTATCAGAGACACAATGTTAGCTGACTTATTTTTAACACATCCTTTTCTGTAGAAAATAATGTGTATATGTTTTAGTTCACTCCAGTTTGACTCAGTCTTTTCTTAAAAACTATTAGTTCTCATTGTCTTTTTTTAACATATTATGGGAAATAAAATTAACAGTGTGCGGTCTACCTGCAGTAAATACATTTCTAAGCAAAGCAATAAAATAATAGGTAATAACTTTCGTTATTAATGACAATGACAAGTTGCTAATACGTATATTTCAAAAGAAGCCATGCTTCTGCGAGATTTTTATATTAAGACATTCAGACGAGTGTCCAGCATATAGAAATCTTGCCAGGTGAGGCTTCAAGCATCAAACTGTTAATCACTAGCAAAACTATGTTGGTCCGCTCACAGGAGATCATACACAAGGTATTGAACGGTCGTGGCTAGATGCCAAAATTTACATCTTACAAAAAATGGAGTACCATTAAACCATCTTCGATCGCATCTAGACCATTTATCCTGGAAGATATTAAGGAAGAATGAAGATGATCAATTTGTCAGCTTTTTAAAGGATATATATATATATATATATATATATATATATATATATATATATATATATATATATATATATATATATATATATATATATATATATACACACATACATATATATATACAGTACAATTCCGATTATCTGAAATCCGGCTTATCCGAAACAAACTTCAAAAACGGAAGCTGGAGCACTTGTTTACAAACGTAACAAAGAACGTATTACTGTTCTTGCATGCAGAATGCTTCTGGAAGACACAAACTCCCATTTTTATGTATTGGTAAGTCAACAAATCCGCGAACCTTTAAGAATATTAGTCGCAATGCTTTTCCTATTTTGTATAAAAATTAAAATAATGACTGGATAAACGCGACTCTATTTAAAGACTAGTTTTTTGGAGATTTTGTTCTTAAAATGGTATTTTTTTTAAAAGAACATCGATATTCTAGAAAATGTATTCTGTTACTAGATAACGCCCCTACTCACACACAGTGCGGAGCAACTTGAAAGTGGGGAAATAAAAGCAATGTTTTTGCCTCCTGCTGTAACTTCTCTCATTCAGCCAATGGATCAGGGTGTACTGGAAAATTTAAAACGCAATTAGAGGCGTTTGTTATTGGAGCATATTTTAGAAGAAGATGAAGGTGGCAATCTTACTGATTGTCTAAAAAAGATAAATTTGAAAAATGTTATATATTGGCTAGCTTCAGTCTGGAATCAAGTAAAGAGTAGTACTATGGAAAAATCTTGGTCAAAATTGATTCCACAAGAGGAGAGACATTACTTAGAGGCAGAAACAAAAGATAATGAAAATTTACATCAAATTATTACAAGGATGTGAAAGTGTTACGGAAACCGATGTTTGTGAATGGTTAAACAGTAATAGTGTGGAAGATGAAATGACTGACCAAGAATTAATTAAAAGTGTATGCAAAAATGCTAATAAAATAGACAGTGATGACGATGATGATAACGAAGTAGAAGCCACTGACAATATTCCAGTAAAAATGTCATTCAGAAGAACTAGAGGCCCTAGAAAAAGCGTTAATTTATGTAGAACAACAAGAAAATGCAACCGCCGCGGACGTTTTTGCTTATCAAACGTTGGAGAGACATTGCAGCCAAAAACAAAACTAACGCAAAACGAGTGCAGTTAAAAATTACCTCAGTTTTAAGATATTACAGTTAGGAATGAAACTGTTTTATTTTCGATTTTCCCAACTTACCCAACGGGCTCTTTTTTGGTAAAGCTCAAATTTCTATTAGGCCTGGCATGGGATACAGGAATAGTGGCCCCTTGTATTTTGTCCGTCCAACCCGCGAAGTATCGCCACGTTTCGATACTCATTCCGACGTGCGTCTTCAGAGCTAAAGTGTACACTGCTCCAGAGTCGATACTCTCAATTGTTGCCAGTTCTTCTTTGTGTTCTTGCATTAAGTCTGCCAATCTGTAAAGAAAAATTAACGAAATTTAACTTACAAAGCGTACTCATAGAGAATGAAATAATGCAAAGTATTTGAAAGAGAACTGCCATTTATAAGGAACGCTTGAGGACATCAATTTAAGTATTTAATTTTCAGTTATATAAAATGTTATTTCAAAACATTTGTACAGGAATCAAACTTACCTAAATAGCATTTGTCCTCTTTCTCTTGCACTAATCTTACTCCACTCTCCCTCTTCGAAAGCCTTTTTAGCTGCCTTAACGGCTTTGTCGACGTCATTGGCCGACGCGCATTGTACGTCACAAATTTTCTCTTCAGTAGCCGGGTTAATGGTTGGCAGAGTTCGGCCACCTTCGGCGTCCACAAACTCCCCGTCTATGAATAGTTGACAAGGGAATTTTATTTTTGCGTTTGTTTACGTCCATTTCAATAGCTCTAAAATTAAAAAAAAAAATAGATATAAAATAAAGGGTGATTCATTAGCCTTGAGACTAATTTTGGGCGTTTGAGTAAATGCAATACAATTGACAGATAGCAATGTTTGCGCTGAAGGTGTAACGGTATCTCTACTCTGATTTCAGAATCTGCGCATTTGATTATTCGCATTGGAAATATCATACAAGCTGGATTTACGAAAGTGAGTTGCTTCCTTGATTGAATAGTTGTCCACGAAGCAAATAGTCGGAAGCGTTTGAAGATGAGCCAGTATCTCGCGACATCATATTTCGTGTTTTGCGTGATTGCTGTGACGGCAAAGAACCAGAAAATACAAAAAAAATCCGGTCGACCACCTGTTCTTAGCAGAAGAACAACGAAAAATCTTCTGTCAAGCGCAAAAGACAAAGTTGGGCAGTCTTAAAGAAAATTATCGAGAAAATACGGTGTTTCGCAATCAACTGTGCATCGAATTTTGAAGATATATAATGTGCAAGTTCGAAAACGTAAAA
Source organism: Pachyrhynchus sulphureomaculatus (assembly GCA_019049505.1). Taxonomy (NCBI): domain Eukaryota; kingdom Metazoa; phylum Arthropoda; class Insecta; order Coleoptera; family Curculionidae; genus Pachyrhynchus; species Pachyrhynchus sulphureomaculatus. The sequence continues at coordinate 5,588,280 of CM032448.1, forward strand.
AGAAATCGAAATACACCGCAAGATAGCTTAAAAAATATCAAAATGTTTCCGTGCACTTCATGTGTTTCACGAATAGGAAAGACACAGACACACACAGAGATACAAAGACATAAACACAAAAACACAAACACACACAAAGATACAGGCACAGACGCACACACATAGACACAGACACACGCACAAAGACACAGACACAGACACTCACATAAAGACACAGACACACACAAAGGCATAGACACAGACACACAAACAAAAAGACACAGACCCAGACACACACACAAAGACACAGAGACACACACAAAGAAACAGAAACTGACACACACACAAAGACACAGACACAGACGCACACACAAAGACATAGAGAGACAGACACATAGAGACAGACACATACACTCATAGCCAGACACAGACACACAGAGACAAACACAGACCGACAGAGACAGACAGACAGAGACAGACACAGACCCTAAGAGACAGGCACAGACACACAGAGACACACACAAACACAGAGACAGACACAGACACAGAGACACACACACAGAGACAGACACAGACACACAGAAACAGACACACAGAGGCAGACACAGACACACAGAGACAGACACAGACACACAGAGACAGACACAGACACACATCGTTATGGAACAGTTCTCTTAATGTAAATGATTCCTTCTATACTGACGATTATGAAGCAGCACCAGACGATGTCAAATACGTTACAAAACGAAAGACAATTGGCTGGGAGACATTTCAGGAACTGATTTAAGGAAATATATTGCTTGTTTAGTGACTTTTTAATAGAAATCACAATACCAACACAAATGTAATTTAAAATCAGAATCATCCGACTGTGGAGAAATACAGTTTTACATACAGATTCTTATAGTTTAACACGGGATTTGAACACTGTATATTTACTTACCTGTAGTTGATTTCTATGTTGCCGCCGGCGCCTCTGCTCTTAAGAACTACGTTTAATACGAATTCTGAGAAAACGGGGCTAGAAATACATCTTCGTTTTCTAGTTCAGTCTTAAATACGTCTTTTACTTCTTCTACAAGCCTAGAATTGGAAAAAAAAAAAACTATTGTAATTGCAATTTTTTTTTATTAAATTCGTTGCAAGCTTGTTTCATTAATGCTTAGCTCATTTGTCTAACTGAGACGGTCTACAGAGTGTCTGAAATAAGATATTTTATCTCTGAACACAAAAACCACACGAGTTCCAGGGTTTGCCGCTTGAGTTCGTCCGACTGAAGCCTCTCATAATGTAAGATTCCAAATTCATAGAAAACCATTAAAAATAGTTGCAATTTCAGGAAAAGTCATTAATTTTTTCAAATCCTCTCAGTGACCCCTTATTCCCTTACGGAATGAAACAAAGAGACTGGGTAGTCCAGGATTGGCTTCAAACTGTGTGGAGAAATTGGTAGTAAGAGCACGTTTAATTTTTTCGTGCCAATATCGAAATCTTAATGGGAAGAGAGGGGTGAGAAGCATCCAGATTATGCGATCAGTTCGACTTCGGCGATTAAAAACAATGCCTGGTAATGTAGCTGACGATGGATTTTGAGGGGGGGGCAGACAAAAGCATCATATGGCTTATTACGAAGATCTAGATAGAATAAGGTGGGAATTAAAATAAAAAGTTAACGATTCAGGTCCGATATGAGATTTTTATGAAACGTCCAAGAACATGGAAGAAATATAAATTAAAGTAAAAAACACGTAAACTTGCTAAAAAATATGTCGTAGGCTATATGTACGTAGTTTTAGTTATGTCTAATTGTAATATTAGGAGATTTTTTACCTTACAACATCCATTGATCCACCTCCAGAGGCAAAGAAATCTGTGTCATCTTCTATATCTATGCTTAAAATTGCCTCCCAAATCTCTCTAACTTCCTCTATCTGAGCTTTTTCTTCTGCCGTATATTCTATTTGAATTTGTTTTGTTTGTTGGTCCAAGGTTGAGGCATTTTTCATTCTACCTAAAATTTTCATCAAAACAAAAATCACATACTGTGTACATTTATCCTTTTCTCTCTTTCTATTTGTATATATATATATATATATATATATATATATATATATATATATATATATATATATATATATGTATGTATGTACCGTTTCTATTTTAAAGTTGAAAAATATACATTTTTCTGGTATCGTATTATCTTATTCATAGAGATTTTTGTATCCACAAATGGCGAAAATGTAAGAGACAGAAAATACTTATTTTTATTCGTAGAATCACTATGAATTTTTTCAGAATTTTGAAGGATTTTTTAACAATTCGTTATTTTGACCTATATTTTTGACGATTTTTTCGTTCTAAAACAATTTGCCGATGCAAAAACCTTATTTTTAGGACAAAAAAAGTTTTTTCGGGTACGTTTTGATGTAAAATTTCCCGTAGAGCACGATCCCATCATAAGATTTTCAACATTTTTAAACGGGTAATCATTAAACTCATATACTTAGAACCACATGCTTCGCCAGTGTTTCTAGTATTTTGCACAGAGGGCGTACGCTTGGACCAAAGGCTAGAAACCTACTGAAATGCGGATGATTCAAATCGCAAAAATTTTCGAGAGATTCAACAGGTTTTAATATAAATTTACAGAAGTTTTTTAAAATCTATATATGGCATTTTTTGCAGCACAAAACAGCATTTTGACATTTTACAGTATTCCCTATTGCCGATAAAAAAGGGATCGGAAAAAAAATATGTTGAGAAATTAAGTGAGAGATAAAAAATAATTGTTTTCATTCGTAAAGTAACCATGAATTTTTGTGCATTGTTCTGTGATATTTTTTACGATTTTTTCGTTCTAAAACAATTTGCTGATGCGAAAACCTTATTTTTTGGACAAAAAATTTCTTTCGTATATGTTTTTGATGTATAATTTTCCGTATAAAACGATTTTACCGTAAACTTCCAAAATTTTTTCACGCATAATCATGAAACTCAAAAAAAGTACTTATTTTGGGTTTAATGATTACTCGTTTAAAAATTTTGAAAATCTTATAATGGGATCGTATTTTACGGGAAATTTTACATCGAAAACGTACACGAAAGAAATTTTTTGTCCTAAAAATAAGGTTTTTGCACAGGCAAATTGTTTTAGAACGAAAAAATCGTACAAAATATAGGTCAAAATAACGAATTGTTAAAAACTGCTTTAAAAATTCTCAAAAAAATTCATGGTGATTCTACAAATAAAAACAAGTATTTTTTATCTCTCGTCAAAGTTTTAGTTTCCGAGTAAAAAATTGTTGCATATCCAAAATATTGCAATTACGCTGTGATAAATATCTCCAAAAATTGAGACCACAAAAAAAACTTTTCCTACAAAAGTTGTAGGGTTTTTGGGGTAGAATAAGATTATCAGGAAAAACTCGTGATTATATTACGAAATTACATTTTTACATTAGTTTTTTCTGAAATTTTTTTAAATCCATTTTCTGATTTGGGTCAGTATTGAGCCCAAATCAGCACAATTTCTTAATATGCCACTCAAAATTCAAAACTATATCATAAGCTTCAATTTGGACCAGATTGTGTCCTCATAAATTGTGTCAATTAATGGACTAATGGGGGAGGTCCGGTTGACGAAGAATGACCCATATATATATATATATATATATATATATATATATATATATATATATATATATATATATATATATATGTAGTTATGTAGCCCGCTTAATTCCTCCCAAAGCGGTGCATGTTAGAAATACACGTCGCGCTGGTGCTTCGCATCCGTATGAGGTTCAGCTTGTTACTCCGCGTACGACGCTTTTCAAGCAATCTTTTATATGGAGAACGTCATCCCTTTGGAATAATTTGCCCAGCACTGTGTTTCCCACCGAGTACAATTTACAGCGATTCAAGAACAACGTGAATCGCTTTTTTTTTTTTTTTTTTTTTTCCGCACTCGTGCCGCTCCTGGAGCGCTTTAGGGACTTCCCTGCAGCACGTGTGCTAGACCAATAAAAAAAAAAAATATATATATATATATATATATATATATATATATATATATATATATATATATATATGCTCACCTGCTATTTTGACTCTTTTAACATTGACATATTCTCCGTCTGATCCTCTGAGTAATAGTCCTCCCTCGTGAATAATTCCTGGGGTAGTTCCTTGAAATTCAATCTATATAATATTAGAAAATATATTTATTAGTAAAAGGTTCTTTGGAAGGCTTTAGTAAAATTATAGTTTTGCTGTTTTATATTGTATCGGTAGTAGGTTGATATCGGCACATAAATAAAAAATCAAGCTGTAAAAGCTATAAATATAGCGAGATACCTAAAGGATGTAATATAAAGAGATAAACAGTTACTACATGGGGTGAGAAGTCCAGGAAAAAGAATGTTACTGCCAAAAATCGATTTTATTTTTCAACATAGTTTCCTTTAAGAGCGAGACACTTCTTCCAGCGATCTTCCAACATTTGGATATCTTTCACATAAAGGGTGTTTTTTATAGAGGTATAGAACTTTGAAATGGAATAAAACAAAGATGAATTTTTTAAATTGACATGAAATTTACTTTATTCGAAAGATAATCTTCTGGCATTATAATTTAAATATGACTTCTGGCATATGACCGCCACGGCTGGCTCGGACGTAGTCTAATCTGGAGGTCCAATTTTCGATGACTTTTTCCAACATGTGTGGCCGTATATCGGCAATAACGCGGCGAATGTTGTCCTCCAAGTGGTCAATCGTTTCGGGCTTATCGGCGTAGACTAGCGACTTCACATATCCCCACAGAAAATAGTCTAGCGGCGTTAAATCGCACGATCTTGGAGGCCAATTCACGGGTCCGAAACGTGAAACTATGCGGTTACCAAACGTTTCCTTCAATAAATCAATTGTGGCACGAGCTGTGTGACATGTTGCGCCGTCTTGTTGAAACCACAGCTCCTGCACATCATGGTTGTTTAATTGATGAACGAAAAAGTCAGTAATCATGGCTTTATAGCGGTCACCATTGACTGTAACGTTCTGACCAGCATCGTTTTTAAAGAAGTACGGACCAATGATTCCACCACCCCATAAAGCACACCAAACAGTCAGTTTTTCTGGATGTAACGGTGTCTCAACATACACTTGAGGATTATCATCACTCCAAATACGGCAGTTTTGTTTATTGACGTATCCATTCAAACAAAAGTGAGCTTCATCGCTAAACAAAATTCGCTTATGAAAATCGGGATCAACGGCAATCTTGTTTTGGGCCCATTCACCGAATCTACGCCTTGCTAGGTGATCGTATGGCTTCAATTGTTGCACGAGTTGGATTTTGTAAGCACGCAAACCAAGATCTTTCCGCAAAATCTTCCATAAAGTGGATGGACACATATCCAATTCCTGTGCACGATGGCGGATAGACTGATTCGGGTCTTCCTCTACGCTACGCTATACAGCAATAATGACTTCTTCTGTACGCACTTTACGACGTCTCTGTGGCTGCGTATTATCATTTAGAGTAAACGTGGTGCGAAAACGTTCCATAGTTAATCGAATTAATTGCTCTGATGGACGATTATGTTGACCGTAAAATGGACGTAGTGCGCGATACGTATTTCGAACAGAACCATGATTTTCAAAATAAATTTGCACAATTTGGAAGCGTTGTTCAGGCGTCAGTCTATTCATGTTGAAATGCCAAACCAAACTAAACATAAATCACTTGACAGCTGACAAAATGGCCGCCAGTTAAAAAAGTGTTGCCAACTTAAAGTTTTATACCTCTATGAAAAACACCCTTTAGTAGGATTTGTCGAGCTCTTTAAAATAAACTTCACTTTCCCAATCGACTTCCCTGGAGCTACATTTTCCAATTTGCAAAAAGATAATAATCGCTGGGTGCCAGATTTGGTGAATATGGCTGATGAGGAAGCTATTCATAGCCCAGTTAGACTCATGCGTGTAGTGGTTGATCTATGATTCGTCTGTTGTTACAAATCTCTTCAATAACTCCTTTGGATTACGCCGAAACAGCGTTCTGAATCTTCAACACGTTGCTGTTTTTGATCAATCGTGGGAGTGCGCGGCATCCGTCAGGCACATATGTATGTTTTTATAGGCAAGTATTCATGCAAAATATTCCTTACACGTTCGGTTGATATTTTCACGCTGTCAGCTCTCTCTCTCTCTCTTTCACTTTGCTTTCATTCAGAACAATGTGGTGGATTTTCTTATGTTTTTTGGAGTGACTGACTCATCGGTGCTTATACGACCGCATTTAAGTTCACTTAACCATCGACAGATAGTTGCTTTCGACGGAACAGATATGCCATAACACTTCTCAAGCCATTCTTGGGTTTTGGCTGTATTTTTTCCCATCAAAAAGCAATATTTAATCAACACACGAAATTCTTTTTTTTTCCATCGTTTTGCAAAAATCAAAAGTAGCATCACCTAAACAGATGTAACTCGCAAACTAATAGGCAAAATATCAGGAAACTTTTACATGAATCTTCAATAACTGAAAATCATATGGGTTTTTTGTTGGTGCTGCCATATCTGGGAAAGTCTCAGGACTTGTCACCCCATGTAGTTAAAAATTGAAATGAGAGCTTGAAAATACAAGATCCCAATTAGAAGCAGAAATTTGCGACGCAACATTTTTTCGTAAGCTTTTAATGATTTAAAATTAAAATTGCCAACTTACTTCCTTTCCTATCGGTATGGCTCCTTTCCACAAACTCGATCCGAAAAGTAAACCCTCTTGGAACGCCTCGGTGCCAGGAAGTCTTATTTGGCAACTAGCCCCGGGTACTGAATCCATACCCCTTATGAAGTTGTGAAGTTCTAGACCAGTTTTTGTAAAGGCAATCTAAAAATACAGAGAAATAGTAGTGATCAAATAGACATGCCACTTCCGTTAGTGCTGGATCCATTCCTTTTGGAACATTTAGAATTTTATAGACACAGCTCAGAAGTTGCATCTACAAGACCAAAGCTGTTCTAAGGAATCTAGCTCTTACTTGACGGGTATTACTGCTGAGGCATTTTAGTACCAGTTCTCGTTTAAACATGAGAAAATTGAATTTTGTTACAAAAAATTCTTCCCTGTTAAAACTTCTTCAGAAAAAATATCTTTTCTTTCTTAAATAATATATGTACCTTTTGTAATTCGGCCTTATTCAGCATAGGATCATATGTGGCGCCCTTTTCACTTTGTACCTCCTTGGGAGCCGTACCGTCAGCTACCATGTCTACAGCCCTCGCTACAGCTGATATACCAACGGGATATAAAAATCTGCAACAGGAAATTATACATACAATAAAATTTACAAAGAAAATCAACAGTATATACTTGAGAAAAGTGTAAATCTGGGAATACATCTGTTCCCAATGGATAAGGTTAATTTAAAGGGCAACGGGTACACTTGCTGTCGCGTATTATCAAGGAATTTCTTTTGAAATAATAGATAAGAAATCATGCTTCATTATGGTTAAATATTATGTTTACTTGGTTAAGTTGGGAATGTGGAATCTTTGGCACAATGATACTACTCAGTATATATCACCACTACACCAAACACTTTATTTTTGCACTCGACGCGCGTTTCGCTAACCATGTTAGCTTCATCATCGCTCCTGATGAAGCTAACATGCGAAACGCGCGTCGAGTGCAAAAATAAAGTGTTTGGTGTAGTGGTGATATATATTGAGTAGTATGTTTACTTGGTGTTCAGTATAGTATTCATTCTTATAATGATTTCTTATTATAGGGTTTGTACCTAAAAGAAAATCTACAATTGTTGAAGAAAATTGTGTGGTAGGCAACACTGCAGAAATGGCGCAGCTTGGGTTAGTAGCTAAAATTCAGTTTTGCCCCTTTTTATAATTTTTAAAAATGATTACTGTGTTTCTACGTGACCCCACGATTTTCATAACACCCTGTATATCCATATTTTTTAACACATCAGTATAATAGGATATTGATTGTTCTTTTGAGTTTTTTTCTTACCTTTTATACAGTGTGTCAACAGTGTCATCCTCTAAGACGTCACATTCTTCCTGTAAAAGAATTGGTCCAGTGTCTAAACCGTCATCAGCCCAGAAGATGGTCAGTCCACCTTTTTTGTCTCCACAGATCAAAGTCCTAAAATAAAGGAAACCACATAACATCAAAGTTTGGGGGCTCCAGAGCCTCTTCTCGTTGGCAAGCGAGTTCGCTTCTGACAACAAGACACAGATTTCAAAGTTACGCCTAAATCGGGAATAGAAGTCGTACTCAGGATAAAGATAGTTGATCGTGCTGGTCGATGAACTGACCTTGGTTTCACAGAGAGCGAGTACATGAGGTTTATTTGATTGCAGGTCTTGGTGCACTGAATTTATGTTCGAGTTTAAACCTCGTATGTTGCAAAAATCTATTTTAAAATTATGATCTCTGCATCTCGACGCCTCTGAACCAGCCCCCACTCGGAGATCCGAACGGGGGCTATTTTACCTCCGGAATTTTTTGTATCCAGGTGCCTCATCATGCTATTTGGTCAAACATTTCGGGACATCGGCACATCCACAAAACGTTAGCAACTTCACGCAGCTTAAACCGATGCGATGGTATCACACCGGGCGATGCTGGTGGGATCTGGGCATCTACCATCTAGGTTGTTCTTTAAGTCGCTTTCTACGACAGGCAGAACGTACCGGGGGAGATATTCTATACCGCTCCTCTACGGGGATCTTTTACTTACCAATTTATAGAACTTGCTCCTCTATGTCGTGGCAATAGAGACGGATGGTAGCAAATACTTTTCAATCTGAAAAAAAAACATTTTATAAAATATCATGTTACAATCTCTAAGAATATTTAATATTTCTAAATTAGAATTTATATTTTAAATTTTTTAATATTTTAAATCCAAATAGTGCGATCTATTGTAAAATACTTCATTTTAAAAGGTTTAACTGCCACGGACATTAAAGTAATATTAAATGTAACATTAAATGATTATTTTCCTTCGTTTTCGACGATTAAAAAGGAGATGCTGAATTTAAACGTCGTACATTCATTCAAGATGATAAACGCTGAGGACGCCCGAAAACCTCTACGACCGACGAGATTGTGACAGAAATTCACAATAGACAAATGATCGCCAACTGAAGGCACGTCAGTTCGCACAATGTTTTCGGTATGAGAAAGCTTTCCGCTCGATGGCTGCCGTGTTTGTTAACAATCGAGCAGAAATGCGCTCGAATGAATATTTTCCAATAGTGTTTAAACTCAATGCTAGTGAATTTTTTTGACGTTACGTAACAGTAGATGAAACTTGGATTCGTCATTACCCGCTAAAGGGGAAGGCGCAGTCGAAACAGTGGGTGTGAGCAGGTGAAAGTACGCCCAAGAAAGCAAAAACAGTTCCATTTGCAAGAAAAGTCATGACGTTATGTTTTTTAGTATTCTTAAGGTTTGGTGCTCATAGACTACGTGGAAAAAGGTAGAATTAGTGCTTTTTCATCATGATAATGCCGTATTCGCCAGATTTAGTCCCCATTGATTACTTATTGTTTTCAAATCTGAAAAAAATGTCTAGCTGCACGAAGATTCATTTCGAGTGATAAAATTGAGGCTGAGACGGACGCTTATTTTACAGAGTGGGGTAAATTTTATTTTAATGAGGGTATTAGAAAGTGGGAAAGTCGTTGGACTAAATATATTGATTTGCATGGAGGCTGTGTAGAAATTAAAAAAAAATAATTTTTTTCTTGTTAGGTCGAGTACTTTTGGATCGATCCTCGTATAATAGTCCATCCCTCCGATTGAATATTACAGGTACTACATTTCAGCAGTAGCGCACCACCCGGCTTATTTTAAAAAAGGAACGAGTCTACTCTGCATTGGAGCACATCCCAGAAGTTTCGAGGTTAGTTTGTTTACTACAGCTGTACCCGAATAACCATGTACGTGGTGTGATCGAAAAGTTCCCGGACTAAACTTTTTTTTTATGAATCTCGCACACGTGCGGCAGGGAAATCCTTAAAGCACTACAGGAGTGACACGTGTGAGGAAAAAGCGATTCTCGTTGGTCTTGAATCGCTATAAATTGTACTCCTTCTAAAGGGATGAGGTTCTCCATATAAAAGACTGCTTGAAAAGGGTTGTACGAGGAGTAACAAGCTGAACTTCATACGGATGTGAAGTATTAGCGCGACGTTTATTTCTAACATGCACCGCTCTGGGAGGAATTAAGCGGGCCACATCCACCGTACACTTTTCATGAAAATACTTCTAGAATAAACTCAACGCTCTTTGAGAAAACATGACAGCCATAAACAGAACTTTTCAGACGTACCAGAAGAGCGTCGCTTAGCCATCATGCCAAACACGGTCGAATGCCTTGGGTTTAACACCGCTCGAGATTCTCCAAAGTGTTTAGTTGCGTTGTTCCAAACATCCTGTTGATTTATGTTTACTAAAGCTAATAATATTGAATTGTTCAAGATATTTAGACTTTCTATATTATGGAAAGTAGTGCAACTGGTCTGTAGTTGTTTGCCAAGGTTTTCTTGTCCTTTTTGGGTATCGGCTGAATTGTGACGCATTTGCAGCAGGAAGGAAATATTCCCTTTCTGTAGGATAGGTTGAAAAGTCTACAGAAAACTGGTGTTAGATCTCTGGCGCAGTTTTTGAGTACTATAGCAGGTATTCCGTCAGCGCCAGAAACCTTTTTGGTGTCTAGCTTCATTTACATGCTGCAAAAATATGAAATAGTATCAATTTACGCCGATAGATGGAACTTTTTTACAATGAATACGCGCCTGTGAACTTTGGTTTTAATGTAGGGGAAAAGTACTACTGAAACGTATGAAACGATTCGGAAAGCATTTGAAGAAGAAGTCCTGAGCTGTACATAAATTTTCGAGTGGTTTTTCGCAATTAAAAGCCGGTCGAATTTCGATGGGAGACGACGAGCTTTCTGGAATATTTTCAACTGCAACCACGCATAAAATAATCGCCAGAGTTGTAGAAATCAATATCTACTTTGAAAGTGACGGAAGTCACAAAGCCTAACAGTAAGTACTCCAGATTTTCTAGCGTTAGAAACTTTTGAATCACACCACGTACGTAAAACCCATTGTGCATGCCATTCTTGGAAGTAAATTTTTGGAGCTGGAAAGTAAGGTTTTTACACTTTTGGATACTCTGTATATCATGGAGAATATAGACTATTTTTTCTTTTAAAATTATTAATTTTTACCTTGGGTAATTTATTACATCCATGGGAATAAACTGCGAACAATAAGGCAATACGTTTAAGTCCGCATTTACGCTCCTATAGTTCTCCAACACTTCTGGAAGGGGTACTCCTTTGCTCCGCCATGCTTTGATCTTAAAACAGGTTATGTTGTTTTCTCGGGCAGCTTTGGCTAAAAAAGAATAATTAATATTATTGTTAAATAATGTAAATTGTACTGCTCATATTCTAGTGGACAAAACACATTTTATTTACAATTATTCTTGATAAACTGTATAATCATTCACAACCAGAACCTAAAGATGAAATGAGTGTTTCCAAAGAGTAGCCCCAAAAATGGCCCGTTTTGGCACCTTTGAATTTTAATACCAATTGTATACTAAATGATTGTTAATGATGATGACTTTCTCATGACAAAGTTTCAAGTTGAGTATACATTTGTTTTTTGAGGTAAAAGGGATGAAAGTTACCATTTTTGCCTTTAAACCTATTTGGATGTACACTACCGTCAGAAAGTATTTGCCCACCTAATTATTTCAGTCCTAAGAGAACAAAAAACCAGATAATATATATATTTTTTTTAATTTTAATGAATTTTCACATTATTTACAGTCTAGAAAAATCAGAAAAATATTCAGGATTTTCCAGGATTTTCGGCATTTTGTCCTGCAGTTTCTTCAGAGTTTCTTCGGTTATTTTAACCCATTCTGCTTGTAAAAGCTCCCACAAGTAATTTTCTGATGTTGGATTGAGTTTTCGAACACACCCGTCCAAATGGTGCTACACCAGTTCGATGGGGTTCAAGTCGGGTGATTGTGGAGGCCAAGTCATCACTTTCAGGACGTCATCGGATTTCCATTGATCCAAAAGTTCTCTAATTTGTTTAGCAGAATGTTTAGGGTCATTGTCATGCTGAAAAATAATTTTTCCCTGAAAAATATCTCTTCCAGAAGGAAGCATTTCAGTTAGTAAAATTTCTTGATACTGTTCTTTTCGCATGATTCCTTCTATCCTAAAGATTTTTCCAACTTTACCGTTGCCTGCCAAAACAACCCCAAACCTTTACTGAACCTCCATGTTTTACTGTAGGCAACTGACAGGCTTCCAACATCCTCTTTCCAGCTGACCGCTGCACGTAAACTCATCGATTTAAGCCAAAAATTTCCTCACTGCAACTCTCCCGTGTAGTTCACCTTCTGCTAACCTGTTCTTCACGATTGTCACGCTGATGGGAATGGGCCGCTCCAGATTTACTTGAGCCGTGATTTCTGGTGCGGTTAGGCGGCGATTACGTCTGCTGGACATTGTTGTAGCTCTGTCTTCAGCGGGAGTTGTTTTTCGAGGCCTTCCTGAACGCTTTTGGTTGGAATTCCATGTCCCACAGAAAAATTTTTTTACGATGTAGCCCACCGTTCTCCTTGACATCCGCATATCACTCGCGATTTGTCGACTCGAGTGACCATTTTGATGTCTTGCATTTATCAGAGCCCAATTTTCAACGGAAACTTCTTTTGTTTTTGGCATTTTCACAAAACAATTGAGCTTATATCAGTGACAAAGTACTGTTTGCGAATGGTTAATTTCCAAAAGGGCAATTGTATTTATAGCATAGTTTTTATCATAAAATGTCACTAGGAATTTCCATAATCCCTAGAAACTTGAAATGAATTCTTACTTTAACTGCAATTCTCAGAAATCGCCTCAAAACGATTATCATGCAAAACTTGGAAATTTGTTTTAATTGGTTTTTAATTTGTGCTTATCTAAACAATTTTATGATGGACAACAATTAAATTTACCTAATATAAGAAAAGGGTTTAATTAGGTATTAAATTTTGGCAGTTACATTGAAATTTCTAGGTGGGCAAATACTTTCTGAGGGTAGTGCATGTTACACAAATGATGTAATATAATACCATGTCAAAAGTGAGCCGTTTTTTTTTTTCTAGGGGTGAAAAATCTAGAGAAACTAAGGATTAATTGGGGGTTTTTGAAAGTCCTGATATCCAATGGAGTAAAAATCTAGCTATAGAACTTTATTTCATCGCACATATTTGCTTATATGGCCTGCATATTATAATTTCAATCCCTCATACCTCAAAAACCAAAAATATACTCTCACTCAACTCAAAACTTTGTGGCCTGCTTTTGGAGTCAGTCTTTGCAGGCCGGGATCTGCACGATCAAATGCGGCGACGGTCAAGGTGACCTGGCTGTTGTAACTGTAAGGGGCAAGTTCGTTCCTTATAAATTATATTTTCAACCAGACGTCTGCAGCGCCACCGTCATGAAATTATATTTTATAGTGTTTTCTTGTTTTTAGAATTGGCAGTAAGCGGAACTATGTTGAAGAATAAAAGCGATTTTTCGTACCAATGTAGTATACTGAGTTATCTATCTATATAATGGCAACCGACTCGAATCCCTCGACTACGAAAGTTATGATGAATGGCATCAGCGAGCCACCCAGAATATCCTTACGGTCGTTCTCATACGCAGTTTTCAATTGTGAGGGGATACCCTTTTATTGTTGTCCTTACCTAAAGGATCTTCCCGTTTTCCTTTGTCAAGAATAGTAAAAACGCCTACTATTTTATGTCCATGTTGGATAAGTCTCTCCATTACGTCCACGGCGAAAGCACTCTGACCAATGATGGCCACTTTGAGAGGGTGTGGATTTGCATGAGTGTTTTGCTAAAAATAAAAATAAAATCAATAGAAAATATTCTTTGTTAAGAAAAATAAAGAAGAAGTAAAATGGAACCTATACTCTATTTATTTGAAAGTGATAGCAGCAAATCATCTAGAATTATGCAAATTACCAACAAGCAGTAGTAAGGGCCCCAGAGTTTTACCTACATTTTACCTGTAATACAGCAGATCAACAACTTTATCGGAATACCATCTGGCATCGGTCTAATATTCGCAATCTCTTATGTTTGAATACAATAGGAAAACGACCCTTTTTTGTTGTTTGGAGCTAAATAGTCTGAAAAAGTTCTGGCCAGTGGTGGCGCGTTTGGGCGTATACGTATTATTTGCGAATAGTACGAATGAAATAGTTTTATAATGTTTAAAGATTTATTAGAAAAAAAAAACTTTTATAACGAACCATTATTAATTTAAAAATATACAAATGAGGAAGTCAAACAACAATGAAAAAAAAAACTGTCCGACTCATTTGAATTTACATGTATAATTAAAGGTTCAACAATAGGGTCCACTGCCATGTCCACAGTCTATATTTTATTTCCCACTCTCAATACGTGCTCGCGTTTTTAACTCTGATCTCTGATTTCTTTTTAATTTTTCAGTTTTCTGAGACTTTTCCCACATTAGGCAGGATAAAATATACAATTACACAGGGGTTAAGAAGTGCGACAAGAAGAGAAATGGCTAGTGAAAAGTAAAATATAAATAGAAGGATTAGAATCTATTGATACTTTCGTTTTTTGAAAAAGAAAATGTGTGCTCGATACATTTTCGCCAATTTTCTGTGGAAACATAAGATATAGCATTCCGAAAGAGGTTTTGTACGTCTGCTAACTTATGGGTCGTATTGTTCCTTTCGACTTCACCTTTAATCTATCGGATTAAGCTCGCAATGATATGCTGGAAGCGATAAACAGTAATATTACGTTTTTTTGCCATTTCGTCGATGACGAAACTTGGGTACTTGTCTTTATTTCTGAGAACTTCAGGCTTTAAGATCTAATAATTCCCTCTTTACGCTGTCTTTTGGAAATGAAATGTTTTTCTCGGTCATCCAAGATTGGATGTCCCGCTAGCCTGTTGGAGTCACTCACAATTTAGGAGGCGGTCATTTGCCGTCAGGTGGTACTGGAGGCGATTACTAAACCCTAAACTAACTCTGCATTAATCCAAGAGGGCAGAGATACTTTGGAATGGTATCCAAGAAGAGAAAGGTTAAGCTGATTTGGGTCTCCGGACATCGGGCCCGTGAAGGCACTTAACGCTGTTGAGTGTAGGGGACGACCCGACATGTCCTGACTGTCTGGAGGATGAAGAGGTGCCGCTTCACATTTGAACATGTGAGGCGCTCGAAAGGCGGGGTCTGCGGAGCGGCACTACTTCAGAGGGGGGAGGACCGGTGTCCCGGCACTAGATAATATTCTAACTCTCACGGTTAGCGCTGGGAGGTGGCGCGATGATGATGGTGACTAAGACGGGTTAACCATTACAATAACAGAACCGTCTGGTTTTAAGTCTGTCATCCGTGAAAACCAATCTTCAAATACGTCGGAATTCATATCTTCGAGATATTCTCCTGTTTTCTTGGAATGTTAAAAGACCTCCGTCTACAAAACCACTTTCGCTTCTACTCTCTCTCTCTCTCTCTCTCTCCTCAGCCTATAGTCATCCACTCCTGAATGAAGGCCTCTTCCAATCTTTTCCACGTCGTTCTGTTTAGGGCTGTTTGGATCCAATTTCCCCCCGCAATTTTCTGGATGTCGTCGCGCCACCTTTTTGGAGGTCTTCCAACACTCCTTTTGGTTTGTTATTTGCTGGTCTATCTTTCTGAGCTTTGACGAGCTATATGGCCACCCCATTGCCATTTGAGTTGAGCTACTCTTCTGAGGACATCTGTCACACACGTTCTTCTTCTAATCTCCTCGTTCTGTATCCTGTCTCTCAGGCTAATTCCGAACATAGATCTCTCCATTGCTCGTTGTGTCACTTGACGCTTGTCAGCGGTTTTTCGGGTGAGTGCCATCGTCTCGAGACCATACGTAAGGACCGGCAGAATACATGAGTCGTATGTTTTACGTTTAAGATTTATTGGGATTTCTCTAGATTTAAGTACATACCCCAACTTGCCGAACGCAGCCCAACCTTGTCCTATTCTTCTAGTTATTTCAGAGCTTTGATTTTCTTTACCAAGTTGTATTTTTTGTCCCAAGTAAATATATTCTGATATGTTTTCCAGTGTTTGGTTTCCGATGTTTACCTGCATATTTTCCACACTCATTATTTTTGTTTTATGTAGATTCATCTCGAGTCCGATGCTTAAGGATGCCTGATGCAATTCTTCCAGCATGCTCTGAATTTCCTCCGCTTTATCGCTTATAATCACTATATCGTCTGCAAATCGTAAATGGTTCAGACGCACACCATCTATATTTATGCCCCTGGATTGCCAATTTAAACTCTTAAAAATGTCCTCTAAGGCTAGTGTGAAGAGTTTAGGGGAGATAGTATCGCCCTGACGTATGCCTGTGTTTACCAATATCTTATCTGTCTTTGTATCTTCGTCCAGTGTTATTTGGATGGTCGCGTTTTCGTATATGTGTTTGATGAGATTTGAATACCTGGTGTTTACTCTTGCGTTGTCTAGAGCTCTCAATATTGCCCAAGTTTCGACCGAGTCGAAGGCCTTTTTGTAATCTACAAATGCCAGGTGCAATGGCATGTTATATTCTGTGGTCTTCTTTATGAGAGTGCGTACTGTCTGCAAGTGGTCAATCGTACTAAAAACCTTTTCGGAAACCTGCTTGTTCTACTGGTTGTATACGAGTACATTTTTTGAGTTAATCTATTTGTTACTATTTTTGTTAGCAACTTGTATAAGTGTAATAGTAGACCATTAGTCCTATTAGTCTTCGCTTCCAATATGCGTAATAATTAACTTACGTCCTTTACCAGATGGCGGTTTAAAACTTCATTGAATGCTTGGCGAGCATTATGCCAAAATTATTTAATTGTGTACCCTTCATTTATTCACGTTTCATCTAAATAATATATCATTTTTCTTTCAGAGCGGGCTTTCCTAACTTTTCTATCAATAAAGTTTTACTTTCAGACGTTTTCCATACCTTTTAAAACACTCCATAGTTTTACTTTACTCATTTTCGGTCTTTCTGGGTGGCTTGTTGCAGCCTGCGGGATCACATTCAAAGTTTAAATTCGTTTTTTCATGAAAAAGTCATGAACAATACGCCGTTCTGTTTGTTTTGTGTTGTCTGTCAGCTGAAGTTCTTTTTTGCCTGGTCTCTTTTTTGGAGAGTCTATACATTCTCCTTTTCTTCTCCTAAAATTCTGTAAACTGTGGCTTTACCAACTCCGGTCATTAAGACACATTTTGTCACACAATCGTAGAAACTTAAATCACAATTTTGATCCTTTTTAACGTAGTCAAATACATTTTTAACTATACGCTTTCCATTATGGGTTAGTTGCTCGAACTTTTGACGTTTCGCAGGAGAACACATTTTGTTAACACACTAACTGACTTATCCCTAACTAGCTTGACACTTGGGCATGTTGCTCTAAATATGTATTTATAGTTGGAGCAATAGGAAGGTATGTAAATGAAATGATTTGATTGGCAATAAAACTTCGTTACAAAAGAGCATTGTTACCTGAAAAATACCTGGAAATAGATAGCACGCCTCTGTTATACGACCGCCGGTCAGTCCACTGGCATTTTTATTACTCTTTGTTTCAAATAAATAGAGTGTAGTACTACTGAACATTCTGCTGCTACGCTAACTGTACTATAAAAGTCTTTCTGCTTATCATACGCAATCTTTGATCAATATTAATCATTCATAAAATAAATTTACATATGAAACATTTAAAGGCAAAAAAAAATATATATATTAAATTTGTTTTAGATATAATTATTAATTGCTTAGAGTCTCGAATAAGCCAGATATTTTCTAGAGAACCATTACATAACCTTGTTGATAACCCTTGTTAATTATGTTATGTTAATCTTCTCAAGATAGTCGATAAAGCAATAAATAAAGCGACCCACATGGACGTTTTTATCGAAAATTGATAATTTACTTCAAAAAATTATGTTTGTCTTTCAAGAGGTCATAAAGAGTTGCTTTTTTAATGTTTCGTACGGAACACTTATGGGATCACCTCTGTGTCCGTCTGTCTGTCTGTCACAGACGATTTTCTCCGAAACTATTTGACCTAGAAAGTTGAAATATGTCACACATATAGGAATTGATGGTCAGTCAGAATCGTGTGTTAAAAAGTTACAAAATCTTTTTTATGTGCAATTCCTTTGCATTTATAATGCGCCTGCTTTTAATAACGATAACAATAAAGGCACGTTGAAAATAGAGAGATTTTACAATGGTTATTTTCTACATACCTTTGTCTTTATTGTTATCTTAAGCATGCGTAGTATTAACGCGAACAAATTGCAAGGTTAGTTTAGTATTCAGCTTCTATAAGCACACCGGGTATTACTATTTGATGGGTCAACATAAGTTTCTAATTTAAAGCTGTGTCTAGCAGGTTTCTATCACTTCCTTTAATATTTCCAAGGTAATACGAATGTGCAATAAATAAAATTTCATTCGAAATTAGCACTACACTCACTGTAATGCCATTGTGCCAAAGATTGCAAAATCCCGACATAATCTGAACACTAATTAATTGTTGTTAGTGTTATTTGTAATAAAAGATTATAATTTCAATTTTATCGTATTTTCTTAGTGGTTTGTATCCTAATTAGGGAAAAAACAGGCCCTACCATAGTGATGAGAATAACGAACTTCAAATAACCTCTCTTATACGTTCCTAAATAAGGGGCATCGTTATCCTTAATAAAGGTTTCTATTATTTTGTTTGAATACTGCACAGCATCCAAATGGCGGGCGTATGCCTCAAATAACGATAACTGATGAGTCCTTATATTTAATTTCTTCCCTTTACTACTGCGCAAGCTCCAAACGGTGGAAGCATACTTCAAGTAAAGATGAAGACAGTGACCTACCAAAATAAGTGTTGCAAAATCTCTCTAATATTTAACAATATTTACCATTATTTTTATCATTTAAAAAAACAAATGAAAGTAATAAAATAAAGTTTAATTATCAGCCTTATTACTTACCTTAGTAAGGTTTGGTTTAGTCAGAATGTTATTAAAATTCTTAGTTAATTTACCGGTGAAAAAATTTATTAATAGATTTTTTCGATATAACAAATTTACCTTTACTCTTCATTCAACAATGAAGGTCGTGGTTATGAAACGACCATGAAAATATGACATATTTTTATTAATCATTATCAACTATGTATTTACAAATTGAAAAAGTAACGATGTCTGAAGAATTTTTATTAATCTTTGTATGTAATATTGCTAAGCTACGCTTAGTAGTATTAGTTATGAGTTTATATATGTATATATATATATATATATATATATATATATATATATATATATATATATATATATATATATATATATATATATATATATATATATATATATATATATTTATATATATATATATATATATATATATATGTATATATGTATATATATATATATATATATATATATATATATATATATATATTGTATATATATATATTATATATATATATATATATATATATATATATATATATATATATATTTGAGACTTGTTAAAAACAAAAGAGACCGATTTTGAGACAATAATTACAGTCCCTGGCCAAATTATTAGACGCACTGTATTTTTTTTAGTAATTTTATGTTTCTTAAGAGTTTTTATGCAATAATGGTATATTTAAACTACAATATTATTGATTTTTATTTAAAAGAATTGTTGTAGACTACATATTTGTATTTATTTTTAACATATGACAACACTGTGTTGACAAAGTGATACATGAACGTAAATAAGTACAAACCTGTATCAGTCGCGATCGGAATCGAGTCAGGTA
Source organism: Pachyrhynchus sulphureomaculatus (assembly GCA_019049505.1). Lineage (NCBI taxonomy): Eukaryota > Metazoa > Arthropoda > Insecta > Coleoptera > Curculionidae > Pachyrhynchus > Pachyrhynchus sulphureomaculatus. The sequence continues at coordinate 5,608,219 of CM032448.1, forward strand.
CGGACGTGTTTCTGTGGCTTTATGGACTGTGATTGTTTGTTTAACAGTTTTATACTACTCAGTTATTAGTTTATTTTGTATGTTTTTGATGTATAATTTTCCGTAGAAAACGATTCTACCGTAAACTTCCAAAATTTTTTCACGCATAATCATGAAACTCAAAAAAAGTACTTATTTTGGGTTTAATGATTACTCGTTTAAAAATTTTGAAAATCTTATAATGGGATCGTATTTTACGGGAAATTTTACATCGAAAACGTACACGAAAGAAATTTTTTGTCCTAAAAATAAGGTTTTTGCACAGGCAAATTGTTTTAGAACGAAAAAATCGTAAAAAATATAGGTCAAAATAACGAATTGTTAAAAACTGCTTTAAAAATTCTCAAAAAATTCATGGTGATTCTACAAATAAAAACAAGTATTTTTTATCTCTCGTAAAAGTTTTAGTTTCCGAGTAAAAAATTGTTGCATATCCAAAATATTGCAATTACGCTGTGATAAATATCTCCAAAAATTGAGACCACAAAAAAAACTTTTCCTACAAAAGTTGTAGCGTTTTTGGGGTAGAATAAGATTATCAGGGAAAACTCTTGGTTATATTACGAAATTACATTTTTACATTAGTTTTTCTGAAATTTTTTTAAATCCATTTTCTGATTTGGGTCGGTATTGGGCCCAAATCAGCACAATTTCTTAATATGCCACTCAAAATTCAAAACTATATATCATAAGCTTCAATTTGGAATATATATATATATATATATATATATATATATATATATATATATATATATATATATATATATATATATATATATATATATATATATATATACAGTCCCTGGCCAAATTATTAGACGCACTGTATTTTTTTTAGTAATTTTATGTTTCTTAAGAGTTTTTATGCAATAATGGTATATTTAAACTACAATATTATTGATTTTTATTTAAAAGAATTGTTGTAGACTACATATTTGTATTTATTTTTAACATATGGCAACACTGTGTTGACAAAGTGATACATGAACGTAAATAAGTACAAACCTGTATCAGTCGCGATCGGAATCGAGTCAGGTACGGACGTGTTTCTGTGGCTTTATGGACTGTGATTGTTTGTTTCACAGTTTTATACTACTCAGTTATTAGTTTATTTTGTATGCAGTGTTTTAAAAAAGTAATTGGACTATTTTCATTATGGGTAGAAAAGGCGATCTTTCACCACGTAAAAAAGCTGAAGTGAAGGCCCTTGTGATTGCGAAAACATTTACAAACCGAGAAATATCACGAAGATTGGAGGTTTCTGAAGCTAGTGTACGACGCATAAAAAAGAAAATTGAGTCAGGGAAGGAATTAAGCCCGAAAAGAAAGTAAAAGATGCGGTAGAAAACCAATTTTCACTCCACGGTCAGAGAGATGTTTGAAGAAAATTTGTGTAGAAAACAGATTTGCTACCACAAAGGTAATAAAATCACAACTCCAGGATGCTAGCGTAAATGCTTCTGAGCGCACTGTTCGAAGCAAATTGAAAGAATTAGATTTTAAGGCCTGTCGCCCCGCCAGGAAGCCCAAGTTAGCAATGAAAGCAAAGCGCCTGAAGTAGGCCAAACAATGGCAAGACAAAGATGTGAACTTCTGGAGATCGGTAAGATACAGCAATTTAATCAATAATTGATACATTATTATCATTTTCAGTTAAATAAAGCAAATAAACATGGAAGTTTATATATTTTTCCCTATTTTTGACAGGTCTGCTTCAGTGACGAAAGCACATTCGAAATTTTGCATAAATAGCTCAGTATGTGCGTCGTCGTCATGGAGAAAAGTTTCATCCTGATTGTGTCGTCCCGACGGTTAAACATCCCACCAAAGTGATGATTTGGTCAGTCATCAGCGGCAAGAGCACTGGACATCTGTACGTCGTCAAAGGAATAATGAGGCAAGATCAGTACAAAGAAGTATTACAAAATCGGTTGATTCCGCAGCTCAGAGAATGGTTTCCAAATGGGGAACCATTCACTTTCATGCAAGATGGAGCTCCCTGCCACACTGCTCGGTCTGTTAAAGCTTTTTTGGCAGAAAAAAATATCCCTCTGTTGGATTGGCCTGATATGAACCCCATTGAAAATATGTGGGAGCTGATGAAAAGAGAAGTGGCTAAAGATGTGATTACCAACAAAACCCAGCTCCTAGAAAAGATTATTCATGTGTGGAATCATCATCCTTAAATGCAGGAGACAGTACAATCTTGCATTGATAGCATGCCGCGCAGAATTAAAGCTTTGATAGTGGCTAAAGGTGGCTCAACTAAATATTGACTTTTACTAACATTAATTTCACTTTTCTTTAAAACTTAATAAACTTATTCTTTTCTAAATTAATGCTGTTTTATTTATGTCAAATAAATAGGTAATTGATTGGATAATATAAAAATAAAAAACAAATCAATTTAAAATAATAAAACGGTACAATATCACTCGGTAATTAATATTTTACATGAAATCTTGCAGTGCGTCTAATAATTTGGCCAGGGACTGTATATATATATATATATATATATATATATATATATATATATATATATATATATATATATATATATATGTATATATATATATACATATATATATATATATATATATATATATATATATATATATATATATATATATATATATATATATATATATTGACTGAATCAGCCGATACCCGGTGAAAATTCATAAAGATGAAGTAAAATAAAACCCGAAATTTTCAAAATATGTGATTAAAATGTCCACGAGATGTTTTACTACACTGTACTTTAACCTGATGATAAATGTGAAACAATACATAGATCATATTTACCATCTGAAGAAACTACAGGGTAGTGGAATATATCATGGATATCTTAATCAAATATATTGGAAACTTTAACCAAATATAGTAGAAATAGCTTTATTTTACTTCATCATCATCATCATTAGCTTATTCCATCTATAGTCGGATGTAAGCCTCCTCAAGTTGTTTTCGATGAGCTCTATTATTTACTTTTTGCATCCAATCATGTCCGGCTAATCCTTCTATGTCGTCCGCCCTTCTTGTCTGTGGTTTACGTCTGCATCTTTTATGTTCTCTAGGTTTCCATTCAACCATGCGGCGCGGCGTGTCCATCTGTTATTCATCCTGCGATATGTCTCGCCCAATTCCACCTTAATATATATGTTCGTTGTATTACATCTGTCACTTTTGATCTTTTTCGTATCTCGATGTTAGAAATACCATCTTAGAGTCTAATATGAGGCATTCTACTCTCCATTGCCCCTTGGGTTACCTGGAGTTATTTAGTAAAAGTCCACGTTTCAGTGCCATATATTACTATCGACAATACATATTAATCGAACACCCTGGCTTTTATTGTATTTGTGATGTCCAGTTTAAATATAGATTGTAACCTTCCTAACGTAGACCAAGCCAAAGAGACTTTTCTATTCAAGTCAGTCTTTAAATAATTTTTTGATTTTTCGATTTTTTATTTTACTTATTTTACCTAAAATCATTCTCTATATGTAGTTTTAGGAAGGGGGGGGCGAAGGATTCAAAATACGTTCTGTTAGCAAAAAAGAAGATGTCATTAATAGAGAAAGGTTTTTTTTTATAACCCAATTAAAGCAGGGGTATATACTCTCTCCTAGCCATATTACTTCCTACTTACTATTTCCAAGCCACAATGATGCCACCTCTGTGCTGAATAGTTGACACAGAACAAATCTTTTAAGTCCTTTCGTTAGTTAAACATGAGAAAGAAATGGGAATTATAGTTACAGCGAAAAAACTAAACCTACAGTACTTGAGATGCGGTATCAGGGAAGAGAAGTAGAACTTTTTGAAATTGATAATACAGTGGAAAATTCAAAGATGAAGAAATATAAGAAGAAGGTAGCATTCACAAGAAATAAATATCGCTTTGCTATGCTTGCAACATGTTCATGCCAAGACATAATTGCTCTCAAATTAACGACCAGCAAATTGAGTTACGATGCTTATGCAGTGAAGTGACCCCGACATAAGTACGAGGTTGGTTAGAAAAGTCCGTGCAAAAATAAAAACTACTTATGTGTTTGGGGTAAACCTTTTTTATTTTTCGACATAGTCTCCTTTTAGGCTTATACACTTCGTCCAACGATGTTCTAGTTTGTTGATCCCTTCCGAATAATAGGATTTGTCCAAGTCTGCAAAATATCCATTAGTGCCTGCAATCACCTCCTCGTTTGAATAAAATCTTTGCCCCGCCAGCCATTTCTTCAAATTGGGGAACAAATACTAGTCCGAGGGAGCCAAGTCTGGAGAATAGGGGGGATGTGAAACGAGTTGGAATCCTATTTCCATTAATTTTGCGACCACAACTGCTGAGGTGGGTGCTGGTGCGTTGTCGTGATGGAAAAGGACTTTCTTGTGGGCCAATCGCGGGCGTTTTTCTTGCAGCTCGGTATTCAAACGGTCCAATAACGATGAATAATATTCACTTGTAATAGTTTTTTACCCTTTTTCAGATAGTCGATGAGGATTATCCCTTGCGAATCCCAAAAAGACAGACGCCATAACCTTTCCGGCCGAAAGAACGGTCTTCGCCTTTTTTGGTGCAGATTCCCCCTTGGTAACCCATTGTTTAGATTGTTGTTTGGTCTCAGGAGTATAGTAATGTATCCATGTTTCATCCACAGTGACGAAACGACGCTTAAAGTCCTCCGGATTCTTCTGGAACAGCTGCAAACCATCCTTGCAACACTTCACACGATTCCGTTTTTGGTCAAGTGTGAGCAATCGCGGCACCCATCTTGCGGATAGCTTTCTCTTGTCCAAATATTTATGCAAAATATTATGTACCCGTTCAGTCGAGATGCCCACCTTAAGGGGGTCACTACCGAGAAAAATGAAAAAAAATACGTTTTTTTTCGTTTTTTTTCCATTTTTATAATCTACAATCATTTCTGCACAAAACAATCCAACCCCCACAATTATACGATGAGTATAAGTGCCTGAAATTTTTATATAAAGTAGTCAAGGTATGAGCCATCAGTCAGTATCGCCAAGATATGAGTCCCGCTCAGCCTTCGCCTAGCTTCGCACTACGCACCTTTCAATATACCACCCCATTCCACCCATTATGAAGTTATTATTATTTTCACTATTATTATTATTATCCCACTTTTTATTAACAATGCTTAGGAATAATTATATAACACTATTTACTACTACTCAGTATATATCACCACTACACCAAACACTTTATTTTTGCACTCGACGCGCGTTTCGCTAACCATGTTAGCTTCAATCATCGCTCCTGATGAAGCTAACATGGTTAGCGAAACGCGCGTCGAGTGCAAAAATAAAGTGTTTGGTGTAGTGGTGATATATACTGAGTAGTGTCATTGTGCCAAAGATTCCACATTCCCAACTTAGTACTATTTACTATATACAAATAAAAAACTTTATTTTTACAAAAATATTTTGAAATACTATTTACTATATACAAATAAAAAACTTTATTTTTACAATAATATTTTGAAAAGTAATAATAAGATTTTATTATTTTGTTATACTTTTTTTAACTAAAATGAACCCGCTTCATATGACGGGCCTTCTTTTTTTTCTAACTTCTTAAATTTTTCTTCTAAACTTTTTCTTGCTCTTGAAATTTTTTTGCCTCTCGCATTTCGATGCTTGTTGTAAGTCTTTCTCGGCTTTTACTATTCTCAGTTCATCTTCCTTCATCAGCCCAGCAATTGTAAATTTTCCAGGGTCAATGAAAAGTTTTTCAAGTACTCGGCAGCGGGAAATATTACCTTCATTGAAGCAGCATAGTGCATCATATGCACCTAATTCTAGTGTGCTTTTCTCTACAAAAATATTTTTTTGGGCATCTAACCCACAATGCATTATTATAGCTTTCGTTTGTGTTTTTGTGTCTTACCGTGAACACATTTTTCTAACAGGGCTGGATTCGCCAGGTCCCTGAAGACAGGTTTCAAAATTTCCATTACTACTTTTGGTAGATGAAAATGCTTTGAGTGCTCATATAATTTTTTTTCTGCCTGGGCCTTGAGGAACTTACACCAGTCCAAGCTGCATAAATTGTGTGCCGGATTCTGGTCGTTTGAGCAGAGATGAAAAAATTCTGCCCATACTGCTTTTTTCATCTCAGCCAAGCTGCCAACGTTTCTTCGTATGGCTAAGCCATACAACTTTTGAATGTCGTTTATTGCCACATCCGTGAGTCTGCCCTTTCCTTCTATCGGCTTTCCATCTTGCAGTTTTTTGGACGTGTAGGAAGTTTTTAGCTTTCTGAGTCTAGATCCCATCCTTTTTTGTACATGTCCTATACATTCTAACTTCTGAACTAAGAGACTATCTCCGTAAGGGTTTTGTTCTACAATCTTCAAGAAACCCTTTGAGTCTCCATCACCTAAGTAGTGAGAATATCTCACATTGTATTTGTCCATTGACCTCAGGAAAATTTGCTCTGCACCAGTTGCTTCCATAGCCCCACTGGTACCACTATGATTGGCTATGCAATTTTCATTATGTGTATTCTGAAATTTTAGTGGACAACGACAGTGTTTGGAGAGTACCACAATATCCACTATTTTGCCTGAGTCAGTACTCGCAGCAGAGACCACGCCATTCAAAGAAGTATGGCCCCTTTTTTGCCAACTGCCATCTAGTGAGATGGCCAAATCCCTGTTGCCACTATTTGAAATACAGGCTTCCTCTACGGCAGCCACCATTATATCTTTTCCAACTACTTCAAGAGCTGAACGAATAACATTTTGGTGCAAAAAGTGCTTGCTTTGTGGTAGAGGAATGTTCATCATAGCACAAAGAAGTTTAGCTCCAGCAAATCCTTTACCAGTACACCTAAGTGCATAAGTAAATCTAATATTTATTGTATCTAATTTCACAGATTTACCTTCGAGTTCATAATCCAGTTTCTTGGAGTTCCTTAGTTTATTTAGGACTTGACAATTCTGACAAACAATCTTTATAGTGGATGCCAAACCGTTTCTCAAACAAACACTTAGGGTGATTTCACCACCACATTTTTTACAGTTCACTGTTGAGTTCAGTGCTTTACTCAGCTCTCCAACATCCACCAAATCATACGCATGGTTGCTCATGAATGACTCAAATTTATTTTAATTACCTAGTTTTTTTTTGAAGAAGAAGGTGTACGATTTTCAGATGAGGTTGATGGTGTTGATTCAACAGATGGTAAGGACATGACCAATTTACGAGCAACAGAAATATGTGTCCCACTAAAAGGTTTATTCCTTTTCTTGCTCTTGAAGCTAGTCTTTGGCTTAGTCATTTTTCTTCACAAAACAATAATAAAAAACTATAATAAAATAACAATATAATAAAATTTAAAACAGCAATAGTAACAGAAAACAGGAAAAAAATTTGTAACTATGTAAACAAAAACAATCTATCACGTAAAATATAACCAAACAAAACAAAACTAAAAAAAAAAAAATTTGGAAAAAAACATATTTTGTTGTAAACAATCAGTGTTGCCAAACTTGTTTTTGCAAAAAAAAGAAGACAAACACTCTAGAAATAAATTTAAAAAAGTTGATTATAACAAAAAAAGCAGTCAAAACTACAACTTTTTAGTTTTCCGGCTCTCCTGAAAAATTGACTTTTTTGTACATTTGCCCCATTATCTTCAAAACTATAAAAGTTATTGAGCTATTTTTTTTTTTTAAATATCCATGGCAAAACTGTCTACAGTTCGGACTAAGGAAATGTCAAACGAAACAGCTGGTAATTTACCGCGTCAATTCAAACATACAAATAAAATTCATGAACTTTCAAAACTTCTAGAAAATGTAATTTAAATTACTTTTTTAAACCCTTAGTCCCATTAAATTATATAATAATAAATAATAAGTGTGCAAAGTTTCGTTGAAATAGGATGAACGGTTGCTGAGAAAATGGGTTTTACTTTTCAATGTAAATTGACCTCGGTAGTGACCCCCTTAACTCTTCTGTCATCCATCACCATATCATGGATTTGATCAATGATTTCTGGAGTCGTAACCTCCACAGGCCGTCCAGAACGTTCAGCGTCACTTGTGCCCATATGGCCAGTCCGAAAATTTTGAAACTACTTATAAACTGTTCTAATCGAAGGTGCAGAGTCACCATAATGTTTATCAAGCTTCTCTTTAGTCTCCTGAGGCGTTTTGCCCTTCATAAAGTAATGTTTAATCACCACACGAAATTCTTTTTCGTCCATTTCTTGAAAATCACTCGACTTCCTTGATTCACACGAATGCCAAACACAAAGAAATAGACCAATATGGCTGAAACTTGGTGTGCGTTCATTCAAGAGATGCTACTAACTAAACATGACCTCGATACGCGCCGGTGGTGCCATCTCTCGGACTTTGCACGGACTTTTCAAACCAGCCTCGTACTTCGGGTTCAGCAACGTTAACTTTTTTAGAAAAAACTGCCGCCTGGGATTTTGTAACGTTAAAGTCTACTTGGTTACTGTCACCCCAATTAAGTTGAACGACTTCCTGCTGTCTGTGAATATTTGCACGAGTAGTCGATGTTCAAGCGATTAAAGTGAATGAAGAAATAAGCGTATTGTCATCTGCAAAGCTGTGACTGAATTCCTGGACCCTGGTAATCAACAATTATAACAAAAATCCTACTGGAAGAAGAAGAGGCATTATGAGTTTGTTAAACTTGCGTTATTTGCAAATTTTTTTGGAAAATCCGCATTGTTCATCTCACTTACACGTGTGAATGTGACGTGTTTAAATGAATTTAATGAAATTTGTTCATACTAGTGAGTCATCGAATCCAATCACCCTAGTTAGTAATGGTAATGTGTTAGGAACGCTCTGTAGAAATACTAGTATTAGTTCAGGTTAGTTAGACATGACAAAATTATACATTATTAACTAAAGTTTCTTGGGAAAACGATAATAAAAAAAAAAATCTATTTGTTAAATACGTATTTGTACCAGTCATACAACTTTTTAATATCACAAAAAGCACTTATTCTAATTACGATATATTTCTAAGTATCAGAAAAACATCGATAATAGAACATAATTACTTGCACTTGTAACATTTTATATTCGGTGGAACAATAAAAAAAATCGTTAACCGGTATCTTCCTCGAAAATGCGCAGATTTTAAAAGCAATACCGAATTTGACTCCCTCACAATACATCAATCGCAATATGTTGGAATCTAAGCTCATATCCTAAACGCTTATATATAGGTGAATAATTACATTTAAAATTGACTATTTTTTCTAACCGAAAATAAGCAAAAGGTTTTTTATATTTATATAAAATTAAAAATAATAAATATAAAACACAATTTTCAGCTTCATCGTCTCCAAGGACCCCTTAAAAATGAGTTACTACACGATATATACTTGGCAATCTTTTCAACCCTGTATATATTTGACTATAAATAATTGAAACAATGAAAAAATAACAAAATTTTCAGATTGCTTGACTCTAGCAAATTCCGAAAAGAACTACAGTGGCGTGAAAAAGTTTCCGGCCAGGGACATTTCGTACTCGAATTTATTAAAAAAAAGACTAATGATTTTTAATCATTATGAGATGTGAGTATGAGATATAGGAAACAAAATAATATAGTAAAAGAATATTATTTATGTTTGTGAAGATATTTATTATTATTATTATTCTTATATTTATATGTGCAAAAGTTTCCGGCCACTTTGTACTACGAGAATTATTAGTCCATATGCTCTATAATAGACTTAAATTATATTTTTATGTTAATATTTTGTAGCCATACCCTTTGCAGCGATAACAGCCGCACAACGATGTGGCATTGACTCAATTAATCGATTAATACAAGCAGGTGAAATTTTATCCCATTCTTCCTTCAATGATTTGAATAATGCGGCTTTCTTTGAATATGTACGCTTTCGAACTTGACGATCTAGCGTTTCCCATAAGTGTTCTATTGGGTTCAAGTCCGGTGATTGAGATGGCCAGCTTAAAACTCTCACATCTGAAGCAGAAAACCACTGTTTTAACAACTTGGATATATGTTTGAGGTCATTATCCTGCTGAAATATCCAATTTTGCGGTAATGTTTCTTCAGCATATGATAACAAATTGTTTTCTAAAATATCTGTGTAAATATCAGCGTTCATATTTCCGTTGATCTCGATAAATGGACCGACTCCTTGTGTAGAGAAAATTTCCCAAACCATCACACTTCCTCCACCGTGTTTTACAGTAGGAATTTGGCACCGAGCATCATTTCTCGTACCAATAGGACGTCGTAGATGTTGTCTACCATCGCTTTCAAAAAGATTAAATTTATATTCGTCTGAGAAAGCTACTTTTTTCCAATCTTTGATTGTCCAATTTAGGTGATCTTTGGCAAATTGTAATCGGGCCTTCTTATTCTTTTTACTAATGGTTTTTTAATACCTATACGGCCAAAAAGTCCCACATCATGTAGTCTTCGTGTCACAGTACTACGACTAACATTAGCCAGGTTTTCATACTTTAGCTAGCGTGCAATTTCGGCAGCAGTTTCCTTGACATTCGCAGTTGATTTGCGTTTAATGATACGATCTACTTTTTTAGACGTTTTTCTTGGTCTTCCACTACGCGGGCGATCTTTAAAACCATATCCATAACGGTATTTTACAATAATATCTTTCACGGTTGATGTACCTATCGATAATAATGAAGCAATCTCAAGAGAAGACTTTCCTTCTTTTGAAAATTTTATTACTCTCTCACGAATTTGGATTAGCATATGCCGAGCTCTATTTATGCTCCCACGACCTTTTATGAACTAAATGTGAACATTCAACACGCTATTATTCGTAAATACGTCTTTGACCGTCCGACAACGCCAAGACACCGACCAGTGGTCAACGCTTTGAAAAAGATGGATGAGATTCCATCGAAACGTCAGCGAAACCGTCCATCAAGGGACTTTAAGCTAACACAGGATACCCGAAAAACCACTACTACATATATATATATATATATATATATATATATATATATATATATATATATATATACAGGGTGTCCCATATGTATGGAATCAAAGCGAAGAAATTACGCCATTTTAAATAGACAGCCCTGTATATTATTTTTATTTTTTAGTCTAAAAATTCTAGATATCATACCATTTGTCTAATGATCCTAACCTAATTCATAATATTATTTTTTATGACGAGGCCACATTTTGTCTTAACGGAGGAGTTAACAGACATAACTGCCGGTACTGGTCTACTGAGGATCCCCACTGGATAATCGACAGTCATTCTGAAAGACCACAAAAGATAAACGTGTGGGCAGGAGATTTGTGGTCGTCATATCATTGGTCCCTTTTTTATCGACAGAAATCTTACAGGACAGCGATATTTACAGTTACTCCAAAAGCAAGTTATTCCAACTTGTGCAGGTCTTTTTCCCGATGAAAATAATTTGGATAGCCCTAACAGGAATCTGTGGTATGAACAGGACGGAATACCTGCTCACTGTGAAATTAATGTTCACAGATATTTGGATGCGATTTTTCCTAATCGATGGATAGGCAGAAGAGGTGCTGTAGAATGGCCTGCAAGGAGTCCAGACCTTACGCCACTCGATTTTTTTTTGTGGAGTTATTTGAAAACCAAAGTTTACCGAAGTCGACCTGAAACTGTAGAAGATTTACAACAAAGAATACAATATGAAGTAGCACCTCGGATTCTCTGCAAAACTCTGTCCAGGTTTTTTATGACAGATTGGGTCATTGCCTCGCTGTTAACGGTAGACATTTTGCCAATTTTTACCTTAGAAATAAACCTAGAGTATTTATTAATAGTTTTTTTTGTCATTTTAGTGTTCCGTATGGAACACTTATAAGATCACTTCGGTGTCTGTCTGTCCGTCTGTCTGTCTGTCACACCCGATTTTCTCCGAAACTATTGACACAGAAAGTTGAAATTTGGTACTAATATAAACTCCTGGACAAAATTAACGCAACAATCTGAAAATTAATTTATCTTTTTCTTATGTCAGTTTTAAAGTTTATCGAGTATTTGAATAGTAGGCTATGCATATTTTGTTTTGTTGTTCATGACAAATCAAAACAATTCGTTTAGATTTACAATTTTAAAGAATTTTTAGAAGATAAACAATTTTCTGTAATAATGCGATAGATTTTCTTTAAAAGTAAGCCTATAAATTGTTCCCTTTTTCAAAGTAACACGTTTTTGTGGTAGACTGTTTTTATTTTTGACCCCGAAGAATTAGAAAAATGAATCGAACAAGAAATTTAAATGAACACGAGGTAGTGCGAGCCTCAGTTTTATTGTACGAGGGATATTGTCAGAGTTATGTTGCCAATTTGTTAGACAAACATCGTTCCACAATAAGTCGTATGGTAAGACGCTTGAATGAAGTAGGAACTTATTCTAGAAGGCTAGGGCAAGGGCGAAAACGATGCACTAGCGACCTAGATGAACGTTTTATAAGACAATATGCTTTAAGAAACAGGACTGTCACTAGTTCTATAATAAGAAACGAATTCGAAGCTGTTCGCAATGTCACAATTTCTTCTAAAACAGTTAGAAGACGGTTAAATGAAGCTGGATTAAACAGTAGGAGACCAGCCACTGCGCCCTTGCTTACTAGATAGAACAGAGAGTTGCCAGGTTACGTTTTGCTCGAAATCACGAAAACTGGTCTGTGGATGATTGGAAACAAGTTTTCTTCGCAGATGAAACTAGGGTTAGTCTAAAACATCCAGATGGTCGTGAGCGAGTATGGTGAAGACCAGGAGAGAGGTTTGCTCCTTGCAATATCTCTGCAAGGATTCCATTCGGCGGTGGCTCTGTTATGTTCTGGGGTGGCATCTGCTTTGATGCTCGCACAGAGGGAGTTACTGTCCGTACGAGATCCATGAATGCTGACTACTATTTTGAGAATATTGTAATAGAACATGTGATGCCTTTCGGTCATTTTGTAGGGCCCAATTTCCTGTTTATGCAAGACAACGCTCGACCTCACGTGGCTAGGGAGGTACTCGATTATCTTAATCAAGTTGATATACCGATTATGCAATGGCCACCAAAAAGCCCTGATCTGAATCCGATAGAACATGTATGGAATCACCTTAAGAAAAATGTGAAACGTCATATACCTGCACCTAGAAACCTGAGGGAACTTGAAAATGCAGTTATCACAGAATGGGAGCAAATTCCTCAAGATTTTATCCAAAATTTAATTAGAAGCATGCCTAGGCGCATAAACGCTGTCATCCGAAGTAGAGAAGGCAACACACTTTACACCATTAATTTTGCTACTAGTGTCCCAGTTTATTTTTTTCATTATTACATAATTTCAACGATTTTGTTATTAGGTCTTAAGAATAATTTTATTTCGAATCTTATAGAGAAATTTGGTAGCTAATTCACTTTTAAAGTATCCGAATAAGTTTTTTCTAACTTTTAGTGTAACCAATGTTCATAAAAAATTATTAAAATTAATTCATTATAGAGATTTGTATGATTTAATATATTGTTGCATTAATTTTGTCCAGGAGTGTAGGAATTGATGGCCTCATCAGAGCCTTGTAGTTTTGAAAGTTAAATTTTGACTTAAGAGGCTAGTTTTGGGGGGTGAAATCGGAAGAGAAAAAAAAATTTTTTTTTACTAGGTCATCGAGTGTGGTGTCAAATGAAAGCTTGTGAAAACACGAGTAAAAAATGTTTATAAAATGTAATACTTGCGCGCACTTTTCTTTGTATTATTTTTAAAAAATCGCGAAAAATCGCTGTCCCACCGCCTTATCTCGAAAAGTACTTATCAAAAAATTTTGAAAAAAATCTGGAATATTCTGCACGGGATATAGATGGAATGAAAATTATCACGAGTGCATTTCCTTTAATAATTTATCTGGTACATATATAAAAAAACAGAAATTTCAAGGTCATCAGTTTTCATTAAAGATTGGAAATAAACTTCGTTGAAAACTTATTTGGGGTGTCTTTTGCGAAGTCACTGATCATTTTATACCTCCGTAACAAATTTTTTTATTTTAAAAGCAATCAACGTACGGAACACTAATTTCGCAAGTTCAACTTGCACTTGACCGGTTATTTTTTATTTCAAATTTCTAATGACAATAATTCCAAAACAGTTCAATTTAGACATATGGTATGTTAGACAAATAATATCTAGAATTTTTAGTAGAATAATATACAGGGCTTTCCACTTAAAAAAATTTAAGATGGCGTAATTTCTTCGAACTGACAGTTCAAAACATTTTATTGTCAACGTCAGCATGTGCGCTCTATAACACCTTATAACTTTTATTTAAACATTTTTTTGATACACTAATTAATAAATGCTGTGGGATCATTATTCCATTCATTTCCAGCAGATGGTTAATGTAAATGAGGAAAATAGTAGGAGACAGCATGGAGCCTTGAAGAACATCCGCGTTGATAGAGGTGTTAGAAAGAAATTCATCAACTGCCACTCGTAAAGAACGCTCTCAAACTATTGAGACTATACAAGATTTAATGCCCTTTTCGCCCCCTCTCCTAAAGCAATATCGCTCCAAAATTTTATATTCCATTGCTACTTCAAGTATTATATGCGTACAAAATTTGAAATCGATCCCTCATTTCGTTCGAGAGCTATTCTACCAACAGATGGAATGGTCCATGAAAACTGGAAATTATTTTTCGAGGATTGCGAAAATCTCGATCTCGGTAATCTTTTCATGAATTTACTTTTACTTCTCTTTGGCAAGAAAAGTAAAAAGATCATTTAAATTTGCAGTTATGTTTGTTAATATTTTAAAATGATTTTTTTTTTGATTTAATTAAATAGGCTCCCGTCAGAGAATTGGGAGTATTTCTTTAATATTTCCATATAAAATTGCCCATATTTTTTTACAAAGGGGTGATATTAAAATACGAATTAAAATTTAATAAATAAAATGAGATTCACTTACATTTGGTGGCATTTTGGTCCCTAAATTCACCTTCAAAATTCACTAAATAAAATCAAAATTTGTCGTAATTAAAAAGTCCTTATTGGCTCAAATACACAACTCGGCCACAAAATATTTAAAATATTTGGATACCCTTCGATCCAATTTTTATGAAAAACTATTTTTTTTTATTCTAGCACTAGTATCTTGTTGCGCTTGGCGCGTTCGACTGGCTAGTACAGTATCCGGCGTCAATAATTTATACGAAAATCTAAATCTAAACAAAATCCTTATCACTTTACTAACCGGCATGCGTTATTCCTTTCTCTTTCGGTGTTGCATGTGAGATACTGTACAGGTTGGATAAAACTTATGTCGCGGTACTACCTTAAAGAACTAGAATAGGTTAAAGAATTAGTTCCCGAATTCTTTTTTCTTCTACTTTTATATACTATACACCCAAATATTTAAGTTGGTCAACACAAGTGGGATTGAATATTCGGCCGGCTCTTGTTTCCGGGGTAAAATATGGTCCTTCATACACAAACTTGTTTTCAAAGTAATTGGTCCCTTCCTTAACAATGGAAGAACAGGTGATGCCCTAAAACAGCCGATTATTACAGAACTTTCATAAAAAAGTAAGGGTACGTTCTGAAATTTGTAAGGGTACGTTCTGAAATTTAGTGGTGGAATTCTTGACTCTATGCTTGTCATTAAAGAGAAAATTTATAACATCTATGAGTAAATCGCTGAACTAAAAAGCACGGTCTAAATGTTGCTTCTTACAGGTATAAATAAGGTTTTAGATTTAAGTATAATTACAGTCCTTTGTTTTACAAGGGCTTAGACTAAACTAGTGGTGAAACTGATCATTGGCCACATAAGTATCCACAATGGTCCCATGACATGTAGACTATGTGGCGAAGAGGAAAAAAACCTCTTTGCAAATCCTACTAACACGGGGGTGAAAAGTCCCGAGACTTTCCGAGAGATGTCAGCACAAACAAAAAAAACCATATGATTTTTCAATTAGTGTCAACTCTCAGAAGATTTTCAGGACATATTGTCTGTTCACCAGTTTTATCTGTTCGAGTGATGCTGCTTTTATTGATGGAACAAAAATCCAAGACTGACATCGTCTACCTGTACCTCTCTTCGCCTCAACTTTGCCTGGAATATGAGTTGCAACAATCGATGTTTTTCATGTCTTAGGATAAGGGCCAGGTATTTAAGTTTGAGCTTTTTCAAGGTACGGACCAATCCCAGATTTCTACCCGTTTTCCCAAGGACATCTTCATTTATGCAACGCTACAGCCACATTTCAAAAGCGTTAATTTTTTTTAGTATAGTGTCATTAACTGTCCACGCTTCAGCCCCATACAGCAAACCAGAGAACACGTAACACTCTGGATTTTTAATGGTAGATTAATATTTTTGACAATGAAAAATTCTCTCAACTGAAGAAATGCGACTCCGACCTTTTTAATTTGGCATTTAATTTCCGTCCCGTAATCCCATGTATCCAAACCAAATAATTAAACGTCGGTACCATCACAACTGTTCTACCTTCCATTGTCAGGGGTCTTGGTTCGATATGTGGTTTCTTGGACACTACCATGTATTTGGTTTTGGAAACATTAGGACTAAGATCATATTGTTGCGAATATTGATGGATCACCCCATGTAGTACCTATCACTTAAATTACCGCAAACACAAAAACAACTCCCCGAGCAATTGGGCGTTCGTCAACAAGCTGTTTCCAATCGGCTACGAGAGATGGGAAAGATTCAGAAGACCGGTAGATGGGTACCACATTGAAAAAGAAAAAAGTAATTATACTAATAATAAAATAAACAATGCAAATAACCAAAAAGAAATGTGGAATAAAATTAAAGAACTAGTCTTAAGGAAACCCAAAAGTGTGATAAAAACTGTGATATATAATCAAATAGAATATAAAGACAATTTCCAAATAGCTGAAAATTTTAATACATATTTTGTAAATAGTATAAATGAAATCAGATGCTCCATCGAAGATATACAATACGAAAATGAAATACCTGAGATTGACACTAAATTCAAATTTCGTGCAGTAAATCTACAAGAACTGAAAACTATTTTTAAGAATATTAAGAAAAAAAACAGACTATACAAAACTATCAAGTAACATAATTCTAGATAATTGGGGCATAACAGGAAATATTATACTGAATGTTATAAATAAGTCACTAGAGGCAGGGTTGTTTCCAAATAACTGGAAGGAATCAATGATATTTCCTATCCAAAAAGTAAAACATACATTAAAATGTGAAGAATAGAGACCAATTAACACTTTAAAAATATGTGAAAAAGTTATTGAAAAAATAGTAAAAAATCAATTGGAAGAATACATGGAACAACACAGAGTACTTTCAAAGTTTCAATCAGGATTTAGAAAGAAATATTCATGTGAAACAGCAATCAATTATGTTATAAACAGATGGAAATGTAAAAAGATAAAAAATAAAATATTAACAATTTTCCTTGACTTCAAAAGAGTATTTGAAACTATAGATAGGGATATTCTATTGCAAAAACTTACTAGATACGGTATTCAAGACACAGAGCTAAAATGGTTTCAGTCCTATCTGACAAATCGTAAACAATTCACAAATATCAATAACGAAATATCAAATGCCATAGAAAACGATTTTGGAGTACCACAGGGCTCAATTTTGGGAGCTCTTCTCTTTGTAATATATATAAATGACATGAAAAATGTATTAAAAAAATGTGAAATTGTATTATATGCAGATGATACATTAATTTTCACAGAAGCAGCAACAGAGGAGATATGTCATGAAAATTTAAAAAATGATATGGATAACATTAACAAATGGTTAAAAATGAATAAGTTAAAATTAAATGAAAACAAGACAAAATTAGTGGAAATTGATATGAACACTGACAGCATTCAAAATAAATAATGTAATAATAGAAAAACTAAGTAATATAAAATACCTGGGTTTCCTCATAGACAGGGATTTGAACTTTAAAGAACATGTCGAATATATATGTAAAAAAATAAGGAAAAAAATCGGGTTTTTCAAACGTATAAGAAGTAAACTAACAATATTAACTGCAATAAATATATACAACACCATGATAAAACCTCATTTTGAATATGGATCAACTGTGTTATTCACATGCTGTTCAGACCAACAACAGGCAAGGCTACAAAAACTCCAGAACAAGGCTATGCGCTCTATTTTGAAATGCAGTCGTTTCACATCAATAAGATATATGCTAGATGCACTGAAATGGCTAAATGTAAAGCAAAGACTGCAGCTAAATTCAATATGTTTTATCCAGAAAATGAAAATGGGAAATGCACCAGAATACTTGATTGAACAAATAAGATATGTTGGGGATGTTCAACCGTACAGCCTGAGGAACGCATTAGATATTAGACCGCAACGTGCAGATACCAGTGCAATGCAAAAATCTCTATTTTCAAACGGCCTGACCTTATATAATATGATGCCGAACAACATAAAGAGTGAAACAAATATAAATATGTTTAGAAAAGGAACAATAAATTTTGTAAAAAATATTAGTTTTTAATCAGAGTATGAAATTGTTTGTTAAATTTATTTTAAATGTAAATTGAAAAGTATTGTGAATACTACTACTAAATAAATAAAATTAAAAAAAGAAAAGAAATGAGTTGAACGACAGGCAAATGGAAAAGCGCAAAAACACGTGTGACATTTTGCTCGCTCGGTACAAAAGGAAGTCTTTTTTGCATTGTATAGTTACAGGGGATGAACAGTGGATTTATTTTGAGAATCTCAAATGCAAAAAATCATGGGTAGACCCAGGCGCACCATTCACATCGACCGCAAGACCGAATTTATTTGGCAGAAAGACGATGCTCTGTGTTTGGTGGGACCGGAGGGGCGTGGTCTATTACACAGGGCAACAAAAAAATATTTTTGTTTTGGTGCCTGGGATTTTAGAGCTGATTTTAATTATATTTGGGACGCTAAATCTATACATGCAATCCGTTTTTCTCTATCAGCTCTACTTTTTTAAATACATCAACTTATCTACCAATGTGGTTTTTTATTCAGTATATTCATTTATGAGAGTTCTAAAATTATTATATATTCATTAATGTAGGTACAATGATTTTATTGTCAGTCTGTAATTGAGTAAATTCCAGGTAAATCTATAAATAGTGGAACCATTGCCTATCAGGTACCTGAACTGACCCTTTTAATCACCTAACTCGGGTAAGTCTCGTCAGTTTGTGCGTTCTTACTAATGAGAGTAGATCGAATTCGGCGTGTTATTTTATGTTAAGAAAAGAGTGTTTTTGTGTTATTGAACAGAATTAAAATGCGTTCAGGTTCCAGTTCAAGAAGAAGTTGTGTAAATCAACCTGATGTGTTTTGCTATATATGCGGAGAATACATGTTTCAACAAAACAGACAAACTATTACTGACTTTGTAAAGCGAGCGTATCTTGGATACTTTGGAGTTAAGTTTGGTGATCAGGACAAAACGTGGGCCCCGCATCTCGTATGTAAAACTTGTACAGAGCATTTACGGCAGTGGACTACCGGGAAAAGAAAATGTCTAAAATTCGGCGTACCAATGGTTTGGAGAGAACGAAAAAACCACTTCAGTGATTGTTATTTCTGTTTAGTGAATACTAATGGAATCAATCGAAATAACCGCAGTAAGTGGACTTATCCCAATTTAGACTCGGCAATACGCCCTATCCCGCACTCAGATGAAATACCGATTCCAACATTTCATCAGCTACCACATATCTCTGATGACGAATATTTTCCCTCTGATCGCTCTTCTGATGCTAATAAAAGTTCTGATGCTAATGAAACTAACAGTGACTATGAGGGGACGTCATCAGTTTCCTCAACGCTTCAATCAAAATGAATTAAATGATCTCACCAGGGATCTCAATTTATCGAAAAAAGCTTCTGAAGTACTGGCTTCTAGGTTGAACGACAAAAATTTACTGGAACAAGGAACCAAAATTACCTTTTACCGTACAAGAGAAAAAGATCTGCTACCATTCTTTTCTCAAGAAGACAATCTTGTATTTTGTCACGAAATTAGGGGACTCATGAAAGAAATGGGACTTTCTGAATATATTCCAGATAGTTTAGCGAAGTTTAAAATGTGTCCTACATAATGGGAATAAATATGGTTCAATACCACTAGCTCACTCAACGAAACTGAAAGAAGAATATAATACCATAGCTTCGGTCTTGCAGAAGATAAAGTATTACGAACATCAATGGATGATTTGTGTAGACTTAAAAATGGTAAACTTTCTTCTTGGGCAGCAAAGTGGTTACACGAAATATCCGTGTTTCTTGTGCCTCTGGGATAGTAGGGACAAAACACACCACTGGGTTAGAAAAGATTGGCCTCAGAGAGAAAACATGGACGTTGGGGAAAAGAATGTCATTAACGACGCTTTGGTTGAAAGAGAAAAAATCATACTTCCTCCGTTACATATAAAGTTGGGCTTAATGAAGCAATTTGTAAAGGCTCTTGATAAGAATGGGTCTTGTTTTGCATATATAGGGGTAAAAATGCATCAGTTGAGCACAGAAAAACTCAAAGCAGGGATATTTGACGGCCCACAAATAAGACAATTAATTAAGGATCCTGCCTTCATAAATTCAATGAATCAAGTTGAACGAGAAGCTTGGACATCATTTGTTGCAGTTGTAGAAAATTTTCTAGGCAAACATAAAGCTCAAAACTATGTTGAAATGGTTAACAAGATGCTTAATAGTTTCAAATCCTTAGGGTGCAATATGAGTATTAAAATACACTATTTACACAGCCACTTAGACCGTTTTCCAGAAAATTTAGGAGACATGAGTGAGGAACAAGGTGAAAGATTTCACCAAGATATTAAAGTTATGGAGGACCGCTACCAAGGAAGATGGGACATGCACATGATGGCAGATTACTGCTGGAGTTTAAAAAGGGACTGTTTAAAAAAACATTCAAGAATGTCGCGGAAAAGAAGCTTTCCAAGTGTTGAGTGACTATTTCATTTCTTCAATGTTTTTTTTTTGTTTGTAAGTACTACATAATATTGTATTTTGTATAACTAAAATAAAAATTTCGTACCTACTTTTGTTTACTACACTTACGGATTTGAGTTACAATAATGTAACTTATATTTCTCTAAAATTGTATATCTTAAAAATTTGAGCTCCTAGGTACAAATGAATACGTTATTTGAATTCAGGACATCAAATTGATATAGAATCAGCTCAAAAAACCTCGACACCAAAGCTGTTCCCCTGTGTTATGAGCTGTTAGAACCTAGGAAAACGGTTAATACTAAACGTTACCAACAACAATTGACCGATTTGAACCGTTCGCTGATTGAAAAAAGGCCAGAATACCGAAAGGGACAACACAAAGTCATTTTTCTTCATGACAATGTTCCATCACGTACGGCAAAACCAGTTCGCGACACTTTGGAAGCACTCAGCTGGGAAGTTTTACCCCATGCGGCTTACTCAGCAGACTTGGCTCCTTCCGATTATTACTTGTTTGCCCTTGCTGAGCAGCGCTGTGATTCGTACGAAGATGTGAAAAAAATGGTTCGATGAATGGTTCGCAGTAAAAGGGGAAGATTTTTACTGGCGTGGTATTCACAAATTGCCCGAAAGATGGAAAAAATGTATAACAAGCGATGGAGCACACTTTAAACAAAGCACTTTTTATCATTCTTCTGAATTTAACATGTTTTTTTAAAAAAAAAATCCGCATTTCATACTTGTACACCTGGTATATATGATTTTTAATTAAAAATCTGGAACCTTACAACACCCAGTCTTATTTTTTTATAGTTTTAAAGAAACCCTAACTTTTATACCCGTCATTTAAGAATATTTTCAGAATACATTTTTTTTTAATTATAAAATTTATCAAAATGTTCGATTCCAACGCAAAATTCACCTCTCCTAACCAAAACAAACCGTGCATGATTCAGCAGTTTTTTTGCAGAGCCACACTTTTTTTACCCCCTTTTCGAGTTTTGGGTTTTTTATTAGTTTTATGGTTTCGTTTGTGGTAAAGATCATTTGTATCCTACCGAATTTTTTTTCGTTTAATTCGAACGATTGTTTCCCAACTGGGGATGGCTTTCGGAATTGACGATATCACGTGCCGAAAGTATCGTGGTACTACCAAACAGTACGTGGTCGCGGATAACAGACAGATAAGGAAAGTTGAGTCTTTCCATGGATAGTAGTGAGTGTTTTTATTTGAAATTCCCGTTTTTACTGCTTAAAGTAAAGCGATAGTCTGCTCTTTCTCAATGTAAGTTGTATTTTTTTACTTTGCTTGTTAATGGAAAATTTCTTTAAAAATTTTTTTTTTGGCGTCAACTTGTGATGTTATCGGCAGTCAAGTCAAGAATATATAATAATAATAATAATAGTGTCTTATTTGCCAATTTATACAATATTGAAATATACATAATAATAATAAAAAGAATTATTTTCATATACATACACAGAAGGTAAAAAGGAACGGTGGTTTATTTGCCGAGATTCAAATAAAATGTATCTATGTGGAAGCAGTCTCTCAAATCCACACAGGCAGTTGAATACATTTATTTATATGTGGTTTGGATCTTAAGATGTTATCAATAAATAGTCCTAAATTTTCGCAGGATTTAGAGGGTGAAACTTCATCTGCACCGATTTTTATTTTAAGACTATGTTGTAATAAATCATAATTTTCTACACAATCCGAAGGTCATAAGAGTTGATTTTGATGCATTTATGTTTCTCTGAAAATTCTACTAGACGAAGCAAATCTACATTCATTTTTTTCTTGGGTAGCATGCAATTCTTGCGGGAAAAACGATGCGTACAATTGTGTCTCGTTTGCGTATAAGTGGACCTTCAAATACGTAAGACGATGCGTACAATTGTGTGTCATCTGCATAAAAGTGGATCTTCAACTATTTAAGGCAACTGATAACGATACGGGTGAATATACTTATTTTGTATGACCCCAGTATTGACCCTTGGGGCACACCACAACATTAGGTTGATACAAATGTCACACCTTTGCATCGTTTTCAAATCCAATAAAGCGTAAAATTGAAATAAGCAAGTTGTGATGTAAAATGTCAAATGCGTTCCTATAATCTATTAAAATCAAATCAGTAGCCTCATCCTGCATCCTGGCCTGAACCCTGACTGATTAGCGCGTAATATATTATGTATGTTAGATTAAAGTGTTTCCTAATTTGACTATTCACAATTTTTCCAAGTACTTTTGACACTACTGGAATGATACTTATCGACTTTAAATCGTTGTAGCTTTCTACAAGTCTTTTTTTGGACGCAGGAAATATTTTTTAGATTATCCAGAGATCTAGAAAGGTACTGTCCAGTATACATAAATTAATAACGTTCGTAATTAGAGGAAGGATTCTATATAGTATTATACGTCTTTTTCGCGGATTTTTCAATATTTTTGGAGGATTAATATCTCGCCATAAGGAATAGCTTGTCCCAAAATATAAGATCCTGATTTTTGCTGTTTTAAGTGGGTAATATAAAAATTCTAACCTTTTGTTTATGATAGGTTGCAGAGATGGACTTAAGAATTTTATTCATTAATGCTAATAAATAAAATTATAAATGTTTTTGGAGATGTTTATTTATAGATGCATGTAAAAACAAATGGATAAGAAGTACAAATATACCGTTTGAATGAATGAAGTTTACAAGAGGGGACATATTGTATAAATAAAAATATATTTTAACTTAAGCCTAATTTTTGATTTAACTTGATGTCAAATATGTTCATTTGGATTAAACACAATAATACGGAGGAAGCCGCAACACTGGGTGTCTCATTTTCTCAGCCATACTATCACAAACATATTTCTTTTTTCAATTTATAGTCTTTCAAAACTTCCAAAAGATCACTTTTTTATAACTAAAGTCAAAATAAATGTCATTTTCTAACATATATTCTTGTATTTCCGATTTGATGTTGGCTGCATTAGGAACCTTATTTAGTAAGCGGTTATTGGTGACTTGCATTGTCCATAACTATAAACACTCTGTTAGGGAACATTTGGCAAAAGGGAATTTTGAAACCAATTTTCAAAAAGTTTTGCGGTAGTCTTCGTGATAGTCAAAACTAGAATCTTTTATGTTTTTTGCAGATAATAGTAGACAATTTGAAACCCAGCCCTTTTCAGATCTAGCATGCAAAATGGTTATTCGTTTACCTTTATTTGAAGGTGCGTTAGTCTGACATTTTGTACTGCTATCAGCCCACCCTTTTTACACAGTGTCATGGGTATCGAATCATATTTCATCAAGGTAAATTATTGGCCAATTCTCTGATCGATACTTTTTAATTTCTTGTAAATAAGTATGTCGCAAGATTCGTAATCTTTGTGACTCCATTACTACTTGCCTTTTATTGATTTTTCGGAACGTGAATCCCATTCTTAAAAGAATTCTGTGAAGGATTGATCGGCCACAATATATATTGGTCCCGTCCGGCACCAGTTTTAATTTTATTTTGTCTAGTGTCGGCATCAGCTGCTCTTCATACATAGAATATATTTTTCTCCTGATGACGTCTTTTTCACAATAGTCTACATGATGCATTTGAAAATCTTTCCGTTTTTTCCTGCTCCTGAGTGATGGTTTTCCTACAATACCCTTAATGGTAGAAATTGGGTTTTTTGGTTCTGGTTTCTTGCAAAGCACTTTGTTTATTCAAATTTCTTTTTACCAAACTGTCGTAAACATTTTTCACTATTTGTTTAGCGTCAAGTGATGATGTTTTCTCTTGCGATAGCCACTATTGCAATTTTCCCACGGACACCACATAATTAAATACATGTAGAACCGTTAACGTTAGCGTTTTACGTTGTAAGTTGTAAGTAAAACTAAAAATAAAAATAATAAAAAGTATCTTTCTAATCCTAATGGGGACCTGTGATCATTAGGCCTATATTACCAAATACTTAAAGGGCTCCAAACCGGGTTGCCAGGTAGTAAATATCTGGTGGCGCATAAGTAACGCTATGATTTATTTAATGAATAACTTTTTTCTTTCTGATTTTATTTAACGTTGGCGTTTATTAAAATTTAGAATATAGTTTGGAAATATGTTCACATTATGTTTTGAAGATAATATCTTTCAAATGGTGCCCATTGTTTGCTTCGACCTGACGTGCTCTTTCCAGAGCATTTCCCATAACTTTTCTTAGAATTTCAGGTCCCAGCGCCCTCACTTCTTCTCGGATATTCGCCTTAAGCTGTTGGATGGTTCTTGGCTTATTGGCATATACCTTACTCTTTAGGTAACCCCAAAGAAAAAAATCGGGCGAACGCGGTGGCCAGTTAAAATCAGAAAAACGCGATGTTATTCGATCGGCAAAAATTTCGCGCAGGAGAGCATAGTTGGACAAGCTGTGTGAGCTGTGGTTCCATCTTGTTGGAACCACAATTCTGGATTGTTCTCTACCTGGGGCCTTAAAAAATTTTCAATCATTGCCCGGTATTGAATGTCATTCACATTAACCGCAACTTGTTCGTCGTTTTCGAAAAAATATGGTCCAATGATCTTTTCTGAAGTTATTCCACACCATACTGTACATTTAAGTGGGTGCATTTGATGTTCAACAATTATTCTTGGATTTTGGGTGCCCTATATTCTGCAATTTTGTTTATTCACGTGACCAATGAGGTGGAAATGGGCCTCATCGCTCATTATGAGTTTGTGAATAAACTCGTTGTTTTCTAGGCACAATTCTTGCAAACGGCGACTATATTAAATGCCTCTTTGTGCATCATTTGGTTTTAACTCATGAACCAATTGAATCTTATATGGGAAAAGGTGTGAATTATGTAAAATTCTTTGCAAAGACCGCCTAGACTTCACGAACTGCTGAAGACGTCGCCTGGTGGAAGTTTCGGGGTTTTCCTCAATACTTGCTTGCACCCGAGCAATGTTCACATCATTTCGAACTGCACGAGGTCTTCCAGCACGCGGAAGATCACAGACAGGCCCTTGTTGCCGAAAATGCTGAACCAATTGGTAAATTGTTGGAGCGCTAGGTGCATTTCGAACATGAAAGAAATTTCGATATGATCTTTGTGTCTGAATAATCGAATGCTGACTTTCATAATAAAATTGAACAACTTTGGTTCTTTGTTCTGTGCTGAGTCTTTCCATCATAAATTTCCCAAGATTTTCAAAGTTAATTCTATAAAAAAAAATAAAAAAGAGACATTAACAAAAAATTTATTCACTTATTAAATCATAAAGTTACTTATGCGCCACCCTATATATAGGTAAAAATAGATCCAATATGATTGCAGGTGCAAGTGAGGGCGGCATACAAAGCAGGTAAAATAAAAATACGTTTATCGTAATACCTGGCAACTATGCGCAAAACTTAATAGGGCTGTTTATTGCCCCATTGAGAAAGCAAAAAGGAGGATCTTATATCTTGGGATTTACTTTACCAGCAATACTTCCAAGTTTTTTTTAAGTTTACTATTATTGTTTTTGACTTGTATTTTTAAAATTTATCTGCTTATACCGGTAATAATGTAATGTGTGTATTTTAAAATGTATTGAAATATCATATGCAGTTAAATATATTACATTTTAGTTATAAAAGTAAGTAATTTTACGCTTTTCGTTATGTTGCAAGAAACTAATGACTCGCTCAGAGTTATGTCAATTAATATTCGTTTCAAAGTTAATGCAATTTTAATATAATCACCAGGTAGGAACAAGAAGTACGTGGTAGATTTTCACCAGCGGTGAAGTACCATATACTATATTTGACAACTGTATTCTTGTTGTTAATATTCGGCTTTGTTGATTAGGATCTTACTATTAGTATATTAGCCCAGTCGTTAGAGGCAAATTTTGACGAAAAGCTCTCATTAAATGTTAACAGGCTGCATTTTGACATACAGGTGTTTTGGACGTAGAATACCATAAAGAAAAGTTTGCTGCTCTAAAGTATACGCTAAGTCTATAAAATCAAAAATAAAATGAAAAATTTAGTTTCTCGCGAATATATCGAAAAATAAAAAATATATCGAAAAATTAATAGCACCACCTGAAGGAACAGGAAATGGATTTTTTTAGTTTTATATAAAATGGCAAAGCCTACAAAGTGGGCATTGGAAGGTGTCGATACGTAACAATTTCAAATAATCTTCGAAGCGTTTTTTCTTAGCTGCTTTAGCTTAAATACTCTACAGAAGTAACTATCAAAACTAAGAACAAAAGTCTCAATGTTCACAACCCCCAAAATCGGTCCCAGACCCCCTACCTAAGAATACAATGTGGTAGTTGGGAGGCATCGACGCGTAATAGTTTCAATCAATCGTCGAAGCATTTTGAGCTACATTAGCTCAATTACCGCACGGAAGTTGCTTGTAAAATGCTGACCAGAAATCTTACTAGACACAACCCCCCAAAATCAGCCCCAAACCCCCTTGACTCCTCAAGATTACATTTTGGGCGTTTTAAGGTTACGATAGGTACAGTTTCAATTAATTGAAGCGGTTTTTTTCCGGCTATATTATCTGTAACTTGGTATAGAGGTAGCTTACTGTTTAAATCTTATAAAGTGGCCAGCAAATCAATCACCTTCCAGTACATGCATATGCATCATTACTAGATTTTGGGTAAAATACTCGTATGCAATAATCGGTGAGAATGGTCTAAATATGCCAATGCGTATGAAAATATGCAAATGCATATAATCCGGTCTCTAATTATAACATATCAGAGTTTATGTATTAAAATTATTCCAAGTAATTTATTTTGCTTATTTATTTAGAACAAGGGGATTTTTACTGACCGGAAATATGTGTTCTATCATATTATTGTATTAACTTCAAAAATTGGTTAAGTTGTTTACCAAGAACTTTCGTCATAAATACAATTTATCAAACTGATATTTCAAATTTAGTCATTATCTCCACAGATTACTCTAATTGAGATTGGAGATAATAAAAAAAACTAACATAAATTTTTAATTCCTCGTTGCCAAGAAGTCTGCACGAGGATGGATCGATAAGTCTGCTAAATTTCTACGAAATTGACGGACATTTTGTTAAGCGGTGTGGCTGTTGGTAAATGTAATTGTACTGTCGATTTCCAAGGAAAAACACCACCAACTATTCCTATAGTGCAGTCGAGGATGTCCGATACTGTCGAAAACATATTTTAATGAAGCTAAACACAAAAAAGCTTCTGATGCTGACGAAATACCTGCCATCATCATCATCATTATTAGCTATTCCATCCATAGTCGGACCCCAAATTGCCTCTAATGATCTTTGTTGTTTGCTTTTTGCATCCAGTCGTGTCTCACTAATCTTTTTATGTCGTCCGTCCAGCTTCTCTGTTGTCTACCTCTGCATCTTTTGTGTTCTCTAGGCCTTCATTCTACTATACGGCGTGTCCATCTGTTATCATTTATCCTTGCGATATGCCCTCCCAATTCCACTTTATTGTTCTTGTCTCCATTCCCTTTTGGGTTACCTGGAGTTTATTGGAATTTATTTGTGCGTTTAGTTGATCATGTTCTGTTTGGTAGTTTTATATAATTTTCCAGTGCTTGGCGATATTCGTCTGTGTTTTGCTTTATTATTGCTGTTGGTGTCTTTATCTTTGTATGCGTTATTAATCTACGTCTCTCCTGCTTTAGATTCATTCTTATTTTTGCTCTGAGCATCTGATAGTCACTGTCAATGCTTATCGTGTTGAATACCTGCCATAGTACTCAAAAAAATGCACGAGAGAACTGTCACCAGTTTTCCGTAGGCTTTTCAACCTATCCTACAGAAAGGGAGTATTTTCTTTCTGCTGAAAATGCGCTACAGTTCAGCCAATGCCCAAAAAGGCAAGAAGACCTTGCCAAACAACTACCGACCAGCCGCGCTGCTTTCAATGATATCGAAAGTCATGGAAAAGGCTGTTAATCAGCATGTTCTTGAAATTATTAGCGACTAATAATATAGCTTTCGTACGCAAAGACCAACAGGAGATCTCATATTAGGAACAGCGCAATTGAGCAATTTGGAAAATCTCGAGCGGTTGCATGTGATACATCCAAGGCATTCGGTGTTGTGTTTCTTCGCCTTATCCAAAAGTATTTCATTAAATGCTAAAGTTTTTACATTTTCCAAAAGCAAATTCAAAAACTCAAAAAGTAAATCTTGCCATTCTGCCTGCTGAAAACCATCGTAATTTTGGTCCAAATACTTAGAGAAATGGGTCCCATACACTCTTATAAGATCCTTCATCACAAGGGGTGATATTTTTTAAGAAGTTTAGGATAAAAGTACCCCGTAAAGATGGAACTGGGTTAGATAGGAAGATCATACACCTAACAAATGCTGCCTCACAACTATCAACAACTATTTTCTTAGACGCGAAATGCGTCAAACATCGCCGCAAAATAACTATAACGTCATCATAAACAGTGCTGAGTTAGTTTTTTTGAGTTAGTAGGTGTGTGATGATTTTTAGCCATTTAGTTACGCTTGTTCTGTTTATCTCTTATAGGTCCATATAAAAGATTGCAAAGAAGTCATAACGCGTCTAAAGAGAAGAAGGAGGATTATACACATTCTATTTACTATCTTGGTACCGCCATGTACCACGCGTGATCCATTACACCACTGGCGGTAATTTACAGGAAAAATGCGGTAAAAACACGTCGATTATATCTACATAAACATCTATTATAAAATGTCTTCGATCCGGTTATATCCAGTTTCGTTCTCAGATTTCTTGATTTCTTGACCTGGTGCCGCTGTTGGGTGTAATTAATTGTTTGTTTGTAACTCTTGAAATGTTAGTTTATACCGGTTGGTTTAAAAATAGAAAGTTTCAGAATGGACAGGTACGCTATCGATTTGTTCGTACTATTACCTGGCATTGAAAGAGAACTCGGAAGCAAAAATTGATTCTAATGTTATAATAGCAGCCCACTCATAAGAGACAATCAATTATCAACCCCCTTTTGTAAAGGTTTATTTAATTTATTTAAAGAAATATATTCTTAATGATTTATCATTCTGTATAAAATTGATGTCTAACCTTTGTTAGAAAATATAAGGAAGTAACAGGCTCTGAGACACATCGTGCTCAAAACGTAGTAATAATACCTTATTCTCTTTGTGGGGAAAATGGGAAAAACCTAGAAATTTTCTAAATAGTTATAGCCCTATTTCCTTGACAAATAGTTTAACGAAAATCATGGAAAGAATGGTCAAAAATAGACTCGTTTGGTTCCTAGAATTCCATAACCTCCTTTCCCCTTTCCAATATGGCTTCCGTAAAAATACCTCTCCTTTGGATTATTTAGCATCCCTGGACACAGATATTAGATCCTCATTTCTCTCTAAAAAAACACCTCTTAGCAGTGTTCCTTGACCTCTAAAATGCTTTTGACCTGACAAATACATCCCTAATACAAAACTAACTAAAAAAGATGGCAACCTCCCTAAATTTTATACAACCTCGCTCATTTAAAGTCAAAGTAAATGGCTCTCTGTCAGATTCTTACACGTTGGTCACTGGCAGGGGCACCACAGGGTTCTATCCTAAGTTCTACGTTTTTCCTTCTACCAGTATAATCACTAGGCGATTCCATTCCACCTCATATTAAGGTAAAATATTTTGCGGATGACATCGTATTATACACATCCTCAAAAGACTCCCATACACTCACAAGATCTATGCAACATTCTCTTTCTCGTATCCAAGAATGGGCCCCAAATTCAGGCTTCTTCTCTGCTAGTAAATCTGCTTCCACTCATTTTTGTAAAATTAGGAATTGTCCTAAATTTCATACTCTAAACCTTTCAAATTGTTCCATTCCTTCGCAGAACTGCGTAACGATATTGAGATTAAAACTTGACTCCAATTTAAACCGGAAAGACCATATCAACTACTTGAAGGAGAAGATCTCAAAGGACTTAAACCTAATGAGACTCTTATCTAATACCATTCCCTTCATTAATGTAAAAATATACCCCTCTTATCCTTTCCAAACTAAATTACGGAAGTTTCATATATGACTCCGCAAAAAAATCTTGTAAGAGTAAGCTTGACACTATTCAAAATCAGGGGCTTACAGTCCCTGGCCAAATTATTAGACGCACTGTATTTTTTTTAGTAATTTTATGTTTCTTAAGAGTTTTTATGCAATAATGGTATATTTAAACTACAATATTATTGATTTTTATTTAAAAGAATTGTTGTAGACTACATATTTGTATTTATTTTTAACATATGGCAACACTGTGTTGACAAAGTGATACATGAACGTAAATAAGTACAAACCTGTATCAGTCGCGATCGGAATCGAGTCAGGTACGGACGTGTTTCTGTGGCTTTATGGACTGTGATTGTTTGTTTAACAGTTTTATACTACTCAGTTATTAGTTTATTTTGTATGCAGTGTTTTAAAAAAGTAATTGGACTATTTTCATTATGGGTAGAAAAGGCGATCTTTCACCACGTAAAAAAGCTGAAGTGAAGGCCATTGTGATTGCGAAAACATTTACAAACCGAGAAATATCACGAAGATTGGAGGTTTCTGAAGCTAGTGTACGACGCATAAAAAAGAAAATTGAGTCAGGGAAGGAATTAAGCCCGAAAAGAAAGAAAAGATGCGGTAGAAAACCAATTTTCACTCCACGGTCAGAGAGATGTTTGAAGAAAAATTGTGTAGAAAACAGATTTGCTACCACAAAGGTAATAAAATCACAACTCCAGGATGCTAACGTAAATGCTTCTGAGCGCACTGTTCGAAGAAAATTGAAAGAATTAGATTTTAAGGCCTGTCGCCCCGCCAGGAAGCCCAAGTTAACAGCTGCAATGAAAGCAAAGCGCCTGAAGTGGGCCAAACAATGGCAAGACAAAGATGTGGACTTCTGGAGATCGGTAAGATACAGCAATTTAATCAATAATTGATACATTATTATCATTTTCAGTTAAATAAAGCAAATAAACATGGAAGTTTATATATTTTTCCTATTTTTGACAGGTCTGCTTCAGTGACGAAAGCACATTCGAAATTTTGCAGAATAAAGCTCAGTATGTGCGTCGTCGTCATGGAGAAAAGTTTCATCCTGATTGTGTCGTCCCGACGGTTAAACATCCCACCAAAGTGATGATTTGGTCAGTCATCAGCGGCAAGGGCACTGGACGTCTGTACGTCGTCAAAGGAATAATGAGGCAAGATCAGTACAAAGAAGTATTACAAAATCGGTTGATTCCGCAGCTCAGAGAATGGTTTCCAAATGGGGAACCATTCACTTTCATGCAAGATGGAGCTCCCTGCCACACTGCTCGGTCTGTTAAAGCTTTTTTGGCAGAAAAAAATATCCCTCTGTTGGATTGGCCCTGATATGAACCCCATTGAAAATGTGTGGGAGCTGATGAAAAGAGAAGTGGCTAAAGATGTGATTACCAACAAAACCCAGCTCCTCATGTGTGGAATCATCATCCTCAAATGCAGGAGACAGTACAATCTTGCATTGATAGCATGCCGCGCAGAATTAAAGCTTTGATAACGGCTAAAGGTAGCTCAACTAAATATTGACTTTTACTAACATTAATTTCACTTTTCTTTAAAACTTAATAAACTTATGCTTTTCTAAATTAATGCTGTTTTATTTATGTCAAATAAATAGGTAATTGATTGGATAATATAAAAATAAAAAACAAATCAATTTAAAATAATAAAACGGTACAATATCACTCGGTAATTAATATTTTACATGAAATCTTGCAGTGCGTCTAATAATTTGGCCAGGGACTGTAGACTTACTACCGTTGCCTTCCGTACCTTCCCTATTCCTAACCTCCAGTGTCTTTCATCAACCCGCCTCTTTCCCTTTCTAGATTGCGTTCTCTTTTACTCTTCTATGCTTCTTCATTCAAACCTCCTCTCGTACATATTAACTCCATAAATGCCTAATTATAAACACTATTGACACTGTGCAAAATTTATGGACCTCATCTCCTGTCACATGAAGCGATATCTCTCATAAACTACATATTTCATCCCTTTTTCAAATATTATCGGACGTTACCGGCAGGAAATGGAAATTTATCTTTTTTTTGATCTAGGGAACTTGAAACGAAGAAGAAGAAGTATAAAGTTCGAAGCATGGTTTTTTGCAAATACGATACTTTCTTTTAGCAAAAGAAGTAAAAATTCTTCACATTTATAATCTACGAAGCTGGTTTGAAAAGTCCGTGCAAAAATAAAAACTACTTATGTGTTTGGGGTAAACCTTTTTTATTTTTCGACATAGTCTCCTTTTAGGCTTATACACTTCGTCCAACGATGATCTAGTTTATTGATCCCTTCCGAATAATAGGATTTGTCCAAGTCTGCAAAATATCCATTAGTGTCTGCAATCACCTTCTCGTTTAAATAAAATCTTTGTCCCGCCAGCCATTTCTTCAAATTGGGGAACAAATAGTAGTCCGAGGGAGCCAAGTCTGGAGAATAGGGGGGACGTGAAACGAGTTGGAATCCTATTTCCATTAATTTTGCGACCACAACTGCTGAGGTGTGTGCTGGTGCGTTATCGTGATGGAAAAGGACTTTCTTGTGGGCCAATCGCTCGGTTTTCAAACGGTCCAATAACGATGAATAATATTCACCTGTAATAGTTTTACCCTTTTCCAGATAGTCGATGAGGATTATCCCTTGCGAATCCCAAAAGACAGTCGCCATAACCTTTCCGGCTGAAGGAACGGTCTTCGCCTTTTTTGGTGCAGATTCCCCCTTGGTAACCCATTGTTTAGATTGTTGTTTGGTCTCAGGGGTATAGTAATGTATCCATGTTTCATCCACAGTGACGAAACGACGCTTAAAGTCCTCCGGATTCTTCTGGAACAGCCGCAAACCATCCTTGCAACACTTCACACGATTCCGTTTTTGGTCAAGCGTGAGCAATCGCGGCACCCATCTTGCGGATAGCTTTCTCATGTCCAAATGTTTATGTAAAATATTATGTACCCGTTCAGTCGAGATGCCCACAGCACTAGCAATCTCACGCACCTTAACTCTTCTGTCATCCATCACCATATCATGGATTTGATCAATGATTTCTGGAGTCGTAACCTCCACAGGCCGTCCAGAACGTTCAGCCAGTCCGAAAATTTTGAAACCACTTATAAACTGTTCTAATCGAAGGTGCAGAATCACCATAATGTTTATCAAGCTTCTCTTTAGTCTCCTGAGGCGTTTTGCCTTTCATAAAGTAATGTTTAATCACCACACGAAATTCTTTTCCGTCCATTTCTTGAAAATCACTCGACTTCCTTGATTCACACGAACGCCAAACACAAAGAAATAGACCAATATGGCTGAAACTTGGTGTGCGTTTATTCAAGAGATGCTACTAACTAAACATGACCTCGATACGCGCCGGTGGTGCTATCTCTCGGACTTTGCATGGACTTTTCAAACCAGCCTCGTATATCTTCTATAATATATAAAAAATGCAACGTCTCTCTGTCTGTCTCTCTGTCCGTTGTGCGCTTATCACTCGAGAACCGCTTATCCGATTTACGTGTTTGTTTTTAATTCATACATATGTTGGAATAGAAGGAATAACAATGACGATAATTGTGAATCATTTCCACGCGAGCGAAGCCGCGAGCATGGCTAGTAACATCATAAATGGATAGTACTACCGGAAATTTTGATAGTTAAAATTACCAAAAGTGCAAATAAAAAAGTGGTAATTGATGTACGATTTCATTAATAAGCATCTTCGAATATGGTACCATAAAAACAAGCTTTCTCCCTAATAACTGGCTGACTCTGCATAAATTGATAAAAAATATTGATGGTGTACTTATAATCGTCAAATTAAATGATTCGATCGTGTATGGTCTGTGGAACAGCTTTTATTTAATAATTAGTGGATTTAAGTCTTAGACATCGTGGCTATTAAGCCACGGTATATAACCTAGGAAGCATATATGAAAATCCCTTCTTTTCGCCAGGACTTTTCAGCACGACATTCTTCTTGACCATTATCTTTATCTGTGTCGTAAATATGTGCTGATATTCTAAGAATTGTTGGCTGATATTAAATGGAATATTTACAACACAAAACGAATTTTTAGCTTATCAAATTTATTCTTTAATTGTCTGATGCAATATTTAATTATACATTACTAGAAACCATTAAACATTTTAGGGGGAGGGAGGTTCTGAGTTATAATTAAATAATAAAATTACGAGAGTTTTTTTTATGTTATCTACCTACCTAGTACAGGGTGAGTCAACGATAGAGTAAAGTTCATTATCTCATTTGTTTCGGGAATGACGAAGAAATGTTAAATACAATAGTTTTAGGGAATGTTAAGAAGCACAGTTTAATATTATTTTTTAGTATACAGGGTACTTCAAAAAAGTGTGGACGATATAACACGTTTTTTTTTTAAATGGAACATCCTATTTTCTAATATATTTTTAAATTCTGAGTAAAATTTTATACATTTTTTTATTAATAATGTTACATACCTAAACCTAGTAGTTTTTCTATTATTTCAATTTTAAAAAAAAATACTAATTTTCAGTTTTGTAAAAAATTTCCAGTAGCGCCATTGTTTCTGAAGATGGAATACTCATAATTGGTACGAGCGTTCTATAGGAATGAAAAAAAAAGATATATGTAAAGAAATTTGAGTTAGATGCTACAGGGTGTTCAAAATAAATTTCGGCATTTCGACTATTATAAATTGAAAAATCTCAAATTAAATGGCACACCCTGTATATTATTATTTTTCCTGATAGATTTTACAAAACCCTCCAACTTTTATTGAGTATATCATATACCTATTTCTAATAGTTTTCGATTTATTTTAAATTTTTCAATTTTAGCCTTGTTTTTAATACACTTAAGATGTTGTGAAAACATAAACTAATAGTTAATAAGTTAGTTTAACTTATCTAATGATTAATTATTATGACGTAATAAATGTTCAAAAATATTCCCATCTACTTGAATACACATGTTTAGTCGTTTTACTACATTTTCCTTCACTTTCTTTAGCATAAAGGGCGCTATTGTCCTGCACGCATCTCGTATTCTATTTTCCATATCCACTCGTGTTATGGGGGAATTCACATAAACACGATCTTTAATGTAGCCCTACAAAAAGAAGTTTAAAGGTGTTAAGTCACATTATCGAGGGGGCCACTGAATGAATCCATCCCTACCTTTTTGAGGGTAATGATCGTTTAAAAATTTCCGAACTTTCCGGTGGTAATGAGCAGGAGCTCCGTCTTGTTAAATCCACGTTTATTCGCTTTCAAAATTATCAATTTCTTCAAGAAGCTGGGGTAATTCGTTTTGCAAAAAATTTAGATATCTAGGCCCGTTAAGCGGTTCGCGGAAAAAATATGGACCAATAACACAGGTCTGCAACAATAATGCTATCTGGATGTTTTCAACTGATTTCTATGTATTTAGGTGTTCTGAAAACTAAAAAGATACTCAAAAAATTCCAGAACGTCAGATTATTTTGCTAAACGCAAAATTTTATTATAAAAAAGGTTTTTTTTGACTTGAAGTCATAAATAAATAGGTACAATTTTATTTTGATTACTGTTTTTAAATGTATACAAGCCATAACTATCATTACTTTCTAAATAAAGAACGCCCTGTGTGAGCTAAATTAACAAACATAAACGTTGTAACCAGAACGTGCGCGCTCCGATAAGGTAGAAAGTGGCGCGGTACAATTACGTCATTGTTTTATAGATCTTGGTTCAATATAGTGCAATGTCATCTATGCGGAAGTGTGTGAATTCGTCTGACAGTTTCTGTTATATTTGTGGCGAATATATGGTATTAAAGCAACAACTTAATATTACGGACTTTGTAAAAAAGTATACAGTAGTACTACGTATTTTGGCTTAAAACTTGGAGATCAGGATAAAGTTTAGGCACCTCATAAAATCTGCAAACGATGTGTTGAAGACCTTCGAAATTGGTTTAAGGGCAAGAAAAAAGCTTTCCGATAGGCGATTCCTATGGTATGGCGCGAGCAAAAGAACCATAGTGATGATTGTTACTTTTGTTTGTGTAATGTGAAAGGGTATAATTCAAAATGGAAGCAGTCCATTTCATACCCCAATCTGCAATCAGCTATTCATCCCATCCCTCATGGGACTGAAATACCAGTACCCAAGGCCCCTGCTACCTTGGAAGAGATTCCAAGTTCTGACGAAGATGGTGCTGTACTTGAACCCGATGACAAGTCAAGTTTTCAATTTGAAGATGACAGCAGTCCGAAATTGTTTTCCCAGGGCGAGCTAAATGATTTGATAAGAGACTTGAATCTTCCCAAAAACGCTGCTGAGTTGCTTGGATCAAGGCTCAAAAGCAGGAACTTACTTTTGCCGGGAGTGTCTTCCTCCTGGTTTAGATATCGTGAGAAGCAGTTCATTTCCTACTTTGCCCAAGAGGACGAGTTGGTTTATTGTACCAATATTGAAGGTTTGATGGATACATTTAAGATCTCATACGACCCAGCACAGTGGCGTATTTTCATAGATTCTTC
Source organism: Pachyrhynchus sulphureomaculatus (assembly GCA_019049505.1). NCBI lineage: Eukaryota > Metazoa > Arthropoda > Insecta > Coleoptera > Curculionidae > Pachyrhynchus > Pachyrhynchus sulphureomaculatus. Next base: position 5,645,879 of record CM032448.1, read on the forward strand.
AAAAAGAAGCCTTAAAGCAGTTCTGCTTCACAATGGCGGTTTCTATGCTTCCATTCCTGTCGGTCATTCCGTACACCTCAAGGAAACCTACAAGAACTTGGAATTGGTCCTTTGCAAATTAAAATATAAAGACCACGGTTGGCAAGTGTGCAGTGATTTAAAAATCTTGAGCATGTTGCTCGGACAACAATCTGGGCTTACCAAATTCCCTTGCTTTTTGTGTCTATGGGATAGTAGAGACCGAGCAAATCACTGGACCAAAAAGTGTTGGCCTCCGAGGGAGCTTAAAGTTGACGAAAAGAACGTCCTGCATGAAACTTTGGTCCTCCTCATAAAGTTCTTCTACCACCGCTTCACACAAAGCTGGGATTGATGAAGCAATTTGTAAAGTCACTTCCAAGAGATGGAAATTGCTTCAAATACTTAATATCAAAATTTCCAGGCCTCTCGGAGGCAAATTTGAAGGAAGGTGTTTTCGTTGGACCAGATATTAGACGGCTTATGGCTGATCCGCAATTCATCACAACCATGACGGATCCTCAAAGAGAAGGATGGATTGCCTTTAAAGAGGTCATAGAGAAATTTTTAGGCAATAACAAAGACCCTAACTACAAACAAATCGTCAAAAGAATGTTAAAAGCATTTCAAGCTTTAGGTTGCCTAATGAGTTTAAAAGTACATTTTTCTTCATTCCCACCTCGACTACTTTCCAGAAAATTTAGGAGATCTGAGTGAAGAACAAGGTGAACGATTTCACCAAGATATTAAGGAGATGGAAAAAAGATACCAGGGGAGATGGAGCGTCTCAATGATGACAGACTACTGTTGGACGCTTCAGAGAGACCTTCCAGATGCTTCCTACAAGCGAAAATGTACCAAAAGGAGTCTCACTGGGAAAAAGAAATGTGTTTAGTGCTTACTAATGAATGTATTTTAGATAAAAAAAATAAGTTTTGTTACGTAATTATAAATTAAAAAAAAAAATTTTTAGTCTTTTATCTTTTATTTTAAGATGATAACTTGTTTAACATAGATACCTACATTGTCAGAAAACGTGACGTTCTATGACAAAATGAAAGTTATTTTCGGATTCAGTACACCTAAAAACATAAGAATTACGCAAAAAAACCAAAACAGCTCTCAATTTTTTTTTTTTTTTTGCAGACTTGTGTAATTCGAAAATTTAATATTCCACAACATACATTAACCGACCAATGGTTTTGGTTTTGAACTTCCCGGACCCAAAACGGATTAACTGTTGAATAATAATACATGTTATGGCTGTTAACTGCTCCATTTCTACGAAAAGTAGCTTCATCAGAAAACTTTATTTTCGATAAAAAATTTGGATCGGCCTCTGTTGCTCCATTCATGGTGGTACAAAAGTTTCTTCGTCGTTCAAAATCACGGTGTTGAAGTTCTTGGTGTAGTTCCATATGAAAGGGATGATACTTGTATTTTCTCGTGGTGCGATTAGCCGTAGATTGGGATGTGTCAGATAAGTCAGCTAGTTGATGGCTGCTGACCTGGGGATTATTTTCAACATGAAGTAAAATCTCTATTTCTTTTTCCTTATTGGTAGTATTCTGGTTTACTACTTTTCGTTTCGTATACTCACCGCTACCATTACCATCAAAACGTTCCATTAAGCACTGAAAAGATTTTCTAGTTGGCAGTAAGGTTTTACGGAGCGAAATACCCTAATAGATGTATACACGTCTATTATGGTACTTCGCTTCGTAAAGCCTTACTGCTAAAAAAAATTAAACTATTTTTACTTGCTTAATAGACATGACAAAATTTGACAATTCCTACATTTTTGTTTTGTCTTGGTAATTATGATGTTATAGCGTAAGTGTATTAAAAATAAGGGTAAAAAGTGAAAAATTCAAAATAAGAAATGGTGTTTATATAATTGTCAAGGTCAGAAAAACTACTCCATATATTTTAGGAACTTCACGAGAAAAAATTGCGAATTTCAGTCATTTTCTTAGTCATTTCTGAAATGGATGGAAAATAAATATTATCTTCTCCTCCAAGCTGGTCTTCGCCGTCTTTATCGCTTACATTGCACATACATACTCCTCAAAATTAAAGTGATTAAACATCTTTTTAATCTCGATTTCCACTGTACTTTGTTGAATGTTAGCATAGTAAGCAAATTCTAGACAATCAGTAGGATTTTCTCGATGTTTTTCATTCCACTGAGTCAACGATAATCTGAGTCATATCTACATTCTTTCCTTAAAAATCCGCCATACTTAAAACAGTTTGCAGTGGTTTCTCTACTGACTCTTTGCCAAGCCATATGGATAAAGTTTATAGCGTCCAAGAGAGTTACAGAAAAAATGTTACCTTTATCGATTGTTTATAACATTTTCATAAGTAAAATCTTTCTACAGGGTGGCCCAAAATTACCGAAGGGGTTTGAATTCCTTATAACTTTTTTATTATAATTTTGTTTTTTATTTCTTTTGAGTATTTTGTAAAGAAGTCTTGGGGAATTTAAAATGGAACAGTACACAATTGAACAACGTGCCCAAATCGTTGAACTTTATTTCTCAAATCAACGGTCCATTGTTTTGACTCAGCGTGCATATCGTCGTTATTTTAATGTACGGGTTGGACCCTCAGAGTCAACAATAAACCGTCTGGTTGCAAATTTTCGACAACAAGGGGCAGTAAGGAACCTTCCTGGTGCCGGCAGACGACGAACGACCACACGGATGACAATATTGAACGGGTACAGGAGAGTACTCGGGAAGATGGAGAAACATCAACCAGGAGACGTTCGACACAACTTGGACTCTCACGAGGGTCGCTGCAGAGAATTTTCCATACAAAATTCAGCTTGTCCAAGAATTGAAACTGACAGATTACCAGCAACGATTTGATTATGCAATTTATTTCCGGCAAAAAGCAGAAGAAAATCATGATTTCGTTCATAATTTAATTATGAGCGACCGATTTCCAATTAAATGGATTCGTTAATGGGCAAAACTGCAGGATATGGGCTACGGAAAATCCAAGAGTAGTTCAACAGCGATAATTACACCCACTTAAGTGTACTGTTTGGTGCGGTGTTTCGTCGGAAAGGATAATTGGCCCATATTTTTTTTAGGAAATGAACACGGTGTCGCCGTTTCCATCACTGGTGTTCGATATCGGACAATGTTGGAAAATTTTTTAAGGCCAGCCGTGGAAAACCATCCGCAAGTATGGTTCCAACAGGATGGAGCCACAGCGCACACTGCGAGGGGTACAATGGCTCTTTTACGCGACATCTTTAGTGAACGAATTATTTCGCGTACAAGCGATTTTAATTGGCCTCCGCGTTCACCGGATTTAAACCGCTCCAGACTTTTTCCTTTGGGGTTATTTGAAAGGAAAAATCTATATTAATAAGCCTAGAACCATCCAGCAATTAAAAAAACAATATACGCGACAAAATCAACAACATAACACCTGAAGTTTTGCGAAAAGTTATGGAAAATGTTTTGGAAAGAGCACGAATATGCGAAGCAGAAAATGGCCACCACTTGCGAGATATAATTTTTCATAATTAAATTAAAAATATTCTCCATTAATATACTGTATTTAAAAAAAAATAAAAAAATTGTAATTATGTCTTAAATAAAAAGTTATAATGAACTCAAACCCCTTCGGTAATTTTGGGCCACCCCGTATAATGACATTTTAAAGAATGTATTACACCTTGATCCATAGGCTGCAGCTTTGCCCTTGTGTTTGGAGGCATAAAAACCAATTTTATTTGCTGTAGATCAACTTCAGGGTGCGTTGGACAGTTGTCAATCAAAAGTAATATTTTTCAGTTTGTGAATTTTGATTCTTTGTCCCATTCAATCAGTTCGTTTTTAAAAATTTCTGATATCACTTAGGCTTTACTGTTTAATTTTTACTTTACTGTTAAATGTGTGTTTTTAAAACACCTGGATTGGCGGACTTTCCTATCACCAACAATTCTCTTTTCTCTGTTCCAGATATATTTGCAGTTACCAACACTTTTGGTACGTTACTTTTGATAATTTTCCATCAGCACAATTCTCTCCGACAAACTTTAATGTCTTAATAGGCGTCATCTTGTAAGACAAACTCGTTCCATCAGCTTTAAAAATGTCCACATATTCATAATTTTCTTGAATTTCCGGCCATACGTTAGCCAACCACTAATCAACAACAGTTATGTCCACTCCTGCAGTTTCTTCTACTATCTTACCCCCACTAATATTATGTCGCTTTTTAAATCGTTCAATCCAACTTCTAGAACAGTTAAACTCGTTGTTCTCTATTTTCCTTCTGAATTCACTAGCTTTCTTTTGTAAAATATAGCCGGTAATAGGAACATGTTCATGTCGTTTTTAAATAAACCATTTAAGGAGACTTTTATCGACTTGGTCATGTGTAGATTTTCCTATTTTTTTACAACTATTTTATATATATATATATATATATATATATATATATATATATATATATATATATATATATATATATATATATAGATCGGTCTAAAACGTTCTCCAACGTCTTCCGATTCCTAGTCTCCATTGTTCCCTATCATTCCACAAATCGTCCTCCAGGTCTCTCTCTCTCATTTCCCTGTCAACTCCTTCTCTCCAACTAAGCCTTGGTCTACCTCTCTTTCTGCGGCCGTATGGTTTCCATCCAATAATTTGCTTGGGGATTCGATGTTATTCCATCCTTTGGACATGCCCAAGCCATCGGAGTTGTTTAGTTCTTATGTCATCTGCGATGGTGTGTTTTACGTTCATAATTTCCCGGATTCTTGTGTTTCTGATCTTTTCTCGTTTCGATCGGCCTGCAGCTCTTCGCCAGTAGTCCATTTCTGTTGCTTCGAGACTCTTCTCCGTTGTTTGTTTGAGTGGCCATACTTCACTTCCATATGAGATTATGCTCTTAATGATGATGTTATATATTCTATGTTTATTTGTTGTTCTATGTTTTTTTTTTTTTGGATATCTGCTGGTCCCATATGATGCTATTCATTACCGATATTGCTCTTCTTCCCAAGGTGTTCCGTTCTTTAATTGCTGTGTCTAAGAGTCCATCATTCGTAATTATTACTCCCAAATACTTGTATGCTGTGCAGTGTTTAATGTGTTTGCCATTTTCTAAGATAAGGTCTCTGTTTTGTCCTCCAATACGCATGTACTCGGTTTTGGCTAAGTTTACCTCGAGGCCCCACATGTCATATTCTTCTATTAGTTTTCTGCTCATGTATTCTAGGTCGTCATAATCTTGTGCTATTACTATTTGGTCGTCTGCAAAGCAGAGAGTATATAGCGTTTTCTCACTCAATGGTATACCCATTCTCTGACATTTCCGTTTCCAGTTCTTTAAGGCTTGTTTCAAATAGATTTTAAATAATGTTGGGGAAAGGGCCCTGTTTAAGACCTTTGGTGACTTTGAAGCCGTTAGAAGTTTTTTTTATCTTAGATTAATAAGATTTCTTGCCTCTTCTTCCATATGGTAGAAATCGTATATTTGGTTAAATTCAACTGTTTGCAAGGATCACTTTGTTTAACTCCATTTTCTATTTTCCCTATAATATCATGTTTGTCTTTTAAAGTAAACGCTTTACGTTTTTGTGTACTCATTTTAAGATAAAAACTTAAACATTCACTTTGCTGCTTTGATCAAATATACATTAAAACCGCATAATACAACAAGTGAATCGAAAATAATACTGCTCGAACTAACGACACGGCGGAAACAAGTAGAGCGAGTTTCGGTGAATTCCCTAGATCAAGTCGCGCGACATCGAGCACAGGGAGTGGCAAGTTCGTTATAAACGGACACAAAATATCCAAATTTGGTTCACTTTATCCGGAAGTTCGTTATAACCGGGTTCGTTATAACCAATAAAAATTTGCATTGATCTTATTGAAGTTTTTTCCTGCATTTTTAACTTTACTGTATTTAAAAAGAGTTTATTTCTAAATTAGTTACCAAATGGGTACTACCAGTTATATTACCCTACGATTATTTTCAGCGCTTAATGATAAAAATAAACGTTGATTTATAAAAATCTTGTTTTCTTTAGTTATCCCGATTGGACAACCAAAATCCCGATTTTTTTTAACTTTCTGCCCCGAAATTTGGCAACGCTAGACGTCGCGTCGGCCTCAAAATGAAATTATACTGTTCACAAATTATGGAGTTATTCAATCAATTGTTTAATAATTAAATAAAAAACATAATTATTATAATAGAAACAAGAATAAAAGAGATTCCTTCCTTATTCTTGCGACATGTAAATCTATTTATAAACCAGCCTATTTAAAGCTCCATTTCGTAACAATACATAAATCAAATTTTGAATTATTAAAAGTAAACATAATAAATTAAAAAAAAAAATGATCCATTGCACAATCGACTATTGAGATAAGAAGTTATCGAAATTCTGTTGTTTGGTTGCCCGTATCGATAACCCCATAAACTGGATATTTCTGGTTGGTATTCTTTTTTGTTCAGCGCCGAATTTTAGAGCGTTGCAAAATATTTATAACATCAAGATGAGTACTTGAAATTACAAATCACGTCGATCGGGGCTGAATTCGGGCGAGCAAAGTACTATTTACAAATTTACTTTACTGTTACACGGTGTCTTCATAAAATTGAAGTTAGTTTGGTTTAATATTATTTGTTAGAAAATAGAGGGGAATAAAATAAAATGCCTGTAATCACAACATTATACACTTTACTATTTTTTTTAAATTAGAATTGGGACTAGCCTATGGTGAAGTGAATTAACAAATAGGGTCAAGTCTGCTTATAACGAACCCGCGAATTTTCGGTTAAAACGAAGTATTGCTTTTATAAGACCAATGCAAAGTTTTATCGGTTATAACGACCCCGGCTATAACGAACTTCCGGATGAAGCGAACCAATTTTGGATGTTTTGTGTCCATTTATAACGAACTTGCCACTTCCTGTGCTCGAGGTTGCACGACTTGATCTAAGGAATTCACCGAAACTCGCGGAGAACCCCTATTCTACTTGTTTCCGCCGCGTCGCTAGTTCGAGCAGTATTATTTCCAATTCACTTGTTGTGTTATGCGGTTTTAATGCATATTTGATCAAAGTAGCAAAGTGAATGTTTAAGTTTTTATTTTAAAGTGAGTACAAAAAACTTAAAGCGTTTACTTTAAAAGACAAACACGGTATTGTAAGGAAAATAGAAAATGGAGTTAAACAAAGTAATGTCTGCAACCAGTTGAATTTAATTAAATCTACGGTTTTTACCATATGGAAGAAGAGGCAAGAAATCTTATCAATCATCATAACCAAGTCGATAAAGGACTCCTTAAGTGGTTTAGTCAAAAACGACATGAACATGTTCCTATTACCGGCCATACTTTGCAAGAGAAAGCTAGTGAATTGGGAAGGAAAATAGAGAACACCGAGTTTCCCTGTTCTAGAAGTTGGATTGAACGATTTAAAAAGCGATATAATATTAGCAGGGGTAAGACAGTAGGAGAAACTGCAGTAGTGGATATGACTGTTGCTGATCAGTGGTTGGCCAATGTATCGCCGGAAATTCAAGATAGTTATGAATATGTGGACATTTTTAATGCGGATGAAATGGGTGTGTTTTACAAGATGACGCTTGATAAGACATTGTGCTGGTGAAAAATTATCAAAACTAAGGATTACTGTGTTCGTAACTGCAAATATGTTTGGAACAGAGAAAAGAAAATTGTTGCCGATAAAAAGGTCCGCCAATCCCAGGTTTTTTAAAAACAAATATTTTCCAGTAAAGTACAAATCAAACAATAAAGCCTGGATGACAACAGAAATTTTTAAAAACAAACTGATCGAATGGGACAAAGAATTAAAAATTCACAAACAGAAAAATAATACTTTTGATTGACAACTGTCCAGCGCACCCTGAAGTTGATCTACAGCAGGGGTGCTCAAACTTGAACTGCTGGCGATCTAACTCAATATTGTTAGACTACGATCGATCGACTCTGAGAGGCTGCAAGTAAGTGTGATGCAGGATTGTCGTCTAGGTAGGGTGTATCGTGGCATAGATATTAGTTTTCCGCACAATATGCATTTTTTTAGTCAAGGTAAGTGGAGGTCTGCTCTAAAATGTCAATGAAAAACTCATAATTATTCAAAATTGCGAGTTTATTGGTTCTTACAAAACAAACGAGTTCTAGTGTCTAAACTTAACTAAAGAGTGACTTTGTATGTTGAAGCGTGGCACTGCATGTCCTCAGCATACTTTTCATAAGATAGTACGTAATTACGGAGTGCTAATCGCAAGCATGATGACATATGTTCGTCAGTTAGTCGATTGCGATATTTTGACTTAATTATCTTCATTTCAGAAAATGCAGACTCGCACAAGTAAGTTGACCCAAATATTGCCGTCAGTTGAAGGGCGATTTGCCTTAGATTCGAATATTTATCTTCAGATATAAAACACCAGAATTTTGTATCAGATGCTGTGGCTTTGAGATGTATATCTGAGATAATCTGCACTAACTCATTTTCAACAGAACATGAGTCCATGTTAAACTGACTTGCTATTTCAGTAGCTAATTCCTCAATGTTTTTACACGAAAAAGGATAACTCATAAATGATGCGATATTTGCCAATTTACTGAAATCATAAAAACGTATTTCGAATTGGCACAAAATATTTGATAATTCTGCCTCATAAATATCATAATTCAACTGAGGAATCCTTGCTTTCAAAGACGGAAAATTTTTCAGATCCTTTCTTTTCAGTTGATCTATCATAAGTTGCATACTTTTGAATGCGTTTATTGCGCTAATCATCTCAATAATAGTTTTTCCTTTACCTTGAAGCTCCAAATTAATGGTGTTTAAATGCATTGTGATGTCTGTCAAAAATGCCAAATCAGTCAGCCATTTTCCGTTTTTCAGCATCTGCGTGTCATCACCTCTTTCGTCCAGAAAAGCTGTTATTTCGGGCAATAATTCTTGAAACCTTTCTAGGAATTTTCCGCGACTCAACCACCTGACGTCCGTGTGAAGAACTAAATCAGTGTGTTCAGCTGACTCACTATCTTCCAACTGCAATTTAAAGAGCCGTCGTTGCAAGCTACGTGCACGGATAGAATTCACAATTTTTATTGCAATGCCCATAATCTCCTCCATGTTTAGAACTTTTGAACACAAAACTTGTTGATGTATAATGCAATGGAAGGAGAAAAATGAAGGGAAATCATCATTAGCTCGACACAATGCCACAAAACCGTTTTTGTTTCCAGTCATTGCTGGTGCTCCATCGGTTGTAATGCACACTAGTTTATATATTGGTAGCTTGTAGTTTGTTACAAAATTGAAGAAAACGTCATATATATCTTCGCCACGGGTCTTTCCTTTCAGAGGAATCATTATCAAAAACTCTTCCTTAACCGACATGTCATTGAATACCATTCGAATAAAAATATACAGCTGGGCAGTGTCTGTCATATCGGTGGATTCGTCGAACTGTAAAGAAAAGTATGTACATTCCATGATATCATGTTTTAGTTTATCTGCCATGTCCTGACTCATGACTTCAACACGCCTTGTGACAGTCGGACGAGATAACTGAAGTTCTCTAATAGCAGACATAATCTCTGTTTTATTTTTAAAATCTCCAAATAAAGTCTCACCCGCTTCAATAAATACTTCCTTCACAACCAATCCATCATCAAATCGTTTCTTGTGTTTCGCCAATATATGAGATATTTTAAATGACGCGATCGTTGCAGCTTTTGATTGTTTGGCTGGTCTTGTGAACATGATTTGTTCTTTTTTCAAACAAGCTATCGAATCTCGTACTTTTCGTTTTCTTAATTCACTCTGTGACGAAAAATCCTTTTCATAGTTTTTATGAACCGTTTTATGCTGCCTCTCTAAGTTCCCACGCTTAGGTATTGCAACTGACGCACGGCAAATGAGACAAATGCACTTATCCTTTACCATACAAAAGAAAAATTCTTCCTCCCAATCGTTATTAAAATGATAAGTTTTACTTTTCTTCGCCGCACTCATTTTGGACTATTTATTAATAAACTTTGTATCAATGTATCGCCTTCAAGTTACAACTCAGACTGACTCCTATTCCTGCAGGCGCAACATTTATATCGGCGCGAACGAAGTCTCGAATGTTCCCGTCAAACACGCCGCCCAAAGTTTCTAGAAAAATCGGCGGGAATCAAAAACGCGGCTTTTCTTTGATAAGTACCGCGCGTTCCTGTGATAAAGCCGCCTTTTGCCGCTAGCAGGGGGTTATTACGGTAAAAGAAAGTGATGAGGGGGGTTATTCTGGCCTAATTGTGGATCGAATAAATTTTAGTAGTTTATTCATTACATTTTGTTTTAGTTACCTAAAACAAAATCTGTGAATAGTTCTATATCGGAATTTTTTTCTCGAGATCGACTCAAAAAGCACTCACGATCGACTTGTCGATCGCGATCGACCGTTTGAACACCCCTGATCTACAGTAAATAAAATTGGTTTTTATGTCTCCAAATACAAGTGCAAAGCTCCAGCCTATGGATCAAGATACATTCTTTAAAATGTTATAGAAAGATGTTGTGTTCTCGATGTGGGTTTGTTCTTGAGAAAATGAACACTGCATCTACTTATTATTGACTTATTTATTAATAAAAAATATTATAAATTAATATTAAACTATACAGAAAAAAAAGGTCGGAGTTACGAATAAAGAATAATGAATACTGAATGTTGAATGACTGTGAATGTTCTACGAAATCCATTGTTATATAATAGGAATTTCTACTTTCAAATACGTCATATTTGATTATTTAAACATTAAGGGCGATTTGTCTTTATTTTCGATCGACGACTTAATTATCTTTTCATTTAAAATTATTTTTCAATAAGTACTTTACTTTCTATAGCTAATCGTTACAGTGACTAACAACTAATAATAATTGGAAAAGAAAATATCTACATACAGAGTGTTGCTGGTATACAACAAAGATTTTACTTATGAAAATATTAGAGACGATCGATAAAGGTAATATTTTTTCTGTAACTCTCTTGGACGCGCTAACTTTGTCCATATGGCTTGGCAAGGAGTCAGTAGAGAAACCATTGCAAACTATTTTAAGTATAGCGGATTTTTAAGGAAGGAATGTAGATATGACTTAGATGATGAGCTACCGTTGACTCGATGGATTGAAAAACATCGAGAAGATCCTATTGATTGTCTAGAATTTATTTACGATGCTGATATTCAACAAAGTACAGTGGAAATCTAGATTAAAAAGATGTTTAATCACTTTAATTTTAAAGAATATGTAAGTGCTGATAATGAGTTAATGACGAGAAAAATATTAACTGTTGTTTAAATTGAGACATCAGTGACTTCTGGAAAGATTTTAAGCAATAATGACGACGAAGACGAGCTTGGAGAAGGAGATAATATTTATGTTCCATCCATTTCAGAAATGACTAAGAAAATGACTGAAACTCGCAATTTTTTGGAATCTCGTGAAATTCCTGAACATATATGGCGTAGTTTTTGTGACCTTAACAATTATATAAACACCATTTCTTTTTCAAGTAAAATTGTACAAATGAAAATTACTGATTTTATTGTATAAACTACGTATTTTAATTAAGTTGGGAATGTGGAATCTTTGGCACAATGACACTACTCAGTATATATCACCACTACACCAAACACTAGTCAATCATCGCTCCTGATGAAGCTAACATGGTTAGCGAAACGCGCGTCGAGTGCAAAAATAAAGTGTTTGGTGTAGTGGTGATATATTCTGAGTAGTACGTATTTTAATGTTTTCGTTTATACTCGTATATGTGCCAACAAACATAATAATAACTTTAGTGTGACTTGTTTTATTTTCTTTGAATGTTTTCTTTTAAATTTAATAATTATTATTATTCATTTTTGTAAGCATTAGGGCCTAATCTAAATAAAAAAAAAAGTGAAAAATTATATTAGATTTGGTTTACTGTTTGTAACGAACTTCGGATATAGCGAACCATTTTTAGTGACTTTTTGGAGTTCGTTATAAACGGACTTCACTGTAATATACTTTCGAGGACCTTGAATACGATGCCATTAGTGGTTTGGCTATTACTTTAGTAAAATTGGAGTTATCAACAAAAATAACCAACCTTATTCGTAAAAAAAATGGTACTTTTACCTAATTTATCCATCAGATCGGGGTGGAATGGGCTCTATAAGAATATTATACAAAAAGAAAAACTGTATTATAATAATTTTTATTATACATACATTCAGCTTTCAGTTCGAGGAAAAAAAATGTTTTTATATTATTGGATATTGAAAAATACTTAATAGTATCATACGATTTGATGTCTGAGAATGACATTTTTATATCAAAATGATATTAAATAAAAGAATATATTTTTTTCTGTAACTGTATTATCTACCTAAAAATATTATTTTAGGTATTGTTTAATAAACAGTACCTAAAATATTTTTTTAGGTACTGTTTGGGAGCAGAGCCCCAAACATGGGAATAGTATTCCTTCATTGGGTTGGTTGTAAGTAGAGACTGGCTTATATGCATTTGCATATTTTCATATGCATTTGTATATTTAGCCCATTCTCACCGATTATTGCATATTTTACCCAAAATCTAGTAATGATGCATATTTTCCCTATATTTACAATATTTCTCAGTATTACTAGGCAATTGAATTGCTCAGGGTATTGTTAATGTCGCCGTCTGGAACCGATCTTATCGCCGGGACATTACCTGCAATAGTCTAAACATCAAATAGGTTATAGTGCCAAGGGAATACCCAAAATTACGATGGTATTTTATTCCTTTGTTCCTTGGTCGGGATATTTAGTAATAAGTAGTTAGTTTCTAAGAATATTTGTTTGAGCGTGGATCAAATAAACAATTTTCTCGAAGACGAATTTTTATTTTAAAACAAGATATCAGTTTTAACATTATTGTTGACGCGCTTGCATCAGTGTAGTCTTTTTGCAATTTTTAACGTGTCGTGTTAAAGTTTAACGTGTACCATGCTACCCTCAAAAAAAGTGTCTCTTCGTGGGTAGTTGGAACATTTACATACGACGGAAATGTTTTATATTGTCGAGTTTGCGAGAAAAATGTTTCGTGCACAAAAAAGTTTCAAATTGACCAGCATGTCAAGACAAGTCTTCATATCGCAGGATTGCAAAAAAAGGCTCACGACAACAACTTATAACAGCAGCAAGTAGCAGTGATTCTACTTCTATAGGCAAACAAAAAAACCACTTTAGCATGGAATTATGTGAAGCATTGCTTGCAAGTAATATTCCTCTCTACAAACTTACAATTCCTACATTTAAAGATTTTCTGCGAAAATATTGCTTGAATCAAAAAATACCAGACGAATCAACACTGCGTAAATATTACTTACCAACAATTTACCAACATGTTCTGGAAGAAATACGTAATGAACTTAAGGATGACATTATTTGGATTTCAGCTGATGGAACTACCGACAGTTGTGGCCGCTATATTGCGAATTTAATTGTGGGTGCATTAAGATTAGAGCCTTCTTCTTCCTATTTGGTGGCCGAACTTGACAAGACAAATCATTCTATGATCGCCAGATTTGTGAATGACGGTATTAAAAAAATATTTCCTGGATCTTCTCTCAGATGCTGCTCCCTATATGATCAAGGCAGCCAAAGTCCTCCAAGTATCGGGTGTTTTTTATAGAGGTATAGAACTTTGAAATGGAATAAAACAAAGATGAATTTTTTAAATTGACATGAAATTTACTTTATGAAAGATAATCTTCTGGCATTATAATTTAAATATGATTTCTGGCATATGACCGCCACGGCTGGCTCGGACGTAGTCTAATCTGGAAGTCTAATTTTCGATGATTTTTTCCAACATTTGTGGCCGTATATCGGCAATAACGCGGCGAATGTTGTCCTCCAAGTGGTCAATCGTTTCGGGCTTATCGGCGTAGACTAGCGACTTCACATATGCCCACAGAAAATAGTCTAGCGGCGTTAAATCGCACGATCTTGGAGGCCAATTTACGGGTCCGAAACGTGAAACTATGCGGTTACCAAACGTTTCCTTCAATAAATCAATTGTGGCACGAGCTGTGTGACACGTTGCGCCGTCTTGTTGAAACCACAGCTCCTGTACATCATGGTTGTTCAATTGATGAACGAAAAAGTCAGTAATCATGGCTCTATAGCGGTCACTATTGACTGTAACGTTCTGACCAGCATTGTTTTTAAAGAAGTATGGAGCAATGATTCCACCAGCCCATAAAGCACACCAAACAGTCAGTTTTTCTGGATGTAACGGTGTCTCAACATACACTTGAGGATTATCATCACTCCAAATACGGCAGTTTTGTTTATTGACGTATCCATTGAAACAAAAGTGAGCTTCATCGCTAAACAAAATTCGCTTATGAAAATCGGGATCAACGGCAATCTTGTTTTGGGCCCATTCACCGAATCTACGCCTTGCTAGGTGATCGTGTGGCTTCAATTGTTGCACGAGTTGAATTTTGTAAGCACGCAAACCAAGATCTTTCCGCAAAATCTTCCATAAAGTGGATGGACACATATCCAATTCCTGTGCACGATGGCGGATAGACTGATTCGGGTCTTCTTCTACGCTACGCTCTACAGCAGCAATGACTTCTTCTGTACGCACTGTACGACGTCTCTGTGGATGCGTATTATCATTTAGAGTAAACGTGGTGCGAAAACGTTCCATAGTTAATCGAATTAATTGCTCTGATGGACGATTATGTTGACCGTAAAATGGACGTAGTGCGCGATACGTATTTCGAACAAAATAAATTTGCACAATTTGGAAGCGTTGTTCAGGCGTCAGTCTATTCATGTTGAAATGCCAAACCAAACTAAACATAAATCACTTGACAGCTGACAAAATGGCCGCCAGTTAAAAAAGTGTTGCCAACTTAAAGTTTTATACCTCTATAAAAAACATCCTTTATTTTGTCCAAATTTAATTCATGTGACGTGCTTTGCTCACGGAGTCCATCGACTCGCTGAAGAAGTACGATCCAAGTTTGGAAATGTAAATAAACTGATTTCATCAGCAAAGAAAGTGTTTCTTAAGGCACCTGCTCGCAATAACGCCTATAAAGAAAAACTGCCAAATGTGCCTTTACCTCCCGAACCAGTGGTAACTCGATGGGGAACATGGATTGAAGCTGTACTCTTTTACAATGAACATTTCGAGGCCATCAAAGGTGTAGTAAATGACTTCGATAGTGCAGAGGCTATGGCAGTTCGTCAATCCAAGGAAGCATTTAACGATTCTGTTATTAAAAAAAAACATAGCTTTGATTAGCACTCACTTTTCTCACATACCTGCGGGTATTAAAAAATCAACTCAGTTAATGAATAAAATCCGTCAAATAAACTCCACATTGCCAGATGTATTCCCGCGTAGAATTAAAGAAAAGTTTGAAAACATTTTGTGCAATAACCCAGGCTTTAAACCTTTGTGTGAAATTGATAGTTTTTATTAATGGGACGGGTGAACTTTTGTCAGAAACAATAAGTGCTAACATAGCACCCAAATTCAAATATTGCCCAGTTACCTCCGTGGATGTGGAACGGTCTTTTTCCACTTATAAAAATATTTTAAGTGATCAAAGACACAATCTTACTACCCAACATTTGGAACAATACCTTATTGTTTACGTGTACAAGAATACAAATGTTAAATAATTTTAAAAAATGTTAAATAATTGTTAATTAAATTTAAACATCGTCGATAACTTGTTAATTTTATGCTGATTTTGAAATAAAAAACTAAAAATTACTACTTTTAATATTATTTAATATTGCATATTTTGACCCTTTTCATGCTTATTTTAAACATTTTTCATGCATATTTGCATGCATATTTCAAGATTTGTATGTTGCATATAATCCGGTCTCTAGTTATAAGCATCTTAGCAGTATAACAGTCCACCCTGACCGGAATTTACCAAACTGTGACCCTTTTCCATTCTTAAAGAGTAAAGATCCCTGAAGATGCCTCGGGCAATTGTAAAGTAAACGTCGGAAAGTTACTCCACATCCACAAGGTTTAATCGATTTCTCATCTAACCAAAATTGTGAAAGCTTCCGTTCTTTGTGAACACTTCAATTAGTGAGGAAAATAATAAATAAAAATGGTAAATCCCCTATATTTCGGAAAGATTTATGCGTAGATGGAAGACAAATACAACAGTTGCACTAATTGTAATAATATGAAAACCAAATGTAAGCTAATCAACAATAATAATATAAAACTTATTTTGTATTTAGTAGTACTGCAATTATTGACAAAAATTATTAGACCTATGCTGCTTGAAATAATAGAGAGATTTTGCAATGCTTGTTTTTCACATGCATTTGTCCTTATCGTTATCTCAAGCATGCGCAGTGTTAACGCGAAGGACGCACTACGGCAAAATTGCAATAAAGTAAAAGTAAGGTTAGGTTAGTATTCAGCTTCTATAAACTTAGGGGATTTTTTTTCATTCACCGCACCTCTGAGGTCTGCTGTATAGCTAAGTAGGTAAAAAACAGGCATAATGGCGATAAGAATAATTGAACTTCAAATAACCTTTCTTTATCATCATCAGCTTATACTGTCCACCGCTGGACGAAAGCCTCCCTCAAGTCTTGCCACTTTTTTCTATTCTGGGCCGCTTGTACCCAGTTACCAGTCACTCTTTTCAAATCATCGGTCCACCGATTTGGTGGTCCACCTCTACTCCTATAGGCTTCAGATCTTGGTCGCCAACCTACAATTCTTTTTGTCCATCGCCCATCCTTAAACTTACCAACATGCCCAGCCCAGTTCCATTTAATATATAGAATGAATTTGACTGCGTCTTGTACCCCCGTTCTCTTCCTGATAATGTAATTTGGGATGTGATGTCTAAGAGTAACGCCAAACATTGCCCTCTCCATCTTTCGTTGTATGACACATATTTTGGTGTTTTTCTTCGTCATTGTGGGAGTATCGGCTCCGTATTAAGAATGGGGAGTATGCATCCTTCAAATACTTTTCTTTTTAAACACATAAGAAGGTTAGATTTGAATACATAGACCAGTTTGTCATATGCAGCCCAAGCGAGATCTATTCTCCACTGAATTTCATGTGTTTGGTTATCTCGTCCCAAGCCGATTTCATGTTCCAGGTATTTGTATTTGTGCACTTGCTCGATCTCTACGTTATTCAGTTTTATAGTGTCGTTTAATACAAGATTTATCATAAACTGGATCTTGGATAGATTGATTTTTAAACTAACCATTCCTTACTTCCGTTACTTTGTGACAGTACATTTTAACAATAAAACTACTTAATTACTTTGTTAACTGTCACTAAATATATTTGTAAAGATTTTACAATTGCGTTATCGTGAACTACATTGTCGAACGCTTAACTAAGACTAAAAGAGATTTTTGGTATTTTATGTTTATATGATGAGCAGATGTGGGTCTATTATGTGTTAAAACAGTTGGAACAGAACGGAATTTCCTACGTCTAATTGACTATTCAGTAAATTTATATTGTGGTCCTGTGAATAGAAATTTACAGACATTCATATTTTTGATGTTTTCAAATATGAGGCTGGTTTGAAAAGTCCGTGCAAAGTCCGAGAGATGGCACCACCGGCGCGTATCAAGGTCATGTTTAGTTAGTAGCATCTCTTGAATGAACGCACACCAAGTTTCAGCCATATTGGTCTATTTCTTTGTGTTTGGCATTCGTGTGAATCAAGGAAGTCGAGTGATTTTCAAGAAATGGACGAAAAAGAATTTCGTGTGGTGATTAAACATTACTTTATGAAAGGCAAAACGCCTCAGGAGACTAAAGAGAAGCTTGATAAACATTATAGTGACTCTGCACCTTCGATTAGAACAGTTTATAAGTGGTTTCAAAATTTTCGGACTGGCCATATGGGCACAAGTGACGCTGAACGTTCTGGACGGCCTGTGGAGGTTACGACTCCAGAAATCATTGATCAAATCCATGATATGGTGATGGATGACAGAAGAGTTAAGGTGCGTGAGATTGCTAGTGCTGTGGGCATCTCGACTGAACGGGTACATAATATTTTGCATAAACATTTGGACATGAGAAAGCTATCTGCAAGATGGGTGCCGCGATTTCTCACGCTTGACCAAAAACGGAATCGTGTGAAGTGTTGCAAGGATCGTTTGCAGCTGTTCCAGAAGAATCCGGAGGACTTTAAGCGTCGTTTCGTCACTGTGGATGAAACACGGATACATTACTATACTCCTGAGACCAAACAACAATCTAAACAATGGGTTACCAAGGGGGAATCTGCACCAAAAAAGGCGAAAACCGTTCCTTCGGCCGGAAAGGTTATGGCGACTGTCTTTTGGGATTCGCAAGGGATAATCCTCATCGACTATCTGGAAAAGGGTAAAACTATTACAGGTGGATATTATTCATCGTTATTGGACCGTTTGAAAACCGACTGCAAGAAAAACCCCCGCGATTGGCCCACAAGAAAGTCCTTTTCCATCACGACAACGCACCAGCACACACCTCAGCAGTTGTGGTCACAAAATTAATGGAAATAGGATTCCAACTCGTTTCACATCCCCCCTATTCTCCAGACTTGGCTCCCTCGGACTTCTATTTGTTCCCCAATTTGAAGAAATGGCTGGCGGGACAAAGATTTTATTCAAACGAGGAGGTGATTGCAGACACTAATGGATATTTTGCAGACTTGGACAAATCCTTTTATTCGGAAGGGATCAAAAAACTAGAACATCGTTGGACGAAGTGTATAAGCCTAAAAGGAGACTATGTCGAAAAATAAAAAAGGTTTACCCCAAACACATAAGTAGTTATTATTTTTGCACGGACTTTTCAAACCAGCCTCGTATATGATCAATTGCTGTATCTACATTGTGTTCCAAGGAGCTTGCGATCTCTCTTCAATAGGAATCCACATCCTCCGGGATTGTCCATTTCTTATGGTTTCTTTTAAGAATTATGTTGTTTCTTTCCTGTTTTGTGTTAATAAACACTTTGGTTCTCACAATGCGATGGTCACTCCCAAGTGAACATCTATTTAGGACACTTGCGTCTTAGATAATGTCTTTCCTGTTACCGATTATGAAATCTATTGCATTTTTTGTTTTACCATCTGGGCTAGCCCATGTCCATTTTCTGTTTTTGTTCTTTTTGAAGAAGATGTTCATTACATATACACTATTTTGATGTGGTCCTCTCTCTTTCGTTTCGATCTCCTAGCCCATGATGACCTAATGCAGTTTCCTCTCTTATAAGTTCCTAAATAAGAGAAATCGTTATCCTTAATATAGATTCATCTTATCTTCTTTGAACACTGCGCAAGCTCCAAACGGCGGGCGCATGTTCCAAATAACGATAACAGCTGAGTCCTTATATTCAATTTCTTCCCTTTACTATTGCGTGTGCTTCAAATAAAGACAAAGAGAGTGGCCTGCCAACATAGGCGTTGCAAAATATCTCTAATATAAAATTTATTTTGCATTTATTAGTACTGTAACTATTGGCAACAATTATTAGACCTATGATGCTTAAAATAATAAATATTATAATTATATTTCTATTGAAACATTCGCAATAGTAATTGTACTAATAAGAAAAAGAAATATTGTGATCTCTGCCAAGTAAAAAATTAAATAATATTTGTACTGGAACAGTCTAAGAAGGAACTAATTTTTCAATTAGAAATTTCGTGACATATTAGGAAATAATTGGATCACAAAGGATTAATTTATTTTGTCCTAATATTTTTGTTGGTCTGCTGCCGCTGATTTAAATATTTTTTTGGATATACACTGCGAGGAAAGAAAACGATGAAATTTATTCTAATTATTCCTCGAAATTATATCAAGGAGAGTCTGGCGAATGTTCAAAGGAGCTGGATTCTTGCGAAACAATGGAAGCACGCTTTCTTACAATAAAGAATAACCATTAGTCTTTAATATTTTAATTAAGGAAATGTTACCTTATGGTGAGACATACACTACCGTCAGAAAGTATTTGCCCACCTAGAAATTTCAATGTAACTGCCAAAATTTAATACCTAATTAAACCCTTTTAATATATTAGGTAAATTTAATTGTTCTTAACAAGTGTCCATCATAAAATTGTTTAGATAAGTCTTTTTGGTGAAATCACAAATTAAAAACCAATTAGAACAAATTTCCAAGTTTTACATGATAATCGTTTTTAGGCGATTTCTGAGAATTCCAGTTGAAGTAAGAACTCATTTAAAGTTTCTAGGGATTATGGAAATTCCTAGTGACAACGTAAACGATTAGAATGGGCCCGAGAACATGAAAATTGGACATCAAAACAATGGAAATCCGTCCTTTGGAGCGACGAATCTAAATTAGAAATTTTCGGTTCAAATCGACGAGTTTACGTGCGGCGGTCAGCTGGAGAGAGGATGTTGGAATCCTGTCAGTTGCCTACAGTAAAACATGGTGAAGGTTCAGTAATGGTTTGGAGTTGTTTTGGCAACGGTAAAGTTGGAAAAATCTTTAGGATAAAAGGAATCATGCGCAAAGAACAGTATCAAGAAATTTTGCTAACTCAAATGCTTCCTTCTGGAAGAGATATTTTTCAGGGGAAATTTATTTTTCAGCATGACAACGACCCTAAAAAAATTCTGCTAAACAAATTAGAGAACTTTTGAGCCTCCACAATCACCCGACTTGAACCCCATCGAATTGCTGTGGGACCATTTGGATAGATATGTTCGAAAACTCAATCCAACATCAGAAAATCACTTGTGGGAACTTTTACAAGCAGAATGGGTTAAAATAACCGAAAAACTCTGAAGAAACTACTGGACGGAATGCCGAAACTCTGTAAAGTGGTAATTAAAAACAAAGGAGGTCACATAGATGAGCAAAATCCTGGAAAATCATGAACATTTCTCTGATTTTGAAATGTGAATGTGAAAATAAATAATAATTCATAAAATTTTAAAAAAAAATATTATCTGGGTTTTTGTTGTCTTGGGACTGAAATAACTAGGTGGACTAATATTTTCTGATGGTAGTGTAAGTCTTAAAATATTGAAACCTACTTCTACGTCCTAAATTTTTTATATCTGAGAGATTAAAATTAGCTGCTTTTTAATAAATGAAAAATGAAAATAATTTTTATAATTTTACTCGTAAACACACCTAAGCATTCACTACTTTTTGTTAAAATTGAGAATAACGAGAAAATAACCCAATTTTCCGATTGCTCGACTCCAAAAATCCAGAAAAGCCCACAATTTTTGCATTTCTTGACTTTAAAAAAAAATATTTAACCCTTGAGATGTTGTCAATTTTAAGTACAGTAGAACCCCGATTAACCGAGTCGCGATTATCTGAGCTCCGGATTAACCGAGCCAATCTAAGAACCTGATTATCTGAGTTACGCGCGTCTATGCTGCGTATTAACCGAGCTTCTAAAATATGTATGTACATATTTACATTTAAAAATCGTCGAGGCCTTCGGGAATCCCCCTGACCCGTGTGAGGGGTTCCCCTATTTATGTTTTTGGACTCTTTCAGCATGTAAATTTGCGTGAATGCAGTGCGTTATAGTGTTTACTACGGAGAAGTACGAGTATACTCACATAATTTATTTGGTTGGAGTTCTGGTAGTTAAGTGTAATTAATACGAACTGCTTTGTTTGAATTTTTGTTTGTCGTATTATAATGGAGCAAAACAAGCGTAAAAGAATCGTCGTTCCTATTGAAGATAAATTAAAAGCCATCAGAAGAATTGAAGCAGGAGAGACAATTAAAGTTGTTGCACGAGATTATGGAGTAGGTGAGGTAACAGTTGGAGATCGGAAAAGAAACCACATAAAAATAGAAGAGTGGTGTATAAATCAAGCCTCCTCGTCCTCAGGAAGAAAAATCAATGAAAACCAGCGACTATGAAAAGGTTAACGAAGCTTTATTCATGTGGTTTAATCAACAGAGATCAAAAGGTGTGCCTATGTCAGGTCCAATTTTAGAACAGAAAGCAATAATGATTAGTAGGCAATTCCCAGAGATAGATCAGTTTACCGCCAGTTCTGAAAGGCTTAACCGCTAGAAAAAACGGTACGGTATACGACAACTGACTGTATGTGGTGAAAAACTTTCTGCTGATGTGTCATCAATTGAGAAGTTTAAGCAGAACTTTAAAAAGCAAATCGAAGATTGTGGATACACATGTGATCAAATTTACAACCTCCAAATGCAACCAATGGATCATGGCATTCAGGAAACCGAAAAATCAGATGACGATGACGAAGATCTCTCATCAAGAAGGTTTTGCTTTTTTGGAAAAAGCTTGAGTTACATCGAACAACAACCAGAGGCAACCCCAGCGGATTTGCTTCTTCTTAATAGATGGAGAAACATTGCAGCGAGAAAAACAAGATGCAATATGAAACAGAAGCGCACAGATACCTATTTCACTGTTTTTATAATGTATGTACCTATTTATATGTTAAAAACGTTAATACATCGGTTTAAAGTATTGGTGTTTATTTTTTGAATGAATAAAAAACAAATCTGGATTATCCGAATTTTCAGTTATCCGAGGAGGGTGCCCCCTCACGTTATCTTGGATAACCGGGGTTCTACTGTACTTAAAAATTGACAAAATAACACGATTAGCACCAATCAGTCGTACAAGCTGCATTCCGCAAAGACTATGGAACTTGTGATCACCTATTAACCGCAAGAATACTTATAGAAAAAGTAGTTGAATACAACCTTAAACTCTATATGGCCTTTGTAGATTACGAAAAGGCATTCGACTCCACCGAACACTGGGCAATAATGGATGGACTTAACCATGCACATGTGGCTTCTCGTTATACAGCTTTGATCGGGAATATATACAAAAAAGCCACATCGTCTGTGAACATATACAAAAGCACAGGAAAGTTCCCTGTTAACAGAGGTATACGACAGTTCACCAAAATTGTTTAAACTTGCCCTAGAGGAGATATTCAGGAAAATACACTGGTCAGACAAAGGAATAAACATATGTGGAGAACGCCTAAACCATTTAAGATTTGCCGACGACGTAGTCTTAATTGTAGATAAACTGGAAAACTTGAAAACTATGTTGAATGAACTAGAAATTCAGTCAAGAGTAGTGGGTGTAAAGAGCAATTTGAGTAATACCAAGACAGTGTGTCCAGAAGATCTGGAAAGTGTTATCAGAGAAACACCAATTGAGAATGTCAACTCATATACGTATCTCGGACAAATTATAACATTGACAACAGAAAACGAAGAACTAAAAATAGATTGCAGAAGGAGACTGACATGGGCGACATTTAGGAAACTATCTTATATACTTAAGAACAAGAAAATTCCTCTACCCCTGCAGGCCAATGTGTTCGATCAGTGTGTACTGCCAGTTTTAACTTACGGAGCACAGACTTGGACCCTAACAAAACAAATAGTAACGAAATTACAGACAATACAAACAGCAATGGAAAGATCAATTTTGGGTATTACCTCGAGAGATAAAAAGAGGAATACGTGGATAAGAGAAAAAACGGGAGTGGCGGACATTGTAAAGAGAGTGACACGCCTGAAATGAGATTATGCAGGACACATAGCCATGTCCAAAGAAAACAAATGAACTACAAGAATAACTACAATGGAGACCATGGTCCGGCCGGCAGAAGAAATAGGGGAAGGCCACAAACGCGATGGTATGACGATATCAAGAGAGTTGCAGGACTACCGTGGTTAAGAGTAACGCAGGACAGGGATAGGTGGCGACAGTTAGGGGAAGCTTATACCCAATACTGGGCTGAAGAAGGCTAGAGAGAACACGATTTGCAAATTTTTTAACTCCAAGAACACCGAAAAGATGTATAACATGATACGTGGTATGATCCAAAATCTTATCGCTCCAAGAATTTGATCGTTTCCTTTGAATGAATTCAAAATTATTCGACGATATATAAACATCATCAAAAGTGTCCCCCTTTCCTCAAATAAGTATGCTAAATGCTATTAATCTGCTATAAACTGTTGATATAAGAATTTAGAACTTTCCGAGGTAAGGTATGTGTAGAGAGTAATCTTTTATTTTACGGGGACTACCCTATAGGTATGTTATACATAAGAAAATAATTCGATATGTAGGAAATAGGATTCAAGGCGTCTTTTCCGCAACCTTTTAGAAAATCGCCTTAAAAATTCTTGTCAAAATATTTTGTGAAACATGTCATTAAGAGCAAACCGGAAGAAACTTCCGATTTCTCTTTACTAAACGTGTTTCATACTTTTCTCTTTCAGCATACATAATCGAGTATATAATATTTCTAGGTAGGTATCTTTTAGTAGATGCTCGTTTTTTTATATTTACGAGGCTGGTTTGAAACGTCCGTGCAAAAATAAAAACTACTTGTGGGTTTGGGGTAAACCTTTTTTATTTTTCGACATAGTCTCCTTTTAGGCTTATACACTTCGTCCAACTATGTTCTAATTTGTTGATCCCTTCCGAATAATAGGATTTGTCCAAGTCTGCAAAATATCCATTATTGTCTGCAATCACCTCCTCGTTTGAATAAAATCTTTGTCCCGCCAGCCATTTTTTCAAATTAGGGAACAAATAGTAGTCCGAGGGAGCCAAGTCTGGAGAATAGGGGGGATGTGAAACGAGTTGGAATCCTATTTCCATTAATTTTGCGACCACAACTGCTGAGGTGTGTGCTGGTGCGTTGTCGTGATGGAAAAGGACTTTCTTGTGGGCCAATCGCGGGCGTTTTTCTTGCAGCTCGGTTTTCAAACGGTCCAATAACGATGAATAATATTTACCTGTAATAGTTTTACCCTTTTCCAGATAGTCGATGAGGATTATCCCTTGCGAATCCCAAAAGACAGTCGCCATAACTTTTCCGGCCGAAGGAACGGTCTTCGCCTTTTTTGGTGCAGATTCCCCCTTGGTAACCCATTATTAAGATTGTTTGGTCTCAGGAGTATAGTAATGTATCCATGTTTCATCTACAGTGACGAAACGACGCTTAAAGTCCTTCGGATTCTTTTGGAACAGCTGCAAACCATCCTTGCAACATTTCACACGATTCCGTTTTTGGTCAAGCGTGAGCAATCGCGGTACCCATCTTGCGGATAGCTTTCTCATGTCCAAATGTTTATGCAAAATATTATGTACCCGTTCAGTCGAGATGCTCACAGCACTAGCAATCTCACGCACCTTAACTCTTCTGTCATCCATCACCATATCATGGATTTGATCAATGATTTCTGGAGTCGTAACCTCCACAGGCCGTCCAGAACGTTCAGCGTCACTTGTGCCCATATGGCCAGTCCGAAAATTTTGAAACCACTTATAAACTGTTCTAATCGAAGGTGCAGAGTCACCATAATGTTTATCAAACTTCTCTTTAGTCTCCTGAGGCGTTTTGCCTTTCATAAAGTAATGCTTAATCACCACACGAAATTCTTTTTCGTCCATTTCTTGAAAATCACTCGACTTCCTTGATTCACACGAATGCCAAACACAAAGAAATGGACCAATATGGCTGAAACTTGGTGTGCGTTCATTCAAGAGATGCTACTAACTAAACATGACCTCGATACGCGCCGGTGGTGCCATCTCTCTGACTTTGCACGGACTTTTCAAACCAGCCTCGTATGTATGTTCCTGTGATTCTGTTTAAAATACATAGTTCATTCTAATTTCAATCGTTACCTAATTTTGATTAAAAAAAGCTTTGTATTCATTTATCACGTGTTGATGTTTTTTAAACTTGGTGTGAACTGTTGCTAATTTTAAAACTTAACCTGTTGTTAACTGTGTTTTATTGAATGCTGAACGGAACCCTTTGTGGGTAATTCTTTAAATTTTGAACATACCAATATCAAATTTGACAACTGGTAAACTAAATTTGACAAATGTCAATTTTTCTTCGCACACATTTTTGGTAACTCTGTTTTTTCGATTTAATTCAGAACATGTCATGACGTCTGACCCGACTTATTAGAATGCCGTCGATTATATAAATTTCTATTAAATATTTTTTTTTGCGTAATGCTGAATGCATCAGCGAATTATTTTACGTCTTACCTGAATAAAATTATAGATCCGCTCCTGCTTTTATCAGTGAGTTGCATATAATACGAGTATATTGATCATTTGTTTTTTTTTTATGTTCAGATTTATATTCAAGTTAAAGCCACGTCAGCATGTTTACTTAGCAATAACACTTGAAATTAGAAATACAACTCATTATTACTCGACACAAGAAGTCTCTCAGGGGTCGCTTTAAAACCGATTATATTCGGTTATTGTTTTTGTTTAAGAATTACCCAACAATCTAAGATTAAAATTGTTTTCACGCATTAATTGATCTTATGATGTGGCAATTTTAAACGAAAAAAAATCAGTGTATTATAGCTGACATCTTACATTATAAATATTGATAACACAGGAACACAAAAAAAAAGTTTTGTAATAAAAGATGAGATACCATACCGTATGTTTTTTGATGTGCTGAACACGAATCCGAAGTCAGAATTGACTCATCACCCAAGGATTATGAAATAACCTAAAAAAAAAAAGCTTCGAAAATGCTCAAAAATACTTTTACAAATAAATTAAAAAAGGAGTCAACCACCATATCTATATGTATTTTGGGATGCTGAAATCGAATCCAAGGTCAGAATTCACCCATCACGTCAGGATTTTGACGTAACCTCAAAAAACACCTCAACAATGATCAGAAATACACCCGAAAATTAAAATCAACAGACCACCGTACGTATATATATATATATATATATATATATATATATATATATATATATATATATATATATATATATATATATATAAAGGGTGATTCATTTAGAGGTACTTTTTTTTTAAAATAAAAAAAAATGAATAAAAACAATTTTATTTTATAATCATTATTATCATATAAAAGAACCATTCTTTACAATTATTTCTTAAAGATAATTTCTTTCAAATGTTGTCCGCGACTACGGTTAACAACGTCCATTCTGAAGTTCCAATTTTCAATGACGCGTGTGAGTATTTCGAGTGGTATTTGGCCAATGACTCGAGTAATATTGGCCTCCAATGCCTCAATTGTAGCTGGCTTATCCATGTAGACTTTGGACTTTATATAGCCCCAAAGGAAAAAGTCAAGAGGTGTGATGTCACATTATCTAGCCGGCCAATTCACTGGTCCAAAGCGTGAAATGATCTGTTCGCCGAATTGCTCTGGCAGTAAAGCCATGGTTTCTCGGGCTGTATGGCAAGTGGCGCCATCTTGTTGGAACCAAATTTCGTCGAGACCACGGGTTTCAATTTCTGGCATCAAATAGTCTGTTATCATGGCGCGATAACGGTCACCATTCACAGTAACATTCCGGCCGGCCTCTGTTTTGAAGAAATATGGACCGATTATTCCACCGGCTCATAAACCACACCAAACAGTTGTTTTTTCTGGATTTAATGGCAGCTCTTGAACCTCTTCAGGTTGTTCATCACCCCAAATACGGGCATTTTGTTTATTCACGAACCCATTAAGCCAAAAATGGGCCTCATCGGTGAACAAAATTTTTCTCGAAAACCGTGGATCTTCTGCAAGCTTGTCAAGAGCCCAACGACTAAAACGGAAACGATTCGGAAGGTCGGTCGGCTTCAGTTGTATGCTTTTAAAGAAAGATCCTTACGTAAAATACGCCAAGTTGTTGAATATGACAGGCCAAGCTGTTGAGAACGGCGACAAATCGACACTTCACGGTCTTCGCGTACACTCTCCGCTACCGCCCCTATATTTTCTTCACTAAGTGCTGGATGTGGTCTATTCGGTCGAGCATTATCCAATAATGAAAATTGGGTCTCAAACTTATTGATGGTAGAGCGAATTGTGCGTTCGGTAGGCCGATTATGTGGACCATAAGTTGCTCTAAGCGCCCGATACACATTCCTCGTAGAACGCCCATTTCCGTAATAAAGTTGAACAATTTGTAGACGCTGTGCCGGGCTAAGTCTTTCCATTATGAATTGTCAAACACTACTGAACAGGAATGTCACTTCAGTTGATACGACGCAAGCGCAATCTGCAATTAAATCCCCATCACAAAAAGTACCTCTAAATGAATCACCCTTTATATATATATATATATATATATATATATATATATATATATATATATATATATATATATATATATATATATGTATATATATATATATATATATATATATATATATATATATATATATATATATATATATATATGTATGTATGTATGTACGAGGGTTGTGTAAGAAATAAGGTTCCCAACGCTGTAAACTCGCCGCACGAGATGCTACGCGAAATCCGGCAACACCGCCGTGTGCGCTGATTCCCCCACTCTAGATCCCGCCTTGGTAGAACTCGCTGTGAGGTTCAGTGCCGGCCTGACAGCCATCCGCGATTGAGCCCCCGATCGCCGTCACCGACAGGTGCGAAGTTCGTGCGGTAATCCGGTTTTTGCACGCTAAAAAGTTACCACCGGTTGATATTCATAGGCAGTTGTGTGAAGTTTATGGGGAAGCTTGTATCAGCACGTCCGCAAATGGTGTAGGGAGTTCTCCGAAGGACGCACAGACATCCACGATGAACAAAGAAGCCGAAGGCCATCGATCTTCGACGAAGTTGTGTCGAAGATTGAGCGAATTCTGCCCGAGGATAGGAGGATAACGATTCGGGAACTGGCTGCCCGGGTTCCTGAGGTTTGTAAAAAAACAATCCACACGATTTTGACTGAAAGGTTACGTTATCACAAGGTGTGTGCGCGGTGGGTCCCGCACATGCTTTCAGAAACCCACAAAGCCGATCGCGTCAAGTGTGCCCAGGAGTTTCTTCGAGAATGCGCCGAGAATACCGAAGATTTCTTAGACTCCATTGTTACCGGGGATGAAACGTGGTGTCATTACGTCACCCCGGAAACAACAATCGCGACAATGGCGCTATACCGGATCGCCTAAACCGAAGAAGTTCAAGCAGACGCTGTCCGCAGGGAAAGTGATGGTTACGGTCTTTTGGGACCGTAAGGGTGTCCTGCTTGTTGAGTTTATGCCTCGAGGGATCACAATAAATTTGGAAAATTATTGTGAGACCTCAGAAAAGCCATCCAAAATCGCCGGAGAGGAAGACTGACAAAAGGCGTTAGACTGCACCACGACAATGCGCGCCCGCACGTCTCTCGCCAAACCAAGGATTTAATCGACAATTTTGGCTGGGATCTCGTTGAACATGCTCCCTACAGCCCTGATCTTGCACCGAGTGACTTCCACTTGTTTCCAAAATTAAAGCAGTACTTGGGTAGACAACGTTTCGAGACTGATGAAGAAGTGCAGGAAGAGGTCACCAAATTCCTCCACGGACTGGCGGCGGACTTCTTTGAAGCGGGATTCCAAAAATGCGTGAAAAAATCTGGAGATTATGTTGAAAAATAGCTAAGAAATTAAGCTTTCCAATGATGTATTTTTCAGTTCAAATAAAAAATGCCTTACACCTGAAAAAAATGTGGGAACCTTATTTTTTACACAACCTCGTATATATGTATATATGTATATACACTTTTCCCAACGTTTTTTCTATTTTTTTTTAACTCCTCCAAAAAATAAGAATTGTCCAACTCCCCAAAATATGCTTCTGTCTGAGCGATAACCTCCTCATTTAAGATAAATTTTTCTCCTGTAAGCCTTCATGTTTGGAAACAAGAATTCGCAGGGAGCTAGGTCTGGCGAATACAGGGGGTGCGGCAGCAATTCATAACGCAGTTTATCCAGTTTAGCGGCGACAACTCCGGGTGAATGTGCAGGAGCATTGTCGTAATAAAACAGCACTTTCTTCTTCGCCAAATGGAGCCATATTTCCTTCAATTTCTTGACGAAGCGTTCCAATTAGCTCACTATAGTATAATCCAGTGATCGTGCTTCCTTTTTCTAAGAAGTCAATGGGTATGATGCCCTTTGCATCCCAAAAAATCGGCGCCATAACTTTTCCGACCGATGGGACCGACCTCGCCTTCTTTGGAGCAGATTGACCGGAAGCAACTCATGATTTTGGTTGTTGCTTGGTTTCGGGTGTATAATGATGAATCCAGGTCTCATCGACGGTGACAACTCGACGCAAAAAGTCCTTGGGATTCTTATATTGCTCTAAACACAGCTTCGAAGTTGAAAGCCGCACCCGCTTGTTCCACGGTGAGCAATCGCGGCAGCCATTGGGCCGACAACTTTTTTATATCTAACTTATCATATACAATATTAATTACCGTTCTCGTCGACACACTTATCATCATCATTCATTAACTTATTCCATTCATAATCGGATGTAAGCCTCCCCAAGTTGCCTCTAATGAGTGTTGTTTGCTTTTTGCATCCAATCGGGTCCTGCCAATCTTTTTATGTCGTCCGTCTATCGGTCTGTGGTCTACCTCTGCATCTTTTATGTTCTCTAGGCCTCCATTCAACTATACGGCGTGTCCATCTGTTATCAGCCTTACGATATGTCCCACCCAATTCCACCTTACACTTACGGCCTCTGCTAATTCGCGTATTTCGTTCAGCGATCAGCGAGAATCATGTCGTGGACTTTTTCAATGATTTCCTCGGTAACCACATCTGATGAGCGTCCCGGGGATCCTCATCAAAAACAGATGTTCGACAACGTTTAAATTCGTTGAACCAATATCTGGTTGTTTGTGATTTGCGAAGGGTCCCCATAAACAGCATCCAATTTCGCTTTTATCAACGATACTGTACTTTTTCCATCTTAGCGACAAACAGGTTACACTACTTACTGAAATGGCTGCCAAACGCAAATTAACCTATGAATCAAGTGTCAAATTTTTTTGATGTCATCTATCAGATGGCAGCACACGATGGTAACGTCAATTTGCCTTAGCAACAGTGTCTGTCGTCAAAGACGGGTACTTATTGAACCACTCTCGTATGTCGGGTTTAGCAATGTTAAATTAAAAAAAAAAAACTGCCGCCTGACTTTTGTAATGTGGCATTCTATTTGGTTACTGTCACACCAAGATATAATTTCTTCCAGGTCTTTGTTAAGTTGAACGACTTCCTGCTGATATTTTCATTCTTACTTTAAAGTGAATGAAGAAACAAGCCTACTGTCATCTGCAAAGCTGTAGGTTGGATTGCTGGTTCTTTCCAGCAGATCGTTACGTAAATGAGGAAGAGAGTTGGAGACAGCATGGCGTGTTGGGGCACACCGACGTTGATAGTGAAGGTATCAGAAAGAACTCCGTCAACTGCCACTTATAAAGAACGCTCTCTGAGGAAGTACGAGAGCCATAAACCATAACCATAAGAGCGTAGCGGTCGAATGCCTTGGGTATATCAAGTGCAATCGATCGATTCTCCGAACATATTTACATAGGTTAGAAGATCTTCTGTTGATCTGTACTTGCGAAAGCCATATTGATGGTCGCCTGTCAGTTCTTGACCTCACTCTAGAAGTTTGTTTGTCCATCTTCCGTCCAACATTCTGTCGATGTATCCAGCCTATCTTTACTTTCATTTAGCGATGCCTTTTATGAGGTCGTCCACTTTAGTTCGCCGGCGTATTTCTTCATTTCTTACTCGATCTTTTAAGGTCAGGCCAAGCATCAATCTTTCCATACGTCTTTGCGCCACTCCTAGTTTTCTGCAGAAGTTTAATCAGAGTTAGGGTTTATGCGCCATATGTCAGGACTGGCAGATGTTAAATGCTTTCCGTTTCAGGGGAATTAGGTCATCTACCGTTAAGATGTCTTTTATTCTTCCATAAGCCGTCCATCCTAAGTTAATCCATTTCGTCAACCGCAGGTCTGATTATCTTTACTTATTTTGATTCCACGGCCCAAATATGAAGTACACATATTTGGCCACTAGTTATATGCTTAGCTATAGTTATTTGTTATCAATTGGTATCTGGTCGCTGGGAGTTCCCAGCGACCAAAGTAGAAATTTAAGGACCAATAAAATAGCTGAATTTTATAACGAAAAATTTATATTTATAACAAATAGCCATTATATTGAAAATAAGGGAGAGCTTTTACTCAATTACACTAATAATTTTCATAAATACACGTAATTATTTAACAGAAGTGTTTCACAGAACAATACTACAATTTTAATATTGATATTTTTTGGTGTGTTACATTATTCCCACAAAATGTTAGCATTACTGACCTGATATTTAAATTCACATTACAATTTTTTACTCGGCTTGTTGTCGAACTACATAATATCTAAAAATGCTCTAAATTATAATTGTTTTGGTCTGTCTTTACTTAGCATCGGAAAGGGCGGCAACACCGGGTAAAACTTTACCCTCCAACAGTTCCAGACTGGCACCACCGCCTGTAGAAACGTGGGAAACTTTGTCTTCGGTACCCCATTTGGCTGCGCACGTAGCAGTGTCACCACCACCTATAAAATAATGTACAAATTAAAGAATTATTGGATTTAAGGATTGTTCTTGGGATTAGACCGGCTCAATTCAGAGTTCTAATTTCGAAAAATAACGATTCCCGAAAATGCCTCGTCCAATCGTAGGCGAAACATCGAAAAGTCACTCTAATTTATTACGAAGGCAGGAATAATTGCTATAATAACCAGTATAATAATATACGAAAAAGTAAAACTTTATTGGAATACGTTGTGTTATAGAATCAACTGTTTACTTCATCAAAACAATTTATGTCAGGTTTGAACAAAATGACGATAAGGGCGGTGGAAGTCAATACATTTTGTATAGTTTTATTGTATAGATTTTTTTTGTTCTTCTTTCTTATATTTGGTCATTGGGTTCTCTGTTTGGCTGACGGGCTCAAGCCAAGTCAGCACAAACGCTATTACCATTGTGCATTAAGGAATGACCTGACAATGTTACATGTTTTCAAAATCACTGACTTCTGAATGTTTTTTGTGTATGTTTGTGTTGAGTCCTAATTGTACTAAGTGTGGTGTGAATGTTATTGGTGTAAGGCCTGTGGCTGATATGAGGAGGGGGACAATGATGACTTTTTCTTGTTTCCATAGCCTTTTTATTTCTGCTGCAAGGTCTGTGTATTTGCAGATTTTTTTTGTGTATTTCGTTTAGATGTTTGTGTCGTCGAAGACAGCTATGTCAATTAGATAGGTGCCTTTTTCTTTTTTGCACTGAAAAGTGTGTCTATTGGCAGGGACTGTTTTATCTATAGGAATACTAATGTCCTAGTAGAGCTTGTAATCTTTATTTTCAAGTATGGATGTTGATGTGTATTCGTAGTAGGGATCTATATTTTTTATGAGTTTGTATGTTGTGGCTAGTGCTTGGTGAACTACTTTTGTCGGTGAGTCATGTTTGGCTGTGTATTTCATTCGGGATAATATTTTACATCCGCTTGTTATGTGTTCGATCGTTTCTTTATGCTGGTGGCATTTCCTGCATCTGTCTTCAGTAACAGTTGGGTCTTTGATGATATGCTTTTGGTAGTTTCTGGTTAATATGACTTTATCCTGGATGGCAAGTAAGAAGCCTTCTGTTTCAGGGAATAGCTGCCCATCCTGTAACCAGGTGTATGATTGTTTTTTATTTACGTGGTCTTGTTCTATGTAGTATCTGTGTTTTCGGTAAAGTGTTTTTTCTGACCACGTTTTCGTCTTTTCCTGTTTTAATTGGGTGTGACTGTGTGTGTCCGCAGGGTGATCTGCCCGGGATAAGTCGAAAGGTATGTAGTTTTTTGTCTGCTTTCACTGTTGCTGTGTGGAGGCTGATTTGCTTGCTGTGAAAGAATTTCCTAAGTGCTTGTATTTGTTTTGTGTGTAATGATCTGATGTCTGTGATTCCTCTTCCACCTGCCTTTCTCTCGATGATAAGTCTTTGCCCTTCTTGCAATAGAGTAATGGCTTGTACAATTTCGTCCGGGGTAGTATCCATTTTCCGATGACGTAATTAATGAACAGGTATATCAGAGATGTTGACGGTTCAAGTTCCGATAAAGAAATGATAGGAAAATGCAGTTTTAGAGGGATGAATAGCGCGCAACGAGTACGTTGCCGAGCGAGCAAAAACGGTTCTATCAAGTAAACCCAAATGTTTTTGGTATTATTGGAAAGAGTAGAAAATCAGCATTCTAATAACACCAAAAATAATACCACTGTTTGAAAATTAAGTTCAAGGATCGATGTTAAATGAAGCAAAATCGTTTAAGACGATTTTTTTTGCTCACCAGTGTATATAATTTTTGTAACTTACCAATGATGGTGATGGCTCCTTTGGCCGTAACTGCTACAACTTCGTCCATGATAGCTTTGGTTCCGTGGGAGAATTTCTCAAACTCAAAAACACCAGCGGGCCTACAAAAAAAAAAATAAAAAGAATTAATATAATAATGAAGTGTAGTAATGTGACTTACGAGGCTGGTTTAAGAAGTCCGTGCAAAGTCCGAGAGATGGCACCACCGGCGCGTATCGAGGTCATGTTTAGTTAGTAGCATCTCTTGAATGAACGCACACCAAGTTTCAGCAATATTGGTCTATTTCTTTGTGTTTGGCATTCGTGTGAATCAAAGAAGTCGAGTGATTTTCAAGAAATGGACGAAAAAGAATTTCGTGTGGTGATTAAACATTACTTTATGAAAGGCAAAACGCCTCAGGAGACTAAAGAGAAGCTTGATAAACATTATGGTGACTCTGCACCTTCGATTAGAACAGTTTATAACTGGTTTCAAAATTTTCGGACTGGCCATATGGGCACAAGTGACGCTGAACGTTCTGGACGGCCTGTGGAGGTTACGACTTTTCCATCACGACAACGCACCAGCACACACCTCAGCAGTTGTGGTCGCAAAATTAATGGAAATAGGATTCCAACTCGTTTCACATCCCCCCTATTCTCCAGACTTGGCTCCCTCGGACTACTATTTGTTTCCCAATTTGAAGAAATGGCTGGCGGGACAAAGATTTTATTCAAACGAGGAGGTGATTGCAGACACTAATGGATATTTTGCAGACTTGGACAAATCCTATTATTCGGAAGGGATCAACAAACTAGAACATCGTTGGACGAAGTGTATAAGCCTAAAAGGAGACTATGTCGAAAAATAAAAAAGGTTTACCCCAAACACATAAGTAGTTTTTATTTTTGCACGGACTTTTCAAACCAGCCTTGTACATGCAGGGAAAAAATTTGGAAATTTATTTTCCACAATTTAATTTCATTATTATTATCAATTATTTTCTTACCCGTTCCATACAATTACTTTAGCTCTTCTGATCGGTTCCTGGAATAGTTCGACTGTCTTCGGGCCAATATCCAGTCCCATCCATCCATCTGGAATACCATTTTCGACAGTGGCAGAACTAGGCTACAAAACAATTACATTTTTAGTTAAATAATATTATTTGATTTCACCATGTAGATGTAGGATCAATTAGGCTTAGTTGATCAATGGATTGGAAAACTTGGTAAATCACTTTACCCATTTTTTGATCTGTTAATATACGAGTGTTGCATGATAAGAACCTGGCCTCGGCCAAAGATGGCGCGCTATTACTATTTAAAAAATTATATTTTTCGTAATCAGAACCTTTTACAAAATATTATAAGAAGCTACTAACAGAAGACAGACAAAAATTCCAGGAAGAGAACCCTGAAGAAGAACAGAATAAGGAAAAAAAAGAGATAGAACTAAGCTATGAAGAAGTAAAGAAGACAATAAAAACACTCAAAAATAATAAATCTGCAGGGCCTGGGGGTGTGGTAAATGAAATGATTAAGTACGGTTTAATAAATTACATCGAATGCTGAGAAACATGTTCCACAGAGCGATAAATGGAGAAAAAATACCAGAAGAATGGTCAAAAGCCTATATAGTATCTATATTTAAAAAGGGAGACCGCAGAAAATGCCCAAACTATAGAGGCCTAAGCATAATATCGAATATGGGACGTTTGTATGGAAAAATTATTAAAAATATCATAGAGGAAAGTATAAAAGGAAAAATTGGAGAAGACCAAGCAGGCTTTACGGCCGAAAAATCATGTATAGACCACATATATACTATAAAACAAACAATGGAAAAAAAAAACTGGCAAAGAATAGAGAAGTTCATTTAGCCTTCATAGACATAAGAAAGGCCTGTGACTCAGTACCAAGACAAAGATTATGGAACGCAATAAAAGAAATAGGCATGGACAAAGAACTAATATACGCAGTAAAAGCTCTCTACGAAAACAACACAGTGAATATAAAAATAGGACATAAAATAGGGAAGAGACTCCAAACATCAAAAGGCCTATTACAAGGATGCTCTACACTATTCAAAATATACCTTGAACAAACATTAAAAAAAATGCAAGCAAAAATGTAGTGGAATGGGAGTCCCAGTACGAGAAGATTACTTATATACTCTAAGTTTCGCAGACGACCAAGTAATCATAGCGCAAGATGAGGAAGACCTCAGTTATATGGTAAGAAAACTGAAAGAAGAATACACTAAAGCAGGATTAGCAGTAAACTTTGATAAAACGGAATATCTAACAACAAAGGAGGGAAACGTGGAGAATCTAGAAGTCGATAACGAAACAATAATCAAAGGAACCGATAGATTTAAATATTTAGGAACCATCATTTCAAAAAAACGCAACATCAGAAGAAGAGATTAAAGCTAGATTAGGACAAGACAATTAAATTCGATCCTGTGGGACAAGCACATTACAACGAGAAACAAAACACGCATATACAAATCAATAATACAAAGCATAATGACATACGGATCAGAAACATAGACGATCAACAAAAGAAATAAATCTAAAATTAACGCGGTAGAGATGGAGTATTGGAGAAGATGTTGTAGAGTGACACATATGGAGAGAATAACAAATGAAGAAATAAGAAGCAGAATGAACATCAAAGAGAACGCAATAAACACCATTGAAGGAAAACGATTAAAATGGTATGGACTCATAAGATGGAGCGAAGATAATAGGTGGATAAAGAAAATAACGGAGTGGAGCCTTATAGGGAGAAGAAAAAGAGGAAGACCCAGACGATCGTGGAGAGACGATGTGGACGAGGCTATGGAGGACAGGGGTCTAACAGATGGAGATTGGGCAGATAGAAACGGATGGAATCAAAGGCTGAGAGAAGGAAGACAGCGTCAGCTGTAGAAAATCCTTATATATATATATATATATATATATATATATATATATATATATATTATATATATATTTATATATATATATATATATATATCCCATGGATAAACTACGAGAAAAACGAAACAAAATAAACTATTATAGAGACTGGAACAGTAGAATAGGCAAAGATATACATAAAGGACTGAGATGTAGAGGAACACATATGGGGAAAACGAAATAAACAGAAATGGAAATAGAATTATAACAATTTTGTACAGCAAATGAACTGAAAATTGGAAACTTCTTCCGAGTACAAGAACAAGAGGATAGATACACATCCGTGGCATAAGAAAGACAAGCAAGGAGCATCATAGACTACATAGTGTGTACAACGGAAATGGAGGAAGATGTAGAAGAAGCAAAAGTAGAATCACAAGCAGAAATGGATACACAACACAGACTAGCAATAGGAAGACTAAAAAATTTTAAACTAAACACAGAGAGAACAAAAAAATACACTCGAATAGATGTAAAGAAATTATCAAAAGATGAAAATAAGGGTTAATACATGAAAAGGATAGAAACAAAAATAAATAGGTTGGAGGAAACAAATAGAAGATGGACACTAGATAACAGATGGCAAGCATTAAAAGAAATTTTAATTAACACGGGAAGGGAAGTTTGTGGATATAGGATAATAAATACTGGAAGGAAAAGAACAAGGTGGTGGACAAAAGAACTTAAACTGGCAGTACAAGACAAAAAATAAGCATAGAAAAAATATATACTTACCAAAGAGCTAAAAGACAAGGAAATATACGACTGGAAACGAAGAGAAACAAAAGAATTAATGAAGAAAGGCAAACAACAAACATGGGAAGATTTTTGAAAGGAATTAAATGAAGGACACAAAGATAACAATCGAAAATTCTGGAGCACCATCAGGTCTAAGGGAGAAAAGAAAGAAGGTAGATTCTGGCGTAAGGGATGCAAATAACATAAATTGTATTTTTTAGATGGAATACAGAAGATAAAAAAACGTTAGAGTTAAAAGAAGATTATGTTGAAAAATAAAATAAATTGTATATGTAAAAATATTTATTTCTTGTCAATGCCAGGTACTTATACAACCCTCATATTCAACCTAAAAAATGTTAATTTTGTTAATTACCTCAGCGTGTTCGTCAAACTTCTGGGCAGTGATGAAATCCACAGGCAAATGAATTTGAACGTTGTTCTTTTTAGCTTTTTCTATAAGTTTGCCAACTATTTTTGCCCCTTCGGCGTCATAAAGGGAAGTACCAATCTGTAACAAACAAAAAAATATTAAAATTGTTTTGATAAATCGTTAATAATGTCAAAAAAATTTACGCTGCATTACACAATACTGTACAAAATTCACTCCGAAATAAGAGACCACACGACGCCTTCACATCTCAACGTAAGTTGATACTTTAAAAATATTCGTATCATCCGCATAAGCTATAAGGAAGATCAACAATAATTTTATTGGAGGTTATACAAAAAATTATAAATAACAGTGACCCTAAGATTAAACCTTGAGGAATTCCCACACATACCTCGGTACCAACACCCAAAGAAATGATGTGAACTTCCGCTAAAGTATGGCTGGAACCACAGTGGTGAAACTTTACGCCATATCTTGATGTTTAGTAAGGCAAGACTTTGTGCTGTAGACAGCTAAACGCCTTTAAACACACGTTTTTATTTCTAACTATGTAGCGTTTACTTTTACAGTTTTTCTTTCTTTTACATTACGCGATTTTTACCAGTATATCACAAAATTTGCTAAGAGCATTACCATCTCAATTTAATTACATTTTCAGAGAAATGTTCCTACCCAGAAGGTCTCTTTTTTTTTACCTTGAATATATTTTTTACAGTTTTTCTATATTAATAATAGTATGTAATGGGGTATATTTCCTTTTTGTAGTCTAGTGGTCACCTGGACAGAGCACCGGGCTAACGCGTCAGTGTTAGAGGTGATGAATGTGAAAACTAGGTTACTCAAACGTGTAAACCAAGCCTACCTTACATATTTTGGTCACATCGCGAGAAGAAACTGGTGGTCTAAGGAAAAGTCAGTGGCCGAAGATCAAGAGGCAGATCTCCTACAAGATGGATAGACCAACTGTTACTCCTTATTGGAAAAACTCTGCATGAGGCGGGCCAAATGGCCTTAGACCGAAAGATCTGGAGCGACCAAGTATGAAGAACCAGCTCATGAGTAGTCACCGAGTCCTACCAAGGGCAATAGGACAGAGGAAGATAAGGTCGGTACATCTGTTTGGTTATAAATATTTTTTTGCCCTTTTAAGGGAACATTACACATTCTCGGGTCGAAAAAATCGTCTTTGTAGGCAGTATTCTGTTGGAAAGTATTATACTATATTTCAATAATATTCTCTAACCTTTCAAAGTTATAAACGATTGCAGTGCCAAGTGTAAGGCAGGCCAAATCGACCGCGCGGCGTGCCAACTTACCTTTCGGCCGTTTACAAAGATTTTTCTCACCTGTGTCGAACATCTGCTGCTACTTTTATGATTCTAAGAAAGATAGAAGCAGGTAAAAGGAGGGCTTACTATAATGGCTATAATATCTTTTCAGTCTCGCGCAAAACTGTAGCTCCAAAGTAAACGGTACGCTGACCTGCTCAGTTCAAAAATATCGTTCGCAGGGCTAACATCGCTCAGTAAAGGTCTCAGTTAATATTGTGCAAAATGGATAAAAAATGTGGGAAATTTAGTTCGAAGGCCACGTAAAAGGTAGTTTTATGGTAATCAATTTTCAGATGAAAGTAATTCTAATTTTGCCGGTACATCTACAAAAAAAAAATTATAAAAACTTCTGTAGAGTACTATAGAGGACTATTAATTCTAGTTATATTGGTGAATTCAAAAATTTACGCACAGAATTGTATGTTTTCAAAATAACAGTTTTTTTAAATGATGTATGTATGGATGTAAATATGTTTAGTTTTTGTGCAAATGAGGTGGGAGTAGTTCCGATTAGTAGTATGATATCTTGTCTTGAATTTTTCTTGTTTCCAGTTTTTTTTTTTGATAGCTAGCAATGAATATTTTTCTGTTTTCTATTCTTCTTTTTATTTTACGTTACTGTCACATGGTATAGCAAAGTCTATATTTTTTTCTTCTTCAAGTATATATAATGTTAGGTCTCTATGTATCATTGTTCTATCTGTATATATCGTGATGTACTAGTACATCTTTATGTTGGCTTTTTCTAAGATTGGTTTGGCTTACACTTATAGTATGGAATTTTTTCCGATATTAATTTGTGCTGCCATACTATTTGTTGGTGCAGTACTTTTGCTGCTGTGTCTATGTAGTCTGTACCGGCATTAATTACATCCTTAGTAATATGTTTTCGATAACTTAGAATTCCTATCCCTTGATCTTGTGCGGTTAATGCATATCCTTCAGTTTCAGGATGTAGATATGAATGGTCTAGACATGCATTTGACTGATGTTTGTTGATCTGTGGTTGCGTATAGTGTTGTAGTGTCGACCATGGAGTACCAACTACTCAACTTTACAACAAAAGTCGAGGTGCAAAGTTTGTGATGGAGACGTGAAATTTTTCAAACGAACCGAAAGAGGAGTAGGTTTTAAGTTTTGTGTTGCGTGTGAATGCGGCGATACACTAATTGACTCTATCCCCAAAATTGAGAAATCATATGAAATTAATAAACTTTTATTTTTATAATGGGATTACTCGGCTGTAGAATCGCTAAAATGAACAATTTTTGCGGCCTCATGGATTTAGGAACGGGCTTTTATGAAATAATTTAATCACAGAGAGACGAAAGAACATTTGAGAACGAGGCGTCTGAGGAGTCGGAAGGAATTTTGTATGCAGCAGGCATAGCTGATTGAACGTAAGTAGTATTTATATGTGAAAATTCGTTTGTCAAAATCGGCGTGCACGATAACTTAAAAACCATGTAAACGATCGGTCTGAAACTTTAACTAGCCTAACTAGAATAAAAAAGATTGGCTAATTTTTTCTTCAATTTTTAATGTCTTTTTTTTTACGAAAAAAAATGCTATTTTTGAGATTACCAACTTTGGAGGTCCACCATTTTGTGAATTTATGGTCAAACAAAATAATCGTAGTCTATACTGGGGCCATAGTCATACTTTTTCTAAGGATATTTTTTTTTTCAGGCGTTCCAGTGAGTCGCAGTCGTGCACGCTTGCAGATCAAAATTTTCAAAATGGCTTCCATGAGGCTGCAAAAAACCCTATAAAAAATCATCTAAAAAATTATGTAAAATTTTTTTTCTCGTATTTGAAGAATTTAAAATATATGCCAGAAAAATTACGGACGGATTTTTTTTATTAATCTATCAGTCCCATAGAAATTATTAAAATTTTAGACCGAGAAAGTATAATATTTCCTTTTTATAGTCCAGTATAAGGTCAGTACATCTGTTTGGTTATAAATATTTTTGTGCTTTTTTAAGTTTTCGATTTCTGCTCGATTTCCAATGGTACTAAAGGATATACCTTTATCAACGTTGGAACCAAGGCGACGGATTTCGGCAGGCAGATCGGCTGCAGTGCGGGATCAGCTTTCCATAGAGAGCGTCGAATGATAGATGTGACGTTGTATCCCAGAATCGCAATTTTCTCTGCCATTTTTGGGTTAGAAAACGCTCCTATGGGTAAATTCCTGTTTTCTCTTTTGGACTATTTCGACCCCTTTCCATAAATCCTTTAATAAAGCGTGCGTATTTTAAAAAAACTTAGTCCCCTTAAAGTTTTAAATTTCGCAGGAAGCTGTCGGCCTATTATTATTATTATTATACCTCTAGATACTAGGATGTCACCTCAGAATATACCTAAACCTTTAAAACAACGTACCAGTACGATTTTTTACGAAAATGTCACTGCCAAAATCTCGTTTCCAAGTACTGTCATTAAAAAGTCGCCTTATGTAGAGTAAAAAACCCGGAAAGCAATCAGAAACTGAATAGATTTTTTTTAGGAAATTACAGTAAAGATGCAACGTCAACACATTTTGATAGAGAGGCCCGTTATTTTAAGCGAAAACAGAAAAAATGTTATTCCTCACGGCCGGCCTCTGACTGCCATTGGTACTGTGAGATCGGCCAGGCCGTTTTTCGTACCGAAACGAGTGAAACGTACGTATAACATACATAAAATAATATAAAATGTCCCTTGTCCGTAAATTATCATTACAGTGCTAAACATGCACGAGATAGTTATTACATCATTAGCTTATTCTATCCATAGTCGGTTGTAAGCCTCCCCAAGCGGTCTGTAATGAGCTCTGTTTGCTTTTGGCATCCAATCGTGTCCCGGTCATCTTTTTATATCGTCCTTCCATTTTGTCTGTGGTCTACCTCTACCTCTTTTATGTTCTCTACGCCTCTATTTCAACCATCCGGCGTGTCCGTGTTATCATTCATTCTTGGGATATGCCCGCCCAATTCCACCTTAATATATATATTCGTTGTATTACATCTTTCACGTCTGACCTTCTTCCTATCTCGATGTTAAGCCCAATAGAGTCCTTAGAGTCCAATATTTAGAATTTTTCTTTCCATTGCTTTTTGGGTTACCTGGAGTTTATTTATTATAGTTATTTAAAGCATATATTATATATATATATATATATATATATATATATATATATATATATATATATATACATACAGTACAATCCCGATTATCCGAATCGCGATTATCTGAAATCCGGCTTATCCGAAACACACTGTTAAAAAGCAAATTGTATTCCCATTAAACGAAAAAAACTCCATTATTCGAAACAGACGATGAGTGGTTTCCTTAGCGCGTCGGGGAGTCCTCGACGTCTAGAATTTCACCGCTGTCTATGTTTTGGTTAGTCGACGAGTTACGCATTACGTCTATTATTATCGCAGAGGTAATAGCACAGTAAACATACTACAGTAGCGAAACTGAGCTCCAATTTTGTGACGAGATTCTGACGGCGCGTGCGTCGACGGGTCCTTTTTCAAAATGGCCGCTCGATCTCGGAATGTGTCTTTGGAAATATATTGTCCATCGTTTCTTGATGTGACTGCAGTTTATATGAATATAAAGACAGAAGGAAAAGAGAGTTTGTAGAAAAAGAGAATTAAAAACGTTTGTAAGTGAAGAGAACCGAAAAGGTTGAGAAACAATTTATATAATCATGGGGAAAGGAGGTTATTGTTGTGCCGTTGAGAATTGCAATATTCCATATAATTATTTTCAGAAATTATTTGCTCGAGTCACACTTTTTTATGCTCTAAAATTTGCAAATAAGAAATTTCTAACTCAATCAGGGCGCGCTAAGACTATTATTCTAAATCATAACTAAATTTAATTATGCTTTATTTACATCACATGTAATCATCAACAGTATTATCCGTCAAAGTTTAAGTTGCTGCATTAATGATTTTTTTTTGCAGTTCCTCTGTTTTTAGTTCAAACTATGATTTCATAGAAATCATGGTATGCGATTAAAGTTGTTGGAGTTGTTGATTATTTTAATAAATCTCTATTGCTTGCTTTCACAAGACAACTTTTCACTATCTTAAATGCATTTTTGAAAAAATACATATGCATGAAACAATATTATCATTACTAATGTACATTTTCTTTAGGCGTATTTGCTCAAGAGACGGCCTTCCAGGGAACCTTGATTGATTTAATAAAACGTTCGTATTGGTAGAGTGATTTGGTCATTAAAGCTTGAAATTTATTTCTAAACTTAGTTCGGCTGGTTATTTAAA
The DNA here is from genome assembly GCA_019049505.1 of Pachyrhynchus sulphureomaculatus. Taxonomy (NCBI): domain Eukaryota; kingdom Metazoa; phylum Arthropoda; class Insecta; order Coleoptera; family Curculionidae; genus Pachyrhynchus; species Pachyrhynchus sulphureomaculatus. The sequence goes on from CM032448.1 coordinate 5,689,930, forward strand.
AATCCTGACGTGATTGCTCAATTCTGACCTCAGATTCGGTTTCAGCGCCCAAAAATACATATAGGTATAGTGATCTGTTCGGTAGTGAAAAACTTTTTTTGTGTGCCTGTGTAATTTTTTTATGATTAATAAATAATCCTCAAAATTCTGGTTTTCAAAAAGATTTATTTTTGTGTAAACTAGTATTCAGTTATTTAAAACTATTTATATTTAATAAATTATAAATAAAACATATTATTTTTTTCTAAAAGATGTATTCTCAAGAGGTGTCTAGTTTTCAATAACTTCATCTGAATTGTTTGACACACCTTTTGTAATAATAAACCTGATAAATTTAACACTGTTTAATTGCAACTACAATTAATACTCTGAAAGTGACTTTTTTTTTTTCTATTTTTCTCTATAAATTACATTGCTCCTTTTTCATGCCAATCTTTCAAAAATTCCTGTGAATATATTGTAAGGAATACAGAACCTATAACAACATATTTATTATTTTCAAATTTTAGACAGTATATTTTATTTTCTTATAAGCTGGGTTTGAAAGTTTAAATATTAAGTGTTGTGTTGAGATCACAAAACCACTGGGGAATGGGATTATTGAAATAACTGATATAAATGGATTATTGCATCAAATATGCTATTAAAATAAGAAAAATTTTAATGTGATTCCAAAGAAATTTTTGTAATATGATTTTGTCAGACGATGTGTGCCGGAGGGTAAAATATTCTGAAAATAAGTTCGTTCGTTAAATGGACAGTACACCTAATCAAAGTCCATTTTGATGGTAATTATGGTTACTATTAAAATTTTAAAGATTTAGTTACCTGTTATTAATATTCCTCCTATAAAGAACTTATTTCTATTGTTGTATACCTATACTATAAATTAAATATAGTTATTTTCCTTTTAAACTGTAATTGACAATACTCTGTATATATGAGTCAATCATTTCTCCTAATGAAGCTAATATGGTTAGCGAAACGCGCGTCGAGTGCAAAAATAAAGTGTTTGGTGTAGTGGTGATATATACTGAGTAGTGTCATTGTGCCAAAGATTCCACATTCCCAATATAGTTGTAATTGACAAGTCAGCTTGGTCATAACTAAGTACTGTATGTAACTATAATTAGAAAATTACTGTATTCACTCTTTGATCTAAATATTAATTCATTGTAAATAAAAGCAAGTGTTAATTACATTATCAAAAAGCAATAGAATAACAGAACATAGAAAGGTATAGAACCTCTAAGAATCATTCACATAGAAAATAGAGGTCTATACATATACGTTCATAATTCATTAATAATATTATATTAACCTTTCTCGAAGTTACACAATACAGTTTTGTAGTTTAAGGAAAAATAAGTACCAAAAAAGTAGATACAGTGTTTTTTAATTAACGAGAGATCTATCACACCAAACAACACAACACTACACTACTTAGAAAAAAATGCTCTTATTTTAGAAGATGTTGACATCTTAGTAATGACAATTAAGATTAAATTAATTTAGTCCTTAAAAAACATCTTTAATCACAAATTTACTCGAAAAATGATGTAAATAAAACTTTAACCTCAAACAGTGATGTTTAACTTTGATAGACTTCTGAATTTTTGGATAAGGTTATCAAAAACTGTAGTTGAATATGAAGAATTCATCAAATACCTTCCTATCAAGTTTTTCACCTATATTCAGTTCTTTTCTAACAAAGTGCTTCATTCTTTTTGTTTTTTTTTTATATTACTCATGCTGCGTTAACTTTTATATTACTCATGCTGCGTTAACTTTTATATTACTCATGCTGTATTAAATAACAAATCAAAAATTTTCAAACATTTCTATATTTATAATTTTGAATGATAAAACTTTGCACAACTTTATTTGTATTTCAAATCTCGCGCTGGTCCACTTTTAACATGGCGGATTGGCACGTGACCTTCTAAAAACGAACCCGATTTTCCTATGCGATTATACTTGAGTTTCGCTACTGTATAGTGTGTTTACTGTGGTAATAGTTTCGTTTTAATAGATATTTTATAAAATAGAGCGTCATAATAATAAGCGGAAACGTGTTGTTATTACCTTAAAAGAGAAACTTGAAGCAATTCAACATTTAGATAATGGTGAACTTTTTAAAAATTTAGCACAGGATTTAGGTGTAGCCGTAAGTCCTGTTTTTTTTTTGCCTTTCCTATCACTAACAACTTTAATTTTTGTGATCCACATCAGCATGCAACATGCTAGAAAGGTAACGCGTTCTTTGTTTATTTTTCGACCTGGTGCGGTTTTTTCCCGAGAACGAACCAGCGTTTTTTCAGGCAACATTTTCCAATACAGAGCTGATTCATCTGCATTGTATATTTGAGTAGGTCCAAGGTTTAATTCTTTTATCTTATCTGCAAATAAAGTTAGGAAAGGATCGACGGCTCTTTCATCATTGGATAATTTTTCGCCACAAACCTTTAAAGCACGCAAACCATATCTTTTTCTGAAGTTAGAAATCCAGCCTCTGCTAGCTCTAAAATTATCATTCCCGTAGGTTTCAGTGTAAAAACGAGTTTCCATTTCTGGATATTCGGCTTTTCGTAAGGTTTTTGTGACGCCAGGACCGGAATCACATTTGGAAATAAATCTAAAAGAAGTTACACGTCCATAGTGAGTGTCCAAAATTATTTTTAAAATAAATCGTATATACATACCCTTTGATTTTCTCTTGCTTCTTTTTTATATTTGAAATTGTGGATATTCCTACTCCGTATTCATTTGCCAACACTTTTCCGCTTTCACCAAGAACTAGTCTTTCTAATATATCGGACTTTTGTTTTATTGTTAGTGTAATATGTTTTCTTTTAGAAGGCATTTTAATATGTAGGTACATATACGTAAAAAAAACGTTTACATGCTTATATGAACCACATAAAATAAAATAGAACGTAGGTATGTTGTCCTTGTGACACTAAACAAACAACTGCAAAGTCTTTAAACTTTAGACGCGATACGCGATGCGTTGTAGGCAAATCAAAGGCACCTACAGTTTGTGTGAATCCCAGATGTATTAGACTGGAAGTTAGGGGAATCCCCTCACTATTGATTTCAGTTTTCCCTTGTAGTTTAAATTAAGTAGATGTCTAAAAACGCAGGTCCGGATTACCTAGTACTATCAAATCCGGATTATAAAGTACACAACGCAAAAGAAATGTTTGTCCGGATTATTAAAGAAGCCGGTTTAATGGAGATCCGGATTATCGAGGTGGCACTGTATATATATATATATATATATATATATATATATATATATATATATATATATATATATATATATATATATATATATATATATATTTACATTTTCCAACAAAATACTGTATATTAATTTACCCTTGATATTCAAGCAATTTTTCCAGCATCAAGTGCAGAAGAAAACCAAGTCGACAAACACGGTGACACCCTTTCAACTCTCGGCTCAACTTCTTCCATCGCACCCTCTACCATATCAATAGTGGACTACCAAAAGTCTGTCAACGAGACTTTAATGACCATCAACAATAACCTGAGTGTTATGCTTAAAGAGAGCTTCGCTGGCATTGACAGTATATGTCAAAAAGTCAGACTGTGTCTGTTGGAAGCGAACACTATCAAGTAAGTAAGAAAGATCACAAATATGTTCGAAACATAAGTTATCAGGTAAGTTCTCCCACAGCCTATGACAGAAAATTATTTACACGAATCAATTCAAAGTCGTATTTCCATCTCCATAATATTTGGGTATAGCGTTAATGCAAAGAACTGTGCAAGTACGATGCGCTCAAATGAACAAAAATTTACATTAGGTTATAATTTCAGTAATGGCGAGGCCCTCGGCGCAGTGGGTAGAGCAGGGGTGCTCAAACGGTCGATCGCGATCGACAAGTCGATCGCGAGTGCTTTTTGAGTCGATCTCGAGAAAAAAAATTCCGATATAGAACTATTCACAGATTTTGTTTTAGGTAACTAAAACAAAATGTAATGAATAAACTACTAAAATTTATTCGATCCACAATTAGGCCAGAATAACACCCTCATCACTTTCTTTTATCGTAATAACCCCCTGCTAGCGGCAAAAGGCGGCTTTATCAAAGGAACGCGAGGTACTTGTCAAAGAAAAGCCGCGTTTTTGATTCCCGGCGATTTTTCTAGAAACTTCGGGCGGCGTGTTTGACGGGAACATTCGAGACTTCGTTCGCGCCGATATAAATGTTGCGCCTGCAGGAATAGGAGTCAGTCTGAGTTGTAACTTGAAGGCGATACATCGATACAAAGTTTATTAATAAATAGTCCAAAATGAGTGCGGCGAAGAAAAGTAAAACTTATCATTTTATTAACGATTGGGAGGAAGAATTTTTCTTTTGTATGGTGTGCATGTGCATTTGTCTCATTTGCCGTGCGTCAGTTCCAATACCTAAGCGTGGGAACTTAGAGAGGCTTCATAAAACGGTTCATAAAAACTATGAAAAGGATTTTCCGTTACAGAGTGAACTAAGAAAACAAAAAGTACGTGATTTGATAACTTGTTTGAAAAAAGAACAAACCATGTTCACAAGACCAGCCAAACAATCACAAGAAACCATTTGATGATGGGTTGGTTGTGAAGGAGGCATTTATTGAAGCGGGCGAGACTTTATTTGGAGATTTTAAAATAAAACAGAGATTATGTCTGCTATTAGAGAACTTCAGTTATCTCGTCCGACTGTTACAAGGCGTGTTGAACATGATATTATGGAATGTACATACTTTTCTTTACAGTTCGACGAATCCACCGATATGACAGACACTGCCCAGCTGTGTATTTGTATTCGAATGGTATTCAATGACATGTCGGCTAAGGAAGAGTTTTTGACAATGATTCCTCTGAAAGGAAAGACCCGTGGTGAAGATATATATGACGTTTTCTTCAATTTTGTAACAAACTACAAGCTACCAATATATAAACTAGTGTGCATTACAACCAATGGAGCACCAGTAATGACTGGAAACAAAAACAGTTTTGTGGCATTGTGTCGAGCTAATGATGATTTCCCTTCATTTTTCTCCTTCCATTGCATTATACATCAACAAGTTTTGTGTTCAAAAGTTCTAAACATGGAGGAGATTATGGGCATTGCAATAAAAATTGTGAATTCTATCCATGCACGTAGCTTGCAATGACGGCTCTTTAAATTGCAGTTCGAAGATAGTGAGTCAGCTGAACACACTGATTTAGTTCCTGACACGGACGTCAGGTGGTTGAGTCGCGGAAAATTCCTAGAAAGGTTTCAAGAATTATTGCCCGAAATAACAGCTTTTCTGGACGAAAAAGGTGATGACACTCAGATGCTAAAAAACGGAAAATGGCTGACTGATTTGGCATTTTTGATAGACATCACAATGCATTTAAACACCATTAATTTGGAGCTTCAAGGTAAAGGAAAAACTATTATTGAGATGATTAGCGCAACAAACGCATTCAAAAGTAAATTGCAACTTATAATAGATCAACTGAAAAGAAAGGATCTGAAAATTTTCCGTCTTTGAAAGCAAGGATTCCTCAGTTGAATTATGATATTTATGAGGCAGAATTATCAAATATTTTTGGCCAATTCGAAATACGTTTTTATGATTTCAGTAAATTGGCAAATATCGAATCATTTATGAGTTATCCTTTTTCGTGTGAAAACATTGAGGAATTAGCTACTAAAATAGCAAGTCAGTTTAACATGGACTCATGTTGTGTCGAAAATGAGTTAGTGCAGATTATATCAGATATATATCTCAAAGCCACAGCATCTGATACAAAATTCTGGTGTTTTATATCTGAAGATAAATATCCGAATCTAAGGCAAATCGCCCTTCAACTGACGGCAATGTTTGGGTCAACTTACTTGTGCGAGTCTGCATTTTCTGAAATGAAGATAATTATCGACTAACTGACGAACATATGTCATCATGCTTGCGATTAGCACTCGGTAATTACGTACCATCTTATGAAAAGTATGCTGAGGACATGCAGTGCCACGCTTCAACATCCAAAGTCACTCTTTAGTTAAGTTTAGACACTAGAACTCGTTTGTTTTGTAAGAACCAATAAACTCGCAATTTTGAATAATTATGAGTTTTTTCATTGACAGTTTAGAGCAGACCTACACTTACCTTGACTAAAAAAATGCATATTGTGCGGAAAACTAATATCTGTGCCACGATACACCCTACCTAGACGACAATCCTATATCACACTTACTAGCAGCCTCTCAGAGTCGATCGATCTTAGTCTAACAATATTGAGGTAGATCGCCAGCAGTTCAAATTTGAGCACCCCTTAGGTAGAGTAACTCACTGTTGTCATGAGGGTCAGCAGCTCGAGTCCGCCTGTTTGCTCGGGTGTTGTGTTTGTCTTAGATTAACTTAGGTTTAAGGTTTATATTGCATTACTTTATAAATAAATTAACTCATGGCTAAATGAGAGTTTTCTCAAGGCCAAAAAAATTTAAAAAAAGTTCAGTAATAAAATATTGATTTTTTTCCTACAGAAAGACAGAAAATCTAGAACTCCCGCCGTCCGAAAAGTCAGAAACACAAAATGAAGACTTTCATGCACTTAATCCACACGAAGATGTGACAGATCAAAATAACATTATTACCGAAAATTCAAATATACCCGAAGATGCAGAAGATCGGTATCTGACTGTTGCGGATATAGTTGAAGAAAACGAAGAAGAACTTGCCTGTTATGAAGAGGAAGAAGAAAAAGAGATCAAGGAGGAAGTAGCTGATAATGAAAAAGATGACAATACAGAACAAAAGAGTGAAAAACACGAAGAAAACTTAACACCAATGGAAGCAAAAAGGTACGAACAATTACGAAAATATTTACGGTAGCATCGTGTGATGTTCCTCGTTAAATTTTTCGCAAAACAGTGACATTTTATTACAAAAACAAAAAAAAAACGTTTGAAAAAAAAAACAAGAATTGTTCAATAAAAAAATGTGTTTATTTAAAAGTTTCTTGCATCATTCGACATTAAAAAATTGCCATTAAAATCCTAATGATTCGATAATTGATCTATGGGGGTCGAATTCACTCCTTATTTTTACTGAGAAGTCACCGTTTGGAAGTGGGTGCTAATGCCTCCTTGTAAATCTGGAGCATTTTTTAGCGTTCAAATTGTAGGTAAAGATGAAGAGAAACTTTTTCCTGGGAGACATGCCCAAACAGGTTGTTTCACGATGCGCTGAACGAATCGGTTAGTGGAAATTGACCAGGCTCGCGGGGTGATTAGATAACTCAAAAATGAAGCTTCGTCGGAAAAAATTACATTGCTCCAGTCGCGATCTATGTTTTCCTCAGCCCACGTGAATCGTTTCTCTCTTGTTTTTCGCTCAGTAATGGTGTTTTGATTGTACTCCGCTACTGTAAATCGTTAGCCAGGAGATGCTTTAGTTAACTGAGGATTTCAGGCAACCATGTTAATACCATTTTTTCGTGTCCTTGTCCGACATTTCTCTTCTCGAACCACATTCTAGTAGATTGAGAGTATCGTTTCAACCACTTGCTAACCAATGCCCTCGTCTTGCTCCTATACTTAGCAATCGCTGTAGGCGTTGTCTTCGGACCATTTGGATAATTACATAGGCACAAAACCTCGAAGCGTATGCAGCACTCATGTTCCATAATGCCCTATTGTGGTGACTCTGCATTGATTTTACTCACGAAGTTACATGTACAAAACTTTATCGGACAGTCATCAATAAAATACACACAAAAATCCCACAACTCTCAAGTCTAAAGTGCCGGGGTTAAGTTTGGGATGAGTAAGTTTGGGATGAGTAAGCCGAAGACCCCCAATCGCAGGAGACACCCTTACTTCTTCTTTTTCGAGTGCCAGTCCTATCGGAGATTAGAAATCATCTCACTTTATTTGTTGTTCAATTGAGCTGCAACCAAACCAGTGGCGCAAGTTACGCAACCACGATATTCTTCTTCGTCCAACATTTCTCTTCCCTTTAATTTTGCCCTGCATAATATTCCGCAACAGTGAATACCTTTCTCCCCTCAACACATGTCCCAAATATTCCAGCTTCCTTTTTTTAATAGTGTTCATTAGTTCTGGGGCTTTGTTTAGTCTTTGGAGAATCTCGTTATTGGTTACCCTATCAATCCATGACACTTTCAGAATCCGCCGATAACACCACATCTCAAAAGCTTCAATACTTTTTGTATTATTCCGCTTCAAAGTCCATGCTTCCACTCCATAAAGAAGCGTTAAGAAGACATAACAACGCAACATTCGTAACCGCAGTACCAGGCTTAGATCTCGATTGCAAAAGAGTTTTCTCATTCTATTAAAGCTTGTTTTTGATATCTCTATTCGGATTTTAATCTCCTTTGTCTAATCTGTGTTCTCGTTCAGTCATGTTCCCAAGTATTTGTAGCAATTGACTTTCTCAACACTTATGTTATTAACCAGAAGACGATCCTGGTTATTTTCAGATTTTGCCATCACCATAAATTTCGTTTTCTTTAGATTTATCTTTAGATCAAATTTATTGCAGTTGTTATTTAACCGCTCAACAAGATGTTGTAGGTCTTCTAAACTTTCTGCTAGCAGAACTGTGTCATCGGCATATCTTACATTATTCAGGGTTTCACCGTTTACCATTATGCCTTCCTGACATACACTCTCGCTATAGATATTAAACAAAAGGGGTGATAGTATGCAGCCCTGACATACTCCCCGGCGGATTTCTATCTCTTCCGTAATCATGTCATCACTTTTACTCTCGCTGTCTGGTTCCAATATAGATTGCATATGATGCGGGTATCTAGATCATCGATATTTTTATCTTTGAGGATTCTCTTTAATTGATCATGTCGAACCTTATCGAATGCCTTTTCAAAGTCTATAAAGCAAATGTACAGCTCCTGATTCATGTCCATGCATCTCTGTGACAACACGTTTATCGCAAATAGGGCTTCGCGTGTGCCCATTCCTTTTCTGAATCCCATTTGGATCTCACTAATATCCATTTCAACCTTTTTGTAAATCCGATTGTGTATTATCTTTAGAGAGAGCTTTAAGGTATGACTCATAAGAGATATAGTCCTATGGTCACTACATTCTTTAGCGTTTGCTTTTTTCGGGATTGCCACAAAAGTGGACTGAAGCCAATCCTTGGGTATTATACCAGTTTTATATATTAAGTTGAACAGTTTTAGGAGAATTGAGATTGAATCGTCATTCATCAGTTTTAACAGCTCAACCGGTATATCGTCAGGTCCGGCTGCTTTACCCTTCTTTGCATGTTTTAGGGCGTACTCTAATTCCTCTCTCATTATATCCGGGCCAGTATCGTTCAGGAGATCGTCTGATGTTGCACTTCGCTGTTCATTATTAAAAAGGTCTTCAATATATTCTTTCCATCTTTGTACTTTTTTATTCATATCTGTTATGAGAGTACCGTTTTTGTCTTCAAGTTGTCTAGTGATTTGATGTTCTTACCCCTGTCATTTCCTTTATCTTGTTGTGTACGTTTAGCGAGTCGTATTTTTTGTTCAGTTCTTCAATTTCTTCACATCGTTCCGACAACCATTTCTGTTTTGCCTCTCTGATTTTTTATTTTATTGTCCTATCTATATTCTTATACACAGCATTGTTGTTTTTGTTTTTCTTCCTTTCATTTATTAGAGACAATATTTCCTCTGTCATACATTCTTTGTGTTACCTTTTTGTCGACTTCAAGTGCTGCTTTGCGGTCTCTGTTACTGACTGTTTAAAGTTCTTCCATTGTAGATGGACGTCATTTGAGTCTTTGTTGGCCTGTTTTATGCTATCTATGTTTTTGTTTAATGAATCTGCTGTTTTAGACTTCGTTTGTGGATCTCTCAATCTGTGTGTGTCAGTTTCCTTTTTGTTAGTTGTTTTTATCTTCTTGTACTTCATTTTTATACTAGCGCATACGGGATTGTGGTCGGACTCAATGTCAGCTCCAGGGTATGTTTTCGCTAAGATAATCGAATTTCGAAAGCGCCGTCTAACCAGTATGAAGTCAATTTGATTCCTGACTACATTATCCTTTCTATCCATAGGTGACTTCCATGTATATAGTCTACGGTGAGGTAGTTTGAAAAAGGTGTTTATAATTACAAGGTCTTCCGTCTGACAGAATTGAACCAATCGGTCTCCTCGTTCATTTCTCTCTCCTAGACCGTATTTTCCCACAATTGGGTCCACAGTGTCCTGTGGCATTAAAGTCGCCTATTATAATGGTTAAATAATGTTTTTCAAGTGACTTTAAAATTTCGTCAAGTTCGGAGTAGAACATCTCTATTTCATCTTCGTCTTTATCAGCTCTAGGGACATATACCTGTACAATGTTTTTACTTTCATTAATTTTTTCAGAACTCCAAGCCTTACTCCATTTTTCACAGTCATAACCCCGAACACCCAATCAGGTTGCTCCTCTGCCACAATAATCAAATCCAGATCGTCAAAGCTCGGCCTATGTCGCCGCAAAGATTTTCAAACAAAGATGCGCGAAGTAGAAAAACTACAAGATTACGAACAGTTTTTGACCAGTATGGTGGAGGGAATAAATAGAGAGATCGACGAGTGTTATGCGAAGTTTCCAAAAACGCCAACACAGACTAGGGATGATGAGGACAAAAGCAGATCTAAAAAGAAAAATAAGCAAGACGAAAAAAAGGTAAACGAGTTTGAAAATGTCTGTTGTCTCTTTTAGTTTCCAATCTTCAATTCCACGATGATGAGTTTTTTCGAGAGTTACGGCTGACGATTGGTTAGACACAACTTTCAGTTTCAGCGATGTTCATAATTTTTTACATACATGATATACACAATACATAAAAAAAAAGATAAACCAAGGGGAAAAAAATTAACACACCAAGCTTCGCACATTATGCGAATGGCAGTGATTTAGTAGTACAGGGTGAGTCAACGATAAAGTACCATAAAGTTCATTATCTCATTTGTTTCGGGAATGACGAAAAAATGTAACATACAATAGTTTTAGGGAATGTTAAGGTGCACAGTTTAAAATTATTTGCAGGTTTATAGGGTACTTTAAAAAAGTGTAGCCGATATAACATATATTTTTTTAAATGGAACATCTTATTTTTTAATTTATTTTTAAATTCTGCGTAAAATTTTATACCTTTTTTTTATTAATAATGTTATATATCTAAACCTAGTAGTTTTTCTAATATTTCATTAAAAAAAAAAATACTAGTGTTCAGTTTTGTAAAAAATTGCCAGTAGCGTCATTGTTTCTAAAGGTGGAATACTCATAATTGGTACGAGCGTTCTATAGAGATGAAAAAAACAGATATATGTAAAGAGATTTGAATTAGATGCTACAGGGTGTTCAAAATAAATTTATACATTTCGACTATTTTAGATTGAAAAATCTCAAATTTTTTAAATGGCACATCCTGTATATTATTACTTTTTCTGATAGATTTTACAAAACCCTCCAACTTTTATTAACTATGATATATACAGTCCCTGGTCAAATTATTAGACGCACTGCAAGATTTCATGTAAAATATTAATTACCGAGTGATATTGTACCGTTTTATTATTTTAAATTGATTTGTTTTTTATTTTTATATTATCCAATCAATTACCTACCTACATAAATAAAACAGCATTAATTTAGAAAAGCATAAGTTTATTAAGTTTTAAAGAAAAGTGAAATTAATGTTAGTAAAAGTCAATATTTAGTTGAGCCACCTTTAGCCGCTATCAAAGCTTTAATTCTGCGCGGCATGCTATCAATGCAAGATTGTACTGTCTCCTGCATTTGACGATGATGATTCCACACATGAATAATCTTTTCTAGGAGCTGGGTTTTGTTAGTAATCACATCTTTAGCCACTTCTCTTTTCATCAGCTCCCACACATTTTCAATGGGGTTCATACCCGGCCAATCCAACAGAGGAATATTTTTTTCTGCCAAAAAAGCTTTAACAGACCGAGCAGTGTGGCAGGGAGCTCCATCTTGCATGAAAGTGAATGGTTCCCCATTTGGAAACCATTCTCTGAGCTGCGGAATCAACCGATTTTGTAATACTTCTTTGTACTGATCTTGCCTCATTATTCCTTTGACGACGTACAGACGTCCAGTGCCCTTGCCGCTGATGACTGACCAAATCATCACTTTGGTGGGATGTTTAACCGTCGGGACGACACAATCAGGATGAAACTTTTCTCCATGACGACGACGCACATACTGAGCTTTATTCTGCAAAATTTCAAATGTGCTTTCGTCACTGAAGCAGACCTGTCAAAAATAGGAAAAATATATAAACTTCCATGTTTATTTGCATTATTTAACTGAAAATGATAATAATGTATCAATTATTGATTAAATTGCTGTATCTTACCGATCTCCAGAAGTCCACATCTTTGTCTTGCCATTGTTTGGCCCACTTCAGGCGCTTTGCTTTCATTGCAGCTGTTAACTTGGGCTTCCTGGCGGGGCGACAGGCCTTAAAATCTAATTCTTTCAATTTTCTTCGAACAGTGCGCTCAGAAGCATTTACGCTAGCATCCTGGAGTTGTGATTTTATTACCTTTGTGGTAGCAAATCTGTTTTCTACACAAATTTTCTTCAAACATCTCTCTGACCGTGGAGTGAAAATTGGTTTTCTACCGCATCTTTTCTTTTTTTTCGGGCTTAATTCCTTCCCTGACTCAATTTTCTTTTTTATGCGTCGTACACTAGCTTCAGAAACCTCCAATCTTCGTGATATTTCTCGGTTTGTAAATGTTTTCGCAATCACAAGGGCCTTCACTTCAGCTTTTTTACGTGGTGAAAGATCGCCTTTTCTACCCATAATGAAAATAGTCCAATTACTTTTTTAAAACACTGCATACAAAATAAACTAATAACTGAGTAGTATAAAACTGTTAAACAAACAATCACAGTCCATAAAGCCACAGAAACACGTCCGTACCTGACTCGATTCCGATCGCGACTGATACAGGTTTGTACTTGTTTAGGTTCATGTATCACTTTGTCAACACAGTGTTGCCATATGTTAAAAATAAATACAAATATGTAGTCTACAACAATTCTTTTAAAAAAAATCAATAATATTGTAGTTTAAATATACCATTATTGCATAAAAACTCTTAAGAAACATAAAATTACTAAAAAAAATACAGTGCGTCTAATAATTTGGCCAGGGACTGTACCTATTTCTAATAGTTTTCGATTTATTTTGAATTTTTCAATTTTTACCCTTGTTTTTAATACGCTATTATGAAAACATAAACAAATAGTTAATATTAATTTTAATTTGGTTTCACTTATCTAATGATTTATTATGACGTAATATATGTTCAAAAATATGCCCGTCTACTTGAATACACATGTTTAGTTGTTTTACTATATTTTTCCTCAATTTCCTTAGCAAAAAGGGCGTTATCATCCTGCACGTATCCCGTATCCTATTTTCCATGTCTACTGGTGTTGTAGAGAGATTCACATAAATACGATCTTTAATGTAGCCCCACAAAAAGAAGTCTAAAGGTGTTAAGTCACATGATCGAGGGGGCCGCTGAATGAATCCATTCCTTCTCATCCATTTTTGTGGGTAACAATCGTTTAAAAATTCCCGAACTTCCCGGTGGTAATGAGCAAGAGCTCCGACTTGTTAAATCCACACTTGTTCCCTTTCAAAGTTATCAACTTCTTCAAGAAGCTGGGCTAATTTGTTTTGCAAAAAAATTTAGATACCTAGGCCCTTTAAGTTCGCGGAAAAAATATGGACCAATAATTCGAAAATTTAATAATCCACACCATACATTAAGCGACCAATGGTTTTGGTTTTGAACTTCCCGGACCCAAAATGGATTAACTGTTGAATAATAATGCATGCTATGGCTGTTAACTGCTCCATTACTGCGAAAAGTAGCTTCATCAGAAAACATTATTTTGGATCGGCCTCTATTGCTCCATTCATGGTGGTACAAAAGTTTACTCGCCGTTCAAAATCACGGTCTTGAAGTTCTTGGTGTAGTTCCATATGAAAGGGATGATACTTGTATTTTCTCATGGTGCGATTAGCCGTAGATCGGGATGTGTCATATAAGTCAGCTAGTTGACGGCTAGGGATTATTTTCAACATGAAGTAAAAAATTTTACTAAAAACTTAGTGCTTTATTCTCATTTACAACGTATTATTCTAGAACCCGTCCCGACCGACGTCTTCAAAACGACAGACGCGCGAAGAGCGAAGAGATTTTTACGCGGCAGAACTGAAGAGATTCCGGGAAATGAGGCAATTCAACGAAGATCGGAGAGACCTTATGGAAGACCAACATTCGGAGAGCGATTTAACGCCAGGACCTCGCAGGAGATTCTCGTTTAGCGTTTGTAAGTTGGTAGAAAGTATAAGACAGTCAGCGGACTCGTATCATGCTGGAAAGAATTATTATCATTTTTTTTATGTCGAGGTGTATTACATAAATTTAAATGATGAAATTAGTACAAATACAAAAATTTAATTTCTTTAGATATAAAATGCAATATGTATATATGTATGTATTTATATATGTACATATATATATATATATATATATATATATATATATATATATATATATATATATATATATATATATATAAGGATTTTCTACAGCTGACGCTGTCTTTCTTCTTTCAGCCTTTGATTCCATTCGTTTCTATCTTCCCAGTCTCCATCTATTAGACCCCTGTCCTTCATAGCCTCGTCCACATCGTCTCTCCACGATCGTCCGGGTCTTCCTCTTTTTCTTCTCCCTATAGAGCTCCACTCCATTATTTTTTGACCCATCTATTATCTTCGCTCCGTCTTATGTGTCCATACCATTTTAATCGTTTTTCTTCAATGGTGTTTATTGCGTTCTCTTTGATGTTCATTCTGCTTCTTATTTCATCATTTGGTATTCTCTCCATACGTGTCACTCTACAGCATCTGCTCCGATACTCCATCTCTACCGCGTTAATTTTAGATTTATTTCTTTTGTTGATCGTTTATGTTTCTGACCCGTATGTCATTATGCTTTGTATAATTTATTTGTATATGCGTGTTTTGTTTCTCTTTGTAATGTATTTGTCCCAAAGGATCGAATTTAATTGTCTTATGCATGTCCGCGTTTGTCCTAATCTAGCTTTGATCTCTTCTTCTGATGTTGCGTTTTTTGAAATGATGGTTCCTAAATATTTAAATTTATCGGTTCCTTTGACTGTTGTTTCGTTATCGACTTCTAGATTCTTCACATTTCCCTCCTTTGTTGTTAGATATTCCGTTTTATCAAAGTTTATTACTAATCCTGCTTTAGTGTATTCTTCTTTCAGTTTTCTTACCATATAACTGAGGTCTTCCTCATCTTGCGCTATGAGTCGTCTACGAAACTTAGAGTACATAAGTAATCTTCTCGTATTGGGACTTCCATTCGACTACATTTTTGCTTCCATTTTTTTAATGTTTGTTCGAGGTATATTTTGAATAGTGTTGGGGATGTAGAACATCCTTGTAATAGGCCTTTTGATGTTTGGAGTCTCTTCCCTATTTTATGTCCTATTTTTATGTTCACTGTGTTGTTTTCGTAGAGGCTTTTACTGCATATATTACTTCTTTGTCATTTTTTCTCCACTTATCGCTCTGTGGAACATGTTTCTCAGCATTCGATGTACTCAATACTTTTTTTTTCAAATTCGAAAATTTTTGAAAAATAAAAAAATGGGGCAAAACTCCTTTTTACCAAATATTTACAAAACTAACCCGCCCATGAAAGATCGATTTTGGCCTCGGTAAGGCGCTGGAACAACTAGATCACTTCTCCTTAACAGCTGTTTTCAAGTAGGGAAAGTAGGGCAAATTGATCCTTACGTCACAATCGTAAATAAAAATAAATTTTCGTCTACAAAAAATATCTATCGGTGATGAAAGTGGATTCTCCACCGTTCAGAAAAAAAACAAAAAAAATTAAAGATTCAAAAGAATGAGGTAAAATCCCGAATTGCGAAATGGCACACCTTCTGAGAGTGTTGTTACCATTCCAGGCACTGGCTATATTGATTTAAACTGTAAAATGTAAAACTTATAGAATAGATAAAACATTTTATAACAAGCATCATAAAGCCAACCCATAAAAATAAAGAAGTAACTCTGCTTGATCGAAGTACAACGCATTCGAAGAACCGGTAAGCGTTGAACATAGCAAAGGCTAATGTTACAGCTGCCAGGCATTACTACTCACCGGCTTCAGCCATTCGACGTGTCTTTTTTTTAAACCTCTTATTATATTCCAGCAACAGAAAATGATTGAAGGAAAATCCGGTCCTCAACTAACACAATATCAAGTTGCAAGTTTATTTGCAGAAGCTTACCAAAGAGCTGCTAGCATTAGCATCATTGTGAATTTTACATCCACGATTACTTAATTTAAATTTTACAAAATATTTTACTTTTCACAGACAGAATGGACCTAACCTACCCAGATGTTTACAGAAAACGAGCCATAACGGATCTACACAAACGGCTCGTAGCTCAGGTAGAAGCCAACGATAGTTTCATATTTTTTCAAAAACTCATGGCCAAAAACCAGAAGCTGATAAACCAAAACAGGCCTAAAACAGTCAGTTGTGCCAACAACGTTGGAACTCCGAACAGGTAATATCAATTTTAATACCGCACTTTTTTAGGAATAAATTAATCATAAGACTACATTTATATACAGGGTGTCCCGGTATTTCGTGTACATAGAGTTACTGTGGATTTCTGGGAAGAAAATATGATCATTTAACCCAACTCACCTTAGTCCAAAAAATTCGTATTTTTTGAGATACAGGGTGTCAAAGTTATACTTTTATTTTAGTTTTTCTTAAGTAGCTCTCTTAATAATGGTACTATTTGTGCAAGATTCGGTGCTAAGCGGTTTTCTGAGATGAGAAATCGAAGTCAGCCGACAGTTTTGTTGTAAATTGTAGGGGGAGCCACTTATTGTACTGTGTATACTTTTAAATTGTCATAACTTTTTTTATACCACTCTGTATGATATTTTTGATTAAATATTCGTATTCTCCGCCTTCTCCTGCCTAAAAAAGCTCTCTTAGTAAAAGTTGCTCCGAGCAACAATTTCTGAGATAGTGGGATGTTTGTCTCCATTTTTTAATTCCATTGTCAAATTCTTTCTTTCTTCACATTGTATAGTTACATGGCAACGCTCAAAAATCACTCTGGCAATGGTGTAACGTTAAAAGAAAAAAGGGATATAGAATGGGTAACAGAGAATTTAAAATTATATGTTATGCAGATGAAGCGATAATAATGGCCGAGAGCGAAAACGATCTGCAAAGACAATCGTAATAGCAAAAGAGTCGATCAGGTGCAAGTTGGTGGTGGAAGATAAACCAATAAAACAGGTGATGAAGGTCGATTACCTGGGTATCAAAATATCTAATATCGGAAAAATCGAGGAAGAAGTAAAACATCAAGTCAACAAGGCTAATAGGACGGCGAGATGCCTCAAAGATACCATATTTAGAAATAAATTCCTCTCCGTTGAGACCAAAGCAAGAATATACAAGAGCGTAGTGTAATATGACCAGTAATGACTTATACAGCTGAAACAAGACTTGATACAAGTATAACACAGAGGGTTGTTGGAATCCACTGAAATGAGAATACTTAGGAGATGTATAAACAAGACACTGAGGGATAGAGAAAGGAGGGAAGACATAAGACGCACATGTAATATAGAAAATATCAACCAGTGGATAGGAGGAAGAAAAGTGGAATGGGATCAACACATAGGAAGAATGGCAAACAACAGGACAGTACGGATAGCAAGAGACAAGTCACAGAATGGAAGAAGATCATTGGAACGTCCAAGAAAGATATGGAGCAATGATCTATAGAGCAAGGAACAAAGAAAACAGGCACTAGTGCCTAGCTACCAGGTGTAAAAGTATGAAATGCGGATTTCAGACAACAGATGGTGCACCAATGCAGTTTGTGCTATAAAGATTTGACACTGCGCCATTTTGTTGCGTCATCAACAAGTGTCAAACGCGCACGAGCGATAAATTGGAAAAGTGTCTGCATAGTGTGGTGTTGTTATGTTCAATATGTCGAAATTTATACCGAACAAAGAGCATTCGCGGACGGCATTAATTTTTTGTTTTCATTTGAAGAAAACTGCTGTTGAATCATCCCGATTACTTCCGAGAAGCTTATAGTGAACATGCTCCATTGCAAGATACGTGTGAACGATGGCTTCGGCGTTTCAAAAGTGGTGACTTCGATGTTGCAGACAAGGAACGTGGAAAACTGCCAAAAATATACGAAGATGTGGAATTGCAAGCATTGTAGGACGAAGATGATTCGCAAACACAAAAAACAACTCGCCGAGCAATTGGGCGTTAGTCAACAAGCAGTTTCCAATCAGCTACGAGAGATGGGAAAGATTCAGAAGACCGGTAGATGGGTACCACATGAGATGAACGACAGGCAAATGGAAAAGCGCAAAAACACGTGTGACATTATGCTAGCTCGGTACAAAAGAAAGTCGTTTTTTGCATCGTATAGTTACAGGGGATGAAAAGTGGATTTATTTTGAGAATCTCAAGCGCAAAAAATCATGGGTAGACCCAGGCGCACCATCCACATCGACCGCAAGACCGAATCGCTTTGGCAGAAAGACGATGTTCTGTGTTTGGTGGGACCAGAGGGGCGTGGTTTATTATGAGCTGTTTAAAACCTGGGGGGAAACGGTTAATACTAAACGTTACCAACAACAATTGACCGATTTGAACCGTTCGCTGCTTGAAAAAAGGCCAGAATACCGAAAGAGGCAACACAAAGTCATTTTTCTTCATGACGATGCTCCATCCCATACGGCAAAACCAGTTCGCGACACGTTGGAAGCACTCAGCTGGGAAGTTCTACCCCATGCGGCTTACTCACCAGACTTGGCTCCTTCCGATTACCACTTGTTTGCATCGATGGGTCACGCACTTGCTGAGCAGCGCTTTGGTTCGTACGAAGATGTGAAAAAATGGCTCGATAAATGGTTCGCAGCAAAAGGGGAAAATTTTTACTGGCGTGATATTCACAAATTGCCCGAAAGATGGGAAAAATGTATAACAAGCGATGGAGCATACTTTTTATCATCATTCTTCCGAATTTAACATGTTTTTTTAGAAAAAAATTCGCATTTCATACTTGTACGTACGCCAGCTATAAGTCGGAAGAAGAAGACGAAATTTTTTTTGTTTCATCGTTGTGCAAAAATCAAAAGTAGTGTCACTCAAACAACTGTAACTCGCAAATTAATAAACAGAATGTCGTGAAAATTTCATACGAATCTTCTGAGAGTCGACACAAACTGAAAATCATATGTTTTTTTTTTTAATTGTATATCTGAGGCGTCCGTTACTTTATGAGAGTACATTTTAAATTTCTAAATGAAATGAAACGAATTGTTTCGTTATTTGTCACTTATTTTTTATTTATCTGCCACCGCAGTTTCATAGGTTTGCTACAGTGTAGAAAACCTACGAATTTCTACAATGCAGAAAACCTACGAAGCTGCAAATAGCAGATAAATAAAAAATAAGCGACCAATAACAAAATAAGTTTTTTTTTTGTTTGTGCTGCTATCTCTCGGAAAGTTCAGAGACTTTTCACCCCATGTAATATATATATATATATATATATATATATATATATATATATATATATATATATATATATATATATATATATATATACAGTCCCTGGCCAAATTATTAGACGCACTGCAAGATTTCATGTAAAATATTAATTACCGAGTGATATTGTACCGTTTTATTATTTTAAATTGATTTGTTTTTTATTTTTATATTATCCAATCAATTACCTATTTATTTGACATAAATAAAACAGCATTAATTTAGAAAAGCATAAGTTTATTAAGTTTTAAAGAAAAGTGAAATTAATGTTAGTAAAAGTCAATATTTAGTTGAGCCACCTGTAGCCGCTATCAAAGCTTTAATTCTGCGCGGCATGCTATTAATGCAAGATTGTACTGTCTCCTGCATTTGAGGATGATGATTCCACACATGAATAATCTTTTCTAGGAGCTGGGTTTTGTTGATAATCACATATTTAGCCACTTCTCTTTTCATCAGCTCCCACACATTTTCAATGGGGTTCATATCAGGGCTATTACCCGGCCAATCCAACAGAGGGATATTTTTTTCTGCCAAAAAAGCTTTAACAGACCGAGCAGTGTGGCAGGGAGCTCCATCTTGCATAAAAGTGAATGGTTCCCCATTTGGAAACCATTCTCTGAGCTGCGGAATCAACCGATTTTGTAATACTTTTTTGTACTGATCTTGCCTCATTATTCCTTTGACGACGTACAGACGTCCAGTGCCCTTGCCGCTGATGACTGACCAAATCATCACTTTGGTGGGATGTTTAACCGTCGGGACGACACAATCAGGATGAAACTTTTCTCCATGACGACGACGCACATACTGAGCTTTATTCTGCAAAATTTCGAATGTGCTTTCGTCACTGAAGCAGACCTGTCAAAAATAGGAAAAATATATAAACTTCCATGTTTATTTGCTTTATTTAACTGAAAATGATAATAATGTATCAATTATTGATTAAATTGCTGTATCTTACCGATCTCCAGAAGTCCACATCTTTGTCTTGCCATTGTTTGGCCCACTTCAGGCGCTTTGCTTTCATTGCAGCTGTTAACTTGGGCTTCCTGGCGGGGCGACAGGCCTTAAAATCTAATTCTTTCAATTTTCTTCGAACAGTGCGCTCAGAAGCATTTACGCTAGCATCCTGGAGTTGTGATTTTATTACCTTTGTGGTAGCAAATCTGTTTTTCTACACAAATTTTCTTCAAACATCTCTCTGACCGTGGAGTGAAAATTGGTTTTTCTACCGCATCTTTTCTTTCTTTTCGGGCTTAATTCCTTCCCTGACTCAATTTTCTTTTTTATGCGTCGTACACTAGCTTCAGAAATCTCCAATCTTCGTGATATTTCTCGGTTTGTAAATGTTTTCGCAATCACAAGGGCCTTCACTTCAGCTTTTTTACGTGGTGAAAGATCGCCTTTTCTACCCATAATGAAAATAGTCCAATTACTTTTTTAAAACACTGCATACAAAATAAACTAATAACTGAGTAGTATAAAACTGTTAAACAAACAATCACAGTCCATAAAGCCACAGAAAACACGTCCGTACCTGACTCGATTCCGATCGCGACTGATACAGGTTTGTACTTGTTTACGTTCATGTATCACTTTGTCAACACAGTGTTGCCATATGTTAAAAAATAAATACAAATATGTAGTCTACAACAATTCTTTTAAATAAAAATCAATAATATTGTAGTTTAAATATACCATTATTGCATAAAAACTCCTAAGAAACATAAAATTACTAAAAAAAATACAGTGCGTCTAATAATTTGGCCAGGGACTGTATATATATGCAGGGGCGTGCAAAAGTACCCGGCTAGTGTCATTTCATACTCCAATTTATTAAAAAAAAGACTAATGAAATGTCCTTGTAAATATAAGCGTTGATATTTCCGTTGATCTTGATCAATGGGCCGACTCCTTGTGCAGAGAAAATTCCCCAAACTATCACACTTCCTCCACCGTGTTTTACGGTAGGAATTTGGTACCGAACATCATTTCTCGTACCAATAGGACGTCGTACATGTTGGTTACCATCACTTCCAAAAAGATTAAATTTAGATTCGTCTGAGAAAGCTACTTTTTTCCAATCTTTGATTGTCCAATTTAGGTGATCTTTGGCAAATTGTAATCGGGCCTTCTTATTTTTTTACTGATTAATGGTTTTTTAATACCTATACGGCCAAAAAGTCTCACATCATGTAGTCTTTGTGTCACAGTACTACGACTAACATTAGCTAGGTTTTCATCCTTTAGCTAGCGTGCAATTTCGGCAGCAGTTTTCTTGACATCCGCAGTTGATTTGTGTTTAATGATACGATCTACCTTTTTAGACGTTTTTCTTGGTCTTCCACTACGCGGGCGATCTTTTAAACCATATCCACAACGGTATTTTACAATAATATCGTTCACGGTTGATTTACCTATCGATAATAATGAAGCAATCTCACGAGAAGACTTTCCTTCTATTGAAAATTTTACTACTCTCTCACGAATTTGGATTTGCATATGCCGAGCCATGTTTATGCTCCCACGACCTTGTATGAACTAAATGTGAACATTCAATGCGCTATTATTCGTAAATACGTCTTTGAAGGTCCTACTGCGTCAATGTATATTATGTGGCCGGAAACTTTTGCACATATAAATATAAAAAAATAATAATAATAAATATATTCAGAAACATAAATAGTATTCTTTGACTATATTATTTTGTTTCCTATGTGTCATACTCACATCTCATAATGATTAAAAATCATCAGTCTTTTTTTTAATAAATTAGAGTACGACATGTCACTGGCCGGAAACTTTTGCATGCCACTGTATATATAAACATACATACTTAATATTACGTTATTTTTCAGTATACTTAAAAGTCCCATACAAAACCTCATATCTCAAAATGGCAATGGTTTAGTAAAAAGACAGCGCTCCTTAACCAACTTGGTCAAGAAATACCAAGATAGTTTATGGTTCAGGCAGAAAAAACATGAGGTAATTTCTTCGCTATATTTGCACACGCCCCTGTCGTAGAGCGACTTAGATGACATATAACGCATTGTAAATATGTTTAAGTCAGTATCAAAGTCAAAACACGTATTTTTTTTTATTTTTGATCGGCACTCAGTCTGCAGTATTTTCATTTTTGGTGTTTCAACTAGTTGTTTTGCTTTTGATATTTCGGGTTCAGTTTCCACCGTTAAGTTTTTGATTTCTTTAATTTAAATAAATATTTTCGAATGAACTTTAGTTATTTTATTATAGATAAGACACAGAAACAAAGAATTTCAAAAGAAAAAACCAGATCAAAAATTAACTGGGAAGAAAGATAAAATGATACTGCCGAAGAATTTATCTGTCGTAAAGGCGTTCAATGATAGAATTAAGTTGAAGAAACCGAAGAGTTGTACGATAGAAATTCGATCCAATGACAGAATTAAATCGAGTAAAAATATGAAAGAAGGATCTCAAGGTTAGTCAATAACACTGCGTTACAAATTAAAAAAAAAATTAAGTACCCACTTAAATTTTTCCTGTTTATTTATTCATACACACCACTTATTAAGAATACATAAGTACTTTTTGTCTATCACGTACTGTTTTTTAGGTACGATAGTTAACAATTTTAAGTAAAATAATTAAGGAGAACAGTGTACACGTAGCTTCATTAAATTTTCCAATAATTCGAATAAAACTACTAAAAAAACTTATTATTAATACATTTGGACACAACTAAACATAAAATATATGGTAAAAAGTTTATATTGTACATTAAAAGTTAAAAATATTTAACTTTTTCTTTTATGTTGGGAAATATCTTCTCGTTTTAAAAGCCAGCAGTAATCTCCCAATATAGCTACGTCCCAATTACCTTGAAACCGTTCCTCAGGCCTTTTCACATCCTGATGAAATCGTTCCCCTTGTTCATCACTCACTGCTCCAAGATTTGATGGAAAAAAAGAGAAATGGGAATGGAGGAAATGAATTTTTAATGACATTCGGCAACCCATCTTTTTTTATGCTCTTAACAAATCGTTCACTAAGAGTTCTGCATTCTCGGCTCTATGATTTCCTAAAAAACCTTTTATCACGGCTTTTAATGATGTCCATGCGCATAGTTCTTCGTCATTTAGTGTTTGATCAAATTTGTTGTTTTTCATTAATAGGCGTATTTGTAAACCTTCTTTCAACTTTGCGTCACTTAATCTTGGAAAAATAGATTTTAAATATAAAAATCCTTCGCCATTTTTATCCATCGTTTTCACAAAATTCTTCATTAAGCCGAGTTTTATGTGTAGAGGAGGTAAAATGACGTCTTCGGGGTTGATTAAAGGCAAGTATTTTACATTTAACTTCCCACACACAAATTCCGTTTCGTCTTTGATCGAATAGTGCTTATCAGTAGCTCTACTCTCACATGCAAAGAAAGCAGCAGTACTTAGTAAATCCACCTTGCAAACCAAGTAACATAGCTATTACGTTGAGGTCAGCGCACACTTTCCACTTAAAATTTTTGTATTTAATTAAATTCAGTATTAATTTCATATTTTCGTATGTCTCTTTTAAAACAGTTGAATAAGCCACTGGTATTGACGGATATTTATTACCATTATGAAGTAAAACTGCCTTCAAGCTTGTTTTTGAACCATCAATAAAAAGACGCCATTCATTTGTACCATCAAAGATACAATGTCATTACAAAAACAAATGTTTTCTTAACTAGAGTAAAAAGTTGCCATTTGTTTACTTCGTTTTTGTTTCAAATTTTGGATTGTTGTAGCTTCTACTTGATGGAAATTCATTATAAATATATAATAAAAGACTGTTTTTAGTCAATTTCCACTGGTTTATTTAAATTGCGATGACGCGTTTCGCTGTCGATGCAGCTTCTTCAGATCTACATTTTACACTGTCAAGTTAGGTTTAATATCCACAGTTTTATATAATTTCTTAATTATAATATATTACACCTAATTAAATTACATTGATAGTATTGGAAAATCCACACAGATTTGGAGTTAAGGGAATAAATTCAATAATGGTGAATTGCTTAAATCTACCTGGTCGTTGAGTAAAGTACCTGTAGTCCTTAATCGATTTATTTGCATAGTCTCTAAAAGGTTTAGTTTTAAACCTTTTTGTTGGGTGTGTAAAATTTTGAAATTCTTGTTAAATGTGTGATTTTCTGTTAATAGATGATTAGCATATGTTGAATTAGATTTTCTATGGATGAAACTTTTTTCGTGTTCTGTAATTCTTTGTCTAAATGTACGTCCAGTTTGTCCGATGTATGTTTTAGGACATGACCCACATGTTAATTGATAAACCCCTGATTTGTTGTCTTTATTGATTTGTGGTTTGTAGTTTTTAAGAGATTTCCCTATAGTATTGTTAGTCTTGTAAGCTATGTTGATATTTTTTTGATTTAAAAATTTCCCCAGTTTTTCCGTTGGTTTGCCGAAATAGGTTAAGCATTTAAAAGTGGTATTTCTGTCCTTAAAACGTGGGTATATTTCTGAGATAGCCTTGTTTCTAAGTTTTTTCTTAACGATACTATTGATTAAAGTAACAGAATAACCGTTGTTAACGGCTACTTGTTTTATGTAGTTTAATTCTTTAGTAAAATTTTCTTCTGATAAGGGGATATTAGTTAGTCTATGTATAAAACTATGATAAGCGGCAAGTTTATGATGGTTAGGGTGATGAGAACTATTGTGAATTGTGGTATCTGTATGACAAGGTTTGTGATATATTGCAAATTCATGTTTTTTCCTGGCTTTACTGATTGTTAAGTCTAGGAAATTGATTTTCCCTTCGACTTCTTCTTCCATTGTAAAAACTGATATTTCTATGTAAAGAATTAATATACTGTAAAACAGAAATACCACTTTTAAATGCTTAACCTATTTCGGCAAACCAACGGAAAAACTGGGGGAAATTTTTAAATCAAAAAAAATATCAACATAGCGTACAAGACTAACAATACTATAGGGAAATACCTTAAAAACTACAAACCACAAATCAATAAAGACAACAAATCAGGGGTTTATCAATTAACATGTGGGTCATGTCCTAAAACATACATCGGACAAACTGGACGTACATTTAGACAAAGAATTACAGAACACGAAAAGTTTCATCCATAGAAAATCTAATTCAACATATGCTAATCATCTTTTAACAGAAAATCACACATTTAACAAGAATTTCAAAATTTTACACACCCAACAAAAAGGTTTAAAACTAAACCTTTTAGAGACTATGCAAATAAATCGATTAAGGACTACAGGTACTTTACTCAACGACCAGGTAGATTTAAGCAATTCACCATTATTGAATTTATTCCCTTAACTCCAAATCTGTGTGGATTTTCCAATACTATCAATGTAATTTAATTAGGTGTAATATTATAATTAAGAAATTATATAAAACTGTGAATATTAAACCTAACTTGACAGTGTAAAATGTAGATCTGAAGAAGCTGCATGGACAGCGAAACGCGTCATCGCAATTTAAATAAACCAGTGGAAATTGACTAAAAACAGTCTTTTATTATATATTCGTTTTTGTTGTACAGATATTTTTGTGCCATTCCTGTAGTCTTGATCCAAGTAATTCGGCTTGTTTAACAGACAAATTCAAGTCCCGTATCAAATCATTTAATTCCCGTTGTTGAATTAAATGCGGTTGGCATAGATCACTTGAAGAGGGTAAAAAGTCTGGATCTTGGTTTGTCAACTTCCATGTCTTGTCCATCGTTATTTTCATCGCTTGGTATATATAACTCTTCAGTTTGACTTTTCTTAGCAGGCAAAGGAGGAGTCATGTTTTCACTATATGGTATTAGTTTTGATAAGGAATTCACAGAAGAGTACTCGATATTATGCTTAATTTTCTTTGAAAATCCTCGTACATCAGTCATGCAGAAGTAGCAATCGTTTAAAATGATTACTAGGTTCGCGCCACACAGTCGGTACTGCAAAGGGCATAGATGTTTTGTTTCCGTACAACCACGACAGGAGAGTAGCATAACATGATACACAAAACAGTTGTGGAATCCAGGGTTTATCTTCATGTACAGTACGTCCAAAATATAGAAAATACGCAGTACATACTTTATCAGATATTTTTTTTTCTTGAGACTTGAGAATGTACTGTCCACACACGTAACAAAACTTGTGTGGTGAAGTTTTGCACTGACAGCGACTACTTTTTTCAGTAATTCATCTTTAAAAACTGTATTATTACACTCTTAATCAGGTAATCTCAAAGAAACTAACAAAGAAATGAACATATCCCCTCAATAGATTACACAGGGCAACAAAAAAATATTTTTGTTTTGGTGCCTGGGATTTTAGAGCTGATTTTAACTATATTTGGGACGCTAAATCTATACATACAATCCGTTTTTCTCTATCAGCTCTACTTTTTTAGATACATCAACTTATCTACCAATGTGGTTTTTATTCAGTATATTCATTTATGAGAGTTCTAAAATTATTATATATTCATTAATGTAGGTACAATGGTTTTATTGTCAGTTTGTAATTGAGTAAATTCCAGGTAAATCTATAAATAGTGGAACCATTGCCTATCAGGTACCTGAAGTGACCCTTTTAATCACCTAACTCGGGTAAGTCTCGTCAGTTTGTGCGTTCTTACTAATGAGAGTAGATCGAATTCGGCGTGTTATTTTTATGTTAAGAAAAGAGTGTTTTTGTGTTATTGAACAGAATTAAAATGAGTTCAGGTTCCAGTTCAAGAAGAAGTTGTGTAAATTAACCTGATGTGTTTTGCTATATATGCGGAGAATACATGTTTCAACAAAACAGACAAACTATTACTGACTTTGTAAAGCGAGCGTATCTTGGATACTTTGGAGTTAAGCTTGGTGATCAGGACAAAACGTGGGCCCCGCATCCCGTATGTAAAACTTGTACAGAGCATTTACGGCAGTGGACTACCGGGAAAAGAAAATGTCTAAAATTCGGCGTACCAATGGTTTGGAGAGAACCAAAAAACCACTTCAATGATTGTTATTTCTGTTTAGTAAATACTAATGGAATCAATCGAAATAACCGCAGTAAGTGGACTTATCCCAATTTAGACTCGGCAATACGCCCTATCCCGCACTCAGATGAAATACCGATTCCAACATTTCATCAGCTACCACATATCTCTGATGACGAATATTTTCCCTCTGATAAAAGTTCTGATGCTAATGAAATTAACAGTGACTATGAGGGAACGTCATCAGTTCCTCAACGCTTCAATCAAAATGAAGTAAATGATCTCACCAGGGATCTCAATTTATCGAAAAAAGCTTCTGAAGTACTTGCTTCTAGGTTGAACGACAAAAATTTACTGGAACAAGGAACCAAAATTACCTTTTACCGTACAAGAGAAAAAGATCTGCTACCATTCTTTTCTCAAGAAGACAATCTTGTATTTTGTCACGAAATTAGGGGACTCATGAAAGAAATGGGACTTTCTGAATATATTCCAGATGATTGGCGCCTATTTATTGACAGTTCAAAGCGAAGTTTAAAATGTGTCCTTCTACATAATGGGAATAAATATGGTTCAATACCACTAGCTCACTCAACGAAACTGAAAGAAGAATATAATACCATAGCTTTGGTCTTGCAGAAGATAAAGTATTACGAACATCAATGGATGATTTGTGTAGACTTAAAAATGGTAAACTTTCTTCTTGGCCAGCAAAGTGGTTACACGAAATATCCGTGTTTCTTGTGCCTCTGGGATAGTAGGGACAAAACACACCACTGGGTTAGAAAAGATTGGCCTTAGAGAGAAAACATGGACGTTGGGGAAAAGAATGTCATTAACGACGCTTTGGTTGAAAGAGAAAAAATCATACTTCCTCCGTTACATATATAAAGTTGGGCTTAATGAAGCAATTTGTAAAGGCTCTTGATAAGAATGGGTCTTGTTTTGCATATATAGGGGTAAAAATGCATCAGTTGAGCACAGAAAAAACTCAAAGCAGGGATATTTGACGGCCCACAAATAAGACAATTAATTAAGGATCCTGCCTTCATAAATTCAATGAATCAAGTTGAACGAGAAGCTTGGACATCATTTGTTGCAGTTGTAGAAAATTTTCTAGGCAAACATAAAGCTCAAAACTATGTTGAAATGGTTAACAAGATGCTTAATAGTTTCAAATCCTTAGGGTGCAATATGAATATTAAAATACACTATTTACACAGCCACTTAGACCGTTTTCCAGAAAATTTAGGAGACATGAGTGAGGAACAAGGTGAAAGTTTAAAAAGGGACTGTTTAAAAAAACATTCAAGAATGTCGCGGAAAAGAAGCTTTCCAAGTGTTGAGTGACTATTTCATTTCTTCAATGTTTTTTTTTTTGTTTGTAAGTACGACATAATATTGTATTTTGTATAACTAAAAATAAAAATTTCGTATCTACTTTTGTTTACTACACTTACGGATTTGAGTTACAATAATGTAACTTATATTTCTCTAAAATTGTATATCTTAAAAATTTGAGCTCCTAGGTACAATTGAATACGTTATTTGAATTCAGGACATCAAATTGATATAGAATCAGCTCAAAAAACCTCGACACCAAAACAGCTGTTCCCCTGTGTTATCTAGCGATTACATTTATTAATATGAACAATATGAGGGTAGGTTAAGAAAAGGTTATCGGTGTGTACAAGACGTGATAGAAATAAAAGGCATCCACTGCTTACATACTATAACTAATAGGAAACTATAATAGCAATCAGTTTTTCGGGTACCAAAATCATGTCACGCAGTGTAATTAAAGTAAAATTATCATTATTTTTTTATTTGAAAAAAAAATTTTCATTCTGAAAGGCAAACAACATGTTGGACTCAGGCGTACATTGGTGAATCCATGTTTCGTCCATTGTTACGAATCGACATAAAAACTCCTTTGGATTACGTCGAAACCGTGCTAAATAGCGTTTTGAACCTTGGATATGTTGCTGTTTTTAATCGATCGTAAGAGCGCGCACTTATCGGGCACATCACTTTTTCACATGCAAATATTCATGCAAAATATGCCTCCCGCTTTCTATTGATATATTCACGATGTCAACTATCTCTCTCACTTTCACTCTGCGGTCATTCAGAACAATATGGTGGATTTTTGGAGTGTTGTCTCATTTGGATGTCCAGAACGTCACACCTCTGAAACGATCCTTAGGTTCTGACTGTATGCTTTCCCATCCCCTATCCTATTTATTTAAACAACACATGAAATTGAAGGGTACAGGGGAAAAACGATATATGTCCACTTTTTTTCGATTTTGAGATTTTGATACCATCTGATAGATCTCTGGAGGTACTATAACGTGTATAGACCTGGTTATTGAAAAAAAAATCGTAGGCTGTATAAATCAATGGAAAAAAATTCTCATACAGGGGGAAAAAAAAACGATACAAGTCCAGGTTGGTGTGGGGAAGAACGATTTATGTCCAGTCTGGGCTAGCGGGGGCGCGCCCTGTTGCGCCGGGCGCGGTGTGACAATAGACATGCGCGGCCGGCCACGCCCACTCCACACCATGCATGACTTTCAGCTTTAGTTTGTATGATTGACTGAGGTTTAATGTGTGAATTTTGTCAGTGGTAAATTTTCAATATTTTATTTCGTTAATTTTACTACAAGTTGTTACTTTTTACTAGGCAGTTTTAATTTTATAAGATTATACAATTTTACATAACTAATAAATTAACATGGACAACGGATTTGGCTCAAATAGTGATGAAAATGAAGATCTTAAAATAGATAAACCCAAGAAACGCATGAAAACTGGAAGATTAAGGGAAGTTATGAAAAAGTTGAAACATACAACCTATGAGCTTGGGGAAAACTGCTTGTGTAAACGATTTAAATGTTTCGAATTAGTTGTAGCCGAAGAAAGAAAACCATTAATACGTGAGTTTAATGGTCTTGGTTCATATAATAGTCAGAGCATGCACCTGAGTGGTCTGATGACCATTTTACCAGTGGAAAGGAGGCGATCAAGGAAAAGTGAAAATAAGGTTCAAAAGTCTGCAAATTTCAATTTTCGTGTTCGTGTTTTTGTTGATGGTGTTTTGCAGGATGTGCCTGTGTGCATGAAAGCGTTCATTGCTTTGCATGGAGTAACTCCACGACGAATTCAAACGCTTCGAGATAATCTTTTGAAGTTTGGTGAAGCAAAGAAAGATATGAGAGGAACACATAAAAACCGTCCAAGAAAGCTGCCAAGTGAAACAGTGGAACAAGTGTGTGAATTTCTGAAATCACTAAGAGGTCGAAAATCCCATTATTCGTTACACGATTCAAAAAGGATCTACTTACATGAAAATTTGAATATAAAAAAAGCTGCATGAAATGTATTCAGGTAAGAATGGAGATAAAAAATATTTCATATGAATCATTCAGAACAATTTTCGCGTCGAAGTTCAACATCGGATTTGGTTATCCAAGAAAGGATACATGTAGTAGTTGTGATTTATTAACAGCAGAGGAAAATGCTCTAAAGCAAAGACTAGAAAACAATAGTAGCATTGATTCGGCAACTGAAAATTCTATCAAAAAAGAGCTAGAAGAAATAAAAAAAAAAAAACAACTTCATTTGAGAAAGGCTGAACAATTTTACGAAATGAAGAAAATGTACCGGAAGAAATCTGTTAAATCTGAATCTTTAGAGGCAATCGCAATAGATTATCAAAAAAATTTGCCTACACCGAATATCACAACTAACGATGTCTATTATAGACGCCAACTTAATTTTATATCATTTAATGTCCATGTTCTTTCAAATGGTCAGTCTATTTTCTACACTTATGATGAATCTGTAGCTCACAAGGGAGCAGATGAAGTTTGTTCTATGCTGCACCATTTCATTAATATTGTTTTATCTGCACAGGTTCGCCAACTAGTCATATTCTGCGACTCGTGTGCAGGCCAAAATAAAAATTTATCCGTTTTTAGATTTCTATTCCAAGTACTGGTCGGCCGTTTTGACCAGATTCAAATGATTTTTCCAATCAGAGGACACAGCTACTTGGAATGTGACAAAAACATGAGCCTAGTGGAGTCAAAATCGTATACAGAAACGCCGGATGATTGGCGAGAAATAATCAAACACGCTCGGTCAAAGCCAACACCTTTTGTCGTAGTGAATTGCGAAGAAATTGAGAATTTTTTTAAAAACTGGTCTCAACATTTAAATTATGGACTAATCAAGAGTCCCTTAAAAACGCGTCCAATTAGAATTCTGTCTATAATAAAAGAAAAACTGCCAAAACTTTTTTTACAAAAATTCGTACTACGGTTCTTTTACAAGTTGTGAAGTTAATAAGCCCCTGAAAAAAAAACAAAAAAAGTAATACCAAAGATCCTCGACCTATGCTGAAGGGACTGTATTCGGAGAAGCTTTGTATAAACGCAGCAAAACATAAAGATTTACAACATTTATGCCAATTTCTAATAAGGGAGGAATCCCGCCAATTTTATAAGAGGCTCAAGCCATCAACTGATGGCCTGGTCAATGATGACGAATTCATCGATGACCCTCCGATAGACGAAGGAGACTAATATTGGTTTAAATACGATGAATTTTAAATTTTTAACATCTGAATTTTTTTCTTTTCTTTAATAAAATATAAATAAATATTTTAATCTTTATCTAATAAAAAAGAATATAATAATATTATTATTGTTTATTTATTGTACCTTAATGTGACTCTGTAAAAACGAATGGATTTTTTATATATTTCATGCCCCTTCATACAGGGGAAAACGGTATATGTCCAGAATTTTAGGAACATGTTTGCGCATTTTCAAAAT
Source organism: Pachyrhynchus sulphureomaculatus (assembly GCA_019049505.1). Taxonomy (NCBI): domain Eukaryota; kingdom Metazoa; phylum Arthropoda; class Insecta; order Coleoptera; family Curculionidae; genus Pachyrhynchus; species Pachyrhynchus sulphureomaculatus. The sequence goes on from CM032448.1 coordinate 5,722,515, forward strand.
TTTCGCCATTTTTTTTTAGGCAATTTGTAAATTTTATTTAAGAGATCCAAACTAAAATTTTATTTAATAAAATTCTGCACCTTTTGCTATAAACAAAATTCAAAAATTTAATAATATGGGGAACGTACCGAGTCCGTAAACCTTATTTTTGCTCTCCTGAAAAATTTACTCCCATGGACATATATCGTTTTCCCCTGTACCCTTCAATTGTTTTTGTTGCATCGTATTGCAAAAATCAAAAGTAGCGCCACTCAAGCAGCTGTAACTAACCCGCGAACTCCTAGACAAAATGTCATGAAAATTTTAAACAAATCTTCTAAGAGCTGTTACTAACTGAACAGCATATAGTTTTTTTTTCGTTTGTGCTGCCATCTCTTGAAAAGTCTCGTAACTTTTCCCCTCATGTAGTATGTATAAGGAACGAGAAATGAGCGAGGTGAGAGTGTGACGGTAGGGTAGCTTCAAATATGACATGTTGCATATCATTTCCAAGGTTTTTGGACTCAAAAAAAATTCTAATTTCATATCGGCTAAAATAATCAAGTTTCACCCTATCCAGTCTCCTCCTCGATTTTAGCATCAGACTGCAAATGTAAAATCCAAGTTAGCAACGAACAACCCCTGTCCGAAAAAAGACAAATGCAAGCTTCATTGGATGAGGGTCAAATATTCCCAGATGAGACAGAAAAAGTTGCAGTACCTCGACATTCTAGATGACATAACCAAAAACGATCTGTTGCCCATCAAAGCTGAATATCCTAGAAGGGATGAAATTAAGGTAAGATTCATTCTTTCCAAATTTAGTCGTTATAACATTTTTCAGGATAAATTGTCCAATAAAAGAAAATCGTCTCAAATTTCGTATTACTATCTTTCCCCACTCGATATAACAGACGTCGTTATGCTTTATTTCTATTTATTCATATTTTTAAATATTCAGTATTTTCTTTCAGTAGTCTCCGGTGATTGTTCGCGCCCCTTCTCAAGATAAGTCGATCAGCATTATTCCACGCACATCCCAAAAAATACTTTCTAAAACCTTTCGAGCTGAAGTTTGTGTTTTTGGGCGCTTCGTACATGCCGGTCTTGCTCCACTTTTGCCAAAATTCTATTAACTTTTCCTCTCATTAGCTAACTGGTGTGAGAAGCATATTTGACATCGAAATTTCGAGAACGAAAGCGACTACTAACTTTTGACTGTTGCTTTGGTAACGTGTCTTAACCATAAACAGCACAAAGTTATTTTGTCAAATTTCCACTTTATTTAGTTTCACAGAAACTGTACGACGCGTTTCGCTATACTATAGCTTCGTCTGATACAAAATGATATTTGAATATTAATGTTGTTACATTTATACAAATGCCCTAAGGTAGATAGGTAATAAAATTAATACTATATGCTAATGAGTATTGCTGGGAAATCCATTTTGAATATTAATTGTATAAATTGAGTAAAGGTGAGTTACCGTGGGTCAGACAGGTATCTTTTTGTTTGTTTAACAGGTTGACTGCCGATCTATATTTTTGAGTTTGTGGTTGACGCCGGTAAGATTTTTCCAAATATTTTCATTTTATTGTGGTAAATATGAATTAAAATGAGTCTTGGATGTGTTTTTTTTTATGTGCCATTCAAAATATTAGAAAAAAAAATTTTCACTCCGATCGGAGTAATCGGCATTACAAGTGAAAATTTTTACTAGATGCCGAACACTCCGATCGGAGTGTCCAATTAAATAAGTAAAGAAATAATAAATCGAACTCATAAACTCAAAACATTTATTTCTAAATCATTTTTGTACATTTTTATGGTAATCCTCAAAGCAATTAAGGCAAAAACCTGGTTGTCCAGGGCACATTTTGCATTCGTACACTGTTTGCTTTCTTATTTTATTTTTCCTGCATTCTTTGCATTCCTTTCTGCTTACCCGTTTTGTTTCTTTAGTTCCTTTTTTTTTCACTAACAATTTTTTTCACTTTGCTAATGCTGTGGACATTTATTTGGCCTGGAGGAATTTGCGGCAAATTAGTAATTGGTCGTCTGGCTAGTAAATTTCTTATGACATCCAATCGGAAGTCATACTCGTATAATCGTAACTGGTCAGACCGCGAATATTTATTGTACAAAAAATAGGCGTTTATCATGCTCATTTGCAGCACATGCATGAATAACTTTTTGTACCACCGAATGGTTTTACGGCTGCAAGGATAATATGCCATCATTTGATCCTGTCTATCTATACCGGACATAAAACCATTATATCCAATGATTGCGGAAGGTTTTTCAGATTCTTGATTTCTTTTGTTTTTATAAATGCCCATTTCGCTTCCAAATTCTGTTGAAATGTATTGAACATTGCGTTTATCGCGCCATTTTCCGACATGCACTCCATTGCAAAACATAGATTTATTCTCACCACGTTTTAAGTTTGCACTCATTACCTCTTTCGGATTATCTTTCCTCTCAGCTCTCAGCGTACCAGTGCAGTATGTATTTTCTTGAAGTAATTTCCTAGCTAAATTAACACTATTGTAAAAATTGTCTAGATAAACAGCATGTCCCACACCCAATTTTTCCTCCAATAAATGTAAAACAATCTTTTCAGTATGTCCGCTTCCACCATAGACACGAAATTTCAAAATAAGTCCATTAGGCTCTGTCAGCATGTATAACTTCATACCATACTTATGACGCTTATTCTTGATATACTGTTTAAACTGGAGACGACCCCGATAAAGTACCATAGCTTCATCCAAAGACAACTCTCTTCCAGGATAGTAAATCTTTCTCCCATCTTGTTGTTAAAAAAAATCTGCCACAAATCTAATCTTTCCTAGCCGATCTGCCGGATCCGTATCTGGAGATGTAAAATGCAAACACCTCAAGATAAGCAAAAATCTATTCCTTAACATATATTTTCTAAAAACAGATAGATTAAATAGCGGATCAGTTTTTCAATAAATCGTTAAGACGGCTCAAGGATATTGTGCCAGTGCCAAAAAAATTTTTAGTTCGTCAAGAGTAAGATCTTTAAAATTAGTAATACGTGATTTTGTCCTTGTTTCTGGGCGCAGCAAAACCTCGACTGCGTAAGAGTTCGTTCGTTCTACAATAGTTTGTAAAAAATCATCATCAATGAACATTTCGAAAATATCGATAGGTGCACCCTGTCCTGGAATTTGCACCAATAATTCCTGGGTTTTCTGGAACAAAATTTGTTTTAACGCACCTCTGTCGTTCCATTTTATCTCATCAAGGCTAGGAAGTGTTTGATGTGGCCGAATAGGGTCTATAAAATTCTCTTCTTCGGACTCGGAGCTTGAATTTACATCACTATCGTCTGTGTCTGGTACGTAATGTTCGTCACTACTACCTCCGCTTTCTTCCAATAGCTGCAATAATTCAGTGTCAGTTAGCTTCTTTTTCTTATCATATACCTTTTTTTCATCACTACAATGTCTTTTTTTAATACCAGAAGGCCCAGGTTGATTGTCCATATTGTACGGCAGATTACAACCAAACCAAAAGCAAATCCGCGGAACCACTTAAGCACCTGTTAGAACTTGCGTTTTTAAGCAACGCCACCACTAGAAACACGTTTCATATACAACGCCGATGGAATATTAAAACGTTTCGTAAGAACGCATGTCGAACTCCGATCGGAGTAGACGGCGTTAGCGAAGAGACCCGACGCACTCTGATCGGAGTGGTCGGCAGTCAATCTGTTAAGATGCTGTCTGAATTTTTAATTCTATTTATTTCTAAATTTTCTAATAGGTTTAATTTGACGCCTTTGTTTTGTATGTGTAGAATTTTAAATTTATCGTCAAAAAGATGATTTGATTCTGTTAAATAATTACTGCAAGCTGAGTCGGTTTTGTTTTTTAAATAGCTTCTTTTATGTTCTGAAATCCGAGTTTCGAATGAGCGACCTGTCTGACCTATGTAACTTTTATGACAAGAACCACAATTCAACTGATACACTCCAGATTTTTTTGATCTATTTTGTTTTACCTTTGCGTTTTTGATGAATTTTCCTAACGAGTTGTTTGTTCTAAAAGCTATGTTGATATTATATTTGTTTAAGTGCTTTTTAATTTCCTCTGACGTGTTACCAAAATAGGTTAAAACATTATATTTTTTCCCTGCGTTTTCTTTCTGGGGGTATACTAAAGAAATAGCTTTATTTTTTAATTTTTTGTTTAGAATTGAGTCTGGTGTCAGGAGAATATCCGTTGTTAACAGCAATTTGTTTTATTAGATTTAATTCTTTATTAAAATCATCTACAGATAAGGGGACACTTACAAGTCTATGCAACATACTGTGGTAAGCTGCCAATTTGTGTTGTAGGGGGTGAACTGAATTTATGTTTATTGTAGTATCTGTATGAAAGGGTTTGTGAAAAATAGAGAATTTGTGTTTGTTGTAATGTCTGGTTATCATTAAGTCAAGAAAATTAATTTTATTGTCGATTTCTAGTTCCATAGTGAATTTCATATTTTTATGTATTGAGTTTATATAATTAAAAACATTGTCAAGTTGACGCTCTGTACCATTAAAACAAGCAAAGATGTCGTCTACATATCGGTACCAATACAAAAATGATTTGTTAAATTCTTGTCGATGTATTTGTTTTTCTAGGTTATCCATGAATATTTCTGCTAAAAGCGGGCTAAGTGGACTACCCATTATGACACCCTCAGAACTATTTTAAAACTTATTATTAAAGTAAAAATAATTTTGATTGAGACTCGTGTTTAATAAATTTAGTATATCTTGTTGTATAACGATATTAACTTTATTTTTGATTAGGAAAGTTTTTATGATTTTTACTGTTTCATCCGGGGGTATGCTAGGGACAAGGTTTTGGACGTCAAATGATACTAAGTTTTGAATTATCTGGTAGCAAGATGTTGGAAATTTTTTCCGTTAATTCTAACGAATTTTTTATTGTGTAAGTTGGAGTGAAGTTAATGTTCGTTTTAATGATATCTATGAGAAATTTTGAGAGTTTGTAAGCTGGGGCCGATATATAGGAGGCTACAGGTCTAATAGGATGATTTTCTTTATGTAATTTGCCTAATGAATAAAGTAGAGGGGGCTGATGATTCACGACTGTTAATTTTGAGATTTGGTTGTCTGATATGATGCTAGAAGCTTTACCTAACGCTGTTCTAATATCTTTCTTGAATTTTTCTGTCGGATCTTTTAGTAATATTTTGAGATTTCCTTTCCTTATAAATTCTAATCTTTTGTCTATATATTGTTGTTGATCTATAGGGACTATTGTGTTACCCTTATCTGCTTTTGTGAAAATAATATTGTTATTTTTTTAGCCTTCTTTTGTATTGATCTAGCTACATTTATTTCATTATCTAAATTCAGCTCGCCCCCAACAACACAAATTGGCAGCTTACCACAGTATGTTGCATAGACTTGTAAGTTTCCCCTTATCTGTAGATGATTTTAATAAAGAATTAAATCTAATAAAACAAATTGCTGTTAACAACGGATATTCTCCTGACACCATAGACTCAATTCTAAACAAAAAATTAAAAAATATAGCTATTTCTTTAGTATACCCCAAGAAAGAAAACACAGGGAAAAAATATAATGTTTTAACCTATTTTGGTAACATGTCAGAGAACATTAAAAACCACTTAAACAAATATAATATCAAGATAGCTTTTAGAACAAACAACAACATCAAAAACGCAAAGGTAAAACAAAATAGATCAAAAAAATCTGGAGTGTAACAGTTGTCATAAAAGTTACATAGGTCAGACAGGTCGCTCATTCGAAACTCGGATTTCAGAACATAAAAGAAGCTATTTAAAAAACAAAACCGACTCAGCTTGCAGTAATCATTTAGCAGAATCAAATCATCATTTTGACGATAAATTTAAAATTTTACACATACAAAACAAAGGTGTCAAATTAAACCTATTAGAAAATTTAGAAATAAATAGAAATAAAAATTCAGACAGCATCTTAAACGAACAAAAAGATACCTGTCTGATTCAATTTATAAAATTAATATTCAGAATGGATTTCCCAGCAATACTTATTAGCATATACAGTCCCTGGCCAAATTATTAGACGCACCGCAAGATTTCATGTAAAATATTAATTACCGAGTGATATTGTACCGTTTTATTATTTTAAATTGATTTGTTTTTTATTTTTTTATATTATCCAATCAATTACCTATTTATTTGACATAAATAAAACAGCATTAATTTAGAAAAGCATAAGTTTATTAAGTTTTAAAGAAAAGTGAAATTAATGTTAGTAAAAGTCAATATTTAGTTGAGCCACCTTTAGCCGCTATCAAAGCTTTAATTCTGCGCGGCATGCTATCAATGCAAGATTGTACTGTCTCCTGCATTTGAGGATGATGATTCCACACATGAATAATCTTTTCTAGGAGCTGGGTTTTGTTGGTAATCACATCTTTAGCCACTTCTCTTTTCATCAGCTCCCACACGTTTTCAATGGGGCCAATCCAACAGAGGGATATTTTTTTTCTGCCAAAATCTTTAACAGACCGAGCAGTGTGGCAGGGAGCTCCATCTTGCATGAAAGTGAATGGTTCCCCATTTGGAAACCATTCTCTGAGCTGCGGAATCAACCGATTTTGTAATACTTCTTGGTACTGATCTTGCCTGATTATTCCTTTGACGACGTACAGACGTCCAGTGCCCTTGCCGCTGATGACTGACCGAATCATCACTTTGGTGGAATGTTTAACCGTCGGGACGACACAATCAGGATGAAACTTTTCTCCATGACGACGACGCACATACTGAGCTTTATTCTGCAAAATTTCGAATGTGCTTTCGTCACTGAAGCAGACCTGTCAAAAATAGGAAAAATATATAAACTTCCATGTTTATTTGCTTTATTTAACTGAAAATGATAATAATGTATCAATTATTGATTAAAGTGCTGTATCTTACCGATCTCCAGAAGTCCACATCTTTGTCTTGCCATTGTTTGGCCCACTTCAGGCGCTTTGCTTTCGTTGCAGCTGTTAACTTGGGCTTCCTGGCGGGGCGACAGGCCTTAAAATCTAATTCTTTTTCAATTTTCTTCGAACAGTGCGCTCAGAAGCATTTACGCTAGCATCCTGGAGTTGTGATTTTATTACCTTTGTGGTAGCAAATCTGTTTTCTACACAAATTTTCTTCAAACATCTCTCTGACCGTGGAGTGAAAATTGGTTTTCTACCGCATCTTTTCTTTCTTTTCGGGCTTAATTCCTTCCCTGACTCAATTTTCTTTTTTTATGCGTCGTACACTAGCTTCAGAAACCTCCAATCTTCGTGATATTTCTCGGTTTGTAAATGTTTTCGCAATCACAAGGGCCTTCACTTCAGCTTTTTTACGTGGTGAAAGATCGCCTTTTCTACCCATAATGAAAATAGTCCAATTACTTTTTTAAAACACTGCATACAAAATAAACTAATAACTGAGTAGTATAAAACTGTTAAACAAACAATCACAGTCCATAAAGCCACAGAAACACGTCCGTACATGACTCGATTCCGATCGCGACTGATACAGGTTTGTAGTTATTTACGTTCATGTATCACTTTGTCAACACAGTGTTGCCATATGTTAAAAATAAATACAAATATGTAGTCTACAACAATTCTTTTAAATAAAAATCAATAATATTGCAGTTTAAATATACCATTATTGCATAAAAACTCTTAAGAAACATAAAATTACTAAAAAAAATACAGTGCGTCTAATAATTTGGCCAGGGACTGTAGTATTAATTTTATTACCTATCTACCTTAGGGCATTTGTATAAATGTAACAACATTAATACTCAAATATCATTTTGTATCAGACGAAGCAATAGTATAGCGAAACGCGTCATACAGTTTCTGTGAAACTAAATAAAGTAGAAATTTGACAAAATCAGTCTTTCATTACATTCGTTATGAATTTCCATCAAGTAACAGCCACAACAATTCACAGCACAAAGTTCTTTATAGGCCCGCGCGGCATTTCTGCCTTCATCGAAGTAAACCTATAAAATGTAGCCAATTTGCCTTAGCAATGCCATCCGTCTTCATACACGGGTACTTATTGAAGCTAACTAGCTTTGTTTTATTTTAGTCTGCAAGTTCACTTAAGGATTCCTATCTCTACAAATTAATAAATGAAGAAAATAAAGAGACTCGGAATGCTTGGAAGCAACTGTTCCTGCCGTCCATAAAATGTTCGCGGGAGAACTGCAACAAATGTAGCGCAACAAGCGTCGACGTAAAAAAAGGCGATCGAATTAGGGATTTGGGAGAACGAAATAACATTGAGGTAAACAAATTTTCTTATTCTTAGGTACGATTTGCTTTGCTATGCTTTCAGGATTTGCTTAGAATGAATGAGTCCGAGAAACAAATTAGTAAATTACTAACCAATGGTCTTTCGTAAGCAAATATCAACAGAAGATCTTCTAACTTATGTAACATATGTTTGGAACAACGCGATTAAACATTTTGGAGAATATCTCGAGAGGTTGCACTTGATATAGCCAAGGCATTCGACCGTCTTTGGCATGACGGATTGTTTGCTAAGCTACGCTCTTAAGCTCAGTCGTCAGAGGCAAATTTTGACGAAACCTTTCATTAAATATTAACAGGCTGCATTTTGACATACAGGTAGTTTTTTGGACGTAGAATACGATAAAAAAAAGTTTGCTGCTCTGAAGTGTACGCTAAGCCTACAGAATCGAAAATAAAATGAAGAATTCGGTTTTTCGCAACTATCTCGAAAAATAAAAGATATCGCAAAAATAACAGCACCACGTGAAAGAACCGTAATTTAGAAAAATCATTTAAAATAAAATGGCTGGTTTAACCTCTTTAGCCGAAGCCGGAATCATGCTTCCACCACATTTATGATTAAATTAACGTTTATATATACAGCTAAATATTTTGAAATTGGCTATTAAGGGGTTTCTGGGAGTGCTGATTAAGAATCCGATGACAGATTTGAAAAATGCAAAATGGCGGATCCAATATGGCAGCCAGAGAGTACGTAATTCATTTAATGATCCAATTTTCTTTTTAAAGTGTATACTAAAGGTTTTTTTTGAGGTGTTGATTAAAAATCTGAGGCGGATCCAATATGGTGCCCCGAGATTACGTACGTTTTCTTTTTAAACTGTCTACTAAGGTGTTTTTGGGGTGCAAATTAAGAATCTGAGCACAGATTTAAAAAATTCAAAGTGGGTGATCTAAAATGGCAGTCAATATGAAAAATGAATATATTTAATAATAATTGTGTAAATTCAATACAGTAAAAGAGAGAATAAATTACAAAATATATATAACAGAAATATTTGCAAAATAATAACCATTTTTTTTTGTCAATTCTTCTTCAATTCGTTCACAATTTTAATCATCTCTTGTAATGATGAAAAAATAGGTAAATTTGTGCAATCTTCTGAAGAAAAGCAGAAGTCACAAACTGAAGAGCATGGCAGTCCTGCTCTTTTGCTGCCACAATCTTTTCACAATCTTTCTTACAATTACAAAACATCAATGCTAATACGGATGCAGGGGCTGGCATTTTCGTCATTTTTACAGGTGTTAATATTTCTCAGTTGGTGTCCTCCATTTTCCAACCCCAGTTGTTTGGCAAGAGTTAATTAGACAACCTCTGTTGTACTTGCAAATACAGTATACGAACTACATGAGCGTCTTACAGATGACAGATCGGGCTGATGACGGTGCGCGCGTGCTTCATCTCCGATCGCCATTAACAAAATTCCTTCAAGTAATTTAGAATTTTTGTGTTTTCAATAACTGTTCTCTTTGTACGTGGTGTTTGAATGAAATATAAATACTTTATATTTACAGCTTAGACTTCTATTTTTTCACTTCCCACCTTTAAAATATTTTTTTTTATTTTAAGTTTAAGTTCTTCTTCGATTTATTTTTAGGTCTAAGACCTGTTTTTTGGTATCGTCTATAATTCAACCGTTTTCTTGTGAGGTTGACTGCCAGTTATCTCTTCAGCGTTTTGGTGGTCTGCCTGGCGGTCTTCTGATCTCGGGTTTTCCATTCCATGCGATCTTGGCTAGTCTATCATCTGTCAATCAGTTGTGTTCTTTCTACATCCTGCGTCTTTTCCTTGTCTGTCTTACGGTGTTTTCTTTTTGTCATTCCGTATCCTGTCGAGTAGTGTTTTTCCACATATAGTTCTTAAAATTCTCATTTCATTGGTTCATAGTGCACTTTTTGTCTTCGTGGGGTCGGGTCTAGTTTCGGCTATGTAAGTGAGTAAATATAGGTCTGATGCAAGTTAAATAGATGCGTAATTTACTTTTTGTCGTCATGTTTTTGTTTTTCTATACAGTATCTCGTAGGCATCCGAATATTTGATTTGCTTTCGTTATTCGATCTCTTACTTCTGTTGTTAGGTTTCCAAAGCTTGAGATCGTCGCTCCTAAACAATTAAACAGCATTACTTGTTCTATAAGCTGGTTGTCTATTATTAACTTACATCTAATCGGTTCTCGAGGGACTGTAAAGCATTTTGTCTTCTGAAACTTTTCAACTGCCTTTGTAAGTCGTCTTCGGATTCATCAATTAGCATCGTCGGCATAATATACCATACTAATTATCTTTCTTAAGCGGTATCCATGACTGTCGTTTTTTGTTAGGTCTATTATCTTGTCCACTATTATACTAGGACTGAGACTGTCACCTTGTCTTATGCCACATGAGATACATACTTCTTCTGATAATTCTTTAGTCACTTTTATTCTTGTTGTGTTGTTGGTGTTTAACTTCTGAATGATACGTATTATTTTTTCATTGACTCCTTTTTCTATTAGTATATCTACAACGTCTTCTAGTTTTACCTCGTCGAATGCTTTCGTTAGGTCTACGAAACAGATGTACGCTACTTTGTTGTATTCTATTGCTTTCTCTGCAATTGTGTCTTTCGATTTTTTAGTTTCGTTACGCCCTTGTTTAAATCAATGTTATTATTCCTTGTTCTTCTAAATCAGTTGTTTCTAATGTTTCCACGCGTTTATCGATAGTATCCTCGTGTTTGTACAAGTTGTTATAGTAGTTTACCCGTTCATTTTTTGGGATAGTACTTATTTGTACATATTCATTTATAGGTTTTTTTTCCTTCCCCTTAACATCTCCCATATCTTCTTCTGGGACCCATACAGATCGTGTTCCGTACCACTTGTAAACTTTCTCCAATATTCTCGCTTGATATCCACGATTCTACCGTTTACTGAGTTTCTAATTTCTTTGTACTTCTCATTTTTCTAGTGCTAGAGACTTTATTTCTGAAATATATCACGGTTTGTAGGCTTTCGAAGTGGCGTTTACATTCACTTTACGACCTCCTATGGCTTCTTTTGCCGCGTGCTTTATATTTGTTGATAGTTTTAACCTTCTTTCTACATCGTTTTCTGTGTTTATTGGATTGTTAGTTTTTTATTTAAGTTGTATTATTAATAATAAGCAAAAAAAATGTTTATTGCGAACACTTTTTAAGAGCAAAATTACAAAAAAAAGTTTTTAATGATTTATCTAATATCAAGTGTATATTTTTAACTGCAACAAAAAAAATTTTTGTTACTTTTTTTCACCATTTCGTACTGCTTTGAACCTAAAGTTACCGGTGGCGCACTAGAGCAGGCAAATTTTCATATCTTAAAACTAATATTTTTAATTATTCTTAAATCGAAACTAAAGGTATAACAATGATATATGCACAAAGTTTTTTTAGTGTTCCGTACGGAACACTTATAAGATCACTTCGGTGTCTGTTTATCTGTCTGTCTGTCTGTCACACCTGATTTTTTTTTCTCCGAAACTATTTGTCATAGAAACTTGAAATTTGGTAATAATATAGGAATTGATGGCCTCATCAGAGCCATGTAGTTTTGAAAGTTAAATTTTGACTTAAGAGGTTAATTTTGGGGGGTGAAATCGGAAGTGAAAAAAAAATTTTTTTACTAGGTCATCGAGTATGGTGTCAAATGAAAGGTTGTGAAAACACGAGTAAAATATATATATATATATATATATATATATATATATATATATATATATATATATATATATATATATATAATGTAATACTTGCGCGCACTTTTCTTTGTATTATTTTCAAAAAATCGCGAAAAAATCGCTGTCCCGCGCCTTATCTCGAAAAGTACTTATCAAAAAATTTTGAAAAAAATCCTGGAATATTCTCCACGTAGATTGAATGAAAATTATCACGAGTGCATTACCTTTAATAATTTATCTGTTATTTAAAAAAAAAAAAAAATTCAAGGTCATCAGATTTCAGTAAAGATTGGAAACAAACTTTGTTGAAAACTCATTTGGAGTGTGTTTTGTGAAGTCACTGATCATTTTATACCACCGTTACATAAATTTTGACTTAAGGGGTTCGTTTTGAGGGGTGAAATCGGAAGTGAAAAAAATTTTTTTTTACTAGGTCATCGAGTGTGGTGTCAAAAGAAAGCTTGTGAAAACACGAGTAAAAAAATATACATATAATGTAATACTTGTGCACATTTTCCTTCGTATTACTTTTAAAAAATCGCGAAAAATCGCTGTCCCCTACCTTATCTCGACAAGTACTGATCAAAAAATTTTGAAAAAATTCTGGAATATTCTCCACGGGGTATAGATCGAACGAAAATTATCACGAGTGCATTACCTTTAATAATTTATTTGGTATAAAAAAAAAACAAAATTTCAAGTCACCAGTTTTCAGTAAAGATTGGAAACAAACTTTGTTGAAAACTCATTTGGGGCGTGTTATGTGAAGTCACTGATTATTTTATACCACCCTAAAAAAAAAAATTTATTTTAAAAACAATCAACGTACGGAACACTAATTGTGCAAGTTTAACTTGCACTTGACCGGTTTTTTTAATACTATATTTTATTAAATATTTGTAATTTACTGTATGCCAGTTAAAATCATGCACACAAAAATGTCGTTTTGTTTTACAACTTATGCAACAAAAATAAAAACTGTTAGTATCATCGGAAAGTTGAAAGTCTCCTCTTCAAAAAGCTATCTTTTAATCTTTTTTTTTTACACTCTGAAAACAACGATTAACCTTCGAACGGGGCGATTAGACTTTCAAATGGACCGGTTTGATATGCTACACTTTTTGAATTTTTAATAAATTCTCACTAATAAAAAACATCTGGGAAAACATCTACATATTATTTTTTCGTAAAATTTCCAGCTCTTTCACGAGGTACTTACTATTACTTTTTCTAAATCTTTTTTATTTTTCGAGATATTATCGAAAAATCGAATTTTTGATTTTATTTTCGATATTTAGAGTACACTTTAGAGCAGCAAACTTGTTTTTATCGTATTTTACATCAAAAAAAACTACCTGTGTGCTAAAATGCGGCCCGTTAACATTTAATGAGAGCTCAAAACCCCTGGCGACTGGGCTATTTAAAAACAAAGGCACGGTAATGGATACCCTTCATGTCCAGTTTTTTCGTGAGTACTACATGGGGGTAAAAAGTACCGAGACTTCTGAACAAAGAAAAATGTTTTTTTTGCCAAAAATCGATTTTATTCTTCAGCATAGTTTGCTTCAAGAGCGATCTTTCAACATTTGGATGCGTTTCATATATTACGATTTATCAAGCTTTCTAAAATAAGCCTTAGTTTTTCAAGGGACTTCATTTTAGCCAAATCTCTTTCCCTGAAGCTACTTTTTCAAATTTGGAAAGAGGGGCCCAGATCTGGTGAATACGGTGGTTGAGCACGCAATTCATAACCCAATTGGTCCAATTTCATCATCAATTTTATGCTGTTGTAAGCTGTTTATGTTTTTGGACGCTTCGGTCGGCTTTCATGCGGTTCCAGTCGTTCTGCGTTCGGCCTGTTAGACTCGGGCATATAGTGGTGGTTCCATGTTTCGTGCATTGTTATGAATCGACGCAAAAAGTCCTTTATATTACGGCGAAACAGTGCCAAACACCGTTCTACACCTTCGACGCGTTCTGTTGGTGTCTTCACGATGTTAAATGTATCTCTCACTTTCGCTTTGCGGTCATTCGGAATAATATGATGGATTTTTTGTGTTTTTTGGAGTCTCATTTGGACGTCCGCAACATAGTGCATTATTGGTTTTTTAAGTTTACTAAACCATCGACATATAGTTCCATAACACTTCTCAAGTCATTCTTGTGTTCTTGCTGTATTGTTTCCTGTCGAAAAGCTATGTTGAAACATCACCCGAAATTCTTTTTGCTCCGTCGTTTTGCAAACTCAAACAGCTGGAACTCACAAAGTAATAGACAAAATTTCATGAAAATTTTACACGAATCTTCTGAGAGTTGACATTAACTGAAAATCGTATGTTTTTTCGTTTGTGCTGCCATCTCTTGGGAAGTCTCGGAACTTTTCACCCTGTTCCAGTTAACAGTTCAGTGTCTATAATATCAGACATATTTCAGCATAAACTCTGATTCATCATTGGTAGAGTTAATAGGAACATGTTTATTGTTTACGTATTTCATTTCGAGATGTTTCGTAAAATCGTAGACGCGACGTCCATAAGCTACTCCAAATTGACACGGTCTAATCTCAAAAATCACTAATCAAAACCGCGAAGGCTTCTGTTTCAGGTTAAAATATATTTGTATTTTTCTTTCAGAAAATCTGCTTTCCCGAGAAGCAACAACAAACTTGTGACTTAGAAAAAGGCGACGTCATACAAAAACTGTCAAAATATATTTTCTTTGAATCGGTCAGGCCTAAGAGTTCTAAGCGTGTGTTTACAGTAATGCCAGGTACGGTATGATCGGCAAAATAATTAAAATTGTGAGAATAAACAAGAGAAACTTTTGGAAAACAGTGTAATTTTTATGTTTATACTCTATTTAGTTGAAAGTGATAGCAATAATCATCTAGAATTGTGCAAATTAGCATCAAGCAGTAGTAGGGGCCTCAGAGTTTTACCTACATTTTACTTGTAATGCTGTAGTTCAACAACTTTATTGGAATTCCATCTGGCGTCGGTCTAATATTCGCAATCTCTTATTTTTGAATACAATAGGAAAACGACCCTTTTTTTTGTTGTTTGAGGTTAAATAGTCTGAAATAGTTCTGGCCAGTGGTGGTGCGCCTGGGCGTATACGTATTATTTGCAAATAGTATGCTTACAGCCAAGCAAACAGACCAGATAGATCCTTTTAGCCAATTCCAATTAACATCTGAGTAACGTCAACCAGGCAGGACCTACAGTTGAACGAAATTCGAACCACATGATCGGCAGATCTCAATCAGCAGTTTTACGGTCTTGTTTTATTATCTCCCTACCAGCCATGAACCTCGACGAGCTGCCAAAGCTTTAATACCATTATGAACGTCTTCATGGTATTGCAGCGAAGTATGTTCGTTAGCGACACCGTTTGAACGTTCCAGCTGGACTTCAGACTAACGTCTCATTCAAGAGAGCGCTATCTACTTAGCTGTCCCACTCAAGCGATCATGTGCCAACAACATGCTGTAAGCAGTTTTTCTGACGTAGGCTCCCAGTTCAAGTATCTGCCCCATCCAACGGATAGACGTTGCCTTCATGATCCGAGCAGTCCCCCTACTCGTAAGGAGCAATGCCTTCATCGTCAGCCTTTCGTGATCCAAGCGGTCTCGCGTTAACAACTTACTGCCTTTTTGGCAACGTTAAGTGTTTGCCGAAGTCTATTGATAACTAGTATGAAGAGAAATGTGCCTTGGTCAAATACACATAAGAATAAAAGTGTACTGACCTGCCTATTTTTAAAGTGCCATTTTGAGGCTGACAAAGGCAACATATTTACCTTGTGGTTTGTCGAGTTGATAGTTTTTTGAACATCTATTATCAAATCGCTGCGTTCCAGAACCACTTCTTGTTGTTGTTAATATTAAAGGTTAGAATTTTTTTTTTTTAAATAAATCTTAGCACAAAATAAATTTAAGAATTCGAAATGGGGAGTTGACAGGTATCCCCGGCTTATCAACCCAACATAAGGGTGGGCATCTCTCGATTAAATAGTCCTTTTAGAAATAGTAGGATCAAAGATAATGAATAATCGAAGGGAAAATTTATCGTATTCGAACAATGTATCATTTTCGCGGGGGCACCTCCGGGGTACTCTTAAAGGACTGGTGGTGGAGTGGGAGGTGGGACCCCCCCCTTCGATTATTATTATTATTATTCTCGTTGTTGGGAGAGATCGTTTTTGACAAAATAACAGACATATATAAAATAAAATGCTATACAGACGACAATTATACATTATAGATTAATTTTTAGTGCACGTATACTACGATAACCCAAGAATCAATACAGATATTAGGAAAACTACAGAAATACCGCCAAAGTTACCCCTACTTCCGATGAAAGAAACCAAAGAGCTTATAAAAAAAGCTGAGTGGAATGACGTGACGAAAAGGACGAAACGTAAGTTAATAAATTAATATCTAAAAAAAATGAGTAAAATTGTATTAAACAGAAATTATTAGAGACCGGATTATATGCAACATAAAAATCTTGAAATATGCATGAAAAATGCTTAAAATATGCATGAAAAGGGTCAAAATATGCAATATTAAATAATAATAAAAGTAGTAATTTTTAGTTTTTTATTTCAAAATCAGCATAAAATTAACAAGTTATCGACGATGTTTACATTTAATTAACAATTATTTAACATTTTTTAAAATTATTTAACATTTGTATTCTTGTACACGTAAACAATAAGGTATTGTTCTAAATGTTGAGTAATAAGATTGTGTCTTCGATCACTTAAAATATTCTTATAAGTGGAAAAAGACCGTTCCACATCCACTGAGGTAACTGGGCAGTATTTGAATTTGGGTGCTATGTTAGCACTTATTGTTTCTGGCAAAAGTTGACCCGTCCCATTAATAAAACTATCAATTTGGCACAAAGGTTCAAAGCCTGGGTTATTGCACAAAATGTTTTCAAACTTTTCTTTAACTCTACGCGGGAATACATCTCGCAATGTGGAGTTTATTTGACGGATTTTATTCATTAACTGAATTGATTCGGTCAACTCCAAACCTCGCCTTTCAAGCTTTTTAATACCCGCAGGTATGTGGGAAAAAAGTGAGTGCTAATCAAAGCCGTTCTTTTTTTTAATATCAGAATCGTTAAATGCTTTCTTGGATTGACAAACTGCCATAGCCTCTGCACTATCGAAGTCATTTACTACGCCTTTGATGGCCTCGAAATGTTCATTGTAAAATAGTACAGCTTCAATCCATGTTCTCCATCGAGTTACCACTGGTTCGGGAGGTAAAGGCACATTTGGCAGTTTTTCTTTATAGGCGTTATTGCGAGCAGGTGCCTTAAGAAACACTTTCTTTGCTGATGAAATCAGTTTATTTACATTACCACAAACGTGGATCGTACTTCTTCAGCAAGTCGATGGACTCCGTGAGCAAAGCACGTCACATGAATTAAATTTGGATAAAATACTTGGAGGACTTTGGCTGCCTTGATCATATAGGGAGCAGCATCTGAGAGAAATATAAACACTCTTTCATCTGCAGACGATTCAGGAAATATTGTTTTAATACCCTCATTCACAAATCTGGCGATCGTAGAATGATCTGTCTTGTCAAGTTCTTTGCAGGCCACCAAATAGGAAGAAGAAGGCTCTAATCTTAATGCACCCACAATTAAATTCGCAATATAGCGACCACAACTGTCGGTAGTTTCATCAGCTGAAATTCAAATAATGTCATCCTTAAGTTCATTACATATTTCTTCCAGAACATGTTAGTAAATTGTTGGTATGTAATTTTTGCGCAGTGTTGATTCGTCTAGTATTTTTTGATTCAAGCAATATTTTCGCAGAAAATCTTTGAATGTAGGATTTGTAAGTTTGTGGAGAGGAATATTACTTGCAATCCCTGCTAAAGTGTTTTTTTTTGTTTGTCTATAGAAGTGGAATCACTGCTACTTGCTGCGGTTATAAGTTGTCGTGGGCATTTTTTTTTGAAATCCTGCGATATGAAGACTTGTCTTGTCTTCTTTTTTGATAATATCGTCCAAATGTTTAAATTACCTAAACATATCTCTATTTTCTCCGCAGAATTGTTGGCAATAAAGGAGGCTATCAGATATTCCCTCCAAGCAAACATCCAACAACCAACTCTCATAATTTCTGATTCCCTAAGCGCTCTCAAAGCCATCAATTCTAGAAATCTCAATTTCAACTATATCAGGCAAATTCTGGATCTGATGTACACGGCCACCTTGAAAAAAAACGTACCATATCCTTGTTTTGGTTGCCCAGTCACATAGGCAACCCTCATAACGACAGAGCGGATTATCTGGCTAAACTTGCCATAGAAAGGGGCAGTATGAACATGGGAGAGAATCACTACTCTGATTTTAACATCTTCATAAAACACCTACACAGCTCTCTCTTCCAACTCAAATGGGACTTGGAAGATCCCAACAACAAATTATGGTCCATCAAAACCAATGTTTTTCCTCCCTTAACTCCATAGAATTGAACCGAAGACATAATGTAATAATGAGAAGACTGGCATTGGGACACACCTACTCCACGCATAAACATCTATTAAAGAGAGATCCCCTCCACTCTGTCCTAAATGTGACTCCCCCTTATCAGTGTTACATCTAATCGAATCCATTCAACATCAAAACTTGAGAGACACCCACGGCATCCCATCCAACATCACCATCCTCGTAAAATCTTTTGTCCCACTTAAAGAAAACATAACCAATTACTTAAAAGAATTCAACTTCATAGTCTAATCTATTTATACCAAACTAACTCTAGTGGGCGCTAAATGATCTTAGCTGTCGATGCGCCCTGCCCAACAGAAACAAACAAACTTATCTTGACATGCTGGTCAATTTGAAACTTTTTTGTGAACGAAACATTTTTCTCGCAAACTCGACAATATAAAACATTTCCGTCGTATGTAAATGTTTCAGGATAATCACCAACCCACGAAGAGACACTTTTTTTGCGGGTGGCATGGTACACGTTAAACTTTAACACAACACGTTGATAATTGCAATTGCAGACTACACTGATGCAAGCGCGTCAACAATAATGTTAAAATTGATATCTTGTTTTAAAATAAAAATTCGTCTTTGAGAAAATTGTTTATTTGATCCACGCTCAAACAAATAGTCTTAGAAACTAACTACTTATCACTTAACATTCCGACCAAGAAACAAAGGAATAAAATACCGTCGTAATTTTGGGAATTCCCTTGGCACTATAATCTAATCGATGTTTAGACTATTGCAGGTAATGTTCCGGCGATAAGATCGGTTCCAGACGACGACATTAACAATACCCTGAGCAATTCAATTGCCTAGTAATACCGAGAAATATTGTAAATATAGGGAAAATATGCATCATTACTAGATTTTGGGTAAAATATGCAATAATCGGTGAGAATAACCTAAACATGCAAATGCATATAAAAATATGCAAATGCATATAATCTGGTCTCTAGAAATTATGAATAGTTATTGGTGTTTTCCAAACGTATAATTGTAGACTTGCACATGGAGTGAAAACTCGCGACATTTTTGAAGAAAAAACAATTTTTTGCAAAAAATCAATTTTACTCTTCAATATAGTTTCCTTCAAGAGAGATACATTCGATTTTTCAAATCTCTTTCTCTGGACCCACCTTTTAAAATTTGGAAAGAGGTAATAATCGCTGGGAGCCAGGTTTGGTGAATACAACGGATAAGGAAGCAATTCATAGCCCAGTTGGTCCAATTTCATCATCGATTTTATGGATTTGTGCGCTAAAGCATTATGTTGGTGAAACAATACTTTTCTCTTCACTAAATGCGGCATTTCGTTGTTGATTTCACCATTCAAACGGTCTCATAAACGAACGTAATAGTACCTGGTGATTGTTCGCCCCTTTTCAAGACAGTCTATCAGTATTATTTTACACGCGCATCCCAAAAAACCTTTCCAGTTAATGTTTGTGTTTTTGGACTCTTCGGTCGTTTTTCATGCAGTTCCAGCCACTCTGCAAATTGCCTCTTGCACTCAGGCGTGTAGTGCCGGATCCACGTTTCGTCCACTGTTACGAATCGACGCAGATTACGCCGAAATAGTACCAAATAACGTTCTGAATCTTCGACACGTGTTATGATCAATCGTAAGAGGTGATATGCCATAATACTTCTCAAGCCATTCTTGGGTTCTGGCTGTATCTTTTCCCATCAAAAAGCAATGCTAAAATAAACACACAAAATTCTTTTTGTTCCATCGTTTTGCAAAAATGAAAATTAGCGTCACTCAAACTCGGAAACTAATAGACAAAATGTCATAAAAATTTTACACGAATCTTCTAAGAGTTGACACTAACTGAAAATTCATATGGTTTTTTTGTTTGTGCTGCTACCTCTCGGACCTTTTCAGCGCATGTAGTAGTACTCATTTTCTATTTAACTTGAAAAGCAAGTAAAATATGTAGTAAGGTCCAAAAATTTTAGGCTCGAACATGTCAAGACAACTCTGAACTCTGTCAACTCCTTATTTGATGTTCTGTTATGCTGTTGTAATTTTGTGGCTCAACCATCATTTTTTAAATTTTTTTATAATTTATTTATATATACAGTACAATCCCGATTATCCGAATCGCGATTATCTAAAATCCGGCTTATCCGAAACAAACTGTTAAAAAGCAAATTGTATTCCCATTAAACGAAAAAATCCCCATTATTCGAAACAGACGATGAGTGGTTTCCTTAACGCTTCGGGGACTCCCGACATCTAGAATTTCATCGCTGTCTATGTTTTAGTTAGTCGACGAGTGTTATAAGTTACTCATTACGTCATAATAATAAGCGTAAACGTGTTGTTATTACCTTAAAGAAAAACTTGAAGCAATTCAACGTTTAGATAATGGGGAACTTCTTAAAAATATAGCGAAAGATTTAGATGTAGTCGTGAGTACTGTTTCAGAGTGGAGAAAAAATCGCGAAAAACTTGAAAAATGGTGTAGTGTTTTGTCATCGCCCACACAGGCACGAAAAAGTATGGAAAGCGGTGAATACCAAAAAGTGGATGATTCTTTATTTTTATGGTTTACACAGAATCGAGAACGTGGAATACCAATTTCAGGAACAATTTTAAAACATAAGGCAGTGAGTTTAAGTTAAGAGTTGCCGGTTATTGAAGCGCCTGTAAATTTTTCTGTAAGTGATGGATGGCTAGACAGGTGGAAAAAAAATACATGGTGTACGTCAACTGAAAGTTTGTGGAGAAAGATTGTCGGCTGATGTATCTGCTGCAAAAAAATTTGCAGAGAATTTTGAGCAGCTTATGAAAGAACATGGTTTACAACCAGATCAAATCTATAATTCTGATGAAACAGGCTTGAACTATAAAATGTTGCCGTCAAATACTTTAGCTTCAAAAACGGAAGCTGGAGCACCTGGTTACAAACGTAGCAAAGAACGTATTACTGTTCTTGCATGCAGTAATGCTTCTGGAAGACACAAACTCCCATTATTATGTATTGGTAAGGTAGCAAAGTCACCACCCTTTAAGAATATTCGTCGCAATGCTTTTCCTGTTTTGTATAAAAATCAAAACAAGGCCTGGATAAACGCGACTCTATTTAAAGACTGTTTTTTTTTGGAGATTTTCTTCCTAAAGTGGAACTTTTTTTAAAAGTACATGGATATCCTAGAAAAATGTATTCTGTTACTAGATAACGTCTCCACTCACCCAAGTGCGGAGCAACTTGAAAGTGGGGAAATAAAAGCAATGTTTTTTCCTCCTGCTGCTTCTCTCATTCAGGCTATGGATCAGGGTGTACTGGATAATTTAAAACTCAATTACAGGCGTTTATTATTGGAGCATATTTTAGAAGAAGTAGATGAAGGTGGCAATCCTACTGATTGTCTAAAAAAGATAAATTTGAAAAATGTTATATGTTGGATAGCTTCAGCCTGGAATCAAATAAAGAGTAGTGCTCTGGAAAAATCTTGGTCAAAATTGATTCCACAAGAGGAGAGACATTACTCTGAGGCGGGAACAGAAGATAATGAAAGTTTACATCAAATTATTACAAGAATATCAGGATGTGGAAGTGTTACGGAAACCGATGTTTGTGAATGGTTAAACAGTGATAGTGTGGAAGATGAAATGGCTGACCAAGAATTAATTAAGAGTGTATGCAAAAATGCTAATAAAATAGATAGTGATGACGATGATAACGAAGTAGAAGCCAAGCCAAGCCACATTCAGAAGAACTAGAGGCCCTCGAAAAAGCGTTAACTTATGTAGAACAACAAGAAAATGCAACCGCCGCGGACGTTTTGCCTATCAAACGTTGGAGAGACATTGCAGCCAAAGACAGAACTAACGCAAAACGAGTGCAGTTAAAAATTACCTCATTTTTGAGACAGTTAAGAATGAAACTGTTTTATTTTCGATTTTCCGTACATATACATAAAATAAGTAAACTAATTGTTCTATTGTTTGTTTTAATAAATACCTATGTACGTAATAGCATATCGTATCAATGCTTTTAAGTCAATCTGCAATGATGTATTCATTCTAAATTTCTATTTTATAGAAAAATTCGGATTACCCGAAATTTCGATTATCTGAAATCACTTTGGTCAATATTATTTCGGATAATCGAGATTCTACTGTATGTCTAAACCGGGCCCGTTTTAACCTAAATCATAAGCACGTATAAAAGATAGTGCCGGTTAAAAAGAAGGTTCACTGTACTTCTAAAACTACAATAAAATATTTTTCTTAAATAGAAAATTTTCCTTTAAAAAAACCATGATTTTCTTTTAGCAATGAAAGTTATTTACGATCCAATTTTAAGAAAAATCGAGAAAGAAATTCGCATCATGTCTACGAAAGCAGAAAAGAAAGATGGAATTTCTAGAATGGATCAAACAAATTCTTGGACGCCAAGAAGTAAGTGTAAATACCAATTTTATGGGTCTGCGTCATCTTATTTCTCGATAATTTCATACACAACGGTTTTTTTTTATTTATATCCAGTCAGTTAAGTAAGAACGGCCCCCCCTGTAACTTGTAGTCGGCAAAACAAGAATTTTTTTTTTTTTGGGGAGTTATTGTTGGCACCCTTTGTAAACAATGCTCTGTGAAAAGAGATTCATTTTTTACCTTATTTATGCCTACATAGTACAATATCGAACATGAATGCTGCAAACCCTGCGTACTTCGAGTCTGTATTCTTATATAATCCTAAGTAAACATCCAAAAGATCCAAAAATGACGCCTACAGTAAAACTTGTAGCCAGTAAAAGGGGAATCCGGTAACGTCACACTAGATTAGCCATTCCAGTCGCCTGGTGCAAACCCTATCGAGAAGGTGTGGTCACACATCAAAAAGAAGCTTCATTATATTTATATATGCAAAAGTTTCCGGCCACATAATGTACATTGACGCAGTAGGACGTTCAAAGACGTATTTACGAATAATAGCGCGTTGAATGTTCACATTTAGTTCATAAAAGGTCGTGGGAGCATAAACAAGGCACGGCATATGCAAATCCAAATTCGTGAGAGAGTAATAAAATTTTCAAAAGAAGGTAAGTCTTCTCGTAAGATTGCTTCATTCTTATCGATAGGTAAATCAACCGTGAACGATATTATTGTAAAATACCGTTGGGGATATGGTTTAAAAGATCGTCCGCGTAGTGGAAAACCAAGAAAAACATCTAAAAAAAGTAGATCGTATCATTAAACGCAAATCAACTGCGGATGTCAAGAAAACTGCTGCCGAAATTGCATGCGAGCTAAAGGATGAAAACATAGCTAGTGTTAATCGTAGTACTGTGAC
The DNA here is from genome assembly GCA_019049505.1 of Pachyrhynchus sulphureomaculatus. Taxonomy (NCBI): domain Eukaryota; kingdom Metazoa; phylum Arthropoda; class Insecta; order Coleoptera; family Curculionidae; genus Pachyrhynchus; species Pachyrhynchus sulphureomaculatus. The sequence continues at coordinate 5,746,405 of CM032448.1, forward strand.
ACGACATGATATGGGACTTTTTAGCCGTATAGGTATTAAAAAATCACTAATCAGTAAAAAGAATAAGAAGGCCCGATTACCATTTGCCAAAGATCACCTAAATTGGACAATCAAAGATTGGAAAAAAGTGGCTTTCTCAGACGAATCTAAATTTAATCTTTTTGGAAGCGATGGTAGACAACATGTACGACGTCCTATTGGTACGAGAAATGATGTGTGGTACCAAATTCCTACTGTAAAACACGGTGGTGGAAGTGTGATGGTTTGGGGAATTTTCTCTGCACAAGGAGTCGGTCCATTGATCGAGATCAACGGAAATATGAACGCTAATATTTACAAGGACATTTTAGAAAACAATTTGTTATCATATGCTGAAGAAACATTGCCGCAGAATTGGATATTTCAGCAGGATAATGACCCCAAACATACATCCAAGTTGTTAAAACAGTGGTTTTCTGCTTCAAATGTGAGAGTTTTAAGCTGGTCATCTCAATCACCAGACTTGAACCCAATAGAACACTTATGAGAAACGCTAGATCGTCAAGTTCAAAAGCATATTTATTTAAATAAAGCCGCATTATTCAAATCATTGAAGGAAGAATGGATAAAATTTCACCTGCTTGTATTAATCGATTAATTGAGTCAATGCCACATCGTTGTGCGGCTGTTATCGCTGCAAAGGGTATGGCTACAAAACATTAACATAAAAATATAATTTAAGTCTATTATAGAGCATATGGACTAATAATTTTTCTCGTAGTACAAAGTGACTGGAAACTTTTGCACATATAAATATAAGAATAATAATAATAAATATATTCACAAACATAAATAATATTCTTTTACTATACAGTCCCTAGCCAAATTATTAGACGCACTGCAAGATTTCATGTAAAATATTAATTACCGAGTGATATTGTACCGTTTTATTATTTTAAATTGATTTGTTTTTTATTTTTATATTGTCCAATCAATTACCTATTTATTTGACATAAATAAAACAGCATTAATTTAGAAAAGCATAAGTTTATTAAGTTTTAAAGAAAAGTGAAATTAATGTTAGTAAAAGTCAATATTTAGTTGAGCCACCTTTAGCCGCTATCAAAGCTTTAATTCTGCGCGGCATGCTATCAATGCAAGATTGTACTGTCTCCTGCATTTGAGGATGATGATTCCACACATGAATAATCTTTTCTAGGAGCTGGGTTTTGTTGGTAATCACATCTTTAGCCACTTCTCTTTTCATCAGCTCCCCACACATTTTCAATGGGGTTCATATCAGGGCCAATCCAACAGAGGGATATTTTTTTCTGCCAAAAAAGCTTTAACAGACCGAGCAGTGTGGCAGGGAGCTCCATCTTGCATGAAAGTGAATGGTTCCCCATTTGGAAACCATTCTCTGAGCTGCGGAATCAACCGATTTTGTAATACTTCTTTGTACTGATCTTGCCTCATTATTCCTTTGACGACGTACAGACGTCCAGTGCCCTTGCCGCTGATGACTGACCAAATCATCACTTTGGTGGGATGTTTAACCGTCGGGACGACACAATCAGGATGAAACTTTTCTCCATGACGACGACGCACATACTGAGCTTTATTCTGCAAAATTTCGAATGTGCTTTCGTCACTGAAGCAGACCTGGCAAAAATAGGAAAAATATATAAACTTCCATGTTTATTTGCTTTATTTAACTGAAAATGATAATAATGTATCAATTATTGATTAAATTGCTGTATCTTACCGATCTCCAGAAGTCCACATCTTTGTCTTGCCATTGTTTGGCCCACTTCAGGCGCTTTGCTTTCATTGCAGCTGTTAACTTGGGCTTCCTGGCGGGGCGACAGGCCTTAAAATCTAATTCTTTCAATTTTCTTCGAACAGTGCGCTCAGAAGCATTTACGCTAGCATCCTGGAGTTGTGATTTTATTACCTTTGTGGTAGCAAATCTGTTTTCTACACAAATTTTTCTTCAAACATCTCTCTGACTGTGGAGTGAAAATTGGTTTTCTACCGCATCTTTTCTTTCTTTTCGGGCTTAATTCCTTCCCTGACTCAATTTTCTTTTTATACGTCGTACACTAGCTTCAGAAACCTCCAATCTTCGTGATATTTCTCGGTTTGTAAATGTTTTCGCAATCACAAGGGCCTTCACTTCAGCTTTTTTACGTGGTGAAAGATCGCTTTTTCTACCCATAATGAAAATAGTCCAATTACTTTTTTAAAACACTGCATACAAAAATAAACTAATAACTGAGTAGTATAAAACTGTTAAACAAACAATCACAGTCCATAAAGCCACAGAAACACGTCCGTACCTGACTCGATTCCGATCGCGACTGATACAGGTTTGTACTTCTTTACGTTCATGTATCACTTTGTCAACACAGTGTTGCCATATGTTAAAAATAAATACAAATATGTAGTCTACAACAATTCTTTTAAATAAAAATCAATAATATTGTAGTTTAAATATACCATTATTGCATAAAAACTCTTAAGAAACATAAAATTACTAAAAAAAAATACAGTGCGTCTAATAATTTGGTCAGGGACTGTATTATTTTGTTTCCTATATCTCATACTCACATCTCTTAGTGATTAAAAATCATTAGTCTTTTTTTTAATAAATTAGAGTACGAAATGTCACTGGCAGGAAACTTTTGCACGCCACTGTAGGTAGATAATTTAAAAGATAATAATTTCTTTACGACGCTAATTGTTTATTAGAAGTTGTATATTTAAACTCTATCGAGCCTAACATAGATTTTAGAATCGTACAACCGTCATAAAAACAGAGGTTTACCATTTCATACAGCGATTCAAGAACAACGTAAATCCATTTTTCCGCACACATGCTGCTCCTGGAGCGCTTTAGAGATTTCCCTGGAGCACGTGTGCTAGACCTATTAAAAAAATAAAACAAAACTACGCTTTTTAGATTTCGCTGAATATTGTTCACCGCAACGTCAGTCCAATGCAACTCGAAATGTCACTATGAAACAAAAGAAATTCGACAGACGATCTCCGCCAATTGCGGAACTGTTCAAAAGGTGAGTATACATTTCCCATCTTACCGTGTCCTTTTTGGACGGATGACATGAAAACAAGCGACGCAGACATCAATCAATTTAATATTTGAATGTCATGTGACTTGGCCAGTATCTTATTGGACGGTATAAACATCAGACGACTTATAAAAACGATACAAAATGTCTCGGGACTCCACCTCATACAGTAGTATATAATTTTATATTTCTAGGTCTTCTAAAACCAATGCAGCGAGAACGCCCCGTTTTTCTACGCCATGTCATTGGAACGCTCCAGTTTTAGGTTCACATACACCCCCTCAAAAAGGTATTTATTCAAATTTTACATACAGTGAGAACGGAAAGTATTCGTACAGTGAAAATGACACGCATTTATTTTATAGAAAGGGGCATAACAAACGTACATGGCGCTCTAAAAAAAAATCTGATTGCTAATATTTATTGTTTAATCATTTGTTTATTGCATCTGTGCTCAAAGTATAGAAAAAAATAAAAGTGAAAACGCAAAAAATAAACAAACAAAAACATACAACAGATTTCGCGCGCACGGGAAGTATTCGTACGGCTGGATCCAGTTGAAAAAAGTAAACAAACCCAGACGCTACCAGCTGTATTTCTTTGTGTAAGCAACTACCAGCCCTTAGTTAGACACGTGCCATGATCAGATTTCTTCTTGGTCAACTGTGGGTCAGTCCAGTAGCAAATATGGGTCGAAAGGGTCAAGAAACGACCGACGCGGAGCGGAAAATAATAATTCGGCTTTTAAATCAGTGTAAATCGTTAAGTGAAATATCAAAATTAGTTAACAGGCCTAAATCAACTGTGCAGTCCATAGTTGACCGGCATTGCAAGTATAAGTCGATAGTTAATCAACCCCGCAGCGGCCGACGGAAGTCCGTGTCGGAACGGGACGAACGGCTTGTGCTCCGACTCGTCAAGGAAAATCCTAGAATTAGTGCTCCGAAAATCGCAGCAGAAACTGGAAAAGCGTGGAGTGAGTTTGAATGTCACGACTATTCGAAAAACTTTAAATGACCAAGGATATCACGGACGGGTAGCAAGAAAAAAGCCCTGGGTCAACGAGGTAAATCGTCAGAAACGTGTCACCTTCGCTTTGCAGCATCAAAACAAGCTCCCGGAATTTTGGAATAAAGTAATTTTTTCAGATGAAAGTAAATTTAATATATTCGGGTCAGACGGTCAACAAAAAGTATGGCGTACTAAAAACACTGAGCTGGACCCCAAAAATACCATTCCAACCGTGAAGCACGGTGGAGGTTCGGTTCTTGTTTGGGGTTGCATAAGCGCTGCAGGTGTCGGTAAACTACAATTTATTGACGGCATTATGGACCATCGTGCCTATATTGATATTTTAAAGAAGAACCTCGTATCAAGTAAAGAAAAAAATGGGCTTAGGTGATGATTTCGTGTTTCAACAAGATAACGACCCTAAGCATACTGCGGTCAACACGAAGTTGTGGCTTTTGTACAACGTGCGAAACCAATTGCACAGGCCTCCCCAGTCCCCCCGATATCAACCCTATAGAAAACGTATGGAGTTACCTTGAAACCCAAGTTCGATCGCATGTTATAAGGAACAAATCCGACCTCAAACGGGCTTTGCAAGAGGAATGGGACAAGATTCCTTTAAAATTTACTCACGATTTGGTGTTGTCCATGCCCAGAAGGCTTCAGGCAGTCATCAAGGCCAAAGGATATCCAACAAAATACTGACAACGAAAAAATTTTAAAGTTTGTCAAAAGTCAAAATTAAGTTTTTATACTGTATGCACTACGGTAAAACTCACAATTTGCCTGTACGAATACTTTCCGTGCGCGCGAAATCTGTTGTATGTTTTGTTTGTTTATTTTTTGCGTGTTCAATTTTATTTTTTTTCTGTACTTTGAGCACAGATGCAATAAAGAAATGTTTAAACAATAAATATTAGCAATCAGATTTTTTTTAGAGCGTCATGTACGTTTGTTATGCCCCTTTCTATAAAATAAATGCGTGTCATTTTTACTGTACGAATACTTTCCGTTCTCACTGTATTTATTTTATTTATTATTTTTTTTTTTAAATTGGGATCTTATTTTTAACAGGTCATAGTACTTACTAAAGATGTACCAGGTGTATAAGTATGACATGCGGATTTCAGACAACAGATGGTGCACCAATGCAGTTTGTGCTATAAAGATTTGACACTGCGTCATTTTGTTGTGTCATCAACAAGTGTCAGACGCACACGAGTGATAAATTGGAAAAGTGTGTGCATAGTGTTATGTTGTTGTGTTCAATATATCGAAATTTATACCGAACAAAGAGCATTCGCGGACAGCATTAATTTTTTGTTTTCATTTGAAGAAAACTGCTGTTGAATCATATCGCTTACTTCGAAAAGCTTATGGTGAACATGCCCCATCGCACGATACCTGTGAACGATGGTTTCGACGTGACTTCGAAGCTGCAGACAAGGAACGTGGAAAACCGCCAAAAAAATACGAAGATGTGGAATTGCAAGCATTGTTGGACGAAGATTTATTCGCCAACACAAAAACAACTCGCCGAGCAATTGGCCGTGAGTCAACAAGCTGTTTCTAATCGGCTACGAGAGATGGGAAAGATTCAGAAGACCGGTATATGGGTACCAGATGAGTTGAACGACAGGCAAATTGAAAAGTTCAAAAACACGTGTGACATTTTGCTCGCTCGGTACAAAAGGAAGTCGTTTTTGCATCGTATAGTTACAGGGAATGAAAAGTGGATTTATTTTGAGAATCCCAAATGCAAAAAATTATGGGTAGACCAAGGCGCACCATCCACATCGACCGCAAGACCGAATCTCTTTGGCAGAAAGACGATGCTCTATGTTTGGTGGGACCAGAGGGGCGTGGTCTATTATGAGCTGTTAAAACCTGGGAAAACGGTTAATACTAAACGTTACCAACAACAATTGACCGATTTGAACCGTTCGCTGCTTGAAAAAAGGCTAGAATACCGAAAGAGACAACATAAAGTCATTTTTCTTCATGACAATGCTCCATCACATACGGCAAACCCAGTTCGCGACACGTTGGAAGCACTCAGCCAGGAAGTTCTACCCCATGCTGCTTCCTCACCAGACTTGGCTCCTTCCTATTACCACCTGTTTGCATCGATGGGTCACGCACTTGCTGAGCAGCGCTTTGGTTCGTACGAAAATGTGAAAAAATGGCTCAATGGCGTGGTATTCACAAATTGCCCGAAAGATGGGAAAAATGTATAACAAGCGATGGAGCATACTTTGAATAAATTCTTCCGAATTTAACATATTTTTTTAGAAAAAAATTTCGCTCTTCATACTTGTACGCCTGGTACAAATAAATAAAAAACGCTCCGGTCCGATCCGGTGTTTAAAAATCATCCTCTCTTACTATACACAATTAACTTCGACGTGTCGCTATCTGTCGTATTTGAAAATTTTTTATTTAAATAAATCAGCAAAGGACTACGCAGTACTTCCCTGGCAATCACGGCATTCTTTCTTAACTAATTTGCAGAATCGGAAGTAAAACAAAGAATCCAAAAATCAGTAAACTCCGAGGCAAATGCAAGAAACAGGACCGAGCAACAGAGGAAAATCTGGGAACACAAGTACGGAAAATCAGCCGGCCAGAAACTCCTAAACTTTATCGAAAAACAACCCGCGCCCTATCAAGCCCCCTTGCCTAAACATGCTTTACCAAATAAAAAAGGTACATGCATACGTTAGCTCACAAAACCCTATGAGAAATTACTTTGCAAAACGGCATTAAAATCCACCCAGTGGTTTTCGACAGTGATTAGAGCAAACATAGGTACAAAAAAGCAGTCCACTTACACCATTCAACTTGAGGTTCATCTAACATAAGTTGGTTTCTACAATAATTACAAGAAACCATGTACTATTTTTTCACATTTGTTTACTGGTGAGATTGAAAAATTCTTCAGAACCACTCAATGGATTTTAATTACGAATTTCCTAGTCTGTAAAATAGATTTAAGAGCTTTAAACGAACAAAATTTTTTTTTTTTTAATTTTAGAAAGTATCAAAGATTCCTCATCAACTCGGCAAAAAGTTATATTGGAACAAGTACAAACTTTTAAAGCAGAAAAACGACCACATACAGGCGAACATACAGAAAACTTTAGAAGTTATAGAGAATAAGATGGTGGACATCTTTTCCAAGTAAGTTATGTATTACCAGGTCTACAAGTATGAAAATGAAATGCGGATTTTTTTTCTAAAAAAACATGTTAAATTCGGAAGAATGATATAAAGTGCTTTATTCAAAGTATGTTCCATCGCTTGTTATACATTTTTTCCCATCTTTCGGGCAATTTGTGAATACCACGCCAGTAAAAATCTTCCCATTTTGCTGCGCTGCTGGGCAAGTGCGTGACCCATCGATGCAAACAAATGGTAATCGGAAGGAGCCAAGTCTGGTGAGTAAGCCGCATGGGGTAGAACTTCCCAGCTGAGTGCTTCCAACCTGTCGCGAACTGGTTTTGCCGTAGGTGATGAAGCATTATCATGAAGAAATGACTTTGTGTTGCCTCTTTCGGTATTCTGGCCTTTTTTCAAGCAGCGAACGGTTCAAATCGGTCAATTGTTGTTGGTAACGTTTAGTATTAACCATTTCCCCAGGTTTTAACAGCTCATAATAGACCACGCCTCTCTGACCCCACCAAACACAGAGCATCGTCTTTCTGCCAAAGCGATACGGTCTTACGATCGATGTGGATGGTGCGCCTGGGTCTACCCATGATTTTTTGAGCTTGGGATTCTCAAAATAAATCCACTTTTCATCCCCTGTAACTATACGATGCAAAAAACGACTTTCTTTTGTACCGAGCGAGCGAAATGTCACACGTGTTTTTGCGCTTTTCCATTTGCCTGTCGTTCAACTCATGTGGTACCCATCTACCGGTCTTCTGAATCTTTCCCATCTCTCGTAGCCGATAGGAAACAGCTTGCTGACTGACGCCCAATTGCTCGGCGAGTTGTTTTTGTGTTTGCGAATCATCTTCGTCCAACAACGCTTGCAACTCCACATCTTCGTAATTTTTTGGCGGTTTTCCACGTTCCTTGTCTGCAACATCGAAGTCACCACTTTTGAAACGCCGAAACCATCGTTCACACGTATCTTGCGATGGAGCATGTTTACCATAAGCTTCTCGAAGTAATCGGTATGATTCAACAGCAGTTTTCTTCAAATGAAAACAAAAAATTAATGCTGTTTGCGAATGCTTTTTGTTCGGTATAAATTTCGACATATTGAACACGACGACACGACACTCGTGCGCGTCTGACACTTATTGATGACACGACAAAATGGCGCAGTGTCAAATCTTTATAGCACAAACTGCATTGGTGCACCATCTGTTGTCTGAAATCCGCATTTCATACTTGTACACCTGGTAAGAGGCGATCAGCGAGTCGTTCGAATTTCAATAAACACCGCTCTGTCATTAACGCTCCGTATATTTTTAGACCAACCACCTCTCAAAGCATAGAAGCCTTCGGAGCCGTGGAAAAGGAAATAACGAATGTCTTACACCTAATGAAACGCCCTGTCCCGCAAAAAAATAGCGACAACAGAAAAGAGAAACCTACAAAAATCGACGATTACAAGGCTGATAATAATTTATCTGATGAGGTAACATCGTATATTCAAAACGACGTATTCAATGTTATTTTTGCGCAAAATTAACACGCGCATATTAGCAATATTCAAACGAATTTTAAATAATAAAATAAATCCCTACCTTGACCGGGATTTGCACCAGCTTGGGGTGTTTAGAATGCTGCTCTGTCAATTGAGTTACAAAAGCTTGTGAGTTTATAGCCCAGTCGCCAGGGGTTTTGAGCTCTCATTAAATGTTAACAGGCTGTATTTTGGTACACAGGTTGTTTTTTGGACGTAGAATACGATAAAAAAAGTTTGCTAAAGTTTGATGTACGCTGAGCCCAGAAGACCAAAAATAAAATAAAAAATTCGGTTTTTCGGTAATATTTCGAAAAATAAAAAAAATATTAAAAAACTAATAGCACCACGTAAAGGAGCGCGAAATTTTTTAAAAAATAGTATATAGTTTTTTTTTGATTTTTTTATTAACGTGAGAATTTATTAAAAATTCGGATAGGTGTTTCAAAAAGTGTAACGCTCGAACGTTAATCGATATTACTCGTTTTTAGAATGTAAAAAAAAATTAAGAGATAGCTTTTTGAAGGGGAGAGACTTTCAGCTTTCCGATGATACTAATAGTTTTATTTTTGTTGCTTTATAATTTGTAAAACTTAAAGAGAAATGTTTGTTTGCATGATTTTAACGGGCATACAATAAATTACAAAAATACAGTGCCACCTCGATAATCCGGATCTCCATTAAACCGGATTCTTTAATAATCCAGACAAACATTTCTATTGCACTGTGTACTTTACAATCCGGATTTGATAGTACTAGGTAATCCGGACCTGCGTTTTTAGACATCTACTTAATTTAAACTACATGGGAACACTGAAATCGCTAGTGAGGGAATTCCCCTAATACATCTGGGATTCACACAAAGGCGTCTAAAGGTTAAGGACTTTGTAGTTTGTTTATTGTCACAAGTACAACATACCTACGTTCTATATTACTTTATGTGGTTCCTATAAGTATGTAAACGTTTTTTTTTTTACATTTATGTACCTACATATTAAAATGCCTTCTAAAAGAAAACATATTACACTCACAATAAAACAAAAGTCCGATATATTAGAAAGACTAGTTCTTGGTGAAAGCGGAAAAGTGTTGGCAAATGAATACGGAGTAGGAACATCCACAATTTCGGATATAAAAAAAGAAGCAAGGGAAAATCAAAAGGTATATATAAATGATTTATTTTAAAGATAATTTTGGACACTCACTATGGACGTGTAACTTCTCTTAGATTTATTTCCAAATGTGATTCCGTCCTGGCGTCAGAAAAACCTGACGAAAAGCGGAATATCCAGAAATGGAAACTCGTTTGTATACATGGTTTTGTATGCAAGGATCAAGGTACGTCTCAATTTCCTACGAAATTTTATCAGGCAAAGCAAAACAGTTTTACGTTGAAACCTACGGGAATGATAATTTTAGAGCTAGCAGAGGCTGGATTTCTAACTTCAGAAAAAAGACATGTACTGCGTGCTTTAAAAGTTTGTGCCGAAAAACTATCCAATGTTGCCTGAAGAAACACTGGTTCGTTCTCAGGAAAAGACCGCGCCAGGTCGAAAAATAAACAAAGAACGCGTTACCTTTCTAGCATGTTGCAATGGTGATGGATCAAAAAAAATGAAAGTTGTTAGTGATAGGAAAGGCAACAAGTCGGAGGGCTTTCAAAAATGTGAACATACCTGTTGAGTACAAATCATCTGCCAATGCATGGATGACTACAGCAATTTTCTTAGACTGGTTTCATCATTCTTTTATTCGTCAAGTCAAAAGTCATTTAAAAAGTCTCAACTTGCCTGAAAGAGCCCTGCTAATCGTTGATAACGCTTTGAGCCATGGAACTATAGAAGAGCTGACTAGTGAGGATGGACAGTTTACAACATTATTTCTTCCACCAAATTGTACTGCACTTTTGCAGCCTATGGACCAGAATGCAATCAGACTGACAAAATTATTTAATGGGAAAAGTCTTTTAGCCCATATTTTATCAAATAATGAAGAGAACCCTGTTAGGCTATTAAAAAGCATTAACCTAAAAGAATCTGTATGTCTACTATGCAATTCATGGGAAAAAGTCTCCCCTGAAGTCTTGAAAAAGTGCTAGCACAAAATTATGGCTTATGTGGCAGATACCAACCCAGACACTGAATATGATGCTGAAGATCTGATTCCTCTAAGTGAATTGCAGCACAATTTGCTTTCCACGAACGAAGAAATGAAAGGTAAAGCCTGAAATTTTTCTTTTAGTATTTTTTTGGTTAATTCGTAAATATTTAACAGATGTTTCAAATATGCTGAATGTTCTCACTGAGCAGAATCTCACGAATGTGGAAATATGTAATTGGCTTGAAAATGATGGAAGATTTGTTACCACTGGAAGACATAGATGATACAGATGAACAACACGAGAGTGATAATTAAGGTTCATAGTTAAATACTAATACAAACCAAACTGTTAAGAACACTGTGAAGAATGATGAGGCAGTTAAAAGTTTCAATGTGTGCATGAGATGGGCAGAAGAAAATGATATACCTCTAAGTGATGTTCTTGTACTTCAAAGATTAAAAGAAATTGCTTTTGTGATGAACCAGAGAAGGGTCAAGCAAACAAAAATTACAAATTTTTTTACAAAAGAAGATAAAACTTGATGAGATTGTCTGTGTTATTTAAAAATTGAGTTTTAAAATCTTAAAATTTGCGTGCTGTAATGTGCCGTCGACAATTTTACCTTCAAAGCAGTATGAAATGGTCAAAAAAAGTCGGATTTTTTTTTTTTTAATTACAGTTAAAAGTATATTTGATATTAGAAAATTATTAAAAACTTTAAAAAACTTTCTCTTTTTTTTGTAATTTTGCTCTTAAAAAAGTGTTTATGGTAAACGTATTTTTTATTGTTAACCATACAACTAAAGGTAGTTCACTCTAACAATCGGAGCCAAAAGTATAGTCCGATAATAAATAAAAAAAGTTTAAAATGCTCAATGGCAGAGTATTTTATTTTTGTCGGAGACTGTATTCGATACATGGAAACTTTCATATGCAGATACACACTTTTAATGAAAATAAATGTGGCAACGCTGCCAATGCGTATACCGAATGCTCTATAAAATGACTTTTATATAGGTTATTTATTATACTTTGTGTATGTTTACTATTTAGACCGTATTACTTCAATTTAAAATAAAAATATATATAATTTAAATAAAAAAAGCCTTTTGATTATAATCAATTGAGACATAAAGGCAAATTTGCAAAGGAAAGCTCATCAATAAACCCCCTGGGAAACATACAAGATCTTATATGGCAAGAAAAGATGAAATAAGAAAACAAAGAGCATCAAGAGCTAATTTGCCTGCGACGAAAAAACTTATCGGTTAAAATAAAGAGGCCACGAGAAAAAAATAAAGAAAAACATGAAGGGGTATAGTATCAATCAAATTGTGGACTGCAGATGGACGTTTATCGTACTGGTGATATTATTAACCCTCAAGCGTTAACTAATGTATTAAACAATGTTTCAATTACATCCGAGGGCTGTGGCTTAGTGTATTTCGATTTAGAAACATCGAGATTTTCAAGTACAGCTGATATTTTGCAAATAGCGGCGAAATATGAGGATAAAACATTCAATGTTTATATTAGGCCTACGCAATCGATTGGTTACCATGCTTTCAAAGTTACGGGCTTAGAACAAATTAATGGCAACCTGTGTTTTATATGGTAAACCTATCAAAACAATCATTCTAAAGGATGCATTAATTTCATTCCAACAGTTTTTAAATTTTTCTCCAAAACCTTACGTACTTGTTGCCCATAGTGCACGTTTTGATTTGTCCCATTTAAATCAAAGTATATAATTAATTTTGCAATGATCGAGGATTTTAAAAATATTACACAGGGCAACAAAAAAATATTTTTGTTTTGGTGCCTGGGATTTTAGAGCTGATTTTAACTATATTTGGGACGCTAAATCTATACATGCAATCCGTTTTTCTCTATCAGCTCTACTTTTTTAGATACATCAACTTATCTACCAATGTGGTTTTTATTCAGTATATTCATTTATGAGAGTTCTAAAATTATTATATATTCATTAATGTAGGTACAATGGTTTTATTGTCAGTCCGTAATTGAGTAAATTCCAGGTAAATCTATAAATAGTGGAACCATTGCCTATCAGGTACCTGAACTGACCCTTTTAATCACCTAACTCGGGTAAGTCTCGTCAGTTTGTGCGTTCTTACTAATGAGAGTAGATCGAATTCGGCGTGTTATTTTATGTTAAGAAAAGAGTGTTTTTGTGTTATTGAACAGAATTAAAATGAGTTCAGGTTCCAGTTCAAGAAGAAGTTGTGTAAATCAACCTGATGTGTTTTGCTTATATATGCGGAGAATACATGTTTCAACAAAACAGACAAACTATTACTGACTTTGTAAAGCGAGCGTATCTTGGATACTTTGGAATTAAGCTTGGTGATCAGGACAAAACGTGGGCCCCGCATCTCGTATGTAAA
>CM032448.1:5759791-5784073 GCA_019049505.1 Pachyrhynchus sulphureomaculatus
TAAATGAGATTGGAAGGGTTCTTGTTCTTCTCCTTTAGATTAGGCATTCCTGCCTGTTTTTCTTTAATGTATCGTCGCTACAGGTCGTCGTTCCATCTTTTTCGTGGGCGTCCTATACTCTTTTGGCCCACCGGTGATTGATCTCGAGCTATTTTCACTAATCGTCGTTGGAACATTCTATTTATATGTTGGTGCCATTCTTGTTTTCTGTTTCTTATCCACGTGTTAATGTCCTCTACTTCACCTATGTGCCTTATGTTGTCATTTGTTTCTCTATCTCAAAGTGTTCTTCCTGCAATTCTTCTTAATGTTTTCATTTCACTTGTTTGTAAGTACAGTAGAACCCCGATTAACCAAGTCGCGATTTTCCGAGCTCCGGATTAACCGAGCCAATCTAAGAACCTAATTATCCGAGATACGCGCGTCTATGCTGCGTATTAACCGAGCTTCTAAAATGTGTATGTACATATTTCCATTTAAAATCGTCGGGGCCTTCGGGGAATCCCCCTGGCCCGTGTGAGGGGTGCCCTTATTTATGTTTTGGGACTCTTTCAGCATGTAAATTTGCGTGAATGCAGTGCGTTATAGCGTTTACTACGGAGAAGTACGAGTATACTCACATAATTTATTTGGTTGGAGTTCTGATAGTTAAGTGTAATTAATCCGAGCTGCTTTGTTTGAAATTTTGTTTGTCGTATTATAAACAAGCGTAAAAGAATCGTCGTTCCTATTGAAGAAAAATTAAAAGCCATTAGAAGAATTGAAGCAGGAGAGACAATTAAAATTGTTGCACGAGATTATGGAGTACGTGAGGTAACAGTTGGAGATTGGAAAAGAAACCGCACAAAAATAGAAGAGTGGTGTATAAATCAAGTCTCCTCGTCCTCAGGAAGAAAATCAATGAAAACCGGCGATTATGAAAAGGTTAACAAAGCTTTATTCATGTGGTTTAAACCAACAGAGATCAAAAGGTGTAACGCTGTCAGGTCCAATTTTACAACAGAAAGCAATAATGATTAGTAGGCAATTCCCAGAGATAGATCAGTTTACCGCCAGTTCTGGATGGCGGTAAAAACGGTACGGTGTACGACAACTGACTGTATGTGGTGAAAAACTTTCTGCTGACGTGTTATCAATGGAGAAGTTTAAGCAGAACTTTAAAAAGCAAATCGAAGATTGTGGATATACATGTGATCAAATTTACAACTGTGACGAAACTGGTCTGAATTATAAAATGCTTCCAACCAAAATATTGGCATCTAGACAGGAAAAATCAGCTCCTGGGCACAAACGAAGTAAGGAAAGATTAACTATAATGGTATGTTCCAAAGCAAAGCATCTGGTAAGCACAAAACCTCACTGATGGTGATTGGCAAGTCTGCACGTCCAAGAGCTTTAAAAGACATCTCACCCAAAGCCCTACCAGTCTATTACAAAAGTCAGAAGAGCGCATGGATGGATGCGACCTTATTTACTAACTGGTTTGAAGAAGAGTTCGTGCCATCTGTGACTAAATTTTTGAACAGAAACCCTCTTCCTATTAAAGCAATTTTGTTAATGGATAATGCCCCCTCTTACCCTGGAGAAGGACTTCATGGGGGCGAAATTGTTGTAAAATTTTTTCCTCCAAATGTAACCAGCATAGTGCAACCAATGGATCAAGGCATCATCGAAAACATTAAAAAAAAAAAACCGGTCAAGTGCAAGTTGAACTTGCACAATTAGTGTTCCGTACGTTGATTGTTTTTAAAATAAAAATTTTTGTTAGGGTGGTATAAAATGATCAGTGACTTCACAAAACACACCCCAAATGAGTTTTCAACAAAGTTTGTTTCCAATCTTTACTAAAAACTGGTGACCATGATTTTTTTTTTTTTATATACCAAATAAATTATTAAAGGTAATGCACTCGTGATAATTTTCGTTCAGTGGAGAATATTCCAGAATTTTTTCAAAATTTTTAATCAGTACTTTTCGAGATAAGGTTGGGGACAGCGATTTTTTAAAAGTAATACGAAGAAAAGTGTGCGCAAGGATTACATTATATATATATATATATATATATATATATATATATATATATATATATATATATATATATATATATATATATATATTTTACTCGTGTTTTCACAAGCTTTCATTTGACACCACACTCGATGACCTATTAAAAAAAAAAAAAATTTCTCTTCCGATTTCACCTCTCATAACAAACCCCTTAAGTCAAAATTTATGTTACGGTGGTATAAAATGATCAGTGACTTCACAAAAACACCCCAAATGAGTTTTCAACAAAGTTTGTTTCCAATCTTTACTGAAATCTGATGACCTTGAAATTTTTGTTTTTTTTATATACCATATAAATTATTAAAGGTAATGCACTCGTGATAATTTTCGTTCAATCTACACCCCGTGGAGAATATTCCAGAATTTTTTTCGAAATTTTTTGATAAGTACTTTTCGAGATAAGGCCCGGGACAGCGATTTTTCGCGAATTTTTAAAAATAATACAAAGAAAAGTGCGTGCTAGTATTATATATATATTTTTTACTCGTGTTTTCACAAGCTTCCATTTGACACCACACTCGATGACCTAGTAAAAAATTTTTTTTTTCACTTCCGACTTCACCCCCCAAAACTAACCCCTTAAGTCAAAATTTAATTCTCAAAACTACACGGCTCTGATGAGGCCATCAATTCCTATATTATTACCAAATTTCACCTTTCTATGTCAAATAGTTTCGGAGAAAATCGGGTGTGACAGACAGACAGACAGACAGACACACACCGAAGTGATCTTATAAGTGTTCCGTACGGAACACTAAAAATTATAGGCGTTTATATCTTGAACATCTTATAATGGTCCGAAAACGAGGATATTATCAATGGGATGAGAAAGGTTACACTGAAAAATGTTATTTACTGAGTAAGTCAAGCTTGGGATTCTGTGCGTACTACCACTATTCAAAGTTATTAATTTTGAGGACTATAATGACAGTGAAGATGATACTCCACTAAATGAATTAGCTTTGAAATTTAGAAGCCATGGAGAAATGTCCTGTTCAAATTTTGACAGCGAGATAGAAGAAAAAGAAAACAGTTTATTTGAATTAATGCAAAAATTAAAAGGTTGCGAAAATGTGAAAAGAGAAGATGTTGTTGAATGGATTACATCACATGATTTAGAAGAAGAAATGAGTATTGAAGAAATAACGAATGCCTTTCAGGAAACCGAAAAATCAGATGACGATGACGAAGCGGCGGTGGATGGACAGTCTCCCACTAAGATCTCTCATCAAGAAGGTTTTGCTTCTTTGGAAAAAGCTTTGAGGTATATCGAACAACAGCCAGAAGCAACCCCAGTGGATTTGCTTCTTCTTAATAGATGGAGAAACATTGCATACATCGGTTTAAAGTATTGGTGTTTATTTTTTGAATGAATAAAAAACAAATCCGGATTATCAGAGTTTTCAGTTATCCGAGGAGGGTGCCCCCCACGTTACCTCGGATAACCGGGGTTCTACTGTAGCTGAATTTTGCGTGTTTCTGATCTTATCTCTGCTGTGTAGCTCATATCTGATCGAACTACAGATTTATTAATACGAGATTTTACTTTTGTCCTCAAGTACTTATTTTTCCAAATAGTGTCATTCAAGCATCCTGCTATTCTATTGTCTTTTACTATTCTTAGTATCCTTGTTTATTAACAGTTGTTTTCTCCATGAGTGCAGTTAACTCCGGATTTACTCTCGCTTCTATTTTATTTCTTTTGTAAATGTTCTGAATTAGTATACGATGGAATATTATTGTCATAAAGTATGTGCACTACGTCTTGCAGCTGTACTCTATCAAATGCTTTTACCAAATCTATAAAGAATCATTCTCACTACAACTGAAGGTGTCAAACCAACCAGTTTATTTTGAATATTTTTTTTAATTACGGTTCTTTCACATGGTGCTATTATTAGTTTTCCGATATCTTTTTTTATTTTTCAAAATATTTGTGAAAAAACGAATTTTTTCATTTCATTTTCGACTTTTTTTCTCATATTCTACGTCAAAAAAAACTACCTGTATGCCAAAATGCAGCCTATTAACATTTAATGAGAGCTTTTCGTCAAAATTTGCCTCTGACGACTGGGCTCAAACGAGACGATTGGTTAGTAATTTATTAATTTCTTTCCCGGAGTCATTCATTCTAAGCAACTCCTAAATATATAGCAAAGCAAATCGTACCTAAGAATAAGAAAATTTTGTTTACCTCAATGTTACTTTGTTTTCCCAAACTCCTAATTCGATCGGCTTTTTTTTTTACGTCGACGCTTGTCGCGCTGCATTTGTTGCAGTTCTCCCGCGAACATTTTATGGACGGCAGGAACAGTTGTTCCCAAGCATTCTGAGTCTCTTTATTTTCTTCATTTATTAATTTGTAGAGATAGGAATCCTTAAGTGAACTTGAAGACTAAAATAAAACAAAGCTAGTTAAGTACCCGTGTTTGAAGACAGATGGCGTTGCTAAGACAAATTGGCTACATTTTATAGGTTTACTTCGATGAAGGCAGAAATGTCGCGCAGGCCTATAAAGGACTTTGTGCAGTTTATGGTCAAGATACGTTACCAAAAGCAACAGCCAAAGGTTAGTAGTCGCTTTCGTTCTGGAAATTTCGATGTCAAATATGCTTCTCGCACCAGTTAGCTAATGAGAGGAAAAGTTAATAGAATTTTGGCAAAAGTGGAGCAAGACCCGCATGTACGAAGCGCCCAAAAACACAAACATCAGCTCGAAAGGTTTTAGAAAGTATTTTTTGGGATGTGCATGGAATAATGCTGATCGACTTATCTTGAGAAGGGGTGCGAACAATCACCGGAGACTACCGAAAGAAAATACTGAATATTTAAAAATATGAATAAATAGAAATAAAGCATAACGACGTCTGTTATATCGAGTGGGAAAGATAGTAATACGAAATTTGAGACGATTTTCTTTTTATTGGACAATTTATCCTGAAAAATGTTATAACGACTAAATTTGGAAAGAATGAATCTTACCTTAATTTCATCCCTTCTAGGATATTCAGCTTTGATGGGCAACAGATCGTTTTTGGTTATGTCATCTAGAATGTCGAGGTACTGCAACTTTTTCTGTCTCATCTGGGAATATTTGACCCTCATCCAGTGAAGCTTGCATTTGTCTTTTTCGGACAGGGGTTGTTCGTTGCTAACTTGGATTTTACATTTACAGTCTGATGCTGAAAAGAGGAGGATACTGGAAAGAGTGAAACTAATTATTTTAACCGACACGAAATTAGAATTTTTTGAGTCCAAAAACCTTGGAAATGATATGCAACATGTCATATTTGAAGCTACCCTACCCTCACACTCTCACCTCGCCCATCTCTCATTCCTTATACATACTACATGAGGTGAAAAGTTCCGAGACTTTTCAAGAGATGGCAGCACAAACGAAAAAAAAAACTATATGCTGTTCAGTTAGTAACAGCTCTCGGAAGAATTGTTTAAAATTTTCATGACATTTTGTCTATTAGTTTGCGGGTTAATTACAGCTGCTTGAGTGGCGCTACTTTTGATTTTTGCAATACGATGCAACAAAAACAATTTCATGTGTTGTTTAAATAGGGTTAGGGGATGGGACAGAATACAGTCAGAACCTAAGGATCGTTTCAGAGGTGTGACGTTCTGGACATCCAAATGAGACAACACTCCAAAAATCCACCATATTGTTCTGAATGACCGCAGAGTGAAAGTGAGAGAGATAGTTGACATCGTGAATATATCAATAGAAAGCGGGAGGCATATTTTGCATGAATATTTGCATGTGAAAAAGTTATGTGCCCGATAAGTGCGCGCTCTTACGATCGATTAAAAACAGCAACATATCCAAGGTTCAAAACGCTATTTAGCACGGTTTCGACGTAATCCAAAGGAGTTTTTATGTCGATTCGTAACAATGGACGAAACATGGATTCACCAATGTACGCCTGAGTCCAACATGTTGTTTGCCTTTCAGAATGAAAATTTTTTTTTCAAATAAAAAAATAATGATAATTTTACTTTAATTATACTGCGTGACATGATTTTGGTACCCGAAAAAACTGATTGCTATTATAGTTTCCTATTAGTTATAGTATGTAAGCAGTGGATGCCTTTTATTTCTATCACGTCTTGTACACACCGATAACCTTTTCTTAACCTACCCTCATATTGTTCATATTAATAAATGTAATCGCTAGATAACACAGGGGAACAGCTGTTTTGGTGTCCAGGTTTTTTGAGCTGATTCTATATCAATTTGATGTCCTGAATTCAAATAACGTATTCATTTGTACCTAGGAGCTCAAATTTTTAAGATATACAATTTTAGAGAAATATAAGTTACATTATTGTAAGTCAAATCCGTAAGTGTAGTAAACAAAAGTAGATACGAAATTTTTATTTTAGTTATACAAAATACAATATTATGTCGTACTTACAAACAAAAAAAAACATTGAAGAAATGAAATAGTCACTCAACACTTGAAAAGCTTCTTTTCCGCGACATTCTTGAATGTTTTTTTAAACAGTCCCTTTTTAAACTCCAGCAGTAATCTGCCATCATGTGCATGTCCCATCTTCCTTGGTAGCGGTCCTCCATAACTTTAATATCTTGGTGAAATCTTTCACCTTGTTCCTCACTCATGTCTCCTAAATTTTCTGGAAAACGGTCTAAGTGGCTGTGTAAATAGTGTATTTTAATACTCATATTGCACCCTAAGGATTTGAAACTATTAAGCATCTTGTTAACCATTTCAACATAGTTTTGAGCTTTATGTTTGCCTAGAAAATTTTCTACAACTGCAACAAATGATGTCCAAGCTTCTCGTTCAACTTGATTCATTGAATTTATGAAGGCAGGATCCTTAATTAATTGTCTTATTTGTGGGCCGTCAAATATCCCTGCTTTGAGTTTTTCTGTGCTCAACTGATGCATTTTTACCCCTATATATGCAAAACAAGACCCATTCTTATCAAGAGCCTTTACAAATTGCTTCATTAAGCCCAACTTTATATGTAAAGGAGGAAGTATGATTTTTTTCTCTTTCAACCAAAGCGTCGTTAATGACATTCTTTTCCCCAACGTCCATGTTTTCTCTCTGAGGCCAATCTTTTCTAACCCAGTGGTGTGTTTTGTCCCTACTATCCCAGAGGCACAAGAAACACGGATATTTCGTGTAACCACTTTGCTGCCCAAGAAGAAAGTTTACCATTTTTAAGTCTACACAAATCATCCATTGATGTTCGTAATACTTTATCTTCTGCAAGACCAAAGCTATGGTATTATATTCTTCTTTCAGTTTCGTTGAGTGAGCTAGTGGTATTGAACCATATTTATTCCCATTATGTAGAAGGACACATTTTAAACTTCGCTTTGAACTGTCAATAAATAGGCGCCAATCATCTGGAATATATTCAGAAAGTCCCATTTCTTTCATGAGTCCCCTAATTTCGTGACAAAATACAAGATTGTCTTCTTGAGAAAAGAATGGTAGCAGATCTTTTTCTCTTGTACGGTAAAAGGTAACTTTGGTTCCTTGTTCCAGTAAATTTTTGTCGTTCAACCTAGAAGCCAGTACTTCAGAAGCTTTTTTCGATAAATTGAGATCCCTGGTGAGATCATTTAATTCATTTTGATTGAAGCGTTGAGGAACTGATGACGTCCCCTCATAGTCACTGTTAGTTTCATTAGCATCAGAACTTTTATTAGCATCAGAAGAGCGATCAGAGGGAAAATATTCGTCATCAGAGATATGTGGTAGCTGATGAAATGTTGGAATCGGTATTTCATCTGAGTGCGGGATAGGGCGTATTGCCGAGTCTAAATTGGGATAAGTCCACTTACTGCGGTTATTTCGATTGATTCCATTAGTATTTACTAAACAGAAATAACAATCATTGAAGTGGTTTTTTGGTTCTCTCCAAACCATTGGTACGCCGAATTTTAGACATTTTCTTTTCCCGGTAGTCCACTGCCGTAAATGCTCTGTACAAGTTTTACATACGAGATGCGGGGCCCACGTTTTGTCCTGATCACCAAGCTTAACTCCAAAGTATCCAAGATACGCTCGCTTTACAAAGTCAGTAATAGTTTGTCTGTTTTGTTGAAACATGTATTCTCCGCATATATAGCAAAAAACACATCAGGTTGATTTACACAACTTCTTCTTGAACTGGAACCTGAACTCATTTTAATTCTGTTCAATAACACAAAAAACACTCTTTTCTTAACATAAAATAACACTCCGAATTCGATCTACTCTCATTAGTAAGAACGCACAAACTGACGAGACTTACCCGAGTTAGGTGATTAAAAGGGTCAGTTCAGGTACCCGATAGGCAATGGTTCCACTATTTATAGATTTACCTGGAATTTACTCAATTACAGACTGACAATAAAACCATTGTACCTACATTAATGAATATATAATAATTTTAGAACTCTCATAAATGAATATACTGAATAAAAAAACCACATTGGTAGATAAGTTGATGTATCTAAAAAAGTAGAGCTGATAGAGAAAAACGGACTGCATGTATAGATTTAGCGTCCCAAATATAGTTAAAATCAGCTCTAAAATCCCAGGCACCAAAACAAAAATATTTTTTTGTTGCCCTGTGTTATTGTTCATATTAATAAATGTAATCGCTAGAAATCTATTGAGAGGATATGTTCATTTCTTGTTAGTTTCTTTGAGATTACCTGATTAAGAGTGTAATAATACAGTTTTAAAGATGAATACTGAAAAAAAGTAGTCGCCGTCAGTGCAAAATTTCACCAAACAAGTTTTGTTACGTGTGTAGACAGTACATTCTCAAGTCTCAAGGAAAAAAAAATACCTGAAAAAGTATGTACTGCGTATTTTCTATATTTTGGACGTACTGTACATCAAGATAAACCCTGGATTCCGCAACTGTTTTGTGTATCATGTTATGCGCTACTCTCCTGTCGTGGTTGAACGGAAACAAAACATCTATGCCCTTTGCAGTACCGACTGTTCCTGACCTAGTAATCATTTTAACGATTGCTAATTCTGCATGACTGATGTACGAGGATTTTCAAAGAAAATTAAGCATAATATCGAGTACCCTTCTGTAAATTCTGTATCAAAACCAATACCATACAGTGAAGACATGACTCCTCCTTTGCCTCCTAAGAAAAGTCAAACTGAAGAGTTAGATATACCAAGCGATGAAAATAACGATGGACAAGACATGGAAGTTGACAACCAAGATCCAGACTTTTTACCCTCTTCAAGTGATCTATGCCAACCGCATTTAATTCAACAACGGGAATTAAATGATTTGATACGGGACTTGAATTTGTCTGTTAGACAAGCCGAATTACTTGGATCAAGACTACAGGAATGGCACCAAATACAAAAATATCTGTACAACAAAAACGAAGTAAAGAAATGGCAACTTTTTACTCTAGTTAAGAAAACATATGTTTTTGTAATGACATTGTATCTTTGATGCTACAAATGAATGGCGTCTTTTTATTGATGGTTCAAAAACAAGCTTGAAGGCAGTTTTACTTCATAATGGTAATAAATATCCGTCAATACCAGTGGCTTATTCAACTGTTTTAAAAGAGACATACGAAAATATGAAATCAATACTAAATTTAATTAAATACAAAAATTTTAAGTGGAAAGTGTGCGCTGACCTCAAAGTAATAGCTATGTTACTTGGTTTGCAAGGTGGATTTACTAAGTACTGCTGCTTTCTTTGCATGTGAGACAGTAGAGCTACTGATAAGCACTATTTGATCAAAGACTGGCCAAAACGAACGGAATTTGTGTGTGGGAAGTTAAATGTAAAATACTTGCCTTTAATCAACCCCGAAGACGTCATTTTACCTCCTCTACGCATAAAACTCGGCTTAATGAAAAATTTTGTGAAAGCGATGGATAAAAATGGCGAAGGATTTTTATATTTAAAATCTATTTTTCCAAGATTAAGTGAGGCAAAGTTGAAAGAAGGTATTTTTATTGGTCCACAAATACGCCTATTAATGAAAAACAACAAATTTGATCAAACACTAAATGACGAAGAACTATGCGCATGGACATCATTAAAAGCCGTTTTTTAGGAAATCATAGAGCCGAGAATGCAGAACTCTTAGTGAACGATTTGTTAAGAGCATACAAAAAGATGGGTTGCCGAATGTCATTAAAAATTCATTTCCTCCATTCCCATTTCTCTTTTTTTCCATCAAATCTTGGAGCAGCGAGTGATGAACAAGGGGAACGATTTCATCAGGATGTGAAAAGGCCTGAGGAACGGTTTCAAGGTAATTGGGACGTAGCTATATTGGGAGATTACTGCTGGCTTTTAAAACGAGAAGATATTTCCCAACATAAAAGAAAAAGTTAAATATTTTTAACTTTTAATGTACAATATAAACTTTTTACCATATATTTTATATTTAGTTGTGTCCAAAGGTATTAATAATAAGTTTTTTTAGCAGTTTTATTCGAATTATTGGAAAATTTAATGAAGCTACATGTACACTGTACTTTACTCCTTAATTATTTTACTTAAAATTGTTAACTATCGTACCTAGAAAACAGTACGTGATAGACAAAAAGTACTTATGTATTCTTAATAAGTGGTGTGTATGAATAAATAAACAGGAAAAATTTAAGTGGGTACTTAATTTTTTTTTTTAAATTTGTAACGCAGTGTTATTGACTAACCTTGAGACTCTTCTTTCATATTTTTACTCGATTTAATTCTGTCATTGGATCGAATTTCTATCGTACAACTCTTCGGTTTCTTCAACTTAATTCTATCATTGAACGCCTTTACGACAGATAAATTCTTCGGCAGTATCATTTTATCTTTCTTCCCAGTTAATTTTTGATCTGGTTTTTTCTTTTGAAATTCTTTGTTTCTGTGTCTTATCTATAATAAAATAACTAAAGTTCATTCGAAAATATTTATTTAAATTAAATAAATTAAAAACTTATCGGTGGAAACTGAACCCGAAATATCAAAAGCAAAACAACTAGTTGAAACACCAAAAATGAAAATACTGCAGACTGAATGCCGGCCAAAAATAAAAAAAAATACGTGTTTTGACTTTGATACTGACTTAAACATATTTACAATGCGTTATATGTCATCTAGGTCGCTCTACGATAGGGGCGTGTGCAAATATAGCGAAGAAATTACCTCATGTTTTTTCTGCCTGAACCATAAACTATCTTGGTATTTCTTGACCAAGTTGGTCAAGGAGCGCTGTCTTTTTACTAAACCATTGCCATTTTGAGATACGAGGTTTTGTATGGGACTTTTAAGTATACTGAAAAATAACGTAATATTAAGTATGTATGTTTATATATACAGTGGCATGCAAAAGTTTCCGGCCAGTGACATGTCGTACTCTAATTTATTAAAAAAAAGACTAATGATTTTTAATCATTATGAGATGTGAGTATGAGATATAGGAAATAAAATAATATAGTAAAAGAATATTATTTATGTTTGAGAATATATTTATTAATATTATTCTTATATTTATACGTGCAAAAGTTTCCAGCCACATAATATACATTGACGCAGTAGGACCTTCAAAGACGTATTTACGAATAATAGCGCATTGAATGTTCACATTTAGCTCATAAAAGGTCGTGGGAGCATAAACATGGCTCGGCATATGCAAATCCAAATTCGTGAGAGAGTAATAAAATTTTCAATAGAAGGAAAGTCTTCTCGTGAGATTGCTTCATTATTATCGATAGGTAAATCAACCGTGAACGATATTATTGTAAAATACCGTTGTGGATATGGTTTAAAAGATCGTCCGCGTAGTGGAAGACCAAGAAAAACGTCTAAAAAAGTAGATCGTATCATTAAACACAAATCAACTGCGGATGTCAAGAAAACTGCTGCCGAAATTGCACGCTAGCTAAAGGATGAAAACCTAGCTAATGTTAGTCGTAGTACTGTGACACAAAGACTACATGATGTGAGACTTTTTGGCCGTATAGGTATTAAAAAACCATTAATCAGTAAAAAGAATAAGAAGGCCCGATTACAATTTGCCAAAGATCACCTAAATTGGACAATCAAAGATTGGAAAAAAGTAGCTTTCTCAGACGAATCTAAATTTAACCTTTTTGGAAGTGATGGTAAACAACATGTACGACGTCCTATTGGTACGAGAAATGATGTTCGGTACCAAATTCCTACTGTAAAACACGGTGGACAAAGTGTGATGGTTTGGGGAATTTTCTCTGCACAAGGAGTCGGTCCATTGATCAAGATCGACGGAAATATGAACGCTGATATTTACAATGACATTTTAGAAAACAATTTGTTATTATATGCTGGAGAAACATTTCTGCAGAATTGGATATTTCAGCAGGATAATGACCCCAAACATACATCCAAGTTATTAAAACAGTGGTTTTCTGCTTCAAATGTGAGAGTTTTAAGCTGGCCATCTCAATCACGGGACTTGAACCCAATAGAACACTTATGGGAAACACTAGATCGTCAAGTTCGAAAGCGTAAATATTCAAATAAAGCCGCATTATTCAAATCATTGAAGGAAAAATGGGATAAAATTTCACCTGCTTGTATTAATCGATTTTAATTGAGTCAATGCCACATCGTTGTACGGCTGTTATCGCTGCAAAGGGTATGGCTACAAAATATTAACATAAAAATATAATTTAAGTCTATTATAGAGCATACGGACTAATAATTTTACTCTACTCTAGCCGGAAACTTTTGCACATATAAATATAAGAATAATAATAATAAATATATTCACAAACATAAATAATATTCTTTTACTATGTTATTTTGTTTCCTATATCTCATACCAACTTCACATAATGATTAAAAATCATTAGTCTTTTTTTTAATAAATTAGAGTATGAAATGACACTAGCCGGGAACTTTTGCTCGCCCCTGCATATATATACAGTCCCTGGCCAAATTATTAGACGCACTGTATTTTTTTTAGTAATTTTATGTTTCTTAAGAGTTTTTATGCAATAATGGTATATTTAAACTACAATATTATTGATTTTTATTTAAAAGAATTGTTGTAGACTACATATTTGTATTTATTTTTAACATATGGCAACACTGTGTTCACAAAGTGATACATGAACGTAAACAAGTACAAACCTGTATCAGTCGCGATCGGAATCGAGTCAGGTACGGACGTGTTTTCTGTGGCTTTATGGACTGTGATTGTTTGTTTAACAGTTTTATACTACTACTCAGTTATTAGTTTATTTTGTATGCAGTGTTTTAAAAAAAGTAATTGGACTATTTTCATTATGGGTAGAAAAAGGCGATCTTTCACCACGTAAAAAAGCTGAAGTGAAGGCCCTTGTGATTGCGAAAACATTTACAAACCGAGAAATATCACGAAGATTGGAGATTTCTGAAGCTAGTGTACGGCGCATAAAAAAGAAAATTGAGTCAGGGAAGGAATTAAGCCCGAAAAGAAAGAAAAGATGCGGTAGAAAACCAATTTTCACTCCACGGTCAGAGAGATGTTTGAAGAAAATTTGTGTAGAAAACAGATTTGCTACCACAAAGGTAATAAAATCACAACTCCAGGATGCTAGCGTAAATGCTTCTGAGCGCACTGTTCGAAGAAAATTGAAAGAATTAGATTTTAAGGCCTGTCGCCCCGCCAGGAGCCCAAGTTAACAGCTGCAATGAAAGCAAAGCGCCTGAAGTGGGCCAAACAATGGCAAGACAAAGATGTGGACTTCTGGAGATCGGTAAGATACAGCAATTTAATCAATAATTGATACATTATTATCATTTTCAGTTAAATAAAGCAAATAAACATGGAAGTTTATATATTTTTCCTATTTTTGACAGATCTGCTTCAGTGACGAAAGCACATTCGAAATTTTGCAGAATAAAGCTCAGTATGTGCGTCGTCGTCATGGAGAAAAGTTTCATCCTGATTGTGTCGTCCCGACGGTTTAAACATCCCACCAAAGTGATGATTTGGTCAGTCATCAGCGGCAAGGGCACTGGACGTCTGTACGTCGTCAAAGGAATAATGAGGCAAGATCAGTACAAAGAAGTATTACAAAATCGGTTGATTCCGCAGCTCAGAGAATGGTTTCCAAATGGGGAACCATTCACTTTCATGCAAGATGGAGCTCCCTGCCACACTGCTCGGTCTGTTAAAGCTTTTTTTGGCAGAAAAAAATATCCCTCTGTTGGATTGGCCCCATTGAAAATGTGTGGGAGCTGATGAAAAGAGAAGTGGCTAAAGATGTGATTACCAACAAAACCCAGCTCCTAGAAAAGATTATTCATGTGTGGAATCATCATCCTCAAATGCAGGAGACAGTACAATCTTGCATTGATAGCATGCCGCGCAGAATTAAAGCTTTGATAGCGGCTAAAGGTGGCTCAACTAAATATTGACTTTTACTAACATTAATTTCACTTTTCTTTAAAACTTAATAAACTTATGCTTTTCTAAATTAATGCTGTTTTATTTATGTCAAATAAATAGGTAATTGATTGGATAATATAAAAATAAAAAACAAATCAATTTAAAATAATAAAACGGTACAATATCACTCGGTAATTAATATTTTACATGAAATCTTGCAGTGCGTCTAATAATTTGGCCAGGGACTGTATATATATATATATATATATATATATATATATATATATATATATATATATATATATATATATATATATATATTACATGGGGTGAAAAGTCTCTGAACTTTCCGAGAGATAGCAGCACAAACAAAAAAAAAAACTTATTTTGTTATTGGTCACTTACTTTTTATTTATCTGCTATTTGCAGCTTCGTAGGTTTTCTGCATTGTAGAAATTCGTAGGTTTTCTACACTGTAGCAAACCTATGAAACTGCGGTGGCAGATAAATAAAAAATAAGTGACAAATAACGAAACAATTCGTTTAATTTCATTTAGAAATTTAAAATGTACTCTCATAAAGTAACGGACGCCTCAGATATACAATTTTAAAAAAAACATATGATTTTCAGTTTGTGTCGACTCTCAGAAGATTCGTATGAAATTTTCACGACATTCTGTTTATTAATTTGCGAGTTACAGTTGTTTGAGTGACACTACTTTTGATTTTTGCACAACGATAAAACAAAAAAAATTTCGGCTTCTTCTTCCGACTTATAGCTGGCGTACAAGTATGAAATGCGAATTTTTTTTCTAAAAAAACATGTTAAATTCGGAAGAATGATGATAAAAAAGGGCAATTTGTGAATATCACGCCAGTAAAAATTTTCCCCTTTTGCTGCGAACCATTCATCGAGCCATTTTTTCACATCTTTGTACGAACCAAAGCACTGCTCAGCAAGTGCGTGACCCATCGATGCAAACAAGTGGTAATCGGAAGGAGCCAAGTCTGGTGAGTAAGCCGCATGGGGGGGGTAGAACTTCCCAGCTGAGTGCTTCCAACGTGTCGCGAACTGGTTTTGCCGTATGTGATGGAGCATCGTCATGAAAAAAAATGACTTTGTGTTGCCTCTTTCGGTATTCTGGCCTTTTTTCAAGCAGCGAACGGTTCGAATCGGTCAATTGTTGTTGGTAACGTTTAATATTAACCGTTTCCCCAGGTTTTAACAGCTCATAATAGACCACGCTCCTCTGGTCCCACCAAACAGAGAGCATCGTCTTTCTGCCAAAGCGATTCGGTTTTGCGGTCGATGTGGATGGTGCGCCTGGGTCTACCCATGATTTTTTGCGCTTAAGATTCTCAAAATAAATCCACTTTTCATCCCCTGTAACTATACGATGCAAAAACGACTTTCTTTTGTACCGAGCTAGCAAAATGTCACACGTGTTTTTGCGCTTTTCCATTTGCCTGTCGTTCATCTCATGTGGTACCCATCTACCGGTCTTCTGAATCTTTCCCATCTCTCGTAGCTGATTGGAAACTGCTTGTTGACTAACGCCCAATTGCTCGGCGAGTTGTTTTTGTGTTTGCGAATCATCTTCGTCCTACAATGCTTGCAATTCCACATCTTCGTATATTTTTGGCAGTTTTCCACGTTCGTTGTCTGCAACATCGAAGTCACCACTTTTGAAACGCCGAAGCCATCGTTCACACGTATCTTGCAATGGAGCATGTTCACCATAAGCTTCTCGGAAGTAATCGGGATGATTCAACAGCAGTTTTCTTCAAATGAAAACAAAAAATTAATGCCGTCCGCGAATGCTCTTTGTTCGGTATAAATTTCGACGTATTGAACATAACAACACCACACTATGCAGACACTTTTCCAATTTATCGCTCGTGCGCGTCTGACACTTGTTGATGACGCAACAAAATGGCGCAGTGTCAAATCTTTATAGCACAAACTGCATTGGTGCACCATCTGTTGTCTGAAATC
The DNA here is from genome assembly GCA_019049505.1 of Pachyrhynchus sulphureomaculatus. Taxonomy (NCBI): domain Eukaryota; kingdom Metazoa; phylum Arthropoda; class Insecta; order Coleoptera; family Curculionidae; genus Pachyrhynchus; species Pachyrhynchus sulphureomaculatus. Next base: position 5,776,231 of record CM032448.1, read on the forward strand.
CGCATTTCATACTTGTACACCTGGTAGCTAGGCACTAGTGCCTGTTTTCTTTGTTCCTTGCTCTATAGATCATTGCTCCATCTCTTTCTTAGACGTTCCAATGATCTTCTTCCATTCGGTGACTTGTCTCGTGCTATCCGTACTGTCCTGTTGTTTGCCATTCTTCCTATGTGTTGATCCCATTCCACTTCTCTTCCTCCTATCCACTGGTTGATATTTTCGATATTACATGTGCGTCTTATGTCTTCCCTCCTTTCTCTATCCCTCAGTGTCTTGTTTATACATCTCCTAAGTATTCTCATTTCAGTGGATTCCAACAACCCTCTGTGTTATACTTGTATCAGGTCTTGTTTCAGATGTATAAGTCATTACTGGTCATATTACACTACGCTCTTGTATATTCTTGCTTTAGTCTCAACGGAGAGGAATTTATTTCTAAATATGGTATCTTTGAGGCATCTCGCCGTCCTATTAGCCTTGTTGACTTGATGTTTTACTTCTTCCTCGATTTTTCCGATATTAGATATTTTGATACCCAGGTAATCGACCTTCATCACTTGTTTTATTGGTTTATCTTCCACCACCAACTTGCACCTGATCGACTCTTTTGCTATTACGATTGTCTTTGCAGATCGTTTTCGCTCTCGGCCATTATTATCGCTTCATCTGCATAACATATAATTTTAAATTCTCTGTTACCCATTCTATATCCTTTTTTTCTTTTAACGTTACACCATTGCCAGAGTGATTTTTGAGCGTTGCCATGTAACTATACAATGTGAAGAAAGAAAGAATTTGACAATGGAATTAAAAAATGGAGACAAACATCCCACTATCTCAGAAACTGTTGCTCGGAGCAACTTTTACTAAGAGAGCTTTTTGAGGCAGGAGAAGGCGGAGAATACGAATATTTAATCAAAAATATCATACAGAGTGGTATAAAAAAGTTATGACAATTTAAAAGTATACACAGTGCAATAAGTGGCTCCCCCTACAATTTATAACAAAACTGTCTGCTGACTTCGATTTCTCATCTCAGAAAACCCCCTTAGCACCGAATCTTGCACAAATAGTACCATTATTAAGAGAGCTACTTAAGAAAAACTAAAATAAAAGTATAACTTTGACACCCTGTATCTCAAAAAATACGAATTTTTTGGACTAAGGTGAGTTGGGTTAAATGATCATATTTTCTTCCCAGAAATCCACAGTAATTCTATGTACACGAAATACCGGGACACCCTGTATATAAATGTAGTCTTATGATTAATTTATTCCTAAAAAAGTGCGGTATTAAAATTGATATTACCTGTTCGGAGTTCCAACGTTGTTGGCACAACTGACAGTTTTAGGCCTGTTTTGGTTTATCAGTTTCTGGTTTTTGGCCATGAGTTTTTGAAAAAATATGAAACTATCGTTGGCTTCTACCTGAGCTACGAGCCGTTTGTGTAGATCCGTTATGGCTCGTTTTCTGTAGACATCTGGGTAGGTTAGGTCCATTCTGTCTGTGAAAAGTAAAATATTTTGTAAAATTTAAATTAAGTAATCGTGGATGGAAAATTCACAATGATGCTAATGATAGCAGCTCTTTGGTAAGCTTCTGCAAATAAACTTGCAACTTGATATTGTGTTAGTTGAGGACCGGATTTTCCTTCAATCATTTTCTGTTGCTTGAATATAATAAGAGCTCATAGGTTTAAAAAAAAGACACGTCGAATGGCTGAAGCCGGTGAGTAGTAATGCCTGGTAGCTGTAACATTAGCCTTAGCTATGTTCAACGCTTACCGGTTCTTCGAATGCGTTGTACTTCGATCAAGCAGAGTTACTTCCTTATTTTTAAGGGTTGGTTTTATGATGCTTGTTATAAAATGTTTCGTCTATTTTACAAGTTTTACATTTTACAGTTTAAATCAATATAGCCAGTGCCTGGAATGGTGACAACACTCTCAAAAGGTGTGCCATTCCCCAATTCGGGATTTTGTCTCATTCTTTTGAATCGTTAATCATAAAATTTTTCGTTTTTTTTCTGAACGGTGAAGAATCCACTTTTATCACCGTTAGATATTTTGGTAGACGAAAATTTTATTTTTATTTACGACTCTGACGTAAGGATCAATTTGTCCTAGTCTCCCTACTTGAAAACAGCTGTTAAGGAGGAGTGAACTAGTTGTTCCAGCGCCTTACCGAGGCCAAAATCCATCTTTCATGGGCGGGTTAGTTTTGTAAGTATTTGGTAAAAAGAAGTTTTGCCCCCTTTTTCATTTTTCAAAAATTTTGAATTTGTGCTTTTACATGGCCTCACGAGTCACCCATTTCAGTATATATATATATATATATATATATATATATATATATATATATATATATATATATATATATATATATATATATATAATGTCTAAAGAAATTAAATTTTTGTATTTGTACTAATCTCATCATTTAAATTTATGTAATACACCTTGACATAAAAAAAAATGATAATAATTCTTTCCAGCATGATACGAGTACGCTGACTATCTTATACTTTCTACCAACTTACAAACGCTAAACGAGAATCTCCTGCGAGGTCCTGGCGTTAAATCGCTCTCCGAATGTTGGTCTTCCATAAGGTCTCTCCGATCTTCGTTGAATTGCCTCATTTCCCGGAATCTTTTCAGTTCTGCCGCGTAAAAATCTCTTCGCTCTTCACGCGTCTGTCGTTTTGAAGACGTCGCTCGGGACGGGTTCTAGAATAATACGTTGTAAATGAGAATAAAGCACTAAGTTTTTTAGTAACATTTTTTACTTCATGTTGAAAATAATCCCTAGCCGTCAACTAGCTGACTTATATGACTCATCCCGATCTACGGCTAATCGCACCATGAGAAAATACAAGTATCATCCCTTTCATATGAAACTACACCAAGAACTTCAAGACCGTGATTTTGAACGGCGAGTAAACTTTTGTACCACTTTGAATGGAGCAATAGAGGCCGATCCAAAATAATGTTTTCTGATGAAGCTACTTTTCGCAGTAATGGAGGAGTTAACAGCCATAGCATGCATTATTATTCAACAGTTATTCCTTTTTGGGTCCGGCAAGTTCAAAACCAAAACCATTGGTCGCTTAATGTATGGTGGGGATTATTAAATTTTCGAATTATTGGTCCATATCTTTTCCGCGAACTTAAAGGGTCTAGGTATCTAAATTTTTTTGCAAAACAAATTATCCCAGCTTCTTGAAGAAGTTGATAACTTTGAAAGGGAATAAATGTGGATTTAACAAGTCGGAGCTCTTGCTCATTACCAACGGGGAATTCGGGAATTGTTAAAGGATCGTTACCCACAAAAATAGATGAGAAGGGATGGATTTATTCAGTGGCCCCTCGATCATGTGACTTAACACCTTTAGACTTCTTTTTGTGGGGCTACATTAAAGATCGTATTTATGTGAATCTCTCCGTACACCAGTAGACATGGAAAATAGGATACGACATGCGTGCAGGACAATAACGCCCTTTTTGTTAGGGAAATAAGAAAATATAGTAAAACGACTAAACATGTGTATTTAAGTAGACGGGCATATTTTTAAACATTTATTACGTCATAATAAATCATTAGATAAGTGAAACTAAATTAAAATTATTATTAACTATTTGTTTATGTTTTCACAACAGCATAAGTGTATTAAAAATAAGGGTAAAAATTATTTGTTTGTTTGTTTCTGTTGGGCAGGGCGCATCGACAGCTAAGATCATTTAGCGCCCACTAGAGTTAGTTTGGTATAAATAGATTAGACTATGAAGTTGAATTCTTTTAAGTAATTGGTTATGTTTTCTTTAAGTGGGACAAAAGATTTTATGAGGATGGTGATGTTGGATGGGATGCCGTGGGTGTCTCTCAAGTTTTGATGTTTAATGGATTCGATTAGATGTAACAATGTTAAGGGGGAGTCACATTTAGGACAGAGTGGAGGGGGATCTCTCTTTAATAGATGTACATGCGTGGAGTAGGTGTGTCCCAATGCCAGTCTTCTCATTATTACATTATGTCTTCGGTTCAATTCTGTGGAGTTAAAGGGAGGAAATACATTGGTTTTGATGGACCATAATTTGTTGTTGGGATCTTCCAAGTCCCATTTGAGTTGAAAGAGAGAGGTGTTTTATGAAGATGTTAAAATCAGAGTAGTGATTCTCTCCCATGTTCATACTGCCCCTTTCTATGGCAAGTTTAGCAAGATAATCCGCTCTGTCGTTATGAGGGTTGCTTATGTGACTGGGCAACCAAAGCAAGGATATGGTACGTTTTTTCAAGGTGGCCGTGTACATCAGATCCAGAATTTGCCTGATATAGTTGAAATTGAGATTTCTAGAATTGATGGCTTTGAGAGCGCTTAGGGAATCAGAAATTATGAGAGTTGGTTGTTGGATGTTTGCTTTTAGGGAGTATCTGATAGCCTCCTTTATTGCCAACAATTCTGCGGAGAAAATAGAGATATGTTTAGGTAATTTAAACCTTTGGACGATATTATCAAAAAAGAAGGCAGCCCCAACTCCCTTTTCCGTCTTTGATCCATCTGTAAAGAAAAGTAAATGATTGGGATAGATATTGGATAGTCTGTCAAGAAAGAGCTTGTTAAAGAATATGTTTGAATGTTCTGATTTTTTATAGGAGTGCAAAGTTAGGTCAATGTTGGGGAGAGGGGAGAGCGAGGGAGGAAAGGTGGTTTGGAGGGGGTAGTTGTAATGAGGGGGAGATATTGTGCTGGATGAGTAATTTGTTGATTCTGTGGAGAATAGAATCAGTGGGGAATGTAATGTTTGGTCTGTGGACATTGACCAGGTTGAGTGAGGATCTGGTATGAGGTCGATGTAGGGAACTTGAGTAAAATTTTGGCGAGATAGTTGGAGTGACCGAGTGGATGCGAATGCACTGTAAGCTAGTGATTGGGGTGGTTCGGAATGCGCCTGTGGCCAGTCGGAGGCAACAATTTTGTATAGTTTCAAGAGGTTTCTTGACATGAGGGCTTGCGGAGTCATAGATGAAGTTGCCGTAGTTGATTCTGGAAAGGATAAGAGACTTGTATAGATGAGAGAGAGAATGAAAGTCTGCTCCCCAGGTCGCCCCAGAGAGCATTCGAATTAGATTGATGTCAGAGAAAGATTTGGTTTAAGGGATTGTATGTGAGGTTTCCAGGTGAGTCTATAATCGAATATTAGGCCTAGGATTTTTAGTTGGTCTGCTGAGGGGATGGAGATGTTTGCAATGGTTAGCGGATTCATTCTAGGACAGCATTTCTTCTTGCAGAAGTGAACGGATGAAGATTTGTGAGGGGAGAAAATATAGCCATGTTTGGTTGCCCAGGTGGATAGTGAGTTAACGGAGCATTGCAACAATCTGGTGCAATCTGAAGAGGAAGGAGAGGAGGTGTACATGAGGATATCATTAGCGAATATTTTGCATTTTATGTTGGGGGCAATGTGTTCTGAGAGTGTCCTAAGGGCGATGTTAAAAAGGGTGGGGCTGAGTACAGAGCCTTGTGGGACTCCCAGAGAGGTAGTGAATGGAATGGAAAAAATACCGTTGGCTTTAACTCTGAATGTTCTATATTATGAAAATATTTTTAAAATAAATATCATGTAAGTAAAAAATGATGAACATCGCTGAAACTAAGAGTTGTGTTTAACCAATCGCAAGCCGTAACTGCCGAAAAAACTCATCATTGTGGAATTGAAGATTGGAAATTAAAAGAGACAACAGACATTTTCAAACTCGTTTACCTTTTTTTCGTCTTGCTTATTTTTCTTTTTAGATCTGCTTTTGTCCTCATCATCCCTAGTCTGTGTTGGCGTTTTTGGAAACTTCGCATAACACTCGTCGATCTCTCTATTTATTCCCTCCACCATACTGGTCAAAAACTCTTCGTAATCTTGTAGTTTTTCTACTTCGCGCATCTTTGTTTGAAAATCTTTGCGGCGACACAGGCCGAGCTTTGACGATCTGGATTTGATTATTGTGGCAGAGGAGCAACCTGATTGGGTGTTCGGGGTTATGACTGTGAAAAATGGAGTGAGGCTTGGAGTTCTGAAAGAATTAATGAAAGTTAGTAAAAACATAAGCTTGTCTCCTGCGATTGGTTCTTCAGCTTATTCATCCTAAACGTAACCCCGGCACTTTAGACTTGAGAGTTGCGGGATTTTTGTATGTACCAGGTGTACAAGTATGAAATGCGGATTTTTTTTTTCTAAAAAAAACATGTTAAATTCGGAAGATTGATAAAAAGTGCTTTATTCAAAGTATGCTCCATTGCTTGTTATACATTTTTCCCATCGTTCGGGCAATTTGTAAATACCACGCCAGTAAAAATCTTCCCCTTTTGCTGCGAACCATTCATCGGGCCATTTTTTCACATCTTCGTACAAACCAAAGCGCTGCTCAACAAGTGCGTGACCCATCGATGCAAACAAGTGGTAATCAGAAGGAGCCAAGTCTGGTGAGTAAGCCGCATGGGGTAGAACTTCCAGCTGAGTGCTTCCAAAGTGTCGCGAACTGGTTTTGTCGTATGTGATGGAGCATTGTCATGAAGAAAAATGACTTTGTGTTGCCTCTTTCGGTATTCTCGCCTTTTTTAAGCAGCGAACGGTTCAAATCGGTCAATTGTTGTTGGTAACGTTTAGTATTAACCGTTTGCCCAGGTTTTAACAAATAAATCCACTTTTCATCCCCTGTAACTATACGATGCAAAAACGACTTTTGTACCGAGCGAACATAATGTCACACGTGTTTTTTGCGCTTTTTCCATTTGTCTGTCGTTCAACTCGTGGTACCCATCTACCGGTCTTCTGAATCTTTTCCCATCTCTCGTAGCCGATTGGAACGGCTTGTTGACTAACGCCCAATTGCTCGGCGAGTTGTTTTTGTGTTTGCGAATCGTCTTCGTCCAACAATGCTTGCAATTCCATAATTTCACCACTTTTGAAACGCCGAAACCATCGTTCACACGTATCTTACGATGGAGCATGTTCACCATAAGCTTCTCGAAGTAATCGGTATGATTCAACAGCAGTTTTCTTCAAATGAAAACAAAAAATTAATGCTGTCCGCGAATGCTCTTTGTTCGGTATAAATTTCGACATATTGAACACAACACTATGCACATACTTTTCCAATTTATCACGCGTGCACGTTTTACACTTGTTGGTGACACAACAAAATGGCGTAGTGTCAAATCTTTATAGCACAAACTGCATTGGTGCACCCTCTGTTGTCTGATATCCGCATTTATACTTGTACCCCTGGTATTTTATTAATAACTGTCCGATAAAGTTTTGTACATGTATATTCGTGAGTAAAATCAATGCAGAGTCATCAAAAGAGTACATTATGGAACACAAGTGCTATATACTCTTCGAGGTTCTGTGCCTCTGTAATTATCCAAATGGCCCGAAAACGACGCCTACGGCGGTTGCTAAGTATAGGAGCAAGACGAGGGCACTGGTTAGCAATGGTTGAAACGATACTCTCAGTTGATATTCTACTAGAACGTGGTTCGAAAAGGACAAAAAAATTATTATTAACATGGTTTCCCGAAATCCCAATTAACTAAAGCATCTCCTGGCTAACGATTTTAAGTAGCGGAGTGCAATCAAAACACCATTACTGAGCGAAAAACAAGAGAGAAACGACTCACGTAGGCTGAGGAAAACATAGATCGCGACTGGAGCAATGTATTTTTTTTCCGATGAAGCTTCATTTTTGAGTTATCTAATCACCCCGCGAGCCTGGTCAATTGCCACTAACCTATTCGTTCAGCGCATCGTGAAACAACCTGTTTGGGCATGTCTCCCAGGAAAAAGTTTCTCTT
>CM032448.1:5784173-5817861 GCA_019049505.1 Pachyrhynchus sulphureomaculatus
GGCAATGGTATTTATAGCATAGTTTTTATCATAAAAATGTCACTAGGAATTTCCATAATCCCTAGAAACTTAAAATGAGTTTTTACTTCAACTGGAATTCTCAGAAATCGCCTCGAAATGATTATCATGCAAAACTTGGAAATTTGTTCTAATTGGTTTTTAATTTGTGATGTCACCAAAAAGGCTTATCTAAACAATTTTATGATGGACACTTGTTTTAAGAACAATTAAATTTACCTAATATAATAAGAGGGTTTAATTAGGTATTAAATTTTGGCAGTTACATTGAAATTTCTAGGTGGGAAAATACTTTCTGACGGTATTGTACCATATATTTGAAAATTTACCACTCTCTGTTTTTTTTTTACCTTCGTCAATTGTAATTGTCTCGTCATTATTTTCCAAAACATTATACTCTTCGATATCAGAGTGCTCTGATAAAGTCATATCATCTTCCTTGTCGCCTTGTTCCATTTTGCCGACGTTCTGTGTGTCGCAATCGCCTCGGCTAAACGAGACCGCCACCGAATAGGTTTTCTCGTCACTTATATCGATAGACTGCGGGTCTTTCAGGTCGTTTTCGAGTAGCCTCGTGAGTTCTTGAAGCTGGTCGCCAGCGGCGACTTCCTGTTGAGCTTGTTGATCCAACAGTACTAGATTAACTACCTAGAAGGATCACGCCGATTTGAGCTTTGTTGGCTTGTAATTTATTGAATAATAATGTCTAATTTTATTACGTTACGTAAACCTCTGCCAATCTTAAAAAAGAATTAACTAGAAAATAAAAAAAAACAAAACGTTAAAAAAATTTAAAATGTTTATAATTCCCATTTTACAGACTTGAGAAGCAATAAACTATCACCAAAATGACGTCCGGGCCCAAAATAGGTCCCTCAGCCTCACCTGTTCCTGTTCCGGTAGGACCTGCTTGTTTTTTAATTTCGAAGACATCTTAACTCTCACCGCACTATCCTTAACCGGCTCAGTCTGCTCGATTAGTTCAGTTCTTTTATCCGCAGTCGTGTTTGACAGGCCGACCTCTTCCGAACTCTTCTGAATGTTCAGGTCATTTTCGATCTTTCTCAGAGCGCTCGAGATAGCCAAGACGTCCTCGGAGATGTTCAAGACGTTGGTGGAATCCGGAGTGGGCTTGATGAAAGGTGCTTTATTAATTAGGCGCTTCGGTGAGATTGCTGTTATAGTGAATTTTTCTTCACCCGAGGTCGAGGTTGAACTAAAAGGGGAATTAAACAAATCTATGTTAATCATTAGAGACCAGATTATATGCATTTGCATATTTTCATATGCGTTTGCATATTTAGACCATTCTCACTGATTATTGCATATTTTACCCATAATCTAGTAATGATGCCTATTTTAATAATAATAATAATAATAGCTTTATTTCCCAAGAGTAAGAACCATTTACAGGGAAAACAAGAAAGAATATGAAAGAAATTTTCTCTTAAAACTAAGGTACTAAAGTAACAACAAAAAAAAGAAGAAAGAAAGAAATAAAAATGAATAAAAAAATTAAATGAATCAGCGCAGTACAAATTAGAAAAAAAGTGAAATAATAAAACAAATATTAGTTACATACATCCAACAAGCAAAACAAACTTCTAAAAGAATCTTTATAAATGTCCTATCATGTGAATTATTTTCGGTGTCTGCAAAAATGTCACATTCATTACTAATTAAGTTAAATTTATTGCACATAACATTGATTGGTTCAATTAACCTGAGATTAGTCCTAGCACGTGAACAAACAAAAGTAGCAGTATTTCGTGAATTAATTCTAGGCACCAATATAGCCACCTTCGATAGCAGTTGAGGACAGTCGATGACTCCGTGCAACAATCTATACAAGAAAATTATAGACGAACACTCTCTGCGAGCCTCAAGCGATTGAAAATTGAAATCTCTCTAATAACAAAGAGTACTCTATTCCTCTCATTGGATAGACACCATCTACCTTATATGATAAATATTTTAGAAATCTTTTTTGAACTCATTCTAGCATTAGTTTATAGCATAAGTAATATGGGCTCCAAATAAGAGAGGCATACTCTAGTTTGGATCTCACATAAGACTCATATAGCAGCATTAAAGATCTTTCACTATTAAAGCTTCTACAGTTGCGCACTATAAAAACCATATAGACGATTGGCTTCCAGCGTTACGTTATTAATGTGATTAGAAAAATTCATTTTGTTATCGAATACTACTCCTAAGTCCCTTACACTATTGGTGCGCTCAAGAGTTGACGCTCCTAGTGAATATTCATATGCTATTATATGGTTTTTTTTTTCCTCGTCACCGACATAATTTTTACATTTAGAAATATTCAAGTCTAATTTATTGTGCTTACACCAATCCTCAAGCACGCAAAGCTCAGTTTGAAGCAATTTACAGTCCTGAATACATGAGACGGACGCATACAGCTTGAGATCATCAGCGAAAAGCAGCCTGCCACAATTCAGAGTATCACAAAGGTCATTAATATATAGCAAAAAGAGTAGGGGACCAAGATTGGATCTCTGGTGCACGCCCGAGGTTGCGGTATAGGAATCGGAAACATATCCATTATAGTGTACTGACTGAGAGCGGCCCCCCAAATATGAAGAAAACAAACTGCACGCATCCATACCAAAACCCATACGCCAAAGCTTCTGCAGCAAAAGGAAATGAGATATTCTATCAAAGGCTTTAGAAAAGTCCGTGTATATTACGTCAACCTGCCCTCCTGCGTCTAATATGTTCTCTGTAAAGTTTGTATACACTCCCAAGTTTGTTACAGTGGATCTACCACCAATAAATCCATGTTCATGGGTTGACAGAATACCTCTAACCTGAGTATAAATGCGATTATACAGAATTACTTCAGATAGCTTCGAAAAATTGTTTAGAATAGAAATAGGTCGATAATTGTTTACCTCGCTACGTTCGCCGGACTTGAAAATGGGGCACACCCTCGTTTGCTTCCAGTTCCCCGGAAATGTTAACGTCCTTAGCATCACGTAAATGCATTGCTCCGGGAATCCTTGATTCTCGATTCTTCTGATTAATAAAGGGCCAAAACTTTCCTGAATCACTGTTAATTGCTTCCTGGACACCAAGTATGTACCTATCAAAAGCTGATTTGCACTTAACCTTAATCAATCTTCTAATATTTGTAAATTCGATATTATACCATTGATCACCGGTTTTTTTATATTTTGATCTCATTAGGGATTTATATTTAATATCCGTAATTATTTCTGATGTATACCAAACAGGAAATTTTCGCTTGAAATTTTTGAGAAGTGGAACATAAGTATCTACTTGCTCATAGAGTCTGTTATAAAAACTCAGTAACTGCGATATTAACGTCAGTAGACTTACCCAGATTGGTCCAATCGGTAGACAGCAGAGAGTCATATAAAGACAAGAAATCGGCCCGTTTAAAATTGTATGCTCTTATTAAACAATTAGGGACACTCTGGGGTATATTACTGCCTAGATTAAAAAGATCAACAATTAGTGCCAGATGATTAGGCATCCTCAGGAATAATCGGAACAAGGTTATGCACAACTGAACATTTAAAGTTACTAAAAACTAAATCCAAAATATTGCCAGTGTTTCTAATATTGTTATATTGCTCAAAATTAAAGAAGTTCATGAAGGTGCCAATCTTCCTCGCTTTGATATCATTATTGTCACGGGCCCCATATTGAGGGGCATTGAAGTCTCCTAAAATGATTACCCTCCTATTCTGCAATAGCACTGTTCAAGTTCACTATTTTCCTATATTTACAATATTTCTCGGTATTACTAGGCAATTGAATTGCTCAGGGTATTGTTAATGTCGCTGCAATAGTCTAAACATCGATTAGGTTATAATGCCAAGGGAATACCCAAAATTACGACGGTATTTTATTCCTTTGTTTCTTGGTCGGGATATTAAGTGATAAGTAGTTAGTTTCTAAGAATATTTGTTTGAGCGTGGATCAAATAAACAATTTTCTCGAAGACGAATTTTTATTTTAAAACAAGATATCAGTTTTAACATTATTGTTGACGCGCTTGCATCAGTGTAGTCTTTTTGCAATTTTTAACGTGTTGAGTTAAATTTTAACGTGTACCATGCCACCCGCAAAAAAAAGTGTCTCTTCGTGGGTAGCTGATTATCCTGGAACATTTACATACGACGGAAATATTTTATATTTTGCGAGAAAAAAGTTTCAAATTGACCAGCATGTCAAGACAAGTCTTCATATAGCAGGATTGCAAAAAAAAGGCCCACGACACCAACTGATAACAGCAGCAAGTAGCAGTGATTCCATTTCTATAGGCAAACAGAAAAACCACTTTAGCATGGATTTATGTGAAGCATTGCTTGCAAGTAATATTCCTCTCCACAAACTTACAAATCCTACATTCAAAGATTTTCTGCGAAAATATTGCAAAAAATACCAGACGAATCAACACTGCGTAAGAATTACATACCAACAATTTACCAACATGTTCTGGAAGAAATACGTAATGAACTTAAGGATGACATTATTTGGATTTCAGCTGATGAAACTACCGACAGTTGTGGTTGCTATATTGCGAAATTAATTGTGGGTGCATTAATTTTCCCATTTGGTGGCCTGCAAAGAACTTGACAAGACAAATCATTCAACGATCTCCAGACTTGTGAATGAGGGGATACTAAAAAAATATTTCCTGAATCTTCTGCAGATGAAAGACTGTTTATATTTCTCTCAGATGCTACTCCCTATATGATCAAGGCAGCCAAAGTCCTCCAAGTATTTTATCCAAATTTAATTCATGTGACGTGCTTTGCTCACGTAGTCCATCGACTCGCTGAAGAAGTACGATCCACGTTTGGAAATGTAAATAAACTGATTTTATCAGCAAAGAAAGTGTTTCTTAAAGCACCTGCTCGCAATAACGCCTATAAACAATATTAATATTGCATATTTTGACCCTTTTCATACATATTTTAAGCATTTTTCATGCATCTTTGCATGTATATTTCAAGATTTCAAGATATATAAACGGCCATTTGGAATTTTTAAGGGCTTTTTTCTCCAGCATGCCGTAGTGTTTTTCCCACCTTGATGCAGTAACGGCTTATTCTTTCATCAGGCTGTAGTAGGCTTTTTTTTTCGTCATGTCGTAGTGCAGTAACGGCTTTTTTTTATCACCAGGTGGGTGTTGTTTATAGATCTCAAGTTTGATGCCTTTTTTCAATCTTAAAATATTCTGCTCATCCTAAGGCATTTCGGGTCAAAAAGTGATAAGCTACCAAATGAGACTACGAAAGTGGTGGCTAAGACAATATTTTCGATGAGAATCTCACCAGGAGAGGCCAAGCAGCTTATGGAAAACCCACGAGGATAAGCCGGTCAGTAAGTCGTAAGCACACCACCTCCTGTCTACAACGTGTTTCCAACAATTACGTAACACGTGTAATCCGCGAAAAAATATAATTTAAGTGTATTATAGAGCATATGGACAAATAATTTTCCTCGTAGTAAAAAGTGGCCGGAAACTTTTGCACATATAAATATATATATATATATATATATATATATATATATATATATATATATATATATATATATATATATATATATATATATATATATATATATATATATATCAATCGGTTTTATAACGTCTTCCGTCTTCCGATGCCTAATTTCCACTCCTCCCGGTTTCTCCATCCCTCCTCCTCCAGATCTCTCTCTAGTATTTCCTTGTTGATTCCTGCTCTCTAGCTTTGGCGTGGTCTTCCTCGCTTTCTGTTTCCATGAGGGTTCCAATTTAAAATCTTTTTAGGCAGTCGGTCTTGTGACATTCTCTGTAAATGTCCGTACCATACCAACTGTTGGGTTCTGATTTCGTCCACTATATCGTGCTTTATTTCTAAAGCTCGCCTTATCGTGTCATTTGGTATACGGTCTTTTCTGGATTTTCTGGCTGCTCGTCTCCAGAAATCCATTTCTGTAGCTTTTAGTATTTTTTCTGTTCTTTCCTTTAATGGCCACACCTGGGAGCTGTAAGTTATTATACTTTTCACTATTGAGTTGTAAATTCTCTTCTTATTTTCAGTGGTTATGTTTTTGTCCCATAGTATACTATTAAGCATTGCAATCGCTTTTCTTCCTTGGATATTCCTCTCGAATATTGCTTCTTCCAGTGTTCCGTCCCTAGATATTCTAGTTCCCAAATATTTATAACTGGCACAGTGTTTGATGGTGTGTCCTGTGGCCAGTTTCAAGTCCTGCTGTTGTCCTCCGACGCACATGTACTCGGTGTTTTTAATATTGACTTCTAGGCCCCATTTTTCATATTCATCCATAAGTTTTCGTGTCATGTATTCCATATCATCGATGTCCTGAGCGACTACTACTTAGTCATCTGCGAATGATAGCGTGTACAATGTAGTATCGTCATCCAGTGGTAATCCCATACTGCTGTATTTCCTTTTCCAGTTCTTCAGTGCACTCTCCAAATAGATTTTAAATAGCGTTGGGGATATACAGCAGCCCTGTTTGAGACCCTTTGTGACCGGGAACCCTGTTGTTATACCATATTTGGTTTTCACACTACTTCTTGCGTCTTGGTATAAGGATTTTACGGCTTTAATTATTTCGGTGCTTACATTACTCTGTCGTAGTGTTTCCCACAATCTCATTAGGGGCACGCTGTCGTAGGCCTTTTTTAGATCAACAAACAAGACATGGACTTCCTGATCAAATGCGGTTTTCTTTTCTAGGATTTGTGTCAGTGAGAAGAGATGGTCTATTGTGGATCTTCCTACTCTAAAGCCTGCCTGTTCTTCAGCTTCTACGTCCGCGTATTCCGTTTCTATTCTATTTTTAAGTATTTTTCCGTATATTCTGCTAATAGATCCTGTAACCGTTATTCCCCTATAGTTATCGCAATTATTTTTGTCTCCTTTCTTATGAATTGTTGATGTGTATGATATTTTCCATTCCTCGGGTACTTCTGATGTGTTAATGCATCTTTGGAATAAGTTTCTCAAAGCGCTAAATAGCTTTTCAGTTCCGTATTTTACTATTACTCTCCTGGGATGTTTCCTGGTCCTGGAGCTCTACCATTTTTTAGCGTTTTACATACTTCTTTAACTTCTGATGTTGTTATCCTTATTGGGGATCCTCGTATAACTATATTTGGGTTTCCATGTTGGGTACTTTTGAACTCTGGTCTATCTTCTGTTAGCATATTTGTAAAATATTGGTTCCATTTTTCTGGTGTTATTGGTGAGAAGATTTATCTTTTCCGTTCTGCTCTCATATTTTTAAGAAGTCTCCAGCTTTCTGTGCTTTTTCTTCCTCCTATGTAAGTGTTGAGTCTCGAGCATGTCTTTTCCCATTGGTTGTTCTTTTTGTCATTAATCATTTTCCGTACTCTAGCTTGGGATTCTTTGTATTTTACTTTGTCGTTTGTGCTCTTTGAACTTAAGTATTTGTGATAGCTTTTTCGTTTTTCTTCAATTTCATATTTAATTTCTTCATCCCACCAATATGGTTTTTGCTGTTTTTCCCTTTTCTCTTGGTACCCTAATGCTTCCAGTGCGGCTGCGTTTAGGCATTCCTTTATATACTTATATTCTTCTTCTATATTAACAAATCCCGTCCGTTGTATCTTTTGGTCCAGTCTACTCTTGTATAGATTTCTGATACTTTCATTTTGTAAGCTGTCTGTATTATATCTTATTGTTGTTTCACTTGTTGTGTGCTGTGTACTTGTATCTTCCAGTTTGCTTTCCCGTGTTGTTCGTGAGATTATCTTTCCTTTCACGAGGTAGTGGTCGCTGCCACATGAAGCCCCTCTTTGGACTCTTACATCTAGGAAGTTTAATCTAGATCTCTGACGTATTATCATATAGTCGATAATACTTTTTAAATCTCTTGTTGTTTGTCTCCACGTATATTTATGAATATCCCTATGCTGGTAGTGTCCGTTTAATATTGTAAGGTTGTTTTGTTCACATATCTCTATAATTCTTCTTCCGTTGTCGTTAGTTATATAAATATAAGAATAATAATAATAAATATATTCACAAACATAAATAATATTCTTTTACTATATTGTTTTGTTCCCTATATCTCATAGTCACACTCATAATGATTAAAAGTCAATAGTCTTTTTTTTAAAATAAATTAGAGTACGAAATGTCACTGGCCGGAAACTTTTGCACGCCACTGTGGATACCTAGGACAGCTAGTGGAGATAGGAAAGGGAAACAAAGAAAATTCCTCAATATCTCAGGAGCAAAATATTTGATCAATACGTAATACCAGTGCTGACGTATGGAGCGCAAACCTAGACTCTCACAAAACAAATAACAAACAAAATTTCAACAACACAAAGATCAATGGAGGGAGCGATGATAGGCGTTTCACTGAGAGATAGGAAACGAAAGGAATGAATAAGGCAAAGAACTAAAGTCCCGATATCGTAAGAAGAATAACTCAGTTAAAATGGGAGCTTGCCGGACATGTAGCTCGAATCACAGATAATAGATGGAACAACAAGATTATACAATGGAGACCATGGGACGGACAACGAGGAAGAGGGAGGCCAATAATGCGCTAGTACGACGACATCAAAAGAGTGGCTGGAATTGAGATGGATAAGAACAGAACAGAACAGGGAACCTGGAAAAATAAGAGAGAGGCCAATGCTCAATACTAGGCGCAACGGAGGCTAATATGATGATGATGATGATGCTGAGAAGGGAAAAAACCATCAATAGCGAATATTATATAAAGTTATTGGTGCTTTTGAAGGTAGAAATCGCAAAAAATGGCCCCAAATGAACAAAAAAAAGAGTGTTCTTTCATCAAGACAATGCACCGTGTCACAAGTTAATGATTACGATGGCAAAATTGCATGAATTGAAGTTCGAATCGCTTCCTTATCCACCGTATTGTCCAGATTAGGCCCCCATCGAGTATTATCTATTCGCAAACCACAATGCTCGCGGGAAAAAGATTTGGCTCCAATGAAGATGCTATTGCCGAAACTGAGGCCTATTTTGAAGACAAAGACGAATCCTTCTACAAGAAAGGTATAGAAATGTTAGAAAAGCGTTAGACTGATTGTCCCCTGTATCGCTCTTGAAGGAGACTATGTTGATGAATAAAGTCGAATTTTGCAAAACAAAATGTGTTAGCTAGACCAAAAACTTGTTATGTGGCTTTGAAAGGATTTTTTCAAGAAAGATAATAGGTAGCTAATTTTGTGAGTAAACAGTTTTCGATTTTAGTTCCTATTTCTTTGTTACCTAAAGCATATTTGGTTCATATCCGTACTTTTCGGAGGTGAAGCGGCAGTCGGTTTATCTTTTCGTTTAGGTTTTCCTTCTTTTGTAAAGCTGTGCTTGCTGCTGCGTCTATCTGAACTATGTCCGGACGATTCTAGAATCCTGTCTAGCCGTTTAAATAACTAAAAAAGGTAATATATCATAAATAGCCTCTGTAAACAATGTAAAATTATCCAGCATTTAGTGGCGTTCAGATAAATTTAAAAAAAAATCAATTTTTACTTAAACTCTGCGTTCAATCCGAAACTTGCGACTTTCAAAGTACAATGCATGCACGGTATAAAGCCACATGGTCTAACGCACAGGTGCGGAGTCATTTTTAACTTGTATAAATGACACCAATCTACAGCGACTTTAGAACAATAAGCCGATGGCCAGTTTCAGTTTAAAAATCAAAATAAGATTTCTCAAATGTTAGTCTTTCCGATGCTTCTGTATGGGGCGGAGTCTTAGACGTAACTACGGCATTATGTAAAAGGTTGGAAGCATTCGAGATGTGGCTATACAGGCGCATGCTTAGAATATCTTGGACAGAGCATACTACCAACAAGAGACTGCGAGCACTCTTAAACAAGGATTTGGCATTTTTCGTTTGGTGCTATTTGCAATAAATCATGCGCTAACTTTCTAAACTTAAACATTTCTGAGCCTTTTCGGTTAGGAAAGCATTTTTTAAAAAGACTTACTGTGTCCGAAAAACCAGTAATATTTTTAAAATCTTCGATCATTCCAAAATTAATTATACTTTAATTTAAATGGGATAAATCAAAACGTGCACTATGGGCAACAAGTACGCAAGGTTTTGAAGAAATATTTAAAAACTGTTGGAATGAAATTAATGCGTCCTTTAGAGTGATTGTTTTGATAGGTTTATCATATAAATACAGGTCGCCATTAATATGTTCTAAGCCCGTGACTTTGAAAGCGTGGTAATTAATCGGTTGCGTAGGCCTAATAAAAATTAAATGTTTTATCCCGATATTTCGCCTCTATTTGCAAAATATCAGCTGTACTTGAAAATCTCGATGTAATGGAAACATTATTCATTATATTAGTTGACGCTTGAGGATTAATAACGTCACCAATATGATAAACGTCCCTCTGCAGTCCACAATTTGATTGGTACTGTACCCCTTCATGTTTTTCTTTATTTTTTTCTCGTGGCCTCTATTTTAACCGATAAGTTTTTTCGTCTCAGGCAAATTAGCTCTTGATGCTCTTTGTTTTCTTATTTCACCTTTTCTTGCCATATAAGATCTTGAAGGTTTCCCAGGGGGTTTATTCATGAGTTTTCCTTTGCAAATTTGCCTTTATGTCGTAACTGATTATAATCAGAAGGCTTTTTTATTTAAATTATATATTTTTTATTTTAAATTGAAGTAATACGGTCTAAACAGTAAATATACACAAAGTATAATAAATAACCTATATAAAAGTCATTCTATAAAGCATTCGGTATACGCATTGGCAGCGTTGCCACATTTATTTTCATTAAAAGTGTGTGTCTGCATATGAAAGTTTCCATGTATCGAATACAGTTTCCGACAAAAATAAAATACTCTGCCATTGAGTATTTTAAACTTTGTTTTACTATCGCACTATACTTTTGGCTCCGATTGTTAGAGTGAACTACTTCAAGTTTTATGGTTAACAATAAAAAATACGTTTACTATAAACACTTTTTTAAGAGCAAAATTACAAAAAAAGAGAAAAGTTTTTTAAAGTTTTTAATAATTTTCTAATATCAAATATACTTTTAACTGTAACTAAAAAAAAAGTCCGACTTTTTTTGACCATTTCATATTGCTTTGAACGTAAAATTGTCGGCGGCGCACTACAGCCCGCAATTTTTAATATTTTAAACTCAATTTTTAAATAACACAGACAATGTGGATATTTTTAATTGTTCTTATATTGAAACTTAATATATAATAATGATATATGCACAAGGATTTTTTTTCAATACTATATTTTATTAAATACAGTGCGACCTCGATAATCCGGACTAATTAAAACCGCGGTGATCCGAATTAGTAAATAATCCGAATTACTGAAGCAGGACATTATTTATATTAAAAAACGAATCATTTAATACGAAACAACTAAAAAAATAGTACATGCATAGAATAATATTTAAAATAGAAGCATATCTTATCACGTTTTTTCTTATTTTGTAAAAAAATTTGTAATTTTTGTTTGCTTGACCCTTCTGTGGTTCATCATAAAAGCAATTTCTTTTAATCTTTTAAGTACAAGAACATCATTTAGAGGGATATCATTTTCGTCTGCCCATCTCATGCCCACATTGAAACTTTTAACTGCCTCATCATTTTTCACAGTGTTCTTAACAATCTGGTTTGTATTAGTATTTAACTCTGAACCTTCATTATCACTCTCGTGTTTTTCATCTGTATCATCTATGTCTTCCAGTGGTAACAAATCTTCCATCATTTTCAAGCCAATTACCTATATCCACGTTCGTGAGATTCTGCTCATATTCAGTGTCTGGGTTGGTATCTGCCACATAAGCCATAATTTTGTGCCAGCACTTTTTCAAGACTTCAGGGGAGACTTTTTCCCATGAATTGCATAGTAGACATACAGCATCTTTTAGGTTAATGCTTTTTAATAACCTAACAAGATTATCTTCATTATTTGATAAAATATGGGCTAAAAGACTTTTCCAATAAAATAATTTTGTCAATCTGATTGCATTCTGGTCCATAGGCTGCAAAAGTGCAGTACAATTTGGTGGAAGAAATAATGTTGTAAACGTGTTGTATCCTTACCAGTCAGCTCTTCTATAATTCCTTGGCTCAAAGCGTTATCAACGATTAACAGGGCTCTTTCAGGCAAGTTGAGACTTCTTAAATGACTTTTGACTTGACGAATAAAAGAATGATGAAACCAGTCTAAGAAAATTGCTGTAGTCATCCATGCATTGGCAGATGATTTGTACTCAACAGGTATGTTCACATTTTTGAAAGCCCTCCGACTTTTTGCCTTTCCTATCACTAACAACTTTAATTTTTGTGATCCATCACCATTGCAACATGCTAGAAAAGTAACGCGTTCTTTGTTTATTTTTCGACCTGGCGCGGTCTGAGAACGAACCAGCGTTTTTTCAGGCAACATTTTCCAATACAGAGCTTATTCATCTGAATTGTATATTTGAGTAGGTCCAAGGTTTAATTTTTTTATCTTATCTGCGAATAAAGTTAGGAAAGGATCGACGGCACTTTCATCATTGGATAGTTTTTTCGGCATAAACTTTTAAAGCACGCAGACCATGTCTTTTTCTGAAGTTAGAAATCCAGCCTCTGCTAGCTCTAAAATTATCATTCCCGTAGGTTTCAACGTAAAACTGTTTTGCTTTGCCTGATAAAATTTCGTAGGAAATTGGGACGTGCCTTGATCCTTGCATACAAAACCATGTATCCATTTCTGGATATTCCGCTTTTCGTCAGGTTTTTCTGACGCCAGTACCGGAATAACATTTGGAAATAAATCTAAAAGAAGTTACACGTCCATAGTGAGTGTCCAAAATTATCTTTAAAATAAATCATATATACATACCTTTTGATTTTCCCTTGCTTCTTTTTTTATATCCGAAATTGTGGATGTTCCTACTCCGTATTCATTTGCCAACACTTTTCCGCTTTCACCAAGAACTAGTCTTTCTCATATATCGGACTTTTGTTTTATTGTTAGTGTAATATGTTTTCTTTTAGAAGGCATTTTAATATGTAGGTACATATACGTAAAAAAAACGTTTACATACTTATAGGAACCACATAAAGTAATATAGAACGTAGGTATGTTGTACTTGTGACAATAAACAAACAACTACAAAGTCCTTAACCTTTAGACGCGATATGCGATGCGTTGTAGGCAAATCAAAGGCACCTACAGTTTGTGTGAATCCCAGATGTAGGAAGTTAGGGGAATTTTCTCACTATCGATTTCAGTGTTCCCATGTAGTTTAAATTAAGTAGATGTCTAAAAACGCAGGTCCGGATTACCTAGTACTATCAAATCCGGATTATAAAGTACACAGTGCAATAGAAATGTTTGTCTGGATTATTAAAGAATCCGGTTTAATGGAGATCCGGATTATCGAGGTGGCACTGTATTTGTAATTTATTGTATGCCCGTTAAAATCATGCAAGCAAACATTTCTCTTTAAGTTTTACAAATTATAAAGCAACAAAAATAAAACTGTTAGTATCATCGGAAAGCAAGCTGAAAGTCTATTTTTTTTTACACTCTAAAAATGAGTAATATCGATTAACGTTCGAGCGTTACACTTTTTGAAACAGCTATCCGAATTTTTAATAAATTCTTACGCTGATAAAAAAATCTGGAAAAAAATCTATATACTATTTTTTATAAAATTTCGCGCTCCCTTACGTGGTGCTATTAGTTTTTTAATATATTTTTTATTTTTCGAGATATTATCTAAGAACCGAATTATTTATTTTATTTTGGGTTTTGTGGGCTCAGCGTACATCAAACTTTTTTATCGTATTCTACGTCTGAAAAACTACCTGTGTACCAAAATGCAACTTATTAACATTTAATGGGAGCTCAAAACTCCTAGCGACTGGGCTATAAACTCACAAGCTTTTGTAACTCAATTGACAGAGCAGCATCGCAAACAGCCCAAGCTGCTGGTGCCAATCCCGGTCGAGGAGCGCGATTTATTTTATTATTTAAAAATTCGTTTGAATATCGCTAATATGCGAATGTTAATTTTGCACAAAAATAACATTGAATACGTCGCTTTGAATATACTGTTACCTCATCAGATAAATTATTATCAGCCTTGTAATCGTCGATTTTTGTAGGTTTTTCTTTTCTGTTGTCGCTATTTTTTTGTGGGACAGGGCGTTTCATTAGGTGTAAGACATTCGTTATTTCCTTTTCCACGGCTCCGAAGGCTTCTATGCTTTGAGAGGTGGTTGGTCTAAAATATACGGGGCGTTACTAACGGAGCGGTGTTTATTGAAACTCGAACGACTCGCTGATCGCCTCTTAATACATAACTTACTTGGAAAAGATGTCCACCATCTTATTCTCTATAACTTCTAAAGTTTTCTGTATGTTCGCCTGTATGTGGTCGTTTTTCTGCTTTAAAGTACGTACTTGTTCCAATATAACTTTTTGCCGAGTTGAGGAGGAATCTTTGATACTTTCTAAAATTGAAGATAAAAGCCTTTTGTTCGTTTAAAGCTCTTAAATCTATTGTACAGACTAGGAAATTCGTAATTAAAATCCATTGAGTGGTTCTCAAGAATTTTTCAATCGCACCAGTAAACAAATGTGAAAAAAAATAATCCATGGTTTCTTGTAGTTATTATAGAAACCAACTTATGTTAGATGAATCTCAAGTTGAATGGTGTAAGTGGACTGCTTTTTTGTACCTATGTTTGCTCTAATCACTGTCGAAAACCACTGGGTGGACTTTAATGACGTTTTGCAAAGTAATTTCTCACAGGGTTTTGTGAGCTAACGAATACATGTACCTTTTTTATTTGGTAAAGCATGTTTAGGCAAAGGGGCTTGATAGGGCGCGGGTTGTTTTTCGATAAAGTTTAGGAGTTTCTGGCCGGCTGATTTTCCGTACTTGTGTTCCCAGATTTTCCTCTGTTGCTCGGTCCTGTTCCTTGCGTTCGCCTCGGAATTTACTGATTTTTGGATTCTTTGTTTTACTTCAGATTCTGAAAATTATTTAAGGAAGAACGCCGTGATTGCCAGGGAAGTACTTTGCTGATTTATTTAAATAGAAAATATTTCGAATACATCTCATAGCGACACGTCGAAGTCAATTGTGTACAGTAAGAGACGGTGATTTTTAAACACCGGGTCAAACTAAGTACAATTTTAGAGCAGGTTTTTTATTGATTTTTCTAAGTACTCCTTAGTAAGTACTACGACCTGTTAAAAATAAGATCCCAATTTAAAAAAAATATATACGTAAAATTTCAATAAATACCTTTTTGAGGGGGTGTATGTGAACCTAAAACTGGGGTGTTCCACTGAAATGGCGTAGAAAAACGGGGCGTTCTCGCTGCATTGGTTTTAGAAGACCTAGAAATATAAAATTATATACGAGGCTGGTTTGAAAAGTCCGTGCAAAAATAAAAACTACTTATGTGTTTGGGGTAAACCTTTTTTATTTTTCGACATAGTCTCCTTTTAGGCTTATACACTTCGTCCAACGATGTTCTAGTTTGTTGATCCCTTCCGAATAATAGGATTTGTCCAAGCAAAATATCCATTAGTGTCTGCAATCACCTCCTCGTTTGAATAAAATCTTTGTCCCGCCAGCCATTTCTTCAAATTGGGGAACAAATAGTAGTCCGAGGGAGCCAAGTCTGGAGAATAGGGGGGATGTGAAACGAGTTGGAATCCTATTTCCATTAATTTTGCGACCACAACTGCTGAGGTGTGTGCTGGTGCGTTGTCGTGATGGAAAAGGACTTTCTTGTGGGCCAATCGCGGGCGTTTTTCTTGCAGCTCGGTTTTCAAGCGGTCCAATAACGATGAATAATATTCACCTGTAATAGTTTTACCCTTTTCCAGATAGTCGATGAGGATTATCCCTTGCGAATCCCAAAAGACAGTCGCCATAATCTTTCCGGCCGAAGGAACGGTCTTCGCCTTTTTTGGTGCTGATTCCCCCTTAGTAACCCATTGTTTAGATTGTTGTTTGGTCTCAGGAGTATAGTAATGTATCCATGTTTCATCCACAGTGACGAAACGACGCTTAAAGTCCTCCGGATTCTTCTGGAACAGCTGCAAACCATCCTTGCAACACTTCACACGATTCCGTTTTTGGTCAAGCGTGAGCAATCGCGGCACCCATCTTGCGGATAGCTTTCTCATGTCCAAATGTTTATGCAAAATATTATGTATCGGTTCAGTCGAGATGCCCACAGCACTAGCAATCTCACGCACCTTAACTCTTCTGTCATCCATCACCATATCATGGATTTGATCAATGATTTCTGGAGTCGTAACCTCCACAGGCCGTCCAGAACGTTCAGCGTCACTTGTGCCCATATGGCCAGTCCGAAAATTTTGAAACCACTTATAAACTGTTCTAATCGAAGGTGCAGAGTCACCATAATGTTTATCAAGCTTCTCTTTAGCCTCCTGAGGCGTTTTGCCTTTCATAAAGTAATGTTTAATCACCACACGAAGTTCTTTTTCGTCCATTTCTTGAAAATCACTCGACTTCCTTGATTCACACGAATGCCAAACACAAAGAAATAGACCAATATGGCTGAAACTTGGTGTGCGTTCATTCAAGAGATGCTACTAACTAAACATGACCTCGATACGCGCCGGTGGTGCCATCTCTCGCACTTTGCACGGACTTTTCAAACGAGCCTCGTACTACTGTATGAGGTGGAAAGTCCTGAGACTTTTTGTATCGTTTTTATAAGTCGTCTGATGTTTATACCGTCTAATAAGATACTGATCAAGTCACATGACATTCAAATATCACTATTAATAGTAATAAGCACATCACTCTGTCCAGTAGTTCCGGTTTAACGTCTGATATCTTAAACTCTTTTTATTGCACGATAGCGGCTGACTTAACCTCTGATTTATATCCTAAATCGGATGCTTTGCCTTATCTCGATGATCTACGCGTGGATGACACGTTTTATTTTTATCCTACGGATATTCGCGAAATGAAGAACATATTTGCTGAGATGAAAAATAGGAATGCCTCAGGTTGGGATAATATTTCAATGAAGGTTATTTCTGCTTTGCCTGACGCAGCATTGCATATGCTTGTTAAGGCAATCAATCAGTCATTTCTTGTAGGACATTTCCCTCCATCTTTGAAACGGGCACGAGCTATTTCGCTCTTTAAAGGGGGCGAAACTAGCTTATCCTCTAACTACAGACGAATCTCATTGGTTCCTACGTGGTCGAGAAGCTTGTCAGGCGTCGTTGTTGAGCACCTCTCAGTTTGGTTTTCGTACTGGCAGAAACACTAATGACCGATTTTTTCGTTTCTAGAAAGCCTATATGGCAAGTTAAATGATGGAGAGGTTGCTGCGGCGGTGTTGTGTGACCTCGCAAAGGCTTTGGATTGTGTGAATCATAGGATATTGCTGAGTAAGCTTGAAATCTACGGATTCAGGGGTGTGGCGTTGAGTGGTTGGCATTTTACTTATCATCGCGATGTCAATCTGTCTTTTTTAATGGTAGCGAGTCGCGTGAATTGAGTGTCACTTGTGGAGTTCCACAGGGCTCTGTTTTGGGTCCTCTGTTATTTCTACTTTATATTAATGACACTAAATTGAGATTCTCTACTCACATTTTGCAATTTTGTAAGAGGATTGCCAAGGGATGTTTTGCCTTGAGAGTAGTGTCTCGGAATTAGATGTTTCTATCGCGAGAAATGTATACTTTGCTCCGATTAAATCGCACCTCCGTTATGGGGTATGTTTCTGGGGTTCCCGCTCTAACCAATTATTGAATAGGGTCTTTATGCTACAAAAGCGAGCACTGCATCATATGTTCCAATTGAGTTTTCGGCAATCCCGCAGGAGTGTGTTTATTACTAAGAGAATTCTAACATTGCCTTGTATATTTATTATTGAAACAGCCTGCCTTATACATAGTAAGTTTGAGGGAGAGATAGGGGCTTCTTGTGCGTCCACGACGCGTTTATCTTATGTGGCCTCACTACCCATTCCCTCTTCAGCTTTAATAAGGGACTCTATATAATACAAAGGGTACTAGGAAAGTTTTGCGATACAGCTGTGTTTATTTAATTTTTTCAAAGTAATTTCCTCTACATTCACTACACCTCTCCATCCTCCGAAACCAATCTTTAAACCAGTTTAGTCAAGTTTCACTAGGGAGTAAAGCACACTCGTTGTCCCAAGCCCGCAGAAGGTCCTCATCACTGGAAAACCGCCTCCCTTTTAGTTTCATTTTCACATGCGGGAACAGTGCAAAGTCGCAGGGAGCAAGGTCTGGACTGCAGGGAGGGTGCTCGAGAAGTTTCAGTCCTGTCGTGGTCAAATATTCGGTGCAAGCTTTGGCGCGGTAAGCTGGAGCATTATCGTGATGGAGAAACCAGGTGTCCATTCTTGACTTTGGCCGCAGGTTCTTCATAGATCCAATGACTTTAGGCAGGCACTGTTCAGTATACCACTTAGCTGTGACTGTCTTCTGTGCGTCCAAAACGACACGTTCCACAATTCCACTCGATTTGAAAAATACAGCTATCATTTTCTTCTTTACAGATCGGGATTTTCTGACAACTACGGTGTGTCCTCATCATCAAAGACCCAAACTTTGTTTTGAGCCTTAGTCGGCACATCGTAATAGTACAGCCAAGTCTCGTCACCTGTCACGATGCTGTTCACATACCGAGATTGTCCCTTATCAAACTTTTTTAGCATCTCCCGACACCAAGTCACACGTCGTGCCATCTGCTCTTCAGTCAGTCGATGCGGCACCCAGAGAGAACAAAGTTTCTTCACGTGCAAATGATCATGCAGAATCGAACGAATTGCTGGTGCATTTAGGTCTAAAGTATCCTCTATCTGTTGGTAGGTCACTCGCCTGTCCTCGTCAAGCATTTTCCTCACATCAGTAACGTTTTCCTCCGTAACTGACGTTCGTGGCCTTCCCGGCATCTCAGCATCCTCCAGAGTGAAATTTCCCCTTTGGAATTCTCTATACCACCTGAATATGGTGGTACGATATGGACAAACATCACCTAGTGCAAAAGTCATTTCTTCTAAGCACTGGTCTATGTTTAAACCACGCACGAAATTATAACGCAAGACTGCCCTTATCTCATTTCGTGACCACGATGCCATCGCAAGCACTTTACACTCTCACTGCTAATGAATAACTGAGCCCATCGACTTGGCGCGGCGGCTACTATGCACGTATGAATATGTCTCAACATACAGCAACAAGCAGCTTCCAGCGATTCATTGTTGCGTCATATTGCAAAACTTTCCTAGTACCCTTTGTATATATGAGTAAGAAAATATTCAACCACTTGCCTTTGAACGTCAGGAAAATTTTAAATAATAACCGATTTAGGAGGGAGGTTCGGAAGCTCTTGATTGAGAAGGCCTACTATTCAGTTACGGAGTTTTTTGATGACACTCTTTGATTGCTGAGTGTGTGTATGGCGTGTAGGTGTATTTATCTTTTTCTGTATTATGTTACTGGCATCTTCTTGCTTCTGCATTGTTTTCGTACTGACTGATATTTTGATTGATGTAATGGCATTGTATTATTTCTGCTATTTACCTTGAACTGATATGACTCATATTTTATTGTATTTTCATGTTACATTTTTGTTACATTACATCTTTTGTCCCACTTAAAGAAAACATAACCAATTACTTAAAAGAATTCAACTTCATAGTCTAATCTATTTATACCAAACTAACTCTAGTGGGCGCTAAATGATCTTAGCTGTCGATGCGCCCTGCCCAACAGAAACAAACAAAACAACATTTTTTTTTATTTTTGTATTGATGTAAATGACTAACTCATATTTCATATTTTTAGGTTAGATTAGATAGGTTTGTAGACAAAGGAACAAGCTTTTTTACAATAAAGCTTTATTTGATTTGATTTGATTATTAAATTGATTGATGTCTGAATCGCTTGTTTTCATGTCATCCGTCCAAAAACGACACGTTAAGATGGGAAATGTATACTCACCTTTTGAACAGTTCCGAAATTGGCGGAGATCGTCTATCGAATTTTTTTTGTTTCACAGTGACGTTTCGAGATGTATTGGACTGACGTTGCGGCGAACAATATTCAGCGAAATCTAAAAAGCGTAGTTTTGTTTTATTTTTTTTTTATGGGTCTAGCACACGTGCTGCAGGGAAGTCTCTACAGCGCTCCAGGAGCGGCATGTGTGCGGAAAAAGCGATTCACGTTGTTCTTGCATCGCTATATGAAATGGTGAATCTTTGTTTTTATGACGGTTGTACCATTCTAAAATCTGTGTTAGGCTCGACAGAGTTTAAATATACAACTTCTAATAAACAATTAGTGTCGTAAAGAAATTATTATCTTTTAAATTATCTACCTACAGTGGCGTGCAAAAGTTCCCGGCCAGTGACATTTCGTACTCTAATTTATTAAAAAAAAGACTAAGTTGGGAATGTGGAATCTTTGGCACAATGATACTACTCAGTATATATCACCACTACACCAAACACTATATTTTTGCACTCGACGCGCGTTTCGCTAACCTTGTTAGCTTCATCAGGAGCGATGATTGACAGTCAATCATCGCTCCTGATGAAGCTAACATGGTTAGCGAAACGCGCGTCGAGTGCAAAAATAAAGTGTTTGGTGTAGTGGTGATATATACTGAGTAGTAAAAAAAAAGACTAATGATTTTTAATCTTTAATAATATAGTAAAAAGAATATTATTTATGTTCGTGAATATATTTATTATTATTATTCTTATATTTATATGTGCAAAAGTTTCCGGCCACTTTGTACTACGAGAAAAATTATTAGTCCATATGCTCTATAATAGACTTAAATTATATTTTTATGTTAATATTTTGTAGCCATTCTCTTTGCAGCGATAATAGCCGCACAACGATGTGGCATTGACTCAATTAATCGATTAATACAAGCAGGTGAAATTGTATCCCATTCTTCCTTCAATGATTTGAATAATGCGGCTTTATATGAATATGTACGCTTTCGAACTTGACGATCTAGCGTTTCCCATAAGTGTTCTACCGGGTTCAAGTCCGGTGATTGAGATGGCCAGCTTAAAACTCTCACATCTGAAGTAGAAAACCACTGTTTTAAACAACTTGGATGTATTTTTGGGGTCATTATCCTGCTGAAATATCCAATTCTGTGGCAATGTTTCTTCAGCATATGATAACAAATTGTTTTCTAAAATGTCCTTGTAAATATTAGCGTTCATATTTCGGTTGATCTCGATCAATGGACCGACTCCTTGTGCAGAGAAAATTCCCCAAACCATTACACATCCTCCACCGTGTTTTACAGTAGGAATTTGGTACCGAACATCATTTTTCGTACCAATAGGACGTCGTACATGTTGTCTACCATCGCTTCCAAAAAGATTAAATTTAGATTCGTCTGAGAGAGCTACTTTTTTCCAATCTTTGATTATCCAATTTAGGTGAACTTTGGCAAATTGTAATCGGGCCTTATTCTTTTTACTGATTAATGGTTTTTTAATACCCAT
Source organism: Pachyrhynchus sulphureomaculatus (assembly GCA_019049505.1). NCBI lineage: Eukaryota > Metazoa > Arthropoda > Insecta > Coleoptera > Curculionidae > Pachyrhynchus > Pachyrhynchus sulphureomaculatus. Next base: position 5,805,775 of record CM032448.1, read on the forward strand.
ACGGCTAAAAAATCCCACATCATGTAGTCTTTGTGTCACAGTACTACGACTAACATTAGCTAGGTTTTCATCCTTTAGCTCGCGTGCAATTTCGGCAGCAGTTTTCTTAACATCCACAGTTGATTTGCGTTTAATGATACGAGATCTACTTTTTTAGACGTTTTTCTTGATCTTCCACTACGCGGACGATCTTTTAAATCATAACCACAACGGTATTTTACAATAATATCGTTCACGGTTGATTTACCTATCGATCTCACGAGAAGACTTTCCTTCTTTTGAAAATTTTATTACTCTCTCACGAATTAGATTTGCATATGCCGAGCCATGTTTATGCTCCCACGACCTGTTATGAACTAAATGTGAACATTCAACGCGCTATTATTCGTAAATACGTCTTTGAACGTCCTACTACGTCAATGTATATTATGTGACCGGAAACTTTTGCACATATAAACATAAGAATAATATAATAAATATATCCACAAACATAAATAATATTCTTTTACTATATATTATTTTGTTTCCTATATCTCATACTCAACATCTCATCTATAATATATATAAAATGCAACGTCTCTCTGTCTGTCTGTCTGTCCGTCCGTTAGTGCGCCTATCACTGGAGAACCACTTATCCGATTACGTACTTTTTTTTTTAAAACATACATATGTTCTCTGGCCAAGTTATAGGCTATATTTTATTACGATAGGTAGCATAAGGAATGAGCAGTGACGTAAAATAGTGAGTGAAGTCGGAAAAAAATTTGCCGCTAGCGCATTCCCTTGCAATACACAGCCTAAACCATTAAATATGGAACAATATTATGTAGCAAAGAATATCTATAATCTATAATATATATAAAATGCGATGTCTCTCCGTCTGTCTGTCTATTAGTGCTTTTATCACGCGAGCACCACTTATCCGATTTACGTGTCTTTTTTTAAATTCATACATATATTCTTTGGCCAGGTTATAATAATAATCTATATCTATAACATATATAAAATGCAACGTCTCTCTGTCCGTCTGTCTGTATGTCCGTCCATTAGTACGCTTATCACTGGAGAACCACATGAATCAAATCGGAAAAAACTTTACCGCTAACGCGTTCTCTTGCAACACGCTGCCTAAACCACTAAATATGGAACAATATCATGTAGCAAAGGATATCTATAATATATCTAAAATGCAACATCTCTCTGTCTGTCCGTCCATTTGTGCGCTTATCACTGGAGAACCACTTATCCGATTTATGTTCTTTTTTTTTAAACATGCTAAACCATTAAATATGGAACAATGTCATGGAGCAAAGAATATCTATAATATATATAAAATGCAACGTCTCTCTGTCTGTCTGTCTGTCCGTTAGTGCGCTTATCACTGGAGAACCACTTATCCGATTTACGTGCTTTTTCTTAAACATACGTATGTTCTCTGGCAAGGGTATAGGATATATTTTATTACGTTAGATGACATAATAGTGAATCAAGTCGGACAAAGTTTGCCGCTAGCGCGTTCTCTTGCAATACACTGCCTAAAGCATTAAATATGGAACAATATCATGTAGCAAAGAATATAATATATAAAATGCAACGTCTCTCTGTCTGTCTGTCTGTTCGTTAGTGCGCTTATCACTCGAGAATCACTTATCGAATTTACGTGTTTTTATAAACTTATACATATGGTCTATAAAATTCGATATAAGCCTAGATAATGGGAGATAAGGTGAGATAATGGGAGATAAGTATAAATAATGGGAGATAAGGACAAATAATGGGAGATAAGCAGAGATAAGTCTAGATAATGGGAGTTATGGTGAGATAATGGGAGATAAGGAGAAATATTGCGAGATAAGCCTAGATAATCGGAAATAAGATGAGATAATGGGAGATAAGGAGAAATATTGGGAGATAAGGGGAAATAATGGGAAATACTTTATTACGTTGGGTAACATAAGGAATAAGCAGTGAGGATAGTAGTGAATCAAGTCCACGCGAGCGGAGCCGCGGGCCCTGCTAGTACTTAATAAATTAGAGTACGAAATGTCACTGGCCGGAAACTTTTGCACGCCACTGTACATTCAATGTATTCAAATTTACAGCGTAAACGTTAATACGACTCTATTGAGAATGTTTCGTTTTGATTGTAGTGGGTGCTAAATTTTCAGACATATCTGTATGGAGAAAATTTTAAAAAAATGGTTCAATTAATGAATTAAACATAAATAATGGATAATATATACCTATGAAAATGACGTCAAGCAAAAAAAAAATGCTTGGTTGCCAAACTCCTGTCACCGTAGTAATTACTTTAATCATCGCGCAGTGATGACGTTTCTTACTAAAATAAATTACACCAAGTTACAACATTCACCCTGTATCCCTGATTTAACGCCCTGCGACTTCTTTTTGTTCAAACATCTGAACACAGACCTTAGGGGCCAAAAATTTTACTCAAAGCAAAGGTGAAAGCTGTTCTCGCGTCGTCTGTTGAAACGCAAATAAAAGATTTTTTTGAATTGAATAAAACAACTCGAACGACTAAGTGTATTCATGTAGACAGTCGTTAGGTAGAAAAATATACGGTCGGTCAAGTAAGAACGTGTCTACGCATTATTCCTTAAAAATGTATTTATTTATGCCATTCAGTACTTCGACCAGTCCTCGTGAGCGTCCATGGAGGCCTGGTATCTTCGGGGCATACTTTCGAGGGGACTTTCCACATATTCTTGGGTAAAGATTTCCAAATTGCCCGAATTTACCGTGACAGTTGTTTCACTGTGTGCACCTTTTTACTATGAAGCTTCTGCTTGATGTATGACCACATTTTTTTTCGATAGTGTTTGCATCAGGCGACTGGAATGGCTAATTTAGTGTGACGTTACCGGATTCCCCTTTTTACTGGCTACCAGTTTTTTTCTAGGCGTCATTTTTGGATCTTTTGGATGTTTACTTAGGATTACATAAGAATACAGACTCGAAGTACGCAGGGTTTGCAGCATTGATGTTCGATATTGTACTATGTAGGCATAAATAAGGTAAAAAATGAATCTCTTTCCACAGAGCATTGTTTGCAGGGGGTGCCAACAATAACTCCCCCAAAAAAAAAGAAATTTCTTCTTTTGCCGACTACAAGTTACAGGGGGGGGCCTGTTCTTACTTTACCGACTGTATATAGATAAATAAAAAAACAGTTGTGTATGAAATTAACGAGAAATAAGATGGCTCAGACCCATAAAACTGGGGTTTACTTACTTCTTGGCGTCCAGGAATTTGTTTGATCCATTCTAGAAATTCCATCTTTCTTTTCCGCTTTCGTAGACATGATGCGAATTTCTTTCTCAATTTTTCTTAAAATTGGATCGTAAATAAATTTCATTGCTAAAAAGAAAATCATGGTTTTTTAAAGGAAAATTTTTTATTTAAGAAAAATATTTTATTGTAGTTTTAGAAGTACATTGAAACTTGTTTTTAACGGATATTGTTTCTAACGGGATCTCTTTTATACGTGCTTATGATTTAGGTTTAAACGGGCCCGGTTTAAACATACAGTGGCGAATAAAAGTATGGGAACATTTAAATTCCCATCTCTAGTCTCAACATTTAAACGGTTTACAATTACAATATTAATTTATTAATCGTGTACATGCTAACAAACATTGTGAAGACTAAAACAGTTATTGTTTATTAGACATTGTGCATAGTTTTTAAGGTAACAAAATTATGCACAAACAAAAATATGGAAACATTTTTTTTTTACCGCATATATTGTGTAACGTACAATTATGCAGTAGCAGTATATTCACCAAATTTTTCTGGATTTACAACAATACCGCATGCCAAAGTCTGAAGAATAACATAAAACCTTTTAATAAGATCCTCATTAACTCCTGTTATTTCTGAAGAGCAGTAGTAGTTCTCAAAAAAACGTCGAGCTGTATTGCCGTCATTGCTATTTCCACTTCCTTGCCGGGGTTTATCAACATGCAATCCCATTCGGCTTCGAAATAGACTTTGTACAAGTTTTTTCTTGTCTTCTCTACTTTTTTTATCTTCCGGAGTTCTCGCAGCCCATATTTTAAACGAAAGATTATATGAAATATGTAAAACTAACTCCATGCACCTAATCCATGCATGCAACGTCGACAAACCGTACTCGTAAGCATTCATATTATCTGGCTTTGATTCAATCGTCTCCAAATTATTCATATCGCTTGGTTTAGCCCCACACACCGTACACACAGCTCCAGAACTTATGTCAGTTAGAACTTGTGTAACTTTTCCATCCACCATAGTTAAGAACAGCTCGTGACTTATTTCAATTAGCTGGTCCCCCATGTGTATCTCAGAAATTTTCAAATTATTAATTTAACCCTGAATATCACCGACCACCGAACGGGTTTTCTCGGGCGTTTCTTTTGCAAATTCCATCAGAATTGGTCGGCAATATCGAATAGAAGAGCAAGCCGGATTTTGCCAAAGAACCTCTTTTGTTTCTGGATCAATCAGCTTTATTGGTACCAAAGACGCTATAAATAAGTTCGCATCTGAGACCAAGTTACTTTCATCTGTTAAAATTTGTTTATATTTACTTTGTCTCGATGAATCATCACATCCCCATTTGGTAAACAATTTAAGATTTCTTCTTGTTCGGTTGTAAATATTTTCAATTTTTAAGATACGGGCAGTAGTGTGATCCAGCAAATCTTGTAGATTTACTTTAGCGCCTGTATCGGTTATTTCAATGCTGGAGGGTGGAGGATAACACAGTTTTTTTTGCGTTTGTTAATATATTATATGACGGCAATATATCGACGTTTTGTTAATCAGACTTGCTCGAAGTAATCCGTATTGTGATTTCAAAAGATCTAAATCAGCAAAAAGACTTAAAGCTTCATCCGCCGTAAAATATGTTGCATTGTGAGTTTCATGCAACAAGTTTTCCTTTATGATCTTTTTTTCATCTCTCACAATTCCGCATCATTACAACAACAAAAGCTTCTTCCAATTCTCCTTCAGACCGCAATCCTTGGACGTATGCATTATGTATATTCTCGAGTCCATATTCTTGAATTAACTCCACATTCTTCCTTTTTTTCGATTTCTCTGACAGATCTTCATAAGACTTTGATGGACGTCCACGTTCTCCAGATGTTGTAGGTTTAATATCCATTGGTATTTCGTCGAACTGTACCTTAAATTCACCGACTAACCACGTTGTATTTTTATTAAAGAAACGTTCTTTAGTTCGGTTAGATGTGGTCCAGCGATTGTTAAAAGCTGATAGAAGCGATTTTTGAATACTTTTCACAACTAATTCACTTTTGAAGACGACAAATGATGGTGTTCTTCTAAGTATTTTTGAATATCTTCTCTTTTTGTCCCATGGTCAATGAAAAATTCGCAAAATGCTCGTCGAGGCACAACAAATTCACTCATTTTGTTGTCTATGTCGAAGCACAATAAAGTACTGGTAAATGACAATTAAATCAATAACTTTAATACTTCAATTCCGTGAGAAAAATATTATTACCTGCGGGTTGTCACATATTTATCGCGTTGTTATATGATATGATATGATTTCCAATAACAGTATTTCCACCTTACCTAAACTTTAATTTAGGTAGTAATCTATCTTTATATATAAAACACAAAAAATGTTTCTACCTACCCAAGGCAGCTCTACCAAGTAGTAGCAGTTCGGCAATAACAACAGAGCCGAAAAGAATCACATTTTTTTTTTTTAAGATATGACCCAAAGTATCTTGTACCTACTGCCAACATGGCGGTGGAAATATCATGGTATGGGGTTGTTTTCGACGGTTTGGTACGGGGTCATTGGCAAAGATAAATGGCAGAATGGATGCTCAAATGTATCTTGAGATATTGGAAAATAATTTGATTCCTTATAAAGATTTGCCACTGTCATCGATTTTTCAATAAGACAATGAACCAAAACACACATCTCGCTTGGCCAAGAATTGGTTTTCTGAACAAAGGATTTGGGTGATGCGCTGGCTTTCACCATCACCTGATTTGAACCCGATAGAGAATCTTTGGCACTATCTGAATAAACAAATTAGGAAAGGGAATATAAAAAACCGGGATGAACTTTGGATCGCATTAAAACAAGAATGAGAAAAAATACCACCCGATTTTTGTGCCAGGCTTATTGACTCTATGGGCAGAAGATGTCAAGCAGTGATTGATGCAAAATGATATCCCACTAAATATTAAATATTATCGATATCTTAGTCGTCTTGGTGAAATTTTTATTTTATAACAAAAACTAGCCGTGCCCGCGGCTCCGCTCGCATGGACTTGATTCACTACTATCGCCACTGCTCATTCCTTATGTTACCTAACGTAATAAAATATTTGCCGTTATTTCCCCTTATCTCCTATTATTTCTCCTTATCTCCCATTATCTCTATATAATTTCCATTATCTAAGCTTATCTCTGCTCATCTCCCATTATTTCTCCTTATCTCCCATTATCTCACCTTATCTCCCATTATCTAGGTTTATCTCGACTTATCTCGCAATATTTCTCCTTATCTCCCATTTTTTTTCTTATATCCCATTATTTCTCCTTATCTCCCATTATCTCACCATAACTCCCATTACCTAGACTTATCTCTAATGGGAAATATTATTTCTCCTTATCTTCCATTATTTATACTTATCCCCAATTATCTCACCTCATCTCCCATTATCTAGGCTTATCTCAACTTATCTCACAATATTTTTCCTTATCTCCCATTATTTCTCCTTATCTCCCATTATCTCACCATAACTCCCATTACTTAGACTTATCTCTGCTTATCTCTCATTATTTCTCCTTATCTCCCATTATCTCTACATAATTTCCATTATCTAGGCTTATCTCTGCTCATCTCCCATTATTTCTCCTTATCTCCCATTATCTCACCATAACTTACATTACCTAGACTTATCTCTGCTTATCTCCCATTATTTATACTTATCTCCCATTATCTCACCTTATCTCCCATTATCTAGGCTTATATCGAATTATATAGAACATATCATATGTATAAATTTATAAAAACACGTAAATCGAATAAGTGGTTCTCAAGTGATAAGCGCACTAACGGGCAGACAGACAGAGAGACGTTGCATTTTATATATATATATTGTATTCTTTGCAACATGATATTGTTCCATATTTAATGGTTTAGGCAGTATATTGTAAGAGAACACGCTAACGGTAGCCTTTCTTCCGACTTGATTCACTATTATCGTCACTGCTTATTCTTTATGTTACCTAACGCAATAAAATATATCCTATAACCTGGCCAGAGAACATATGTATGTTTTAAAAAAAAGTACGTAACGCACTAATGGACAGACAGACAGACAGACAGAGAGACGTTGCATTTTTATATATATTATATATAGATAACCTGGCCAGAGAACATATGAATGTTTTAAAAAAAAGCACGTAAATCAGATAAGTGGTTCTCCAATGATAAGCGCACTAACGGACAGACAGACAGACAGAGAGACGCTGCATTTTATATATATTATAGATATAGATTATTATTATTATATAACCTGGCCAAAGAATATATGTATAAATTTAAAAAGACACATAAATTGGATAAGTGGTTCTCGCGTGATAAACGCACTAATGGACAGACAGACAGACAGAGAGACATTGCATTTTATATATATTATAGATTATAGATTAAAGATATTCTCTGCTACATAATATTGTTCCATATTTAATGGTTTAGGCTGTATATTGCAAGGGAACGCGCTAGCAGCAAACTTTTTTCCGACTTCACTCACTATTATTGTCACTGCTCATTCCTTATGCTACCTATCGTAATAAAATATAGCCTATAACCTGGCCAGAGAACATAAGTATGTTTTAAAAAAAAAAGTACGTAAATCGGATAAGTGGTTCTCCAGTGATAAGGTCACTAACGGACAGACAGACAGACAGACAGACAGAGAGACGTTGCATTTTATATATATTATAGATGTTTCCATACTGTTGTTCGCCACTGTTTATATAATAAATTATAAAAAAAAATTAAAAAATGATGGTTGAGACACAAAATTATAACAGCATAGCAGAACATCAAATAAGGAGTTGACAGAGTTCAGACTTGTCTTAACATGTTCGAGCCTGACATTTTTGGACCTTATTACATATTTTACTTGCTTTTCAAGTTAAGTAGAAAATGAATACTACTACATGCGCTGAAAAGGTCCGAGAGATAGCAGCACAAACAAAAAACCATATGATTTTCAGTTAGTGTCAACTCTTAGAAGATTCGTGTAAAATTTTTATGACGAGTTACAGATGTTTGAGTGACGCTATCTTCTTTGATTTTTGAAAAACGATGGAACAAACAGAATTTTATGTTTATTTTAGCATTGCTTTTTGATGGGAAAAAATACAACTAGAACCCAAGAATGGCTTGAGAAGTATTATGCATATCTCCTCTTACGATTGATCATAACACGTGTCGAAGATTCAGAACGTTATTTGGCACTGTTTCGGCGTAATCTGCGTCGGTTCGTAACAGTGGACGAAAGATGGATCCGACACTACACGCCTGGGTGCAACAGGCAATCTGCAAAGTGGCTGGAACTGCATGAAAAACGACCGAAGAGTCCAAAAACACAAACATTAACTGGAAAGGTTTTAACAAGTATTTTTTGGGATGCGCATGAAGTAATACTGATCGACTGTCTTGAAAAGGGGTAAACAATCATCAAGTACTATTACGTTCGTTTATGGGACCGTTTAGTGAAGAAAAAAGTATTGTTTCACCAAAAAATCCATAAAATCGATGATGAAATTAGACCAACTGGGCTATGAATTGCTTCCTTATCCGCCGTATTCACCAAATCTGGCCCCCCGCGATTATTACCTCTTTCCAAATTTTAAAAGGTGGGTCCAGAGAAAGAGATTTGAAAAATCGAATGGGAAACTGAGGTTTATTTTAAAGACCACGTGATGGAAGACAAACACGTGATGTAAATTATTTTGCGGACTTCACTAGTTAAATACAAGTTTACCTGTAAACTTGTAAATATTAGTTGTTGCAAGTCTACAATTATAAGTTTGGGAAACACCAATAACCATTCGTAATTTCTGTTTAATACAATTTTACTCAATTTTTTTTTTTTTGATATTAATTTATTAACTTACGTTTCGTCCTTTTGGTCCCGTCATTCCACTCGGCTTTTTTTATAAGCTCTTTGGTTTCTTTCATCGGAAGTAGGGGTAACTTTGGCGGTATTTCTGTAGTTTTCCTAATATCTGTGTTGATTCTTGGGTTATCGTAGAATACGTGCACTAAAAATTATTCTATAATGTTAATTGGCGTCTGTATAGCATTTTCTTTTATATATGTCTATTATTTTGTCAGAAGCGATCTCTCCCGACAACGAGAAGTGGTTCTGGAACGCAGCGATTTGATAATAGATGTTCAAAACTATATCAACTCGATAAACCACAAGGTAAATATGTTGTCTTTGTCGTCCTCAAAATGGCACTTTAAAAATAGGCAGGTCAGTACACTTTTATTCTTATGTGTATTTGACCAAAGCACATTTCTTTTCATACTGGTTATCAACAGACTCTTAACGTTGCCAAAAAGGCAGTAAGTTGTTAACGCGAGACCGCTTGGATCACGAAAGGCTGACGATGAAGGCATTGCCCCTCACGAGTAGGGAGACTGCTCGGATCATGAAGGCAACGTCCACCCGTATGGGTAGGGCAGATACCTGAACTGATTACAGCATGTTGTTGAGACATGGTCGCTTGAGCAGGAAAGCTAAGTAGATAGCGCTCTCTTGAATGAGACGTTAATCAAGTCCAGCTGGAACGCTGCAATACCATGAAAACGTTCATAATGATATTAAAGCTTTGGCAGCCCGTCGAGGTTCGTGGCTGGTAGGGAGATAATAAAACAAAACCGTAAAACTGCTGGTTGAGATCTACCGATCATGTGGTTGCAATCTCGTTCAACTGCAGGTCCTGCCTGGTTGACGTTACTCAGATGTTAATTGGGATTGGCTAAAAGGATATGTCTGGTCTGTTTGCTTGGCTGTAACCATACTATTAGCAAATAATACCTATACGCCCAGGCGCACCACCACTGGCCAGAACTATTTCAGACTATTTAACCTCAAACAACAAAAGAGGGTCGTTTTCCTGTTGTATTCAAAAATAAGAGATTGCGAATATTAGACCGATGCCAGATGGAATTCCAATAAAGTTGTCGAACTACTGCATTACAAGTAAAATGTAGGTAAAACTCTGAGGCCCTTACTACTGCTTGATGCTAATTTGCACAATTCTAGATGATTTATTGCTATCCCTTTCAAATAAATAGAGTATAAACATAAAAATTACACTTTTTTTTCCAAAAGTTTCTCTTATTTATTCTCTCAATTTTAATTATTTTGCCGATCATACCGTACCTGGCATTACTGTAAACACACGCTTAGAACTCTTGGGCCTGACTGATTCAAAGAAAATATATTTCGACAGTTTTTGTATGACGTCGCCTTTTTCTAAGTCACAAGTTTGTTGCTGCTTCTCGGGAAAGCACCTTTTCTAAAAGAAAAATACAAATATATTTTGACATGAAACAGAAGCCTTCGCGGTTTTTGTTTTTTTGTTTGTTTTTTGTTGGGCAGGGCGCATCGACAGCTAAGATCATTTAGCGCCCACTAGAGTTAGGTTGGTATAAATAGATTAGACTATGAAGTTGAATTCTTTTAAGTAATTGGTTATCTTTTCTTTAAGTGGGACAAAAGATTTTATGAGGATGGTGATGTTGGATGGGATGCCGTGGGTGTCTCTCAAGTTGTGATGTTGAATGGATTCGATTAGATGTAACACTGATAAGGGGGAGTCACATTTAGGACAGAGTGGAGGGGGATCTCTCTTTAATAGGTGTACATGTGTGGAGTAGGTGTGTCCCAATGCCAGTCTTCTCATTATTACATTATGTCTTCGGTTCAATTCTGTGGAGTTAAGGGGAGGAAATACATTGGTTTTGATGGACCATAATTTGTTGTTGGGATCTTCCAAGTCCCATTTGAGTTGGAAGAGAGAGCTGTGTAGGTGTTTTATGAAGATGTTAAAATCAGAGTAGTGATTCTCTCCCATGTTCATACTGCCCCTTTCTATGGCAAGTTTAGCAAGATAATCCGCTCTGTCGTTATGAGGGTTGCCTATGTGACTGGGCAACCAAAGCAAGGATATGGTACGTTTCTTCAAGGTGGCCGTGTACATCAAATCCAGAATTTGCCTGATATAGTTGAAATTGAGATTTCTAGAATTGATGGCTTTGAGAGCGCTTAGGGAATCAGAAATTATGAGAGTTGGATGTTGGATGTTTGCTTGGAGGGAATATCTGATAGCCTCCTTTATTGCCAACAATTCTGCGGAGAAAATAGAAATATGTTTAGGTAATTTAAACATTTGAACGATATTATCAAAAAAGAAGGCAGCCCCAACTTCCTTTTCTGTCTTTGATCCATCTGTGAAGAAAAGTAAATGATTGGGATAGATATTGGATAGTCTGTCAAGAAAGAGCTTGTTAAAGAATATATTTGAATGTTCTGATTTTTTTATAGGAATGCAAAGTTAGGTCAATGTTGGGGAGAGGGGAGAGCCAGGGAGGAAAGGTGGTTTGGAGGGGGTAGTTGTAATAAGGGGGGAGATATTGTGCTGGATGAGTAATTTGTTGATTCTGTGGGGAATAGAATCAGTGGGGAATGTAATGTTTGGTCTGTGGACACTGACCAGGTTGAGTGAGGATCTGGTATGAGGTCGATGTAGGGAAGTTGAGTAAAATTTTAACAGTGAGAGTTGGCGAGATAGTTGGAGTGACTGAGTGGATGCGATGCACTGTAAGCTAGTGATTGGGGGTGGTTCGGAATGCGCCTGTGGCCAGTCGGAGACAGCAATTTTGTATAGTTTCAAGAGGCGGTTTTGATTAGTTGAGAAGTAGTGATTCTTGAGATTAGAGAGATTAGAATATATATTTAAAGGTGAGAAATAAAAAAGATAAAAGTTTAAGCTTTAAGTATAAA
>CM032448.1:5817961-5892966 GCA_019049505.1 Pachyrhynchus sulphureomaculatus
TGCCAATTTCATCCCCCAAAACTAACCCCTTAAATCAAAATTTAACTCTCAAAACTACATGGCTCTGATGAGGCCATCAATTCCTATATTATTACCAAATTTCAACTTTCTATGTAAAATAGTTTCGGAGAAAATCGGGTGTGACAGACAGACAGACACCGAAGTGATCTTGTAAGTGTTCCGTAAGAAACACTAATAGTGTTATAGGAGGCACTTAGCACAATATTAAATACATTTTTTTCAGTAATTTATGACTTATACACTGCATCAGCAAAACTGAAACTGAACAAGCCCTTTATCATTTGAATTCATTATTTACAAGGTCTATATTACAGGTTTTGGACTTATAAATACAGTGCACTTAGGCAGTACACTCATTTATAAAATTGCCTTCCGACTGGACAATGTACTGCCTGGTGGTAACTTAAACCTTGTGTACTTGAGGTATATTTTGCCATTTGTGATGATACTTTCATGGCATTACAGATTTATTAGTTTGTTAAAATATTTGGTTGCTCTTTAGTTTATTTTAGTGTAGTATTTCCATTTTATTTACTGGGAAAAATTGTAATCTAAAACAACCCAGTTCGATTTTATCTCAGGTACTGGTAGTTTAATAGTTTTGTTTTAATTATACTTATTTTTATTACAATCATTCTCTTTCTTTTATATCTCACTCTTTCATATACATTTTTTTCTCACCTACGAGGCTGGTTTGAAAAGTCCGTGCAAAGTCCGAGAGATGGCACCACCGGCGCGTATCGAGGTCATGTTTAGTTAGTAGCATTTCTTGAATGAACGCACACCAAGTTTCAGCCATATTAGTCTATTTCTTTGTGTTTGGCATTCGTGTGAATCAAGGAAGTCAAGTGATTTTCAAGAAATGGACGAAAAAGAACTTCGTGTGGTGATTAAACATTACTTTATGAAAGGCAAAACGCCTCAGGAGACTAAAGAGAAGCTTGATAAACATTATGGTGACTCTGCACCTTCGATTAGAACAGTTTATAAGTGGTTTCAGAATTTTCAGACTGGCCATATGGGCTGAACGTTCTGGACGGCCTGTGGAGGTTACGACTCCAGAAATCATTGATCAAATCCATGATATGGTGATGGATGACAGAAGAGTTAAGGTGCGTGAGATTGCTAGTGCTGTGGGCATCTCGACTGAACGGGTACATAATATTTTGCATAAATATTTGGACATGAAAAAGCTATCCGCAAGATGGGTGCCGCGATTGCTCACGCTTGACCAAAAACGGAATCGTGTGAAGTGTTGCAAGGATGGTTTGCAGCTGTTTCCAGAAGAATCCGGAGGACTTTAAGCGTCGTTTCGTCACTGTGGATGAAACATGGATACATTACTATACTCCTGAGACCAAACAACAATCTAAACAATGGGTTACCAAGGGGGAATCTGCACCAAAAAAGGCGAAGACCGTTCCTTCGGCCGGAAAGGTTATAGCGACTGTCTTTTGGGATTCGCAAGGGATAATCCTCATCGACTATCTGGAAAAAAAGGGTAAAAACTATTACAAGTGAATATTATTCATCGTTATTGGACCGTTTGAAAACCGAGCTGCAAGAAAAACGCCCGCGATTGGCCCACAAGAAAGTCCTTTTCCATCACGACAACGCACCAGCACACACCTCAGCAGTTGTGGTCGCAAAATTAATGGAAATAGGATTCCAACTCGTTTTCACATCCCCCCTATTCTCCAGACTTGGCTCCCTCGGACTACTATTTGTTCCCCAATTTGAAGAAATGGCTGGCGGGACAAAGATTTTATTCAAACGAGGAGGTGATTGCAGACACTAATGGATATTTTGCAGACTTGGACAAATCCTATTATTCGGAAGGGATCAACAAACTAGAACATCGTTGGACGAAGTGTATAAGCCTAAAAGGAGACTATGTCGAAAAATAAAAAAGGTTTACCCCAAACACATAAGTAGTTTTTATTTTTGCACGGACTTTTCAAACCAGCCTCGTATATACACCATTTACCTTTTACATCCTTTGTTTGTTAAAGTTTAGTTCAGGTTAGTATATATATATATCTCAATCTGAAAGGCCCATATCAACCGTCCATTTGTGAACATAGGCCTCCCTCATTCTATCCCATTGGACTCTATTTTGCGCTTCTCTGATCCAGTTCAGCCCGGCAGTCAACTTTAGATCATTTGCCCAACGTGTTGGTGGACGTTCCCTTTTTCTCTTCCCGGTATACGGTCTCGAATGAAGGATGATGTTGTTCCATCTTGAGTCGGTGCATCTCGCGATATGTTCTGCATCATTCCACTTTAAACTGGTGATTGTCTCAACAGCATCTGTCATTCCTGTCGTTCGTCTAATCCATTCATTGATCTTCCTGCCTTTCAAAGATATGCCAATTATTTGCCTCTCCATAGCTCCTTGTGTCACTGCTATTCTTTTTAGGGTTTGCTTTATCCAAGTGCAAGTCTGACATCCATACGTAAGCACTGGAAGAAACACACTGATCGAATAATTTCGATCTGAGCTTTAAGGCATTGTTCTTATTTTTAAGTATATGTGATAATTTTCCGAATGCAGACCATGCCAGCCTTCTCCTTCTATGTATTTTACTTGTTTGGTTTTCTCTTTCTATTTGGTGACACAGAAAAATGTATTTTTCGACATTTTCAATTTGGTAGTTGTAAATTATTATGTGTGGGTCTGTTACACATGATTTTGGTCTTATTCAAATTCATTTTTAGACCAAATCTACTGGATTTCTGTTCCAATTCTCGTAAAGTATGTTGCAAATCACCTGGAGTTTCGGCTATGATAACTACATCATCAGCGAATCTTAAGTTATTCAGTCTGCTTCTGTTTGTTTCAATACCCTGGTCTTGCCATTGTAGATGTTTGATGATACCTAATGTTGTATTGAATAATTTTGGTGAAATGACGTCTATTTGTCTAATTCCTCTGAGAATATTAATTCTTTTCTGTGTCTGCGTGCATTTAATAGTTGATGTTGCCTTTTCATATATATTCTTTATTATTTCTATATATCTGTGGTCAATTCGTGTCTTTTTCAAACTATTATATATATATATATATATATATATATATTTATATATATATATATATATATAAATATTACACTAACAATAAAACAAAAGTCCGATATATTAGAAAGACTAGTTCTTGGCGAAAGCGGAAAAGTGTTGGCAAATGAATACGGAGTAGGAACATCCACAATTTCGGATATAAAAAAGAAGCAAGGGAAAATCAAAAGGTATGTATACATGATTTATTTTAAAGATAATTTTGGACACTCACTATGTACGTGTAACTTTTAGATTTATTTCCAAATGTGATTCCGGTCCTGGCGATAGAAAAACCTTACGAAAAGCCGAATATCCAGAAATGGAAACTCGTTTGTATACATGGTTTTGTACGCAACGATCAAGGCACGTCCCAATTTCCTACGAAATTTTATTAGGCAAAGCAAAACAGTTTTACACTGAAACCCTACGGGAATGATAATTTTAGAGCTAGCAGAGGCTGGATTTCTAACTTCAGAAAAAAGACATGGTCTGCGTGCTTTAAAAGTTTGTGGCGAAAAACTATCCAATGATGAAAGTGCCGTCGATCCTTTCCTAACTTTATTCGCAGATAAGATAAAAGAATTAAACCGTGGACCTACTCAAATATACAATGCAGATGAATCAGCTCTGTATTGGAAAATTTTGCCTGAAAAAACGGTGGTTCGTTCTCAGGAAAAGACCGCACCAGGTCGAAAAATAAACAATGAACGCGTTACCTTTCTATCATGTTGCAATGCTGATGGATCACAAAAATTAAAGTTGTTAGTGATAGGAAATGCAAAAAATCCGAGGGCTTTTAAAAATGTGAACATACCTGTTGAGTACAAATCATCTGCCAATGCATGGATGGCTACAGCAATTTTCTTAGACTGGTTTCATCATTCTTTTATTCGTCAAGTCAAAAGTCATTTAAGAAGTCTCAACTTGCCTGAAAGAGCCCTGCTAATCATTGATAACGCTTTGAGCCATGGAACTACGAGGCTGGTTTGAAAAGTTCGTGCAAAAATAAAAACTACTTATGTGTTTGGGGTAAACCTTTTTTATTTTTCGACATAGTCTCCTTTTAGGCTTATACACTTCGTCCAACGATGTTCTAGTTTGTTGATCCCTTCCGAATAATAGGATTTGTCCAAGTCTGCAAAATATCCATTAGTGTCTGCAATCACCTCCTCATTTGAATAAAATCTTTGTCCCGCCAGCCATTTCTTCAAATTGGGGAACAAATAGTAGTCCGAGGGAGCCAAGTCTGGAGAATAGGGGGATGTGAAACGAGTGGGGAATCCTATTTCTATTAATTTTGCGACCACAACTGCTGAGGTGTGTGCTGGTGCGTTGTCGTGATGGAAAAGGACTTTCTTGTGGGCCAATCGCGGGCGTTTTTCTTGCAGCTCGGTTTTCAAACGGTCCAATAACGATGAATAATATTCACCTGTAATAGTTTTACCCTTTTCCAGATAGTCGATGAGGATTATCCCTTGCGAATCCCAAAAGACAGTCGCTATATAACCTTTCCGGCCGAAGGAACGGTCTTCGCCTTTTTTGGTGCAGATTCCCCCTTGGTAACCCATTGTTTAGATTGTTGTTTGGTCTCAGGAGTATAGTAATGTATCCATGTTTCATCCACAGTGACGAAACGACGCTTAAAGTCCTCCGGATTCTTCTGGAACAGCTGCAAACCATCCTTGCAACACTTCACACGATTCCGTTTTTGGTCAAGCGTGAGCAATCGTGGCACCCATCTTGCGGATAGCTTTCTCATGTCCAAATGTTTATGCAAAATATTATGTACCCGTTCAGTCGAGATGCCCACAGCACTAGCAATCTCACGCACCTTAACTCTTCTGTCATCCATCACCATATCATGGATTTGATCAATGATTTCTGGAGTAGTAACCTCCACAGGCCGTCCAGAACGTTCAGCGTCACTTGTGCCCATATGGCCAGTCCGAAAATTTTTGAAACCACTTATAAACTGTTCTAATCGAAAGTGCAGAGTCACCATAATGTTTATCAAGCTTCTCTTTAGTCTCCTGAGGCGTTTTTTGCCTTTCATAAAGTAATGTTTAATCACCACACGAAATTCTTTTTCGTCCATTTCTTGAAAATCACTCGAATGCCAAACACAAAGAAATAGACCAATATGGCTGAAACTTGGTGTGCGTTCATTCAAGAGATGCTACTAACTAAACATGACCTCGATACGCGCCGGTGGTGCCATCTCTCGGACTTTGCACGGACTTTTCAAACCAGCCTCGTATAAAAGAGCTGACTAGTGACGATGGACAGTTTACAACATTATTTCTTCTACCAAATTGTACTGCCCTTTTTGCAGCCTATGGACCAGAATGCAATCAGACCGACAAAATTATTTTATCAGAAAAGTCTTTTAGCCCATATTTTAACAAATAAAGAAGAGAACCTTGTTAGGTTATTAAAAAGCATTAACCTAAAAGATGCTGTATGTCTACTACGCAATTCATGGGAAAAAGTCTCCCCTGAAGTCTTGAAAAAGTGCTGGCACAAAATTATGGCTTATGTGGCAGATACCAACCCAGACACTAAATATGATGCTGAAGAACTGATTCCTCTGAGTGAATTGCGGCACAATTTGCTTTCCACAAATGAATAAATGAACGGTAAAGCCTGAAATTTTTTCTTTTAGTATTTTTTTGGTTAATTCGTAAATATTTAACAGA
This sequence comes from Pachyrhynchus sulphureomaculatus, assembly GCA_019049505.1. Classification (NCBI taxonomy): domain Eukaryota; kingdom Metazoa; phylum Arthropoda; class Insecta; order Coleoptera; family Curculionidae; genus Pachyrhynchus; species Pachyrhynchus sulphureomaculatus. The sequence goes on from CM032448.1 coordinate 5,823,736, forward strand.
TGTTTCAGATATGCTGAATGTTCTCACTGAGCAGAATCTCACGAACGTGGAAATATGTAATTGGCTTGAAAATGATGAAGATTTACAAATTTTTTTACAAAATAAGATGAAACTTGATAAGATATGCTTCTATTTTAAATATTACTCTATGTATGTACTATTTTTTAGTTGTTTCGTATTAAATGATTCGTTTTTTAAAATAAATAATGTCCTGCTTCAGTAATTCGAATTATTTACTAATTCGGATCACCGCGGTTTTAATTAGTCCGGATTATCGAGGTCGCACTGTATTTGAAAAAAGAAAAAAAAATAGTTATTTACCCACACTAAGTATATTAATTGCAAATACAAGTTGTAAAGTAAATATATTTTTACGTCACTCTGTAAGATACGATTGGAATTTGTTGTTTATGAACTTAGCACAAATGCCGCAAAAAAAGGAAACAAATAACCAGCCAAGGGCAAGTCGGACTTGCGCAATTAGTGTTCCGTACGTTGATCGCTTTTGAAACAGACTTCATTATATGTTCACTATATATGTTAGAAAGTACACATGACAGAATACAGTCCTGTCTGATGCTGGCTTCTACGTTAAAGGGATCGGAAAAAGAATTATTTATTTATTAATTAATTAACGGGCAATGCCCAATTTTAAAACAATACAATAAAATATCTTGAGACGACAATAGAGTAAAAAAGAAAATTTTAGAATAAGAATGAGGGAAAGAGAAAAAGAAAAATATAATAATAATAATAAAAATAGAAAAGGAAATAATGACTGTAACAATAAGTACACAAAATGCACATCACACTCCGCACAAATGCCGCAAAAAAAAGAAACAAATAACAAGCCAAGGGCAAGTCGGACTTGCGCAATTAGTGTTCCGTACGTTGATTGCTTTTGAAACAGACTTCATTATATGTTCACTATATATGTTAGAAAGTACACATGACAGAATACAGCCCTGTCTGATGCTGGCTTCTACGTTAAAGGGATCGGAAAAAGAATTATTTATTTATTAATTAATTAACGGGCAATGCCCAATTTTAAAACAATACAATAAAATATCTTGAGACGACAATAGAGTAAAAAAGAAAATTTTAGAATAAGAATGAGGGAAAGAGAAAAAGAAAAATATAATAATAATAATAAAAATAGAAAAGGAAATAATGACTGTAACAATAAGTAACAAAATGCACATCACACTCCACACAACTGTCTATAAAACACAGATCTTCCAATGAAAAAGCCCAGACTGGGATGCTCATTGGCAAGGCGACATGACCTAGATACCAAATTATTGCATCCGTAGTTGGTCCTGCGGGATGGCACAAAAAAAGTGTGCCTCGAACAGGTCACCTGGAAGGTACATGCAGACCAATTTTGTCCAGCAGAAAGGAACAAGGGTAGTTACTATGGAGAATATTATAAAGCATTTTGAGATCGATAGCAACTCTGTGATCTTGTAAAGTTTGAATGTGAAGCTCAGCTTCTAGCTGTAAGTAAGCTCAGGTCAGCTATTGATCTTAAAGGCAATGTATCACAGAAATTTGTGCTGCACTCTCTCAATGCATTGAATGTGAGTACCATAGCAACGACTCCATACACTAGAGGAATACTCTTAAGCGAGCTCTAATCAGTGAACAGTACAGATGCTTGATTGTAGCTACACTATTAAAGTATAATACGCTTAATAAATCCCAAAAGCTGGAGAGACTTGGAGAGATATTCTGTATATGAGGTATAAAAGTTAATTTTGAGTCAATAATAAGCCCTAGATCTTTGACTTCAGACACTCGTTCAAGAACAGCATCCCCGATCTTGTATGGATACTCCAGGACTTACTGAAAATGATAGAATGGCACTTAGTCACATTTAGCTCCATACAATTGTCCTTGCACCAAGATACAAGTTGATTCAAATATATCTGAAGTTTGTAACAATTATCAAATACAGACACCTCAATATACAATTTTAAATCATTGGCGAAAAGGAGGACCTCACTATGTGCAAAACGATGAGTCAAGTCATTAATAAATAAATTAAACAGAAGAGAACCCAAGTGCGATCCTTGAGTAACTCCAGAGGGGACATGTATACTATCTGATAAGTAGTTATTGAAGAGGACAGTGTGTGTACATCCAGTCAAATGGCAGGCAAGCCAATCCAACATCACTTCTCCAACACCCGCCCTCCTTAACGTGGACAGAAAAACAACATGGTTTACCCTGTCAAACGCCTTGGAACAGTCAGTATAGATCGAATGCACCTGAGTTCCCCTCTCCAACACGCCAGACACAAAGTGGACATATGACAGCAGATTCAGATCCACACTTTTGCCACCCTGAAACCCAAACTGACGGGTACTAATATTGGAACTTAGCTGAGTAGTCAAGAATTCAGTTATTATGTGTTCAAAAACCTTAGGAATGATACTTAATATGGTAATTGATTGATAATTAATTATCTGATCATGGCTGCCTGACTTGTGAATTGGTGTTATGTAACCCAGCTTCCCAAATTCGGGAAAAATCCCAGTACTTAAAGATTCATTAAAAATACAGTGCAGTGGGCGAGCGAGAACAAAACTGCAGTGTTTAAGTAATGCTGGAGGTAAGCCATCAGGGCCTGGACCCTTATTAATGTCCAAAGAACACAAATGAGAATACATATCAGACAATGAAATGCTATATTGAAACAAATTGACGTCATAAAAGGAAAAGTCATCATTGTGATCACGAGAACAAGATCTATCACTGTACACATGGAGGAAGTGAGCAGCAAACATATTAGCTATCTCAGGACCCGAATCACCAGTAACATCATTGTAATAAAACACGTTTGGAAAGTCACCGCTGTTCCGTTTAGAATTCACAAACCTCCAAAGCTGCTTAGAGTTTGTGAGCAACGAACTCTCAGTGAATGAGATGTAGTGGTTGTAAGATTCTGTAGATAACCTTTTGTATTTTTGTCGTAATGAAGAAAAGCACGGTAAGCACTTTGCAGACCAGTTGCTTTATACTTTTTATGAGCCCTCTTCTTTTCGATTATGCAGTGCTTAAGTTCAGGGGGAGTACCAACTGCGGGGGGAAACAACCAGTAGAGACCCGCTTAAGGGGCACATACATAAATTTAGTTTTTATTCTGCCAGTTGTGTTATCATACAGGGATCGGATAAGGTTTACAAGATGTATAGGTGTTCCCATGCTGATTAGAGTTTGTTCCATTGTATGCAGTCGAAAGCTTTAGAGTAGTCTATAAAACAGATATAACACATGGGCTGAAAAGTCCCGGGCCTAACACATAGATGGCGCTAGTTTTATTGCAGTCACCTTTTTTTCAGTTAATACTAACCTTCAAAAGACAGCTGTTAAAATTTCATGATATTCTATTCATTAGTTTGTGAGTTATTGTGCTAAGAGTGACGCTACTTTTTGTTATTTTCAAAACAATGGATCAAAAACAATTTCGTGTTTTAATTTTACACTGCTTCTTGATGGGAAAAAATACCGTTCAAGCGAAGCAATGGCTTGAAAAGTGTTATGGGGACTCCGCTCCATCAGAAACAACAATAAAACGTTGGTTTGCTGACTTCAAACGTGGTCGTAGAGACACCGATGATGCAGAACGCAGTGGACGTCCAAATGAGGCGGTAACACCAGAAAACATCAAAAAAATCCATAAAATCGTTTTAAATGATCGAAAAGTGAAGTTGCGTGAGTTAGCTGACATCGTAAAAGATATCAAAAGAACGTGTTGGCTTTATATTGCATGAGCATTTGACTATGAGAAAGCTCTGTTCAAAGTGGGTGCCGCGTTTGCTCACTGTTGATCAAAAACAAGAACGTGTTGATAATTCTGAGCAGTGTTTGGCCATGTTTAAACGTAACAAACCGGAATTTTTGCGTCGATATGTGACAATGGATGAAACATGGATCCATCACTTCACTCCGGAATCAAAACGATCGTCATCTGAGTGGACAGCAACTGGTGAACCTCGTCCAAAGCGCCCGAAAGCACAACAATCGGCTGGAAAAGGTTATGGCCTCGGTATTTTGGGATGTGCGTGGTGTAATATTCATCGACTATCTTGAGAAAGGAAATACCATCAACAGTGAATATTATATAGCGTTATTGGAGCGTTTGAAGGCCGAAATTGCAAAGAAACGACCGCATATGGCAAAGAAAAAAATTTTGTTTCATCAAGACAACGCACCGTGTCACAAGTCAATCAAAACAATGGCAAAACTACATGAATTGAACTTCGAATTGCTCCCACATCCACCGTATTCGCCAGATTTGGCTCCCAGCGACTACTGGCTGTTCGCAGACCTGAAAAAAAATGCTCGCCGGCAAGAAATTTCGCACGAATGAAGAGGTTATCGCTGAAACTGAGGCCTATTTTGAGGCAAAAGATAAATCGTTCTACAAAAGTGGTATTGAAATGTTAGAGCGGTGCTGGAATGATTGCGTTGCTCTTGATGGAGATTACGTTGATGAATAAAGCTAATTTTGAACCAAAAAAACCGTGTTTTCTTTGTTAGGCCCGGGACTTTTCAGCCCATGTGTTATGTTGTTATTATCTGGCGTATGTTGAGAATTTATTCTCTAGTCCCTCTTCCTGAAATGAAACCTGTTTGTTCGGTAGATATTTGTGGCAGCAGAAAAGTTTTGAGTCTTTCATTTAGGATCCTGAGAAACACCTTAGCAGTGTGTGATACCAGAGAGATAGTTTTATAGTTGCTGTAATCCAAAGGGGATCTTTCCTTATGCGAGGGTATAAACGCAACTCCTCCCCAATTTTTCGGCCATCTTCCAGTCTTCTAAACCATATGACACAGTTGGTGTAGTATAGTCAAAGCAGTTTCTCCTATTATCTAGAATTCAACAAATGCTGTGTATGTTTGGGAGCAGAGCCCCAAACATGGGAGCAGTATTCCATCATCGGTCGAATTGGTACAGAACTAACAGTTGTTGTGAAGTGTAATGCTTCCTACTTTGAAATAGTATTCCCAGCTTTTGAGAAGCTCTCTTTGTTAATGCATGCAACATGTTCATGTCAAAACATATCTGTTCCCAAACTTGAGCGATGATGCTACAGGAATGGAGTATCCCAACATAAATATGTTGGGTTCTGCAACGTTAACATTTTTGGAAAAAACTGGCATCTGAATTTTTGTAGCATTAAATTCTACTTGGTTACTGTCACCCACAAGATAGTATTTCTTTTAGGTTTTTGTTAAGTTAACCAATTTCCTTCTGTCTGCAGATATTTGCATTAGTAGCCAGTGTTTGAGCGTACAAAGTGAATGAAGAAATAACTTACTTTCATCTGCAAAGCTACATATTGAATTTGTGGTCCTTTCCAGCAGATGTGTTTCCCACCAAGTACAATTTATAGCGATTTAAGACCAACATAAATCGCTTTTTCCACACACGTGTTGCTGGATTTTCCTGCAGCATGTGGGCTATGCCCACAAAAAAAAAACAGTAAGAAGATTTGCAAGCCTGGGATATAGGAAAGAATGTAGAGACGCCACTATAAACCATACTATACAACATATCATTATTTCCGTCACCTTTTACTTTACACATGAAAACTAACATGGGTGAACTAACCTGTATGCTTAGGGACTTTCCTGAAGCGAAAACCATTGTAATTACTCTAAACCTATCATGTGTACCAACGTTTACACCTCTTGAAGGTTTTCCAAAGAGTAAAAAAAATACATGTTATTTGGTATCGTATATTTTAAGTAAATAACTAAAAATTGTGAATTGATACACATAATATATATACATTATATTCTGTACCATTTGGGAAAAAAACTAGATAAGTCGATTTTTCCCCAAAATGAGATAAATACGCTGGGCGACTCATATTGGTGCCCTACACATTGTGTAAAAGTAGGTAAGTCGAAATGTCAATGGTATCCGTTAAATCGCATTGGGCGTTTTGATACAACACGGAAATTTATTTACGGATTCACATAATTGCATTTATCCATTTTTATCAAATCGGTGTTTGGGTCCTAAAATAGACTAAACGTATTTATCTTGGTTTTACAAACATTTACCCAGTTGCTGTAAAAAGATAATTACCGTTATTCAGTTCTTGAAACGCTTCTTCCATTGGCAAAAACTAGATAAGTACAATTATCCTAATTGATGACCTTAAAACTGTTGGTGATTTTTAGTAGAACTCTAATTGTCTTATTTTACTTCTCTATGGACTAAAAGGTAAGTAATGATATCTAAATATTCACGCTAAAGACGAGTTTTCCGAGAAAAAAAAAAAAACTCGCTCCAGGTTTGCTGAACGCAATTCAAGGAATTTCAACTCAGCTTATTCCTTCTATGCTCGTGATTTTCTCAGTTTCTTTTAAAGTTTCGTATAGTGAGGGTGTGTTTCTCGTAAAACTTTAAAAAATGGCGCATCAAAGAGCAGTTTTTTTGATGGCGCTAAAAGAAAATGCTTTCACCAAAAAAGCAAAGTCCGATGCTGTACCCACGTCTTCGAATACCGCCCTTTTACAGGAAGGTGGGTTTACGATTTTTTAAAATTTATCTATTAAGTAAGTTATAAATTGATTCTTGATTTTACTAACATATAAAAATTATTTTATCTATTTCTGCTTGCTAACTACCATCATCACTAAACTATCTATCTATGAACATAATAAATTTTTGGGAAATTCCTTCTTTTAGGTCAAGACGATAATTTACCTATTAACATTAATATGGACATGACATTTGATGACAATGATAACCATGCTAGTATTTTGGAACAAGGTATTTCTGAACGGTTGTTTTAAGCAAATTTTAAGTTTAGATGCTAATAATATTATACTTTTTAGACCTCTGTCTGTCAGATGACAGTGATTTGGACCCAAGTTTTGAGCCAAAAGATAAAGACTTCGTGGAATCTTCAGAAGAATACAACTCTGATAATGATATAACTTCAACTGATGATCATTTAAACAAACCACAAATTTTAAAGAGACAAAAGAAGATTCCAGAGACCAGAGGCGAAAATGGGGACAATACTGAACGTGACCTTAGATCTTTATTAGACGATATGATTGACTCAGTTGTTGGTAAGAAAAAAAAAAATATTTAAAAATGACAGTCGAAAGCAAAGAGAACAAAGAAAATTTTGTAGAAATTTTGGGGGGAAAGCTTATATTACTCAAAGTGGAGTTCAAAAGGGTGCTAGGAAATTAGTCGATTTGGCTTCATGTAGGTTAAACTGTAAATCTCGATTAAAAAGTGAGGATAGGCAAATGATTTTTTGAGCACTATTGGACCCTTGGTACTCGTGATAAAAGAGCAAATTTATTGGTTCTGCCGTAAAAATAAATTTACCAAAAACATTAAAAACAGCCCCGAAAAATAGAAATAGAAGTATTTCTTGCACGTACACGTTTTATGTCAGAAATCAGCTTACTACTGTATGCAAGCAGTGTTTTTGTAAGATCTTGGGTGAAAAAAAAGGATTTGTTGAATTGACGGTAAAGAAAAAGCAGTTGTCTCCTTGTGGGATTATACCAGATGATGCTCGTGGGAAACCTGCTTCTGCCAATAAACGGTCAGAACAAGATATAGCAGCAGTTTATGATCACATAAAAAGGTCTCCTAGCTATGAAAGCCACTACTGCCGGCAGCGAACGTCCAAGAAGTATCTTTCCAGTGATCTCAATATCGCAAAAATGCACCGCTTGTATGTAGAAAATGCAACTAATCCTGTCTCTATAACCTTATATTCTAAGTGTTTTCACGATTTAAATTTATCATTTAAGCAGCCTAAAACAGACACATGTCACAAATGTGATTTATATGATATGAAAATAAAATCGGAAATAGATGATGACGAAAAATTAAAAATTACTGAAGAAAGGGATATTCACCAGAATATGGCGGAATACGCGTACAAAACCAAGCGTGAAGAAAAGAACGAAGCCAAAAAAAATTTTAAGAAACATGTTGCTGCATTCGATCTACAGCAGTGTTTACCGACACCTTTTCTAAAAACATCCGTCGCTTTTTATAAAAGGCAACTGTGGTCATTCAATTTGACAGTCCACAACCTGGGGAATAATAAAAGTACTTGTTTTATGTGGGATGAAACCATCTCCTCTAGGGGAGCAAATCAAATTGCTTCGTGCCTCTTCAGTCATCTGAAAAATCTGCCCTCAGATGTTGAAGAGGTAACTTTGTACTCAGATACTTGTGGGGGGCAGAATAAAAATAATATCGTTGCATTAATGTTTTTGTTCGCCATTAGGGTATTGCCCATTAAAGTAATCAATCATAAATTTCTAGTCAGTGGGCATACTCATATGGAGTGTGATGCAGATCATGCGGTTATTGAAAAAGCTAAAAATCATACTGGCATGAAAATAAATCACCTCCATGATTGGATACAACTAGTGAGAAATAGTAAAACTAAAAAATCCTTTTTAAGTGGTTCCAATGAAAATGGAGGACTTTTTTGATTTTGCCTCATTATCCAAGAAAAACGGACCGTTTATGTTACAAAAACAAAATACAAATGGAGATAAGTTTTTGTGGAAACCAATACAGTGGTTATAGTATACCAAAGATTCGCCAAATATTATATTTTACAAGATGTCACTCGAGGAAAATCATGAGTTCAAGGAAATTAACTTTGGTAGGAAGGGAAAAACAATGATTCCACGATCTATTCCTCTGTTTAGCAATGAGCCTTTGAAAATAAGTCAAGAAAAAAAAAAAGATCTATTGGATTTATTACCATTGATCGATGCAAATTTTCATGAATTTTTTCAAAAATCTACGAACGAATGATAGCATACCAGAAGATCCTGATTTACAGACAATCGATCCTGACGATGAATAAAACTGAATATTAAATTTATAAATAATAATAGTATCAACATTGCAGCATCCTTTTAACTCCTCTTTCTTCATTTACTTTATATTTTTTTAAATATTGTTAATTTTTCTTTGTGTATGGCCAATAAATATCTTTGAGCAAAATACATTAAATTAGTCATTAACATTTCATTAACTATCATTTGTGAATACTTCATTGTGTCGAATTAAACTTTGTTATGTTAAAGTCGTAAAAAAAATGTATCTCCTGCTCCAATTAAAAAAAAAAATGTTAATAAAAGTTATTTTTCATTTTGTATTATGTCTGCTTCTTATTTTGGTTACTACCCAGTAATTAACAAAATTACCATTGGTGTAAGAGTGAAAAAGTAAGTAGAAAAAATTAAATTCAAAAGACAAAATCATGATAATTTATGGCGAATAACTAGATAAGTGATGGTGTGTAAAATAGACAATTCTTCAGATTTCTGGTAATTAACTAGATAAGTGCGGGTGCAATTTTATATAAGTCCTAAAAATTTAAGAAACAATAAAAAAATTAAATAAACATGCATTTCTTAATAAAATATAGAGAATTTGAAGAACAATGGTGTTTGGAAAAATAATTTATGAAAAAAAATCGATTTACACTAAGAACAGAAAACTTCAAAGCGCTTCCCTGAAAACCTGTGATTTTGGACTTATCTAGTTTTTCCCAAATGGTACAGATATATAGTTAATCAGAACCACCTGATCCTTAGGCATTCTAGAAGTTATATTTAGTATCAAATGACTGTATGTTCTACGAACACTATGGTTAACAAAATGTAAAAAATTACCATTGCCTTTCAAGTTTCTTCTCAATAAAAAAAAAAAAAACTTAAGACCAGACCAGAATTGTGAACATATTAAAATAAAAAAAATTCAGCAAATAAAGAATAATTTAATAAAAAAGAAATAAAGGTAAATGCCCACAAAAATTTACAAATTGGCCAAAAACTGGGGGTAGAAAACAGTGAGGTTATGTCACCACTCTATAATAATACAAAAATACCAATCAAAACCTATTTTTCTTACCTCATTAGTACACGTTTCCCATTAAGGTCCAGCTGGTCGATCGACAATTTATTTAAAGCCATTTTTGAGGAAAATCGCACAACAATTTGGGTCCGCAGCCGGTATGTGACAGTTCGCACAAGAGCCGAAGTTACCGTCAATGACATATGAAGGTCGTTGTGGTCACAAGGGTAAAAATTATTTTTCGAAAATCTTCGTTGGGAATTCAAAAATTTGGAAGATCCTGGCTAAAAAAAAGGGAAAAAAAAAAATTGAAAAAAAAAAATTAATTATTGACAAAATAACAAAAATTAATCAAAATTTGAAAGTGACGCCAAAATCCAGTCGGTAAAATAGGAACTTTACTCATTTAAGCTTATCTATTCAACAATAGATGGTTCTCTACCATGTCAAGAAAACGGAGATATTAATCACATAGTTTACCTGCCTAACACTAGAGAATGGTAAAAAGCGAGATTTGCAAATATTAATACTAGACTTTTACAATCGCGATAACGCAGTTGTAAATCTTTACAAAACTATATTTAGTGTCAGTTAACAAAGTAAAAAGTAATGAAAATTATCGTTTAAAGTTAAGAACACATTAATTTACATACAATTTAAACCCTCCATTAGAGATGGCGTAAGGTGAAAGAAATATCTTTTGACCTTCGCCTGGCCCAGTTTTCATCCAATTTTGCTGTTATTGAACTTGATACGGTGCGTATTCCTCTGCCAAATTATTTAAATCCAGTCAAATAACATTGCTTACCGATTTCAAGGTTGCTTAAACGTCAGCGGAAATACTACTAATTTAAAAATAAACATTAGAAAATTTGAACTTTATGCGCACAAAAGAGACTTAAAAATAAATGTATCCTCTCGAAAATAGAATTTCCCAAGTTTTCTAACAAAGAGAAATGTGAAAATACAACAAAATAAAATATCTACAGGATATAGACCTAACTTTTAAAAACAAAGTTTCGCAGCAGTGGCGTAGCCAAAGAAAGTTCTTCGGCGAACACCGATATACACTACCGTCAGAAAGTATTTGCCCACCTAGTTATTCCAGTCCCACGACGACGAAAACCCAGATAATATATCTTTTTTCTAATAATTTTAATGAATTATTATTTATTTTCACATTATTTACAGTCTCGAAAATCAGAAAAATATTCATGATTTTCCAGGATTTTTCTCATCTATGTGACCTCCTTTGTTTTTAATTACCGCTTTACAGAGTTTCGGCATTCTGTCCAGTAGTTTCTTCAGAGTTTCTTCGGTTATTTTTAACCCATTCTGTTTATAAAAGTTCCCACAAGTGATTTTCTGATGTTGGATTGAATTTTCGAACACACCTGTCCAAATGGTCCCACAGCAATTCGATGGGGTTCAAGTCGGGTGACTGTGGAGGCCAAGTCATCACTTCCAGGACGTCATCGGATTTCTATTGGTCCAAAAGTTCTCTAATTTGTTTAGCAGAATGTTTAGGGTCGTTGTCATGCTGAAAAATAAATGCCCCCTGAAAAATATCTCTTCCAGAAGGAAGCATTTGAGTTAGCAAAATTTCTTGATACTGTTCTTTTCCTTCTATCCTAAAGATTTTTCCAACTTTACCGTTGCCAAAACAAACCCAAAACTATTACTGAACCTCCACCATGTTTTACTGTAGGCTTCCAACATCCTCTCTCCAGCTGACCGCGGCACGTAAACTCGTCGATTTGAACCGAAAATTTTAAATTTAGATTCGTCGCTCCAAAGGACGGAATTCCATTGTTCTGATGTCCAATTTTCATGTTCTCGGGCCGATTCTAATCATTTACGTTTATTCACTTGAATAAGAAGTGGTTTCCTCACTGCAACTCCCCAGTGTAGTCCACCTTCTATTAATCTGTTCTTCACGGTTGTCACGCTGATGGGGATGGGCCGCTCCAGGTTTACTTGAGCCGTGATTTCTGGTGCGGTAAGGTGGCGATTACGTCTGCTGGACATTGTTATAGCTCTGTCTTCAGCGGGAGTCGTTTTTCGAGGCCTTACTGAACGTTTTTAGTTGAGAACTCCATGTTTCACAGTTCTCCTTGGCATCCGAAAGGGCAATGGTATTTATAGCATAGTTTTTATCATAAAATGTCACTACGAATTTCCATAATCCCTAGAAACTTGAAATGAGTTCTTACTGCAACTGGAATTCTCAGAAATCGCCTCAAACGATTATTTCTATTTGAAACATTATGTTTGCGAACGCGCCGTTTAAGTTCCTCCCATAAATGCTCGATGGGGTTAACATCGGGTGATTGCGGAGGTGTATGAAGCTGCTGTCGTACATTATGGATCATCCATTTTCGCACCAAGTTTGCGGTATGTTTCAGATGATGTATCTTTTTTCGAGTGCTAATTTTTGGGCATTTTCTCTTAAATTGTCTCTCAAAATGTTCAGATAAACATGGTGATCCATGGTACCATTAATAAAATTTCAATTTCCAACCCCTCCAGCGGACATGCATCCCCAAAGGCAGAACACTGCCATCATCTTGTCTCACCGTGGAACAAATGTTTTTAATATCGAATGCGGTATTCTTCTTTCTCCAAACTTTACTTCTGCCATCAGACCCAAAAGCGGTTAATTTTAGTTTCATCACTAAAGATTACGAATTCCTAAAATTCAGGAGGTTTAGTAACGTATTCCCTAGCAAAAGCTAACCGCTTTTTGTGATTAGTTTCCGAAAATAACAGCTTCTTCCTGGCTGCACACCCCTTATAGCCTGCCCTGTGTAAACAATTTCTCACTGTTTGTGAATAAACATTTTTCAAAAATAGTTCCCGTACTTTGGAGCACTTTTCTTGGGATCTATAATTATTTAACAATACTGGCCTCTTCACGTGGAGTCAGTTTCTTGGGACAACTGGAGCGTGGTCGAATTTTATAGGACCTTAATTTCGGAATGTGGTATTTTTGGCACAATGATACTACTCAGTATATATCACCACTACACCAAACACTTTATTTTTGCACTCGACGCGCGCTTCGCTAGCTCAATAAGGTATTTAATAAGGCAGGCCTCACCTTAGTCTATAAGTCATCAGACAATCTGAGGAATATATTAGAAAATCTCAAAAATAAGATTCCTAATTGTGAGAAAAGTGGAATTTATGAAATTCATTGTAACGATTGTGACAAAAAGTATGTTGGGCAAACTAAAAGGTCAATTAAAACACGATTTAAAGAACATTTAGCATACTTAAAATACAGTAGAATAGAAAAATCTAGCATTGCCGAACATGCCCTTGAAGCTGATCATACTGTAACATTAGATAATCTAAGATTAATAAAAAAATGTATCTGATAGGAGATTGCTGAACGCATACAAAAGTATAGAAATTATTAAATGTAAAAGACAGAAGGCCTATTCCTTATAGCCCCTCTACTGGTTACTTGACCGAAACTGATGGCCTTGCCTATGCCATTAGTTCCGCCTGAGTAATTCAAGGGTTAGGCTAAGTATAAATAGGGTAGATGTGTAGTTTAGCTTTAGTCAATCATCGCTCCTGATGAAGCTAACATGGTTAACAAAACGCGCGTCGAGTGCAAAAATAAAGTGTTTGTTGTAGTGGTGATATATATTGAGTAGTTTATAGGAACTTGTTGATTTTTATTGGTTTACAATGTACTAAACAGTAGCATGCAACTTTTTAACATTTTTTCCTATATTTCTGTACGATTTTCCATATTTCCACAAATCAATTATGATCTTTCTAACTTGAAATGGAATTTCTCTCGCTCATTTTTAATACTACTTTGAAAACCCACTGCAAAATTACTAGCAACAAGTGACGGATTATAAAGTCTGGACGAAAAATTATTCATTTATTTTCAGTTAAGCGAGCAATAGATAGCTTGATAAAATGCGGCTTATTATAACGTGTTCTTTTTAATACAGTTCTTGAGTGTAAGGTGACATTAATTTCGTTTACATTTTTATAACAATGATGTAACTTCTAAATAAAATGGTCCGTAGTTGTTTTTAATACTAATCCTCGTTGGTTAAATTTCAAATATTAATTTAAAGAGACGTTATTCGAGAAAGAACCTTCCAACGGTTACATACCAGAAAAGTAACACTGGGCTTACGATGAGGAATAATTCTATTTATCACATCAGAAGTATTCTTCTTTCTAGCATTCTTTTGAGCTTTCCTTCATGCTAGCCTTGCTCCATGTTTTCTCATAGTTCCAATTAATTAGTTAAACATAACAGAAAAATAGTATAGAAAGCAGGTAGTGTATGGAAACTTTTTGGACTGGCTGTATATAACCGGAGTTATTCGCATTTTAAGTTCAAATAACCGGTCAAGTGCAAGTTGAACTTGCGCAATTAGTGTTCCGTACGTTGATTGCTTTTAAAATAAAAAATGTTTGTAACGGAAGTATAAAATGATCAGTGACTTCACAAAAGTTTTCAACAAAGTTTATTTTCAATCTTTATTGAAAATTGATGACCTTGAAATTTCTGTTTTTTTTATATACCAGATAAATTATTACAGGTAATGCACTCGTCATAATTTTCGTTCAATCTACACCCCGTGGAGAATATTCCAGAATTTTTTCAAAATTTTTTGATAAGTACTTTTCGAGATAAGGCGAGTGGACAGCGATTTTTCGCGATTTTTTAAAAATAATACAAAGAAAAGTGCGCGCAAGTATTGCATTATCTATATATTTTTTACTCGTGTTTTCACAAGCTTTCATTTGACACCACACTCGATTACCTAGGAAAAAAATTTTTTTTTCACCCCCCAAAACTAACCCCTTAAGTCAAAATTTAACTTTCAAAACTACATGGCTCTGATGAGGCCATCAATTCCTATATTATTACCAAATTTCAATTTTCTATGACAAATAGTTTCGGAGAAAATCGGGGTGTGACAGACGGACAGACAGACAGACGGACAGACAGACATCGAAGTGATCTTATAAGTGTTCCGTAAGGAACACTAAAAAAACGCGTCCTGAAAACTTAAATTGTTTATGAACAAAAGAGCCAAATTTTTCGATTTCTAAAACTCATGACAATACTCCTGGTTATACGTCAGAGAGGACAAAATGATAATAATGCTGTATCTAGATTGTGCAATTTCAAATGCTTCTTTTATTGTACTAACTGTATGCACAAACTTTTGCTCATTACCGACTCGTAATCAGAAAAATTCTCATAATACTATCGAAACTGTACAGGGTGAGTCAATGATAGAGTAAAGTTCATTAGTTCATTCGTTTCGGGAATGACGAAAAAATCTTAAATACAATAGTTTTAGGGAACGTTAAGGTGCACAGTTTAAAATTATTTTTGAGTATACAGGGTACTATTCCGTATATATCATCACTACACCAAACACTTTATTTTTGCACTCGACGCGCGTTTCACTAACCATGTTAGCTTCATCAGGAGCGATGATTGACTAAAGCTAAACTACAAATCTACCCTATTTATACTTAGCCTAACCCTTGAATTACTTAAGCGGAACTAATGACATAGGCAAGGCCGTCAGTTCCGGTCAAGTAACCAGTAGAGGGGACTATAAGGAATAGGCCCTCTGTCTTTATTTAAACTACTTTTACATTTTATGTTTTCCATACTTTCTTATGCGTTCAACAATCTCCCATCAGATACATTTTTTATTAATTTTAGATTATCTAATGTTACAGTATGATCAGCTTCAAAGGCATGTTCGACAATGCTAGACTTTTCTGGTCTACTGTATTTTAAGTGTGCTAAATGTTCTTTAAATCGTGTTTTAATTGACCTTCTAGTTTGCCCAACATACTTTTTGTCACAATCATTAAAACTAATTTCATAAATTCCACTGTTCTCACAATTAGGAATCTTATCTTTCTCCTATCAGATACATTTTTTAATAATCTTAGATTATCTAATGATACAGTATGATCAGCTTCAAGGGCATGTTCGCCAATGCTAGACTCTTCTGTTCTATTGTATTTTAAGTGTGCTAAATGTTCTTTAAATCGTGTTTTAATTGGCCTTTTAGTTTGCCCAACATACTTTTTGTCACAATCATTACAACTAATTTCATAAATTCCACTGTTCTCACAATTACGAATCTTGTCTTTGGGATTTCCTAAGATATTCCTCAGATTGTCTGATGACTTATAGACTAAGGGGAGGCCTATCTTATTAAATGCCTTGAGTTCGTTGCTATATTTTGGATTTTACGATATGAAGACATACTTGGTGTTATTTTCTTCGCTTGTAAAAAGGGTGGAATTCTGAACATTAAACCTAAACTTGTGTGTGTATTTATTAGCTTATTTTATTAAGTCATCGTCATAACCATTAACTCTAGTTATATTTCTAATACGATTCCTTTCTTTATTAAAGTTTACTATTTTCAGAGGGAAAGTGACCAAACGTTTTAAAAGGAATCGACGATGACGATAAATAAGGTAATAAATAGACATAAGTTTAGGTTTAATGTTCAGAATTCCACCTTTTTTACACGCGAAGAAAATAAACACCAAGTATGTCTCCATACCATATAACCCAAAATATAGCAAGGGACTCAATAAGGTATTTAATAAGGTAGGCCTCACCTTAGTCTATAAGTCATCAGACAATCTGATACGAGATTGTTGAACGCATACGAAAGTATGGAAATTACAAAATGTTAAAAATAGTTTAAATAAAGACAGAGGGCAGTCGGGTAGGACTAGTGAAATATAGTGCCACATCGTGTGGATAGTGTAGTAACAAGCTCTGGTGATTTTCAAATCTTTAACGGGAAAAGAACCAAAAAAATTTGAAGAAAGAGACCGTTTATAGACTAGTAGAACATAGTGCTACATCGAATTGTGTGAATAGTGATCTACGAACTCTGCAACGTCCAAATCTTCAGTGTTCAGAAACAGTGTTGGCAGAGCCAAGCTACCGACAAAAGAAAATACGGTGCGGCTTCACCGTGGAACTTCATCAAAACGTAGTTTGTAGTGGAAAACAGAAACAAAATACCAGCGTCAAGAAGAAAGAAGAACTTTCACGCATGGTAAAGATTTTATTTCTCGCTCTCTCATTTTTTTTTTTTAATTTTAAGATATTTCTCTCGTTTAAGGTTTAATTATAATTTTAAAATTATTTTTCAGTATACAGGGTACTTCAAAAAAGCGTGGCCGATATAACATATGTTTTTTTAAATGGAACATCCTATTTTCTAATTTATTTTTAAATTCTGTGTAACATTTTATAACTTTTTTATTAATAATATTATATACATAAACCTAGTAGTTTTTCTAATATTTCAATTTTTTTTAAATTGGTATGAGCGTTCTATAGAGATGAAAAAAAAAAGATATATGTAAAGAAATTTGAGTTAGATGCTACAGGGTCTTCAAAATAAATTTGCGCATTTCGACTACTTTAAATTAAAAAAATCTCATTTTTTTAAATGGCACACCCTGTATATTATTATTTTTTTCTGATAGATTTTACAAAACCCTCCAACTTTTATTAAGTATGTAATATACCTATTTCTAATAGTTTTCGATTTATTTTGAATTTTTCAATTTTTCCCTTGTTTTTAATACACTTACGCTATTGTGAAAACATAAACGGATAATTAATAATAATTTTAATATCGTTTAACTTATCTAATGATTAATTATTATGACGTAAGAAATTCACATTTGTTCCCTTTCAAAGTTATCCACTTCTTCAAGAAACTGGGGTAATTCGTTTTGCAAACAAATTAGATATCTAGGCCCGTTAAGCGGTTCGCGAAAAAAATAGGGACCAATAATTCGAAAATTTAATATTCCACATCATACATTAAATGGATTAACTGTTGAATAATAATGCATGTTATGGTTGTTAACTGCTCCATTACAGCGAAAAGTAGCTTCATCAGAAAACATTATTTTGGATAAAAATTTGGATCGGCCTTTATTGCTCAATTCATGGTGGTACAAAAGTTTATTTGTCGTTCAAAATCACGGTCTTGCAGTTCTTGGTATAATTCCATATGAAAGGGATAATACTTGTATTGTGGTGCGATTAGCCGTAGACTGGGATGTGTCAGATAAGTCAGCTAGTTGACGGCTGCTAACCTGGGGATTACCTTCAACATGAAGTAAAATCTCTATTTCTTTTTCCTCATTAGCAAAAGCGATGTTGGATAAAAGGAGACAAAAAGCCATCAATCAAAAGAAGTAATCCATAAAAAAACATCAATAACAAGAATAATACGAAGTACTCTATGCTCTACTAATTGAATTAAAAAGCTACAGAGACGGAGCCGACGGGCACAAAAAAATCTTTGATGCTGGCGTCTGCCAGCGCGAGAACAACTAGATCATTGCGGCTTTGATTTTTAAGTGAAATCAGCTGTTAGAAATTAGTTAAATTTAGTTTCAAATAGGTTTTACTCTTAACTTTTTCAAGTTTAATACCCAAATGGTAACAGATTTTTTTGTAAGAAATGCACGATTCTTTTACTATTAAGGTGGAAAAGGTATTTGTTTTTTGTTTTTCATTGGTAGCATTCTGGTTTACTACTTTCCGTTTTGTATACTCAACGCTACCACTACCATCAAACCGTTCCATTAAGCACTGAAAAGATTTTCTAGATGACATACGTCTATTAGGGTACTTCGCTCCGTAAAGCCTTACTGCCAAAAGACAATTTTTTCCCGCCTCGCCCAGTATATAAACCATATCAATTAATCCATTTTTAGGAAAATCCATAACTATTACGTTTATACGTCACTTACTACAACAAACTAAACTATTTTTACTTGCTTAATCGACATGTCAAAATTTGACAATGCCTACATTTTTATCTTGTCTTGGCAACTATGATGTTATGGCGCAAATGTATTAAAAACAAAAGTAAAATTGAAAAATTCAAAATAAACCGAAAACTATTAGAAATAGGTATATGACATACTTAATAAAAGTTAGAGGGTTTTTTAAAATCTATCAGAAAAAAATAATAATATACAGGGTGCGCCATTTAAAAAAATTGAGATTTTTCAATTTAAAATAGTCGAAATGCATAAATTTATTTTGAACACCCTGTAGCATCTAACTCAAATTTCTTTACATATATCTTTTTTTTCATCTCTATAGAACGCTCGTACCAATTATGAGTATTCCACCTTCAGAAACAATGGCGCTACTGGCAATTTTTTACAAAACTGAAAACTAGTATTTTAAAAAAAAATCGAAAATATTAGAAAAACTACTAGGTTTACATTATTAATAAAAAAAGTTATAAAATTTTACGAAGAATTTAAAAATAAATTAAAAAGTAGGATGTTCCATTTAAAAAAAACATATGTTATATCGGCCAAACTTTTTTTGAAGTACCCTGTATACTCAAAAATAATTTTAAACTGTGCACCTTAACATTCCCTAAAACTATTGTATTTAACATTTTTTCGTCATTCCCGAAACAAATGACATAATGAACTTTCCTCTATCGTTGAGTCACCCTGTACAATATTTAACGACACCTCATCCTTTTCGCCTCCTTCGCTAAAAAACTATAGATTTTTTTTCCATTTCAAGTATTACATGTGTATCCAGGAAATCGAATGTCATTTCGTTTAAGAGCTGTCGGGCCAACAAACCGACAAACACACAGACGTGATCTAAGCAGTCTGAACAGTGAAGAAATGCAAAAATCTGGAGGGTGATGTTTTAGCGAGGGAAGTAAAAAAAAAATATATTTTTTTATTGAATTTTGGAAAGTTCTACTTTGCAGGACTAGTAAGCAAGTAGTCCTCGAAGATTACAAACCCTATTACAACACAAAAAATCGGCGTTGCTCAACTTGACATATGAGAAATGGAATATTTAATGAAAATGACCAAGGTTATCAAAGCCGTAGGGAATCATCAAGAAAACAGGTCGTTGACCGATTTTGTGCGAACGAAAATCCATATTTAGTATTTTCCGGGAAGTTCACGTAATGGAATTTGGGGGAAAAATGAGGTAAAAGAGACAGGAAAAAGGGTTTTCCTTGATAATGCCATATATAGGTCGTATAAGGATAAAATTTTGTAGAAAACTGGGTTAGGTAGTCTGGTATATTTTTTCAGAACAAAGCAAACACAGAAAGAATGTATAGATGTAACATAATATAGCATGAGTGATTTGTTTTGGCATAGCAGAAGTGCCCAAACCTCTACAGGGGCGTCCCGTATGCGAAAAAGGCGATTCACGTTGGTTTTTACTCAGAGGGAAACATAGCCCTGGACCACGTATATAAAAAAACTACTTGAAAAGGGTTGTACGAGTGATAATCTAAAACTCATACGGATGTGAAATATTAGCACGACGTCTGTTTCTAGCACACACGGTTCTGAGAGGAATTACGCGGGCTACATCTATCGAACACTGCATGAAAATACTTGTATCATGAGAATCAACGTTGCAGGTAAGTTCTGGGTCTCTCTGAATAGAATCTAACAGATGCCGTAAATATTTGGGAGCACTGCCCCAAACATGGAAGTATCTCAGCGTTGGTCGATTTTGAGTTTTATACAGAATTATGAAGAGGTAAAATACTGATCGAAGGAAAGGGATGGGAGGGAGAGAGAGGATTAATAGTTGTTGTGAAGTGTAAAGCTTTCTAGTTGAAAATAATAATCCCAGCTTTTGAGAAGCTCACTTTGCTTTGCATGCAACATGCTCATGCCAAGATATATATGCTATTAAATAATTATGTCGGATTCAGTAAAGTTAACTGTGTTAAGTGCCACCTGGATTTTTATAGAGTTCAGTTCTATTTGA
Source organism: Pachyrhynchus sulphureomaculatus (assembly GCA_019049505.1). Lineage (NCBI taxonomy): Eukaryota > Metazoa > Arthropoda > Insecta > Coleoptera > Curculionidae > Pachyrhynchus > Pachyrhynchus sulphureomaculatus. The sequence continues at coordinate 5,844,447 of CM032448.1, forward strand.
TTACTGTCATGTCAAGATATAATTTCTTCGAAGTCTGCTGTCTGCGAATATTTGGATGAGTAGGCGATGTTCAAGCGTACATATACCTAACAAAAATATTAAGCGCGAATCACTAAATATAAAAATGTATATCTTTATATACACATCAACAGGTTGTTCCTTATCACGCCTCAGCATAATTATATTAAAACACGAATAATCATCTAACGGGCACTCAAAAATGGCTTCACTGCATCGACTAGTAACGAATTGGTCAAATTTATATTGTCTTTTATGCGAACCAGGAACAATAATAAAAAATAAGATGTTCACTTCAGACCCAGTATAGTAGAGAAAGCGAGCTCCAAGTCGGTGAGGAAATTTTGACGACGCATGTGTCGACGGGTCCCTCTTTCGAAATGGCCGCTCCATGTTTACATCTGATCCCGAAACGTGTCTTTTGAAGTGTATTGTCGATCGTTTCTTGATGTGACTGCAGCTTATATGCATTTAAAGTTAGAAGGACGAGAGAGTTTGTATAAAAGAGAATTAAAACGGTTTGTAAGTGAAGAGAATCAAAAAGGTTGACAAACAATTTATATAATCTTGGGGAAAGGACGTTATTGTTGTGCCATTGATAATTGTAAAAATAATTCAAAAAGTACGCTGGGAGTGAGTTTCTTCTTCTTCCCCAAAGATGTTGAAAGGTAAGTGAGTTAATTAAAGAATATCAATTGTGAAAGAAATCGTACGCAGATAAATTCAATAATTCTGAGAAGTTCTTATGACATATTTTTGGTTATAGAGCAAAGATTTGGCTTGCAGCAACCAAACGCGCCGTCAATTGCCCAACTGAAAATTTGTGCAAAAGTTATAAAACATGTGCCTCACATTTTTTTTCGAAAATGATTAAAAATGATTTGAAAAATAGTTCGACCATACGGATTGACAATAATATAGGATCAAATAAAGAATACTCCGTGGGTCAAAGGCTAATAACACAGGTAAAGATTCTTATAAGAGTCGGATTTTATTGTAGTTATAATGAGGCCAAATCAGACCCAGAAACATTCAATTTGTATTCGGACATAAAATTCCTTGCTGAATTCAAATATGTATTTAAAAATTTGAGTTACAGTTTAAGTTTTCACTTTTAGGCCTTATACAGTCCCAACAAAGTATCTGGCCCAAAATCTGATATGCCTATTCAATTCCCTGGAGAAAATGTTAAAACTTTTGACTGCATCATTTTTTCTGAAAATGCTTTTCTGTCAAGTTTTTCACTTGTATTTATCTATTTTCTAACAAAGCATTCCATTCTATTTGTTTTTTTTTTTACATTACTCATGCTGTATTAACATTTGTATAATATCTATGATTTTGAATCATAAAACTTTGCACAGTAATATTATTTTTTATTTAAAATCTCCCGTTGGTCCCCTTTTTAACATGGCGGACTGCCACGTGACCTCTTGAAAACTAAGATCTGATTTTCCTATACGGTTACCCCTGAGTTTCGTTACTGTATTGCGTTTACTGTGCTTCAGGTTTTGTCTTCTTTCATGACTATACCTGACCATATGCGCACGAGCCCAAAATACTTCCCACAAGAGTCAAATGGGAAGTTGATTAGATTCTCTTTAGCCCAGATATAGTGACTTCCATCTCTTTTTTATCAATATAGTCAAAATTGAACTTTATTTCTTTTAATGTACGCCCGCATTTCGTTTATAGTTCCAGTAGTTTCTTCGCCAGGCTTTTTTTTATACGCTAGGTTTAGCGGAGAATTTTGTGAGGTAAAAATAATGCCCCAAAAAATGAAAAAACACCTTTTATATTTTAGTATTTATTTAATGCTAATGAGGAAGGATATCGAATGTTCTTGATTGGGTTTTTGTGTTTGTTAACTGTCTAATTTAAGATACAATATTTATTTACTTATTTCCATTCTAATATAGGCTGGCTCTAGTACTTAATGCTTATAATTTATACCACGGCTGTCAAAGTCATGCACAGTTCGAGCCAATTTCGGAGGTAACGCCTCCCGCTGCACCCACCACTACTAGACGTTAAGCGGCCGAGCCGCCGATCGCGGCCCAGCCGCTTACCAAACACAATGCGCTCCTCCTATGTCTCTCATAGCCGCTTCTGAGACTGCGCGAACGGCGGCAGCAGCAGTGGTGGGGGCAGCGGGAGGCGTTACCTCCGAAATTGGCTCGAACTGTGCATGACCTTAACAGCCCTGATTTATACTAACGAAGTCTTGGAGGAACGTTAACAAAGCGAAAATTGCATGAGATCCTTCTCATCAAGCACGTATTCAGTCGGCAATCTATATAATTCTTAGTGAGTGAGTTAATTTGATCCGCGAAGTTTCGGCACAGCCCCCAAGACTCAATTTCTAGTAGAATATTTAAGGACCATAATACGTTTAACTTATATTGTACGAGAGCGCAGTAGCATCCATCGGAAATCGTTGTGTGCCACGTTAATTTTCGTATACAATCGTCTCCCTTAAGAAAAGAGTTTAGTTAAATCTCATTTGGGACATCCTATATATCCCCATATCCTTATTCCCCGTACATGTATAAGTATTCTAAAATGTGACTTACACAAACACCCTCCGATGATAATTTGTCAAAATCATAAGCGATGTCCGACAAACAACCTAAACATTCAAAACATGCGTATATCCCATATACGACGGCCAACGGTGTTCCGCACACACCGATTTCTGCTTCCGTCAAATCTATCCCGTCATTCCGGGCCGTCGCGGCGCGGTTGATAAGGCGACGACGACGACGACGCTTTGTGACGTCACGCCGGCGCGCTTTCGCTTTTGTTTTTCTTTTTTTACTTCACTTATTTCGCTGTTCCAGTGTCAGTTGCGATTCTGTTACGGGCGAATGTAGGGGAAAATACGACAAATTGGGGAGCGGAATAAAAAAAAAGAGGTTAAGTTTTTATTGAACTGGAGCTGTAGTTAAGAGAATAATAAACGAATTGACTTTTTTTCGTGTGTATGGGGGGTGAAATTGATATTTTGAGAGGGTGTTTACTGTTTACCGGGATTATTTTCTGTTGTAAAAGGGTGAGTTTATTGGTTTATTTTGCATATTTTTATTTCAAATTGTAATAAATTTCCTTTTATTATTTAAAAAAGAGGTTTGAATATTTAAGTATTAAATATTTGGTGATGATATATTTTTTTTTTTAAATACATTTTAGGGAATCGAAATTTTTAAATTTTTTTTAAAAGAGTAGCAAGTTATTGTAAAAAAATTCATTTGTGAAGAGGCAGATTAAGATTTTTAAGATTTTATTCATAATTACAGGGAAAGAAAAAAATGAACGGGATAGTGAAAATTCTTTGTTTTCCTGATCAGTGGCGTAGCCAATTTTCTTTTTGGGGGGTGAACTATTGCCTGTTTGTGTAAAAAAAGATTTTATTGCGCTTATATGTATAAACTTAAGAGCTAAGAATAAAAGATTTTTTATATTTAAAAGGAAGAAAAGAGGTGTAAAAAGTTTCGTTTGTTAAAAGTACTTGTTAGCTTTTGTCTTTACAGCATAAGTGAGGATCGGTCTCACCGTTGGTTTGTATATTCTTATTTTGTTTTCCACTGTGAGGTATTTATTTTTCCATACTATATCCGTCAATAGATTATATACTGATACAAAAGAGTTGAAGAAAATATGTGAAAAACGTAAGAATAAGAAGAGGAGCTGAAATATATAGTGATCATTACCTGCTAGTAGGAATAATCAAAGAAAGGTTGTCAAAAGATGAAAACCCAACAATAAGAAAATACAAAATCAACGACATATAAACTCAGAAATGAAGAAATTATGATCAAATCATCAGTAGACTGGACCAAAAGATACAACGGACGGGATATGTTAATATAGAAGAAGAATATAAGTATATAAAGGAATGCCTACACGCAGCCGCACTGGAAGCATTAGGGTACCAAGAGAAAAGGGAAAAACAGCAAAAACCATATTGGTGGGATGAAGATATTGAAGAAAAACGAAAAAGCTATCACAAATACTTAAGTTCAAAGAGTAACAAACGACAAATTAAAATACAAAGAATCCCAAGCTAGAGTACGCAAAATGGTTAGTGACAAAAAGAACAACCAACGGGAAAAGACATGCTCAAGACTCAACACACATAGGAGGAAGGAAAAGCGCAAAAAGCTGGATACTTCTTAAAAATATGAGAACAGAGCGGAAAAGAGAAATCTTCTCACCAATAACACCAGAAAAATGGAACCAATACTTTACAAATATGCTAATAGAAGATAGACCAGAGTTTAAAAGTACCCAACACGGAAACCCAAATATAGTTATACGAGGATGCCCAATAAGGATAACAACATCAGAAGTTAAAGAAGTATGTAAAACGCTAAAAAAATGGTAGAGCCCCAGGACCAGGAAACATCCCAGGAGAGATAGTAAAATACGGAACTGAAAAGCTATTTAGCGCTTTGAGGAATTTACTCCAAAGATTCATTAACACATCAGAAGTACCTGAGGAATGGAAAATATCATACATATCAACAATTCATAAGAAAGAAGAACATAATTGTAACTAACTAATAACTATCGAGGCATAACGGTTGCAGGATCTATTAGCAGAATATACGGAAAAATAGTTAAAAATAAAATAGAAACAGAATCCGCGGACGTAGAAGCTGAAGAATAGGCAGGCTTTAGAGCAGGAAGATCCACAATAGACCATCTCTTCTCACTGACACAAATCCTAGAAAAAAAAACCGCATTTGATCAGGAAGTCCATGTCTTGTTTGTTGATTTAAAAAAGGCCTACGACAGCGTGCCCCTAATGAGATTGTGGGAAACACTACAACAGAGTAATGTAAGCGTCGAAATAATTAAAGCCGTAAAATCCTTATACCAAGACGCAAGAAATAGAGTGAAAACCAAATATGGTATAACAACAGGGTTCCAGGTCACAAAGGGTCTCAGACAGGGCTGCTGTATATCCCCAACGCTATTTAAAATCTATTTGGAGAGTGCACTGAAGAACTGGAAAAGGAAATGCAGCAGTATGGGATTACCACTGGATGATGATACTACATTGTATACGCTATCATTTGCCGACGACCAGGTAGTAGTTACTCAGGACATCGATGATATGGAATACATGACACGAAAACTTATGGAGGAATATGAAAAATGGGGCCTAGAAGTCAATATTAAAAAGACCGAGTACATGTGCGTCGGAGGACAACAGCAGGACTTGAAACTGGCCACAGGACACACCATGAAACACTGTGCCAGTTATAAGTATTTGGGAACGAGAATATTTAGGGACGGAACACTGGAAGAAGCAATATCCGAGAGGAATATCCAAGGAAGAAGAAAAGCGATTGCAATGCTTAATAGTATATTATGGGACAAAAACATAACCACTGAAAATAAGAGAATTTACAACTCAATAGTGAAAAGTATAATAACTTACAGCTCCCAGGTGTGACCATTGAAGGAAAGAACAGAAAAAATACTAAAAGCTACAGAAACGGATTTCTGGAGACGAGCAGCCAGAAAATTCAGAAAAGGCCGCATACCAAATGACATGATACGACGAGCTTTAGAAATAAAGCACAATATAGTGGACGAAATCAGAACCCAACAGTTGGTATGTTACGGGCATGTACAGAGAATGTCACAAGACCGACTACCTAAAAAGATCTTAAATTGGAACCCTCATGGAAGAAGAAAGCGAGAAAGACCACGCCAAAGCTGGAGAGCAGGAATCAACAAGGAAGTACTAGAGAGAGATCTGGAGGAGGAGGGATAGAGAAACCGGTAGGAGTGGAAATTAGGCATCGGAAGACGGAAGACGTTATAAAACCGATTGATATATATATATATATATATATATATATATATATATATATATATATATATATATACATATATATATATATATATATATATATATATATATATATATATATATATATATATATATATATATATATATATATATATATATATATATATATATATATATATATATACGAGGCTGGTTTGAAAAGTCCGTGCAAAGTCCGAGAGATGGCACCAACGGCGCGTATCGAGGTCATGTTTAGTTAGTAGCATCTCTTGAATGAACGCACACCAAGTTTCAGCCATATTGGTCTATTTCTTTGTGTTTGGCATTCGTGTGAATCAAGGAAGTCGAGTGATTTTTAAGAAATGGACGAAAAAGAATTTCGTGTGGTGATTAAACATTACTTTATGAAAGGCAAAACGCCTCAGGAGACTAGAGAGAAGCTTGATAAACATTATGGTGACTCTGCACTTTCGATTAAACAGTTTATAAGTGGTTTCAAAATTTTTGGACTGGCCATATGGGCACAAGTGACGCTGAACGTTCTGGACGGCCTGTGGAGGTTACGACTCCAGAAATCATTGATCAAATCCATGATATGGTAATGGATGACAAAAGAGTTAAGGTGCGTGAGATTGCTAGTGCTGTGGGCATCTCAACTGAACGGGTACATAATATTTTGCATAAACATTTGGACATGAGAAAGCTATCCACAAGATGAGTGCCGCGATTGCTCACGCTTGACCAAAAACGGAATCGTGTGAAGTGTTGCAAGGACTTTAAGCATCGTTTCGTCACTGTGGATGAAACATGGATACATTACTATACTCCTGAGACCAAACAACAATCTAAACAATGGGTTACCAAGGGGGAATCTGCACCAAAAAAGGCGAAGACCGTTCCTTCGGCCGGAAAGGTTATGGCGACTGTCTTTTGGGATTCGCAAGGGATAATCCTCATCGACTATCTGGAAAAGGGTAAAACTATTACAGGTGAATATTATTCATCGTTATTGGACCGTTTAAAAACCGAGCTGCAAGAAAAACGCCCGCGATTGGCCCACAAGAAAGTCCTTTTCCATCACGACAACGCACCAGCACACACCTCAGCAGTTGTGGTCGCAAAATTAATGGAAATAGGATTCCAACTCGTTTCACATCCCCCCTATTCTCCAGACTTGGCTCCCTCGGACTACTAATTGTTCCCCAATTTGAAGAAATGGCTGGCGGGACAAAGATTTTATTCAAACGAGGAGGTGATTGCAGACACTAATGGATATTTTGCAGACTTGGACAAATCCTATTATTCGGAAGGGATCAACAAACTAGAACATCGTTGGACGAAGTGTATAAGCCTAAAAGGAGACTATGTCGAAAAATAAAAAAGGTTTACCCCAAACACATAAGTAGTTTTTATTTTTGCACGGACTTTTCAAACCAGCCTCGTATATATGATCAAATATCGATAAATAATTGATGAGAAATCCGAAAAAAGATACAGAAATATAAAAGATGCAAATTTAGAAGAAAAATGGCGCATCTTCAAGAATATAATTCTGGACGGTGCTACCAAAGTATGCGGAGTGTGCAATACAAACAACAGTAAAAAACAAACACCTTGGTGGAATAGTTATATCCAAGAAGAAATTATTGGAAGAAGAAAGAATGGAAAACATATCTGAAAACAAAAACACCAGAACAATATGAACTATATAAACGAAAAGGAAGAAGAGGTAAGAGAAGCAAAAAAACAGTCATGGAAAGAATTCGGAGATATAATGGAAGAAAACAGTAAAGAAAATCAAAGCTATTCTACAGAGTGCTTAAATCATTCAGGAAAGAGCAACCTATAACCGAATTATACGTGAAAAATAAAAACCAAGAAATCCTAACAGAGACAGCAATAATGGAAAGATGGAAAGAATACTTTGAAGAACTATTAGGAAATAATAAAGAAAAAGATACTACAAATTAAGAAGAATTGGAACAACCAAATATGGAAAAAACAGAAAATAGAGAACAAATAGAATGATTAAATATTTGGGGAAGAAAGGAAAAACAATATTGCTAGAAATAATTAATAATGCATGGGAAGAAGAAAAATTTCCAGCCCGATGGGGAATATCATTTATTGCACCAATCTATAAAAAGAGAGATCACAAGGACTGCAATAATTACAGAGGAATTACTATACTGAACATAATTGTCAAAATTGATTAAACTATTGTTAATAATAGGATAAAGAAAGTAATAGTACCACAACTGTCGGAATCGTAAAGTGGATTTAGACCAGCAAGAAGTACACAAGACCACATATTTACACTGAAACAGATTATCGAAAAAAGATCAAAACAAAATAAGAGTCTACACCTTGCTTTCATAGACTTAAAAAAAGCATTTGACAGTGTACTGAGAAATGAAATAATCAAGAAATGCGAAATAAAAGTGGAAAGAATGACAATAGGATACTGGAAGCTGAAAAGAATAGAAGTATCTGAAGCGGCTTTTGCTAATGATATTGTGTTGGTGGCGGAAAAGGAGAGACAATTACAAGGAAACCTCGATATTTGGAATAAAGCGTTTAAGGAAGAAGGTATGAAAATTAATATACATAAAACAAAAGTAATGGGAAGGGAATAAAATACAACAAGTGGAACAATATAAGTAAACTGGAAAACAAGACAAAGAAATTAATGAAAGAATTGTAAAAACGAACAAACTTTACTATGCAATAAATAATAAATTCATTAGGAAGAAAGAGGTGACGAAACAAACAAAAATAAGTGTTCAAGGCAATTTTTAGGACAATCCTGACATATGGATGTGAATCATGGGCCCTAACAGACAGGCAGAAAAACAAGATACAAGGGCAGAATAAGAAATAGGAGAAGGCTGAGAGTACAAGCAATTATGGAATATATACAACAAATCCACCATATTGTTGTTAATGACAGCAGAGTGAAAGTGAGAGAGATAGCTGACATCGTGAAAATATTAACAGAACTCGTGAGATATATTTAGCATATGAAGAAGTTATCATATCACAAAGGAGGAGGGTTGTAGCGGTAGGCCAGCTCCCTACCCTATGTAAAAAAAGCCTCTGCTAAAAAACCTAATCCAAAGCCTCGGAATCGAACGAATATACGAAGACGAAAACAGCAAAGAAGAAGGACAATGATATGTGGTACATGGAACATACAAGGTCTCTCCAGGAAAGTAAATGAAGTTGTAAATGAATTACAAAATCTTCGAGTCGAAATTGCAGTACTGACGGAAACAAAGAAGAAAGGAAAAGGCTCCGAAAGTTGGGGGCATTACGATCACTTTTATAGTGGAGTGCTCAAAGAAGATAGAGCAAAATAAGACGTATCCATACTAATACACAGAAAACTGAGGAAATTCATAACCACCTGGGAACCGATTAGTGAAAGAATCATAAAGATGAATCTCAAAATACTAGGTAATAACACAACCTTACTGGGGGTATACGCTGTCAACGACGACGATCTGGCTAATAACAAGGATTCATTTTTTGAACAACCAAATGAGGAAATACGCAAAATTGGAACATCAAGAGAGATATTATATAGGAAGGAAAGAACACGATAAAGTGGTAGGAAAATATGGCGAAGAAGTTACTAACGACAACGGAAGAAGAATTATAGAGATATGTGAACAAAACAACCTTACAATATTAAACGGAAACTACCAGCATAGGGATATTCATAAAAATATACGTGGAGACAAACAACAAGAGATTTAAAAAGTATTATCGACTATATGATAATACGTCAGAGATCTAGATTAAACTTCCTAGATGTAAGAGTCCAAAGAGGAGCTTCATGTGGCAGCGACCACTACCTCGTGAAAGGAAAGATAATCTCACGAACAACACGGGAAAGCAAACTGGAAGATACAAGTACACAGCACACAACAAGTGAAACAACAATAAGATATAATACAGACAGCTTACAAAATGAAAGTATCAGAAATCTATACAAGAGTAGACTGGACCAAAAGATACAACGGACGGGATTTGTTAATATGGAAGAAGAATATAAGTATATAAAGGAATGCCTACATGCAGCCGCACTGGAAGCATAAGGGTACCAAGAGAAAAAGGAAAAACAGCCCAAACCATATTGGTGGGATGAAGAAATTAAATACGAAATTGAAGAAAAACGGAAAAGCTATCATAAATACTTAAGTTCAAAGAGCACAAACGACAAAGTAAAATACAAAGAATCCCAAGCTATAGTACGCAAAATGATTAGTGACAAAAAGAACAACCAATGGGAAAAGACATGCTCAAGACTCAACACTTACATAGGAGGAAGAAAAAGCACAGAAAGCTGGAGACTTCTTAAAAATATGAGAGTAGAACGGAAAAGAGAAATCTTCTCACCAATAACACCAGAAAAATGGAACCAATATTTTACAAATGTGCTAACAGAAGATAGACCAGAGTTCAAAAGTACCCAACATGGAAACCCAAATATAGTTATACGAGGATCCCCAATAAGGATAACAACATCAGAAGTTAAAGAAGTATGTAAAACGCTAAAAAATGGTAGAGCTCCAGGACCAGGAAACATCCCAGGAGAGATAGTAAAATACGGAACTGAAAAACTATTTAGCGCTTTGAGGAACTTATTCCAAAGATGCATTAACACATCAGAAGTACCCGAGGAATGGAAAATATCATATATATCAACAATTCATAAGAAAGGAGACAAAAATAATTGCGATAACTATAGGGGAATAACGGTTACAGGATCTATTAGCAGAATATACGGAAAAATACTTAAAAATAGAATAGAAACGGAATACGCGGACGTAGAAGCTGAAGAACAGGCTGGCTTTAGAGCAGGAAGATCCACAATAGACCATCTCTTCTCACTGACACAAATCCTAGAAAAGAAAACCGCATTTGATCAGGAAGTCCATGTCTTGTTTGTAGATCTAAAAAAGGCCTACGACAGCGTGCCCCTAATGAGATTGTGGGAAACACTACAACAGAGTGCAAGCACCGAAATAATTAAAGCCGTAAAATCCTTATACCAAGATGCAAGAAGTAGTGTGAAAACCAAATATGGTATAACAACAGGGTTCCCGGTCACAAAGGGTCTCAAACAGGGCTGCTGTATATCCCCAACGCTATTTAAAATCTATTTGGAGAGTGCACTGAAGAACTGGAAAAGGAAATGCAGCAGTATGGGATTACCACTGGATGACGATACTACATTGTACACGCTATCATTCGCAGATGACCAGGTAGTAGTCGCTCAGGACATCGATGATATGGAATACATGACACGAAAACTTATGGATGAATATGAAAAATTGGGCCTAGAAGTCAATATTAAAAAGACCGAGTACATGTGCGTCGGAGGACAACAGCAGGACTTGAAACTGGTCACAGGACACACCATCAAACACTGTGCCAGTTATAAGTATTTGGGAACGAGAATATCTAGAGACGGAACACTGGAAGAAGCAATATTCGAGAGGAATATCCAAGTAAGAAAAGCGATTGCAATGCTTAATAGTATACTATGGGACAAAAACATAACCATTGAAAATAAGAAGAGAATTTACAACTCAATAGTGAAAAGTATAATAACTTACAGCTCCCAGGTGTGGCCATTAAAGGAAAGAACAGAAAAAATACTAAAAGCTACAGAAATGGATTTCTGGAGACGAGCAGCCAGAAAATCCAGAAAAGACCGCATACCAAATGACACGATAAGGCGAGCTTTAGAAATAAAGCACGATATAGTGGACGAAATCAGAACCCAACAGTTGGTATGGTACGGACATGTACAGAGAATGTCACAAGACCGACTGCCTAAAAAGATTTTAAATTGGAACCCTCATGGAAAAAGAAAGCGAGGAAGACCACGCCAAAGCTGGAGAGCAGGAATCAACAAGGAAATACTAGAGAGAGATCTGGAGGAGGAGGGATGGAGAAACCGGGAGGAGTGGAAATTAGGCATCGGAAGACGGAAGACGTTATAAAACCGATATATATATATATATATATATATATATATATATATATATATATATATATATATATATAGAAGTTATCATTATCGATAGGTGGGCTGCCATCGACTATCCAATGGGCCCATCTCTACTGAGAATCGTTATTCGGAATCTTTGCTAAACTATAGATCCTGTGTCCAAAAGGTCTTGAATAACAGCATGAAGCATGTAGCTCCATGGTTTCGTTAACAAATAAGCCCATTCGCTTAATAAAATAAAAATAAATGGTGTTTCTTCACTGTAGGGAAAGTCTATATTTTGGACACATTTATTGGTAGCCAAACAATCTCTTTCCGTAATTTTTTTAACATCTGAAAGTTTATTTATTATTTATTTTAATTCCGCAACCGTTAAGGTGTTAAAGAATAATTATTTTGTTACAGTCTTTTGAACATACCGAAAGACTGTAGGGGAAAGAGGGGTAATGCCGCTATTTAATAAATATCGCCTCCCTTACTGTACTGCTCTTTCTTTAACATTAGGCAACATTGCAGAGATCGAGAAGTAAATTAACAGTTGGGGAATTTAACCTTATTGATGAGACACTCTGTATATGTATGGAATTCGAATGGAAGGATTAATAATAATGGACGTTACTTTTTCAGATATTTAAAATGAACAACGATCTAGCCGAACCAGGGGCTGTTCCCGATCGCCTAGCTCTTCCAGAGAGTCCAGGCATAGCCACAGGTGGAAGTTCTATAGTCTTTGAAGCTTCCACTCAGACTCCCACGTCCGAGGGGCTGGATTCGCCCCTTTTTACCAATAAGGGATATTGTTTGAAAAATACCGGACATAGTGCCCATGCGCTGGGTAATATACAGAGGATGAGACAACATGGACAGGTATGAAGATAGTTATATAAACGTTATGTAGTCTTTTTTTTTTTAAATTTAATTTAAGAAATTGTGCATGAGTTACAGCTAGCATTTCTTGATGTCTTTTAGATTTTCTTTTTTAAGGGAACCTTACTCTTTTTTAGTCGAAAATTTTAATAATTTTTATGAGACTGATAACTTAATTAAAATACATTTTTAAGTCCGTCCGGGTTTTTTTTCAGCTTCATGGTAGCTATTTTTTAAAATTTTGATCTGCTGCTTTTATTACTATACAAGCTTCCCCATAAACTTCACACAACTGCCTATGAATATCAACCGGTGGTAACTTTTTATCGTGCAAAAATCGGATTACCGCACGAACTTCGCACCTGGCGGTGACGGCGATCGGAGGTTCCATCGCGGATGGCTGTCAGGCCGGCACTGAACGTCGCAGCGAGTTCTACCAAGGCGGGATCTAGAGTGGGGGAATCAGCGCACACGGTGATGTTGCCGAATTTCGCCTAGCATCTCGCGCGGCGAGTTTACAGCCTTGGGAACCTTATTTCTTACACAACCCTCGTATATATATTATAGATATTCTCTGCTACATAATATTGTTCCATATTTAATGGTTTAGGCTGTGTATTGCAAGAGAACGCGCTAGCGGCAAACTTTGTCCGACTTCATTTACTATTATTGTCACTGCTCATTCCTTATGCTACCTATCGTAATAAAATATAGCTTATAACCTCGCCGGAGAACATATGTATGTTTAAAAAAAAAAAAGTACGAAAATCGGATAAGTGGTTCACCAGTGATAAGCGCACTAACGGACAGACAGAGATACGTTGCATTTTATATATATTATAGATGTAATAAAATATATATCTATAACCTGGTCAGAGAACATATGTATGAATTTAAAAAATCACGTAAATCGGATAAGTGGTTCTCGAGGGATAAGCGCATTAACGGACAGACAGACAGGCAGACAAACATTGCATTTTATATATATTATAGGTATAGATTGCTATTATTATTATATAACCTGGCCAAAGAATATATGTATGAATTTAAAAAAAAAAACAGGTAAATCGGATAAGTGGTTCCCGCGTGATAAACGCACTAATGGACAGACAGACAGACAGAGAGACATTGCATTTTATATATATTATAGATTATAGATTACAGATATTCTTTGCTACATAATATTGTTCCATATTTAATGGTTTAGGCTGTGTATTGCAAAGGCACGCGCTAGCGGCAAACTTATTTCCGACATCATTCACTATTTTACGTCACTGCTCATTCCTTATGCTACCTATCGTAATAAAATATAGCCTATAACCTGGCCAGAGAACATATGTATGTTTTTAAAAAAAAAGTACGTAAATCGGATAAGTGGTTTTTCAGTGATAGGCGCACTAACGGACAGACAGACAGACAGACAGACAGAGAGAGAGACGTTGCATTTTATATATATTATAGATGGTGCCCCTACACCTACAGGGCATAATTGTCTCCAGGAAGGTGCCGATTTGATTCCTCTTGTCGGTCTTCACTGCCTTACTGATGATATGATCTTGGCTGCTCTGTCGAAGTCAAAGAATAACTTCACTCAGGGCCCTGATAAGGTCCCTTGTTTTATTATTAAGGACTGCGCGCGAGCCTTGTTGAGGCCCTTGTCTTTCATCTATAACTTATCCCTGAAATCTAACCTTTTTCCTGAAATCTGGAAAACAGCAAGAATTACACCTGTATTCAAGAAGGGCGATACTAGTATCATTGCCAACTACAGGCCTGTGTCAATATTGTCACCATTTGCTAAAGTTCTTGAAATGGCAATATATGACTCATTGTTTAAGCAGATTAAGGGACGTTTGACGCAGGCTCAACATGGTTTCTTTGGCAGCCGCAGCACGGTCAGCAATTTGGCTTCCTTTGCGCAATTCACAGGGAAAGCCCTTGAAGATCGTCAGCAGGTCGACGCTATCTACACAGACTTCACGAGGGCATTTGATTGTATTGATCATTCCATTCTAGCACGTAAACTGGCTAGTATGGGGTTCCACAATGATTTGATATCATTCCTTCGGTCATATCTTCATAATCGTATTCAATATATTGATATCCGAGGACATCATTCATTTCAATTCGTAGCTACTAGCGGCGCTCCACCATTGTTGTTCTCAATTTTTATAAATGGTATTGTGGAGTCCATTGCTAGTAGCACACTCTTGTTTGCTGATGATCTTAAACTGTTCTGGGAGTGGTGTTTGATACCCGATTGTCATTTGCCGATCACATTGATCGTGTTTGTGGAGAAGCGTTGAAGATGCTTGGATTTATTTTTCGCAATTCAAGGGGGTTGGTAGATATAGGGTCCCTCAAAATGCTCTACTTTTGCTATGTGCAATCTAAGTTGGAATACGGCGCAGTGATTTGGCACCCAATCTATCACAAATACATTGAGAGAATAGAGAACATACAGAGAAAGTTCCTTAAGTCCCTGTGCTTCAGAGATGGCGGTACTTACTCTCCTAGAGGTATAGAAAGCAAGATCTTGTTAGCGCGTTTCAACATGCCGTCGTTGATGAATCGCAGGTTGCTGGTTCAATTTTTGTTCAAAATATGTAAATCCTTTATTGATTGCCCCGTCCTGCTTTCCCCAAATTAACTTTCATGTGCCGTCTCGACTTACCAGATTTCCTCATGTTTTTTGCTTGAGTACACCAAGAACTAATATCTTAATGAAGACTCCTTTGTATCAATCCATGAATATTTTCATTGTGGTTTGTAGCGATTTCGATATGCATAACTTAACTCATTGATGAAGACGAAGGTTCTTGATGTTCGGTGGACGTGTCCACATTTTTGAACGGTATATACGGGTTATATATATTATTGTTAGACTTATTTTAAGCAATTATTGTAATTTTCTTTTCTTTGTAATTTACACATTTGTCTTGTAAATGGATATTCTATCTGTTAGACAATAAAGATTATTATTATATTTACCAACTAGCAGTGCCCGCGGCTCCGCTCGCGTTGACTTGATTCACTACTATCGTCACTGCTTATTCCTTATGTTACCTAAAGTAATAAAATATCTGCCATTATTTCCCCTTATCTCCCATTATTTCTCCTTATCTCCCATTATCTCCACATAATTTCCATTATCTAGGCTTATCTCTGCTCATCTCCCATTATTTCTCTTTATCTCCCATTATTTCCCCTTATCTCCCATTATCTCACCTTATCTCCCATTATCTAGGCTTATCTCGACTTATCTCGCAATAGTTCTCCTTATCTTCCATTATTTCCCCTTATCTCCCATTATTCTCTTTATCTCCCATTATTTCCCCTTATCTCCCATTATCTCACCTTATCTCCCATTATCTAGGCTTATCTCGACTTATCTCGCGATAGTTCTCCTTATCTCCTATTATTTTCCCCTTATATCCCATTATCTCACCTTATCTCCCATTATCTAGGCTTATCTCGACTTATCTCGCATTATTTCCCCTTATCCCCCACTATTTTCTCCTTATCTTCCATTATCTCATAATTTCTATTATCTAGGCTTATCTCTGCTCATCTCTCATTTCTCTTTATCTCCCATTATTTCCCCTTATCTCCCATTATCTCACCTTATCTCCCACTATCTAGGCTTATCTCGACTATCTCGCAATAGTTCTCCTTATCTCCCATTATTTTTCCTTATCTCCCATTATCTCACCATAACTCCCATTATCTAGACTTATCTCTGCTTATCTCCCATTATTTCTCCTAATCTCCCATTATTTATACTTATCTCCCATTATCTCACCTTATCTCCCATTATCTAGGTTTATATCGAATTATATAGAATATATGTATAAATTTTATAAAAACACGTAAATCGGATAAGTGGTTCTCAAGTGATAAGCGCACTAACGGACAGACAGACAGACAGAGAGACGTTGCATTTTATATATATTATATTCTTTGCAACATGATATTGTTCCATATTTAATGGTTTAGGCAGTGTATTGCAAGAAACGCGTTAACGGTAACCTTTTTTCCGACTTGATTCACTATTATTGTCACTGTTTATTCTTTATGTTACTTAACGCAATAAAATATATCCTATAATCTGGCCAGAGAACATATGTATGTTTAAAAAAAAAAGTACGTATATCGGACAAGTGGTTCTGCAGTGATAAGCGCTTTAACGGATAGACAGACAGACAGAGATACGTTGCATTTTATATATATATATATATATATATATATATTATAGATGTAATAAAATATATATCTATAACCTGGTAAGAGAACATATGTATAAGTTTAAAAAATCACGTAAATCGAATAAGTGGTTCTTGAGGGATAAACGCACTAACGGACAGACAGACAGACAGAGAGACGTTGCATTTTATATATATTATAGATATAGATTATTATTATTATTATTATTATTATATAAACCGACCAAAGAATATATATAGGAATTTAAAAGAGACACGTAAATCGGATAAGTGGTCCTCGCGTGATAAACGCACTAATGGACAGACAGACAGACAGAGAGACATTGCATTTTATAAATATATTATAGATATTCTCTGCTACATAATATTGTTCTATATTTAATGGTTTAGGCTGTGTATTGCAAGGGAATGCGCTAGCGGCAAACTTTTTTCCGGCTTCATTCACTATTATCGTCACTACTCATTTCTTATGCTACCTATCGTAATAAAATATAGCCTATAACCTGGCTAGAGAACATATGTATGTTTTTTAAAAAAAAAGTACGTAAATCGGATAAGTGGTTCTCCAGTGATAAGCGCACTAACGGACAGACAAACAGACAGACAGACAAACAGACAGACAGAGAGACGTTGCATTTTATATATATTATAGATAAGAGACACGATGTCCAAAAGAGACGTAAAGCCACGTTTTGCCCATGATCTGTCACCTGATACCGATAATTCATTTTGTTTATTACCAGCTGCTTTGTTTTTATCTTTCTCTTAATTGGCGGCATAACAACTCTGAATACAGCCTCAATTGCGATTTTAATATTCTCGATAATTTTATAATAAGTTGTTTTGTAAAAGTCCGTTCCGAAATCCATCAGGCCACAAAAATTGTTCACCGCAGCGACTCCACAGCCGAGTAATCTCATTACAAAAATGACACGTCTATTAATTTCATATGATTTCCCAATTTTGGGGCTAGAATCAATGAGTGTATCGCCGCATTCACACACAACACAAAGCTTAAAAGATACTCCTCTTTCGTCTAGTTTGAAAAATTTCACGTATCTATCATAAATTTTAAAATTCAATTCAATTTTGTTGTAAAGTTGTATAAACTAAAATTTGTACTGTACAGGGTGAGTCAACGATAGAGTAAAGTTCATTATCTCATTTGTTTCGGGAATGACGAAAAAATGTTATGTTCTAGGGAATGTTAAGGTGCAAAGTTTAAAATTACACAGGTCTGCAACAAAAATGCTGTCTGGATGTTTTCAACTGATTTCTATGTATTTAGGTGTTCTGAAAACTAAAAAAATACTCAAAAAATTCCAGAACGTCAGGTTATTTTGCAAAACGCAAAATTTTATTATAAAAAAGGGTTTTTTTGGGCTAACTTGAAGTCATAAATAAATAGGTACAATTTTATTTTGATTACTGTTTTTAAATGTATACAGGCCATAACTATCATTACTTTCTAAATAAAGAACGCCCTGTGTGAGCTAAATTAACAAACATAAACGTTGTAACCAGAACGTGCGCGCTCCGATAGCGTAGAAAGTGGCGCGGTACAATTACGTGTTAACTCGTCATTGTTTTATAGATCTTGGTTCAATATAGTGCAATGTCATCTATGCGGAAGTGTGTGAATTCGTCTGACAGTTTCTGTTATATTTGTGGCGAATATATGGTATTAAAGCAACAACTTAATATTACGGACTTTGTAAAAAAAGTATACTTCACGTATTTTGGCTTAAAACTTGGAGATCAGGATAAAGTTTGGGCACCTCATAAAGTCTGCAAACGATGTGTTGAAGACCTTCGAAATTGGTTTAAGGGCAAGAAAAAAGCTTTCCGATATGCGATTCCTATGGTATGGCGCGAACAAAAGAACCATAGTGATGATTGTTACTTTTGTTCGTGTAATGTGAAAGGGTATAATTCAAAATGGAAGCAGTCCATTTCATACCCCAATCTGCAATCAGCTATTCGACTCATACCTCATGGGACTGAAATACCAGTGCCCAAGGCCCCTTCTACCTTGGAAGAGATTCCAAGTTCTGACGAAGATGGTGCTGTACCTGAACCCGATGACAAATCAAGTTTTCAATTTGAAGATGACAGCAGTCCGAAATTGTTTTTCCAGGGCGAGCTAAATGATTTGGTAAGAGACTTGAATCTTCCCAAAAACGCTGCTGAGTTGCTTGGATCAAGGCTCAAAAGCAGGAACTTACTTTTGCCGGATGTGTCTTCCTCCTGGTTTAGATATCGTGACAAGCAGTTCACTTCCTACTTTGCCCAAGAGGACGAGTCGGTTTATTGTACCAATATTGAAGGTTTGATGGATACATTTAAGATCTCATACGACCCAGCACAGTGGCGTATTTTCATAGATTCTTCAAAAAGAAGCCTTAAAGCAGTTCTGCTTCACAATGGCGGTTTCTATGCTTCCATTCCTGTCGGTCATTCCGTACACCTCAAGGAAACCTACAAGAACTTGGAATTGGTTCTTTGCAAATTAAAATATAAAGACCACGGTTGGCAAGTGTGAGGTGATTTAAAAATCTTGAGCATGTTGCTCGGACAACAATCTGGGTTTACCAAATTCCCTTGCTTTTTGTGTCTATGGGATAGTAGAGACCAAGCAAATCACTGGACCAAAAAGTGTTGGCCTCCGAGGGAGTTTAAAGTTGACGAAAAGAACGTCCTGCATGAAACTTTGGTGCCTCCTCATAAAGTTCTTCTACCACCGCTTCACATAAAGCTGGGATTGATGAAGCAATTTGTAAAGTCACTTCCAAGAGATGGAAATTGCTTCAAATACTTAATATGAAAGTTTCCAGGCCTCTCGGAGGCAAAGTTGAAGGAAGGTGTTTTCGAAGGACCAGATATTAGACGGCTTATGGCTGATCCACAATTCATCACAACCATGACGGATTCTCAAAGAGAAGGGTGGATTGCCTTTAAAGAGGTCATAGAGAAATTTTTAGGCAATAACAAAGACCCTAACTACAAACAAATCGTCAAAAGAATGTTAAAAGCATTTCAAGCTTTAGGTTGCCTAATGAGTTTAAAAGTACATCTTCTTCATTCCCACCTCGACTACTTTCCAGAAAATTTAGGAGATCTGAGTGAAGAGCAAGGTGAACGATTTCACCAAGATATTAAGGAGATGGAAAAAAGATACCAGGAAAGATGGAGCGTCTCAATGATGGCAGACTACTGTTGGACGCTTCAGAGAGACCTTCCAGATGCTTCCTACAAGCGAAAATGTACCAAAAGGAGTCTCACTGGGAAGAAGAAATGTGTTTAGTGCTTACTAATGAATGTATTTTAGATAAAAAAAATAAGTTTTGTTACGCAAATATAAATTAAAAAAAAATTTTTTAGTCTTTTATCTTTCATTTTAAGATGATAACTTGTTTAACATATATATCTACATTGTCAGAAAACGTGACGTTCTATGATAAAATGAAAGTCATTTTCGGATTCAGTACACCCAAAAACATAAGAATTACGCAAAAAAAAACCAAAACAGCTCTTATTTTTTTTTTTGCAGACTTGTGTTATTTTTGAGTATCAGGTTACTTCAAAAATGTGTGGCCGATATAACACATGTTTTTTTTAAACGGAACATCCTATTTCTATTCATTCATTCTAATTTGTTTTTAAATTCTGCTGTAACATCATAGTTGCCAAGACAAAACAAAAATGTAGGCATTGTCAAATTTTGACATTACTCAGTATATATCACCACTACACCAAATACTTTATTTTTGCACTCGACGCGCGTTTCGCTAACCATGTTAGCTTCATCGGGAGCGAGGATTGACTAAAGCTAAACTACAAATCTACCCTATTTATACTTAGCCTAACCCTTGAATTACTCAAGCGGAACTAATGACATAGGCAAGGCCATCAGTTCCGGTCAAATAACCAGTAGAGGGGACTATAAGGAATAGGCCCTCTGTCTTTATTAAAACTACTTTTACATTTTATGATTTCCATACTTTCGTATGCATTCAACAATCTCCTATCAGATACAATTTTTATTAATCTTAGATTATCTAATGTTACAGTATGATCAGCTTCAAGGGCATGTTCGGCAATGCTAGACTTTTCTGTTCTACTGTATTTTAAGCGTGTTAAATGTTCTTTAAATCGTGTTTTAATTGACCTTTTAGTTTGCCCAACATACTTTTTGTCACAATCATTAGAACTAATTTCATAAATTCGACTTTTCTCACAATTAGGAATCTCATCTTTGGGATTTCCTAAGATATTCCTCAGATTGTCTGATGACTTATAGACTAAGGTGAGGCCTACCTTATTAAATACCTTATTGAGTCCCTTGCTACGAGGCTGGTTTGAAAAGGCCGTGCAAAGTCCGAGAGATGGCACCACCGGCGCGTATCGAGGTCATGTTTAGTTAGTAGCATCTCTTGAATGAACGCACACCAAGTTTCAGCCATATTGGTCTATTTCTTTGTGTTTGGCATTCGTGTGAATCAAGGAAGTCGAGTGATTTTCAAGAAAAGAATTTCGTGTGGTGATTAAACATTACTTTATGAAAGGCAAAACGCCTCAGGAGACTAAAGAGAACCTTGATAGACATTATGGTGACTCTGCACCTTCAATTAGAACAGTTTATAAGTGGTTTCAAAATTTTCGGACTGGCCATATGGGCACAAGTGACGCTGAACGTTCTGGACGGCCTGTGGAGGTTACGACTCCAGAAATCATTGATCAAATCCATGATATGGTGATGGATGACAGAAGAGTTAAGGTGCGTGAGATTGCTAGTGCTGTGAGCATCTCGACTGAACGGGTACATAATATTTTGTATAAACATTTGGACATGAGAAAGCTATCCGCAAGATGGGTGCCGCGATTGCTCACGCTTGACCAAAAACGGAATCGTGTGAAGTGTTGCAAGGATGGTTTGCAGCTGTTCCAGAAGAATCCGGAGGCCTTTAAGCGTCGTTTCGTCACTGTGGATGAGACATGGATACATTACTATACTCCTGAGACCAAACAACAATCTAAACAATGGGTTACCAAAGGGGAATCTGCACCAAAAAAGGCGAAGACCGTTCCTTCAGCCGGAAAGGTTATGGCGACTGTCTTTTGGGATTCGCAAGGGATAATCCTCATCGACTATCTGAAAAAGGGTAAAACTATTACAGGTGAATATTATTCATCGTTATTGGACCGTTTGAAAACCGAGCTGCAAGAAAAACGCCCGCGATTGGCCCACAAGAAAGTCCTTTTCCATCACGACAACGCACCCCCCTATTCTCCAGACTTGGCTCCCTCGGACTCCTATTTGTTCCCCAATTTGAAGAAATGGCTGGCGGGACAAAGATTTTATTCAAGCGAGGAGGTGATTGCAGACACTAATGGATATTTTGCAGACTTGGACAAATCCTATTATTCGGAAGGGATCAACAAACTAGAACATCGTTGGACGAAGTGTATAAGCCCAAAAAGAGACTATGTCGAAAAATAAAAAAGGTTTACCCCAAACACATAAGTAGTTTTTATTTTTGCACGGACTTTTCAAACCAGCCTCGTATATTTCGGATTATATAGTATGGAGACATACTTGGTGTTATTTTCTTCGCGTGTAAAAAAGGTGGAATTCTGAATATTAAAATTAAACTTATGTCTATTTATTAACTTATTTACTAAGTCATCGTCATAACCATTAACTCTAGTTCTATTTCTAATACGATTCCTTTCTTTATTAAAGTTTACTCTATTCATAGGGAAAGTGACCAAACGATGAACTAAAAAATGTAATGAGGCTAATTTGTGTTGTTTGCAATGAAATGAATCATCAGGAAAATATCTATCTGTTACTGTGTCCTTCCTATAGATATCAAATTCTAATCTATTATTATTTTTAATAATTAAAATATCTAGAAAAGGCAGTTGTCCTTTGTTCTCAACTTCGTAAGTGAATTTAATGGAATCATACTGGCTATTTAATTTATAAACAAAATCATTAATGTTTGCTTTCTTTGTATCAAAAATCGCGAAAATATCATCCACATACCTATACCATACCCTTGGGAAATATTCGAATTCTTGACTGGCTTCGGTTTTCAAACTTACTCATGAATAAATTGGCTATGAAAGGTCATAAGCAATTACCCATAGCTGTTCCTTCTCTCTGAATATAAAATTGACTGTTATGTTGGAAATAATTTTGTTCCATACAAAGTTTAGATAATGTTAAGTATTCACGAATAATTTCGTCCTCAAAGTTATTCATTCTAAGTAATTCTTCGAGATATTGTAAAGTTTGTGGTATTAGCACACTTGGGAACAAAGAACTGACATCAAAAGAAATTAAGATTTCACCTTCATTAAGAACTAGATTTTTTGTTTTATTAATGAATTCTAATGAATTCTTCACTGCGAAAGTATTTAATGGTAAATTCTCAAGTTCTTTTGATCACCATTTGGATATTAAATATGTGGGTGATCCGACCGATGAAAGAATGGGTCGCATTGCTTTTCCAGGTTTGTGAATTTTTGGTAAGCAATACAATTTTGGTATGGTCGGATTACTCACAATTTAAATTTTAGCGAATCGGAGACAAGGTTCTTACATTTTTTTAAAGAATTTTTTACCTCTGTTATCATTCTCGGTAATGGATTTCTTATTACCTTTTTATAAGGGCCGACTCGATAAGATTATCTACGCGTTCAAAATAATCTTCCTTATCCAATATAACAATCTTATTTCCTTTATCCGCTTTTAAGTAGAAGACATCTTTCTTTTTCAATCCTTCAACTACTTTTATGTTTTTTTGTGAATTAGAATGTTGGGCAAACTAAAAGGTCAATTAAAACACGATTTAAAGAACATTTAGCAATTTAAAATACAGTAGAACAGAAAAGTCTGCATTGCCGAACATGCCCTTGAAGCTGATCATATTGTAACATTAGATAACACAAGCCTGCAAAAAAAAAAATTGAGAGCTGTTTTGTTTTTTTTGCGTAATTCTTATGTTTTTGGGTGTACTGAATCCAAAAATGACTTTCATTTTGTCATAGAACGTCACGTTTTCTGACAATGTAGGTATCTATGTTAAACAAGTTATCATCTTAAAATAAAAGATAAAAGACTAAACAAATTTTTTTAAATTTATAATTGCGTAACAAAACTTATTTTTTTATCTAAAATACATTCATTAGTAAGCACTAAACACATTTCTTTTTCCCAGTGAGACTCCTTTTGGTACATTTTCGCTTGTAGGAAGCATCTGGAAGGTCTCTCTGAAGCGTCCAACAGTAGTCTGCCATCATCGAGACGCTCCATCTTCCCGGGTATCTTTTTTCCATCTCCCTAATATCTTGGTGAAATCGTTCACCTTGCTCTTCACTCAGATCTCCTAAATTTTCTGGAAAGTAGTCGAGGTGGGAATGAAGAAAATCTACTTTTAAACTCATTAGGCAACCTAAAGCTTGAAATGCTTTTAACATTCTTTTGACGATTTGTTTGTAGTTAGGGTCTTTGTTATTGCCTAAAATTTTCTCTATGACCTCTTTAAAGGCAATCCACCCATATCTGGTCCAACGAAAACACCTTCCTTTAACTTTGCCTCTGAGAGGCCTGGAAACTTTGATATTAAGTATTTGAAGCAATTTCCATCTCTTGGAAGTGACTTTACAAATTGCTTCATCAATCCCAGCTTTATGTGAAGCGGTGGTAGAAGAACTTTATGAGGAGGCACCAAAGTTTCATGCAGGACATTCTTTTCGTCAACTTTAAGCTCCCTCGGAGGCCAACACTTTTTGGTTCAGTGATTTGCTCGGTCTCTACTATCCCATAGACACAAAAAGTAAGGAAATTTGGTAAACCCAGATTGTTGTCCGAGCAACATGCCCTAGGTTTTTAAATCACCGCACACTTGCCAACCGTGGTCTTTATATTTTAATTTGCAAAGAACCAATTCCAAGTTCTTGTAGGTTTCCTTGAGGTGTACGGAATGACCGACAGGAATGGAAGCATAGAAACCGCCATTGTGAAGCAGAACTGCTTTAAGGCTTGTTTTTGAAGACTCTATGAAAATACGCCACTGTGCTGGGCCGTATGAGATCTTAAATGTATCCATCAAACCTTCAATATTGGTACAATAAACCAACTCGTCCTCTTGGGCAAAGCAGGAAGTGAACTGCTTCTCACGATATCTAAACCAGGAGGAAGACACTCCCGGCAAAAGTAAGTTCCTGCTTTTGCGCCTTGATCCAAGCAACTCAGCAGCGTTTTTGGGAAGATTCAAGTCTCTTACCAAATCATTTAGTTCGCCCTGGGAAAACAATTTCGGACTGCTGTCATCTTCAAATTGAAAACTTGACTTGTCATCGGGTTCAGGTACAGCACCATCTTCGTCAGAACTTGGAATCTCTTCCAAGGTAGCAGGGGCCTTGGGCACTGGTATTTCGGTCCCATGAGGGATGGGACGAATAGCTGATTGCAGATTGGGGTATGAAATGGACTGCTTCCATTTTGAATTATACCCTTTCACATTACACGAACAAAAGTAACAATCATCACTATGGTTCTTTTGCTCGCGCCATACCATAGGAATCGCATATCGGAAATCTTTTTTCTTGCCCTTAAACCAATTTCGAAGGTTTTCAACACATCGTTTGCAGAGTTTATGAGGTGCCCAAACTTTATCCTGATCTCCAAGTTTTAAGCCAAAATACGTGAAGTATACTTTTTTTTACAAAGTCCGTAATATTAAGTTGTTGCTTTAATACCATATATTCGCCACAAATATAACAGAAACTGTCAGACGAATTCACACACTTCCGCAGAGATGACATTGCACTATATTGAACCAAGATCTATAAAACAATGACGAGTTAACACGTAATTGTACCGCGCTACTTTCTACACTATCGGAGCGCGCACGTTCTGGTTACAACGTTTA
This sequence comes from Pachyrhynchus sulphureomaculatus, assembly GCA_019049505.1. Classification (NCBI taxonomy): domain Eukaryota; kingdom Metazoa; phylum Arthropoda; class Insecta; order Coleoptera; family Curculionidae; genus Pachyrhynchus; species Pachyrhynchus sulphureomaculatus. The sequence goes on from CM032448.1 coordinate 5,870,343, forward strand.
TGTTTGTTAATTTAGCTCACACAGGGCGTTCTTTATCTAGAAAGTAATGATAGTTATGGATGTATACATTTAAAAACAGTAATCAAAATAAAATTGTACCTATTTATTTATGACTAAGTTGGGAATGTGGAATCTTGGCACAATGATACTACTCAGTATATATCACCACTACACCAAACACTTTATTTTTGCACTCGACGCGCGTTTCGCTAACCATGTTAGCTTCATCAGGAGCGATGATTGACTAAAGCTAAACTACAAATCTACCTATTTATACTTAGCCTAATCCTTGAATTACTCAAGCGGAACTAATGACATAGGCAAGGCCGTCAGTTCCGGTCAACTAACCAGTAGAGGGGACTATAAGGAATAGGCCCTCTGTCTTTATTTAAACTACTTTTACATTTTATGATTTCCATACTTTCGTATGCGTTCAACAATCTCCTATCAGATACATCCTGTATTAATCTTAGATTATCTAATGTTACAATATGATTAGCTTCAAGGGCATGTTCGGCAATGCTAGACTTTTCTGTTCTATTGTATTTTAAGTGTGCTAAGTGTTCTTTCAATCTTGTTTTAATTGACCTTTTAGTTTGCCCAACATACTTTTTGTCACAATCATTACAACTAATTTCATAAATTCCACTTTTCTCACAATTAGGAATCTCATCTTTGGGATTTCCTAAGATATTCCTCAGATTGTCTGATGACTTATAGACTAAGGTGAGGCCTACCTTATTAAATACCTTATTGAGTCCTTTGCTATATTTCGGATTATATGGTATGGAGACATACTTGGTGTTATTTTCTTCGCGTGTAAAAAAGGTTGATTCATTTCATTGCAAACAACATAAATTAGCCTCATTACATTTTTTAGTTCATCGTTTGGTCACTTTCCCTCTGAATAGAGTAAACTTTAATAAAAAAAGGAATCGTATTAGAAATATAACTAGAGTTAATGGTTATGACGATGACTTAGTAAATAAGCTAATAAATAGACATAAGTTTAGGTTTAATATTCAGAATTCCACCTTTTTTACACGCGAAGAAAATAACACCAAGTATGTCTCCATACCATATAATCCGAAATATAGCAAGGGACTCAATAAGGTATTTAATAAGGTAGGCCTCACCTTACTCTATAAGTCATCAGACAATCTGAGGAATATCTTAGGAAATCCCAAAGATAAGATTCCTAATTGTGAGAAAAGTGGAATTTATGAAATTAGTTGTAATGATTGTGACAAAAAGTATGTTGGGCAAACTAAAAGGTCAATTAAAACAAGATTTAAAGAAATGGAGATTTTACTTCATGTTGAAGATAATCCCCAGGTCAGCGGCCGTCAACTAGCTGACTTATCTGACACATCTCAATCTAACGCTAATCGCACCACGAGAAAATACCCTTTCATATGGAACTACACCAAGAACTGCAAGACCGTGATTTTGAACGACGAGTAAATTTTGTATCACAATGAATGGAGCAATAGAGACCGATCCAAATATTTTATCCAAAATAATGTTTTCTGATGAAACTACTTTTCGCAGTAATGAGCCATAACATGCATTATTATTCAAAAGTTAATCTATTTTGGGTCCCGGAAATTCAAAACCAAAACCATTGGTCGCTTAATGTATGGTGTGGAATATTAAATTTTCGAATTATTGGTCTATATTTTTTCCGCAAACCGCTTAACCGGCCTCGATATCTAAATTTTATACAAAACGAATTATCCCAGCTTCTTGAAAAAGTTGATAACTTTGAAAGGGAACAAATGTGGATTCAACAAGACGGAGCTCCTGCTCATTACGACCGGAAAGTTCAGGAATTTTTAAACGATCGTTACCCACAAAAATGGATCTGTAGGGATGGATTCATTTAGTGGCCCCTTCGATCATGTGACTTAACACCTTTAGACTTCTTTTTGTGGGGCTACATTAAAGATCGTGTTTATGTGAATCACCCTACAATACAAGTAGATATGGAAGATAGGATACGAGATGCGTGCGGGACAATAACGCCCTTCATGCTACGGAAAGTGAAGGAAAATATAGTAAAACGACTAAACATGTGTATTCAAGTAGACGGACATATTTTTGAACATTTATTACGTCATAATAATTAATCATTAGATAAGTTAAACTATATTAAAATTATTATTAACTATTTGCTTATGTTTTCACAATTGCGTAAGTGTATTAAAAACAAGGGTAAAAATTGAAAAATTCAAAATAAATCGAAAACTACTAGAAATAGGTATATGACATACTTAATAAAAGTTGGAGGGTTTTGTAAAATCTATCAGAAAAAATAATAATATAGAGGGTGTGCATTGTTATCTGAAAAATACCTGCACGCCTCTGTTATAGGACCACCGGTCAGTCCACTGACATTTTTTATTACTATCAGTTTCAAATAAATAGAGTATAGTTATATCATATCTCCGAAATTCCGAGGTCCAGTGATAAGCAAGGAAAATGTAACGAATAAACAACAATATGAAATGCCGGTGAATTATTATTTGAATCAAATTCTTAAAGAGTAATTAAACTACTGAGAACTAGACTTGGCCCTATAGAACACGGGTCGGCAACCTATGGCATGCGTGCCAATTTTGAATGGCACGCGTACCTATTCAAAGTTTACACATTAATTCTGTAATCTGTAACATGTTTCGAAATTAAATAAATAATCGAAGACAGTATTACTTTAACGATACAAACAAAAACGATATATTATATAGGTCACTAGGTATTATTACCAAAAACTACAAAATATATATTTTGTAATTTATAATTTTACTGAATGCATTGGTTTGGCTTTAATTTCGGCAAGTATTAAAGACGGCAAGCCTCAAAATATAAGCCTAGGCAAAAACACAAATAAACGTTCATAATTCAGATCAAAAGAGCCGCTATAAGGCGGTTTTTGTTTGACTTGACTTCAATCGTTCCGACGCGCACCGCAACTCTTTTTATATTGCCGAACTTTAGTTTTTGTTAGATTTAACTTCTAGGCGGCCCGATGATTGCAATGGGCGCGTTGTAGATAATAATTTTTGTTCTAAGAAATTTAATAAACATAATTATTGGAATCTTCTGGAAACATTATTTTTGTATATATAGCAAGCGGCTACACGTTTGGATCATTTAGTACAGAAGTAACATCCGTTCCAGTCAATAGTCGTCGAAAAGTTTAAATATTAAAATTACGTTGCGTTATGGCCGCGAAGAAACAGAAGGTAGACGTTCGATCATTTCAAACTTCATGGACAACAGATTACGGTTTTGTACAGCAAAACGATCGGGCCATTTGTGTCCTATGTCGGGAAAGCATAGTTTTCCGGACATCTAGTGTTCAACGACATTTCTAGATAAAACATGAATCGTCATTTAAAGATAACGCTGATAAAAGGGAGGCAATACAAAGAGCAAGTAAGCAATACGAGAAACAGTCAACAGTCTTTAGCAAAGTTTTCCAAGGAAAAAATCAGGTAATTGAATGCAGTTTCAAAATTGCACAATCGTTGGCACATTGACGGAGAATTTATGAAGCAAACGTTTTTGAGTACTGGCGAGATTTTATTCGACGACTTGCCCAATTTTGGCCAGGATTAGGGATATACCGGCATCAGCGCGGACCATCGAGAGAGACGAATTACCGAAATGACACAAAATGTCCAAAAACAGCAGAGAGACGCTATCAAACGGAGTTTTGTATTTAGTGTAGCATTGGATGAAAGTGTCGATATTAATGACATTGCCCGTCTGACAATCGTTGCCCGATACTTCGATGATGGCAGTGTGTACGAAGAGCTGATTTGTCTGCTCCCATTGCAGGGAAGTACAAGAGGTGAGGATATATTTTCAGAATTTGTTAAACATTTTGAAAAGCGGAACATTGATTTAAATAAAAAATTTTTTGCGTAACGACAGATGACGCTCCTGCTATGATTGGGAGACATAAAGGATTTGTTTCCCTTCTTATTGAACGCATGGGTCGATCAGTTTTGAATTTTCATGGCATAATTCACCAAGAGAGTTTGTGCGCTAAAATCTCCGCTGGAAGTTTAAAATCCGTGATGGATAGTGTGGTTAAAATAGTTAACTACATTGTCGGTCGTTCTTCACTGATCCATAGACAATTTAAGGCGTTTCTGCAGGAATTAGAAAGTGCATATTCAAATATACCATTGCACAATAATGTGCGCTGGCTCAGCCGTGGTAAAGTGCTCTCTAGATTTGTGCAATGTCTGGGCGAAATTAAATCGTTCTTGTTGGAAAAAAATCAAGTGGATGCTTATCCTGAACTAGAAGATAGGAACTGGATCTGTATGTTAATGTTTCTTACTGATATTACAGTGAACTCAACTTAAAGTTACAAGGTTCAGGCAAAACAGTTCTGGATTTATACGAATCCTGGAAATCATTCAAATTAAAAATAGATTTATTTATCAGCGATATTACTACAAACACATATAAATATTTTCCAAATTTAAAAAACTTATATATCCAGTGTCGACGATGGTGCACTAATAGACGAAATTCTTAAATATATGACTAATTTAAAAGAGGAGTTTATCGAGAGGGGTCAAATCAAAACAGATTTAATGGATTTTTCCAGCAGTTGCTTTGACATATCTCTTTTCTCATGGATAGACATTAATGATTTTGATCTTCAATACGTTGAATTTAAAAGCTCCGAGTTATGGAACACGAAATTTGTAGAATTAAGAAGGGTATTAGAAGGTGACTGCCAGAACCATTCAAACGAGATACTCAGTTGTTGGATGAGTTTACCAGAGAAATTTATTTGTCTTAAGAAAGTAGCGTTTGCCATGCTTACAGCTTTCGGATCATCCTATATCTGTGAACAACTTTTTTCCCATATGAGAGTGATTTTAAACCCGTACCGAAGCAGGCTGACAACAGACAACTCGGAAGCATGTGTGACACTGAAAATAACCGGATATAAGAAAACTCTCTAAAGAACTTCAAGCACAGGGTTCACACTAGGTCCTAGGACTAGTATAATAAAATTATTTGTTAAATGTTAAAATTTTTTTGTAATTAAACCTAAAAGCAATATTTTAAGTTAATTTAAGTTAATTTTTGTTAATTTTAGTTGTAGTAAGTACCTATGTCGGCACGCAAAATGTTGTATGGATGAAAACTGGCACCTCTTAGTTAAAAGGTTGCCGACCCCTGCTATAGAATTTGCCTCATTTTAGCGCAAATGATCTATAGACAAATTAGCTAGATAAGTAAGTCAGATAAGTGACAAAGGTGGCGCTCTTTAAATCACTTTTAACTAATTTGTCACATTGAGCCAATTTTCTTCAAAGAAAATATTAAACAATATAAATTAACGTGGGTTTGTTTGTTAATAGGCGATAGTAAAAAATAGTAAATGACTCTATTTTAGAATAGGTATGATGTCAGAGGTTATTTAGAAAAAAATTAATAACTTGATAACGTCAACATTACTATTAATATTTATTGTTGGCTTTATGGCAGCACGAACAGCCTATATACACTACCGTCAGAAAGTTATTTCAGTCCCAAGACGACAAAAATCCAGACAATATATATTTTTTAAATTTTAATGAGTTATTATTTATTTTCACATTATTTACAGTCTAGAAAATCAGAAAAATATGCATGATTTTCCAGGATTTTTCTCATCTATGTGACCTCCTTTGTTTTTAGTGTTCCGTACGAAACACTTATAAGATGACTTCGGTGTCTGTCTGTCCGTCTGTCACACCCGATTTTCTCCCAAAACTATTTGTCATAGAAAGTTGAAATTTGGTAATAATATAGGAATTGATGGCCTCATCAAAGCCGTGTAGTTTTGAAAGTTAAATTTTGACTTAAGGGGTTAGTTTTTGGGGGTGAAATCGGAAGTGAAAAAAAAAATTTTTTACTAGGTAATCGAGTGTGGTGTCAAATGAAAGCTTGTAAAAACACGAGTAATATATATATATATATATATATATATATATATATATATATATATATATATATATATATATATATATATATGTATTATTTTTTAAAAAATCGCGAGAAATCGCTGTCTGCCTTATCTCGAAAAGTTCTTATCAAAAAATTTTGAAAAAATTCTGGAATATTCTCCACGGGGTGTAGATTGAACGAAAATTATCACGAGTGCATTACCTTTAATAATTTGTCTGGTATATAAAAAAAACCAGAAATTTCAAGGTCATCAATTTTCAGTAAAAATTGGAAACAAACTTTGTTGAAAACTCATTTGGGGCGTATTTTGTGAAGTCCCTGATCATTTTATACTTCCGTTACAACATTTTTTATTTTAAAAGCAATCGACGTACGAAACACTAATTGCGCAAGTTCAACTTGCACTTGACCGGTTACTTATTACCGCTTTACAGAGTTTCGGCATTCTGTACAGTAATTTCTTCAGAGTTTCTTCGGTTACTTTAACCCATTCTGCTTGTAAAAGTTCCCACAAGTGATTTTCTGATGTTGAATTGAGTTTTTGAACAACCTGTCCAAATGGTCCCACAGCAATTCGATGGGGTTCAAGTCAAGGGGGTGATTGTGGAGGCCAAGTCAACACTTCCAGGACATCATCGGATTTCCATCGGTCCAAAAGTTCTCTAATTTGTTTAGCAGAATGTTTAGGGTCGTTGTCAAGCTGAAAAATAAATTTCCCCTGAAAAATATCTCTTCTAGAAGGCAGCATTTGAATTAGCAAAATTTCTTGATACTGTTTGTTTTACATGATTCCTTTTATCCTAAAGATTTTTCCAACTTTACCATTGCCAAAACAACCCCAAACCATTACTGCACCTCCACCATGTTTTACTGTAGGCAACTGACAGGCTTCCAGCATTCTCTCTCCCCAGCTGACCGCCGCACGTAAACTCGTCGATTTGAACCGAAAATTTCGAATTTAGATTCGTCGTTCCTCACGGTTGTCACGCTGATGGGGATGGACCGCTCCAGGTTTACTTGAGCCATGATTTCTGGTGCGGTTAGGCGGCGATTTTTTTTAGCTCTGTGTTTAGCGGGAGTCGTTTTTTCGAGACCTTCATGAACGTTTTCGGTTGGAATTCCATATCCCGCAGAAATTTCCACCGTTCTCCTTCGCATCCGCATATCATTCGCCATTTGTCGACTCAAGTGATCACTTTGATGTCTCGCAATTATCAGAGCCCGATTTTCAACGGAAACTTTTTTCGTTTTTGGCATTTTCACAAAACAATTGAGCCTGTATCAATTACAAAGTACTGTATGCGAATGGTTAATTTCCAAAAGGGCAATTGTACTTATAGTATCATTTTTATCATAAAATGTCACTAGGAATTTCCATATTGCCTAGAAAGTTGAAGTGAGTTCTTACTTCAACTGGAATTCTCAGAAATCGTCTCAAAACGATTACACAGCCCCACAAAAAAAAAAGTGGGGTATACTTTTGATGCGATATATCAGATCCGTAGTATTTTTGCCCGCTGATCACGAATCTGATGTCAGAATATCGCCATCACATCTCAATTTTTTTTCTAACCTCAAAAAATAGGTAAAAATTAGTAAAAATTAAGAAAAATATACTCCTAAAAAATTGATTCAAGCTTTTTCATGAATCCAAAGATGTATTAATATGTATTCGGACACGCTAATCTAATATTCATCGGTTGGATTGAGCCATACAGTTCTGTTTTCTTTCTAACCTCAATAAATCAGACAGATATAGTGCTTCTCGACTGCAAAAACGAATTCAAATTAAAATTCAACCGATTCTTACCAAATTTGGTACACGGGGGTTTTTTGGGTTGCTGATCATGAATCTGAGGTCGGATTTGCAAAATTCAAAATGGCGGATCCAAGATGGCGAACAAAATTTTTGAAAACCAACCGATTCCTACCAAATTTGGTATACAGTTGGGGAATCCTCAAACCTGATACTCTTAAACCCTAAACCCTGAAACCTTAGACTCCCACACCCTGTAACCTCAAAAAAATAGACCTCAATAACCCTGTAACTTTAAAAATGAGACCCAATAAACTCAAAACCAGGACTTTTAAACCATATACTCTCAAATAGTAGACCCTTAAGCCCTAGAATTGCGAAGGTTAGACCCGCGCCTACCTTTCCTTTTTTTGGCTGTATCTTGTTCTTTTTTCCGCGAATGACCTATTCAAAGGCTTTCTGCCCAAACGCTTTTTTGAGGACTTGTTTCTCTTTTTAGCGACCAGCAATAGTCCGCTAGCATATGGTCATCCCATCGTCCTTGATACCGATTTTCTATGATTTTCAGATCTTGGTGAAAACGTTCCCCTTGCTCCTCACTGTAGTCACCAAGATTATCTGGGAAATCATCGATGTGGGAGTCCAGGAAATGTAATTTTAGATTCATTAAGCAACCTAATGTTTGAAAATTTTTTACCATTTTCTCGACTATTTCTTTGTACTTAGGACTTTTATTATTTCCCAAAAAGTTTGTTGCGACTTCTTTAAAACTAAGCCAAGCAGCTTTTTCAACTTTATTCATTTTAGTAACAAACAATTTTCTTATTTGTGGCCCGTCAAATACGCCTGCCTTAATTTTAGCTTCAGAAAATTTCGGAAATTTTTTATGCAAATATTTGAAACATGGGCCGTTTGTATCTAATGCTCTCGTGAATTGCTTCATAAGTCCAAGCTTAATGTGAAGCGGGGGAATAAGAACTTTTCCTGGATCTACCAATGGTGGAAACAATACATTATTTTCACCAGGAGTGAATAATTCTCTTGTTGGCCAAATTTTTTTCTTATAATGACGTTCCCTGTCTCTGCTATTCCACAGACATTTATAACAGGGATAAAGTGTAAACCCTGACTGTTGGCCAAGCAATATTGTTACAATTTTCAGATCTCCACAAATTTTCCAGTTATGATCAGCATATTTTATTTTTATCAAAAGCTGCTTCATTTTTTCATATTGCTCTTCCATAACTGTGGAATGAGCAATCGGAATGGGAGCGTAAACGTTGGTATTATGCAGCAAAACTGCCTTAATGCTCCGTTTAGAAGAATCAATGAACAGTCTCCATTCTTCAGGATCGTATGAGTTATTTTGAAATTCATCCATTAGACCTTTTACATCGGTACAATATAAAAGTGACAATTCCTCGTCCATTGTGAAATATTTTCGAAATTCTTCATCTCTGTTTCTATAATAAGAAATCGTAGCTTCTGGCTTAAGTAAATGTCTTTTCTTTAAAAAGGAAGCAAGATGCTCTGAACCATCTTTGGATAAGCCTAAATCTCTGACTAGATCACTAAGTTCTGACTATGATACGAGTATTGGTTCTGGTTTACGGTTGTATGGTAGAAATTCTTTATCTGTGTCACTAGTATATGATAGGTTGTCACTAGAACATTCATTAGTAACCTTCTTATTGATGTACAACATTATTTTGCAAGAACTGCAAATGATGTGGGGAACCCAATCTGTATCCTGGTGCTGTATTTCAATGTTTAAAACAATCCTTATATAAGGTTTTAATCTTATCTGCTATCGGTGACCCCATTTTACTCAATACGTGTTGACAGCAAATATAACAAAATGAATCACTGTTTTTATCGCACTTATGAAAAGTCCTTGTACCGTGAGACCGTTTTCTTGTAGCATTATACTCTACATGAGCCAAGTCACCCACACACGAAGAGCTACGGTCGCTGGATGACGACGGCTGCGGGCCCGCTTTCCCCCCCTGACCAACCGCCGATACTGGGTTTCCGAGTCCCTGCATCGTAATTCTCTTTCTTCTACCTGCCATGACGGCACCTAAGCCGTTATCCAGGGACTCTGCCGGCTAGTGGAGTAACACCGTTGCCCATCGTCACCACGTGGAGATGCCCTGGATGCAGGTAACATAGAAGAATAAAAATCGACCGATGATTTTTCTCGGCGTTCAAAATGGCGCGAAAACATCTGCCATCTTGAATTTTGCAAATCCAACCTCAGATTCGTGATCAGCGACCCAAAAAATCCCCGTGTACCAAATTTGGTAAGGATCGGTTGAATTTTAATTTGAATTCGTTTTTGCATTCGAGAAGCACTATATCTGTCTGATTTATTGAGGTTAGAAAGAAAACAGAACTGTATGGCTCAATCCAACCGATGAATATTAGCTTAGCGTGTCCGAATACATATTAATACATCTTTGGATTCATGAAAAACCTTGAATCAATTTTTTAGGAGTATATTTTTCTTAATTTTTACTAATTTTTACCTATTTTTTGAGGTTAGAAAAAAATTGAGATGTGATGGCGATAATCTGACGTCAGATTCGTGATCAGCGGGCAAAAATACTACGGATCTGATATACCGCATCAAAAGTATACCCCACTTTTTTTTTTTGTGGGGCTGTGTTATCATGCAAATTGGTTTTTAATTTGTGAGTCGCCAAGGGTTTTGAGATCTGATTAAATGTTAACAAGTTGCATTTTGTTATAAAGGTAGTCTTTTTTGGCGTAGAATACGATAAAAAAGTTTGTTAAAGTTTGATGTACGCTAAGCCCACAAAATCCAAAATAAAATAAAAAATTCGGTTTTTCGGTAATATCTCAAAAAATAAAAAAGATATCGAAAAATTAATAGCACCACGTTAAAGAGCGGGAAATTTAACAAAAAAAGAGTGTGTAGATTTTCTTCCAGATTTTTTTTATTAACATTTTATTAAAAATTCCAATAGGTGATTCAAAATATGTAGGGCGCCAAACGCCAGCGCGCCAAACGCCAGCGGGCTCATGTATCTTCAGTCGGCGATCATTTAATACGCTATTGTGAATTTCTGTCACAATCTCGTCAGTCGTAGAGGTTTTCGGGCGTCCTGAGCGATTACCGTTATGAATGGATGTACGGTCTCGTTCAAATTTAGCAGCCCCCTTTTTAATCGTCGCAAACGAAGGACAAAAAACAACTAAACACACGTGTCTGAATCTTCCCAGCACGCCATCTAGTAGATAACACTTAACAAACGTCAAAATAATTTGGTCATCATGGCGCCGTATATGTGTCAAGCTGAGAATTTTTGAAATGACCCTCGTGTATACATATAGATTTTATCCTTGTTTCATTAATATGTTAAGTTAAGCCGTTACATACCACAAGAAACTTTTTACGTAAAAAATTCCCTAAACTAATTCTATATCCACAGGAAAACCTGAATTTAATCTGTTTGGGGTAAGACTTACAAGTTTGAGAAGCCTTTTAATGAATAATTGAGTAGGAAGATACGAAGCGTATTCATTTATTTAAATTTAGGTCCCGAATTTGAGCCCATTCTAATAAAAAATAGAATAAAGTTTAAAAAAGAGTAGAATTCGACTAAGGAAACTCAATTATGCCATGGACCGTATAGCCGAATTGGAGAAAGAACTAAATCATATGAAATCGGATGTATTCGGACTTTGCAAAAACTGGATTACCTGACGAAAAATCCACAACACTACAATCTGGTCATCTATTATTTCAAAACAATAGTCAAATAAATACGCATACAGGAGGAGTGACCCTCTTGATTAACAAGCGCCTAAAACATGAAGTAATAAAAATGAACTCGATATCAAGGAGAGTAATCTACATAGTATTGAAAATATCAAAGAGATATAAACTACAAATAATCCAAGTTTATGCTCCCACAAGTACAACGGAGGATTCGGAAATTGAGCGACTATATGAAAAAATCCAGGAAGAATGAGAACTCCCACTTCATAATCGTTATGGGCGATTTTAATACCAAAATCACCAGCAACAATGAAGACGACATACCCAATTGAGGATAATCTGGGCTTGACATATCCAATGAAAGAGGAGAGATGCTGTTAAGCAACTGTTTTGTATGAACTTCTACTTTCAAAAACTTTTCAAACGTAGAAGGACCTGGAAAGGTTCAGATTTAAAAACTAAGGACGAGATCGACTATATACTGTCCAATAAAAAAATTATTTTGAAAGACGTCTCTGTGCTGACTAAATTTGATGTAGGCAGACTCGTAAAAGCAACCATTGTGAGAGATCATAACCGTGAACGAAACAAGACAAGAAGCCAGAGATATATCAAATTAAAAATAACCAAACACAGTACCAAGGTGAACTAAATAAGAAACTCTTACCTCTACATACACTTCAGATACTAGACATCGATCACCTTGAAGAGAAAATAAAAACAGACATACATACGGCAAGGAAAAAAAACTATGTGAGAAGGCAACACCACGAAAAACTAAAATCGAATTAGAAACTCAAAAACTCATGCAGAAGAGAAGACATATGGATAAGACGTCACCACAGTTTGTACAATTAAATAAAATAGTCAAAAAAATTAGATAAGATATACGAAACCAGAACACAGAAACTATTGAGACAGTGATTGAAAATAAGTAAAACATGAGAGTTCTAAAAACGATATCGTCAAAAGGCAGGCCAAAAATATTCCAAATGAAATGAGATAAAGGAGATATAACAGAAAAAGTCAAAACATATTTTACAGATTCATATTCATCAACGAATCCACCATCAGCTGATGCAATCTTAATCAGACTCGAATAACTAAAGAACGCTTTGTCCCAAATGAAAGACGGGGGAGGAGATGGAACAACCTCCGAAATGCTGAAGATGGTCGGGACGACTCTGTTACAAACAGTGCGAATGTTACTCGATAAATGTCTTCATGAAGGAAAAATCCAGCAGCTGAAATAATGCTTAAATCACATCGATTCACAAAAAGAGAGACAAATTAAATATAAATAACTACAGACCTATAAACCTACTACCACATTCATACAAACTGTTAACCAAGATCAGGGGTGCTCAAACTTGAACTGCTGGCGATCTACCTCAATATTGTTAGACTACGATCGATCGACTCTGAGAGGCTGCAAGTAAGTGTGATGCAGGATTGTCGTCTAGGTAGGGTGTATCGTGGCATAGATATTAGTATTCCGCACAATATGCATTTTTTTAGTTAAGGTAAGTGTAGGTCTGCTCTAAAATGTCAATGAAAAAACTCATAATTATTCAAAATTGCGAGTTTATTGGTTCTTACAAAACAAACGAGTTCTAATGTCTAAACTTAACTAAAGAGTGACTTTGGATGTTGAAGCGTGGCACTGCATGTCCTCAGCATACTTTTCATAAGATGGTACGTAATTACCGAGTGCTAATCGCCAGCATAATGACATATGTTCGTCAGTTAGTCGATTGCGATATTTTGACTTAATTATCTTCATTTCAGAAAATGCAGACTCGCACAAGTAAGTTGACTCAAACATTGCAGTCAGTTGAAGGGCGATTTGCCTTAGATTCGGATATTTATCTTCAGATATAAAACATCAGAATTTTGTATCAGATGCTGTGGCTTTGAAACGTATATCTGATATAATCTGCACTAACTCATTTTCAACAGAACATGAGTCCATGTTAAACTGACTTGCTATTTCAGTAGCTAATTCCTCAATGTTTTTACACGAAAAAGGATAACTCATAAATGATGCGATATTTGCCAATTTACTGAAATCATAAAAACGTATTTCGAATTGGCCCAAAATATTTGATAATTCTGTCTCATAAATATCATAATTCAACTGAGGAATCCTTGCTTTCAAAGACGGAAAATTTTTCAGATCCTTTCTTTTCAGTTGATCTATCATAAGTTGCAATTTACTTTTGAATGCGTTTATTGCGCTAATCATCTCAATAATAGTTTTTCCTTTACCTTGAAGCTCCAAATTAATGGTGTTTAAATGCATTGTGATGTCTGTCAAAAATGCCAAATCAGTCAGCCATTTTCCGTTTTTCAGCATCTGAGTGTCATCACCTCTTTCGTCCAGAAAAGCTGTTATTTCGGGCAATAATTCTTGAAACCTTTCTAGGAATTTTGTTTTAGTTACGTAAAACAAAATCTGTGAATAGTTCTATATCGGAATTTTTTTCTCGAGATCGACTCAAAAAGCACTCGCGATCGACTTGTCGATCGCGATCGACCGTTTAAGCACCCCTGACCAAGATTATAACAAATAGACTATTAAACAAATTTGACAACTATCAACCTCCCGAACAAGCCGGATTTCGGAAGGGATATAACACAATAGAACATTTACAGACTATTCGTACCCTAATAGAGAAATGTCACGAGTACAACGTACCTCTGCATATAGCATTCGTTGACTACAGCTAAGCATTTTATTCGGAAAATGCAAGAATCGATTCAAGATACAAGAACATTCTTGAATATTTATATCAACGTGTCACCTCCCAAATTAAACTCGACGAAGTCTGGACAAAACACCTTAGAACAGAGGAGTGAGGCAAGGGGACATGATCTCTCCCAAACTGTTTACCCTTGCAATGGAAGATATTTTTAAGAAGCTAAATTGGGAGTATAAAGGCCAATTTCTACACATCTTCGATTTGCAGACGTTGTGGTTCTCATAAGTAACGATCTGAAAGAGCTACAAGAGATGCTGCTCTACCTCAAAGTGGCATCGGAAGGGTATGATCTGACTATGAACATAAATTAAACAAAAATTATAACCTTTTAACCTGCAAATATTACTACTAACGGGAATGAAATAGCGATTGTTGACGAGTATGTCAACATTGGTGATAAAATAAAACTTGGAAAAGAAAACCAAACGGGAGAGATAGCTCGCAGAATATGCATGACTTGGGCAGCTACTGGAAGATTATGCAACGTCATTAAAGACTCCGATATTCCTATTAACCTAAAGAAAAATGTTTTTGATGGCTGCATTCCTCCAGTAATGATATACGGGATGGAAACGATGACATTAACAACCAAATCGATCACCAAACTGCACACGACACAACGCTCAATCGAACTTATGCTGGGTATAAGTTTACGAGAACGCTTTCGAAATGACATAATACGACAAAGAACTAAAGTAGATGACGTTATCGAGAAAGTAGCTGCATTAAAATGGGCAAGGCAAGAAGATTCAAGATAGACGAAACGGGTAGTGCAGTGGAGGCCTAGAACATACCAAAGAAGTATAGGAAAGCCACCAGCAAGATGGATAGACGATGTAAAAAGAACAGGAGGAAAATTCTTGTACCGGTTGGCACAGGACAGACAGCAATGAACGGAAAAAGGGGAGACCTATGTCCAGGAGTGGACTAAAAAGGATTGCTAAAGAGAGAGAAGAGAAGAGATATTTCATTTCATTAAACACCAGCAATTTTGGAGGCATTCAGAGTAGGAAAATTGTGTTAGAAAATTTCACGGAAACTTTTTATTTCTAGAAATCATTTCCCTATGCTACATATTATTCGGTAGTCAATCTAAATGGTTGGTGGATGGTTTCGTAACTTCCATAATTATTAATATTGCTTTCTTCTTTCCTACACCTCTCCATCTTTAAATTTTCGCCGTATTATCAGCTGTGGCACATCGAACTTCTCATTCAATACTTTTTTCCAAATTCAATTTTTGAAAAATTAAAAAAGGGGCAAAACTTTACCAAATATTTATAAAACCAACCCGCCCATACTTTGGCTTTGGTAAGGCGCCGGAACAACTAAACCATTCATCCTTAATAGCTGTTTTCAACTAGGGAGAGTAGGGCAAATCGTAGATAAAAATAAAATTTCGTTTACAAAAATATTTAACGTTGACGAAAGTGGATTTTTCACCGTTCAGAAAAAGAATGAGACAAAATCCTGAATTGGGAATGGCACACCTTTTGAGAGGGCTGTTACTATTCCAAGCACTCTCTATATTAACTCAAACTTATCTGTAAAATGGATGAAATATTTTATAAGCATTGTAAAGCCAGCTGAAAATAAAGTATTACTTCTGTTTGATGGAAACACAACGCATTCGAAGAACCTGGAAGCGTTGACCATAGCAAAGGTTAATGTTACAACTATGTTATAACTCACTGGCTGGTCTTTTTTTAAACGTATGAGCTGTTATTCTCTATATTATCAAGTTGCAAGTTTATTGGCAGAAGCTCACTTCACACTGGTTATCATTGGTACCATTGTGAACGGATTTCAAACGGCTGGAGTTTGGCCCATGTACAAAAACATCTTTTCCGAACATTTGTTTAAAGCAGCTGAAAATAGACATACTCTCTCTCAAACAAACTGAAGTAATCAAAGCACATCGATCTTACAAGCCGCTTCTATTATTATCAATAAATAATAAAAAAGCCACATTTAAATAGTGAACCGTCTAGCACGGAATTTAACGCTAAAGCTTTAAAAAAAAATTGTAAAATTTTTATGTCCAATACTACCAAAATTACTGTACAAAAAACTGTGCAAATTACATTAAGTCCTTACAAAAACATATTGGAAGAATCAATAAATAAAAGACGTATAATATAATATACACGAGCAGAAGCTGTCGGGTATAAATAATTTTTTGCCGACGTCGGACAAAAAAATTCTTTCTAGTCTTAAATAAAGGGGAATAATCAATCCGAACGTTTATTTTATTGTCCTTTTACCAGAAAGTAAATAAAATTTTTGTAAATTACCTGCTGCTTTTTTACTTCTTAGAATATTGAAATATTTAAACTTTGTTATTGAGATCCGCTATTTTTTATTTAACGGCTGTTTGAGTACAAAATAAGAACAGAAATTCAAATAGATTTTTCTCTGAACTTTTTCAAGGTAAATACCTAAATGGTAAACGATTTTTTTTTATGTACCTTGTTGTTTGGTTGGTTATATTTTTGTGTAATTCATTTGGGTAATTTTATTTAACTTCAATTGTGCTTTGTGCAATGTGCAGCCACACAAAATAAATAAATAAATGTACCTTAAATGTGCAACGGATCTCCTTATAAAATATCCTATCCTTAAAACTTAAGCAACTGTACAAATGACACAATCTATCTCACTTGTTGCTATATTCTGCACTTTCTGTACATTTCTTAATCACTATGTCAGTCCATCTTTCTTTAAAAAAAACATTAACCTTTACGATACCTTATTCCCGTAATTGGTAAACATTCACTGAAAAGAAAACACGGCAACCGCAGCATAAATGCAGCAAATCTTTGGGTTTTAGAATATAAAATTTTTTTAATTTTTTTTTATTAAATTTATTGGAGGAAGGCCGACTGACTGGATCAAAAAAAAACTTTACGTATTTCTATATCGTCGAGTTTCACCGTTCATCAGTGGGGTGCGAAAAAAATATTCATGACGTTATTTCTTTGGAGTCTATTTTTCCCTTTATTTTTGAGATCCGCTATTTAACGTGAATTTTCTGCAATCGATCTTGCTACAAGAATCCGCCAGTTCTTATATATGCTGTGAATCCCATACCACCCGGTATAAATATATATGTATGTATATATATATATATATATATATATATATATATATATATATATATATATATATAATGTATATATATATATATATATATATATATATATATATATATATATATATATATATATATATATGTATATATATATATATATATATATATATATATATATATATATATATATATATATATATATATATATATATATATATACGTGGCTCTTAACATCTATTGTTGTTAGAGCGTTGAGCAGGCCAGATTCTGAGCTTGTTCTGTTTGAGTTAGACAGGCAGAGTTAATTGCGCTCAAATGTTTTGTATTTGAAGTTAATTTAATTTCGTGAAATGGATTCCCCGAATAAAAGCGAGTACATTTAAACGATATAAATTGATTACAATAAAATTTGATTATCATTTAATTATTGTAACGTTTAAATTATCACTTTTTTAGAACTTTTAGTTTTAAATGTCAAAATTAAAATATACGTAAGTTAAAAGTCCCACGACATCCCACTGTCAAACCAATTTTATCGTGTTTTCTAACTATTTTTTAATACAATAGAAGCAAAATCAGCCGCCCGCACTTGCACATTTTTTTAAAATAAATTTTATGTAAAAAAGATCAGCCGAAACAGGATACGGAAGTACAAATGACGGAAATACTGCGCGTCGTTTCTTCGAAAATTCGACAATTACTGCAACAATAACTGGACTAGACGAGACGTTAATTAAGAGATTTTACGTTGTATTACAAGTTATTACTTGCGGCTTCGATATTGATGTTCCGAGATATAAGGAATACTGCCTAGAAACAGCTCGTTTATATGTAAGTTTATATCCCTGGTTTTACATGCCAACGACAGTTCACAAGATTTTGATTCACAGCGGATGTATCATTCAAGCTTCGATTTTACCAATTGGACAAATGTCTGAAAAGGCCCAAGAATCTTGTAATAAATTTATAAAAAATTATCGGCAGGACTTTGCGCGATAATGTAATCGTGTTAAGAATATGGAAGACTAGCCGGGCCCGCGGCTCCGCTCGCGTGGACTTGATTCACTACTATCGTCACTGCTTATTCCTTATGTTACCCAACGTAATAAAATATCTCCCATTTTTCTCCCTTATCTCCCAATATTTCTTCTTATTTCCCATTATCTCTACCTAATTTCCTTTATCTAGACTTATCTTTGCTCATCTCCCATTATTTCTCCTTATCTCCCATTATTTCTCCTTATCTCTCCCATTATCTCACCTTATTTCCCATTATCTAGGCTTATCTCGACTTATCTCCCATTAGTTCTCTTTATCTCCCATTATCTAGACTTATCTCTGCTTATCTCCCATTATCTCTCCTTATCTCCCATTATCTCACCTTATCTCCCATTATCGAGGCTAATCTCGACTTATCTCCCATTATTTCTCCTTATCTCCCATTATCTCACCTTATCTCGCATTATCTAGGCTTATGTCGAATTATATAGAACATATGTATAAATTTATAAAAACACGTAAATCGGATAAGTGGTTCTCGAGTTGTAAGCGCACTAACGGACAGACAGACCGACAGAGACGTTGCATTTTATATATATTGTATTCTTTACTACATGATATTGTTCCATATTTAATGCTTTAGGGAGTGTATTGCAAGAGAACACGCTTAGCGGCAAACTTTTCTCCGACTTAATTTACTATTATCGTTACTGCTTATTCCTTATGTCACCTAATAAAATATATCTTATAACTTGACCAGAGAACATACGTGTGGTTAAAAAAAAAGCACGTAAATCGAATAAGTAGTTCTCCAGTGATAAGCACACTAACGGACGGACAGACAGACGGACAGAGAGACATTGCATTTTAAATATATTATAGACATTCTCTGCTACATAATATTGTTCCATATTTAATGGTTTGGACTGTGTATTGCAAGAGAACGCGCTAGCGGCAAACTTTGTCCGACTTCATTTACTATTATTGTCACTGCTCATTCCTTATGCTACCCATCGTAATAAAATATAGCCTATAACCTGGCCGGAGAACATATGTATGTTTTAAAAAAAAAAAAGCACGAAAAACGGATAAGTGGTTCTCCAGTGATAAGCACACTAACGGACAGACAGACAGACAGAATACGTTGCATTTTATATATATTATAGATGTAATAAAATATATACCTATAACCTGGTCAGAGACCATATGTATAAATTTAAAAAATCACGTAAATCGGATAAGTGGTTCTCGAGGGATAAGCGCATTAACGGACAGACAGACAGACAGACAGACAGACAAACATTGCATTTTATATATATTATAGATATAGATTATTATTATTATTATATAACCTGGCCAAAGAATATATGCATGAATTTAAAAAAAAGACAGGTAAATCGGATAAGTGGTTCCCGCGTGATAAACGCACTAATGGACAGACAGACAGACAGAGAGACATTGCATTTTATATATATTATAGATTATACATTACAGATATTCTTTGCTACATAATATTGTTCCATATTTAATGGTTTAGGCTGTGTATTGCAAAGGCACGCGCTAGCGGTAAACTTATTTCCGACATCATTCACTATTTTACGTCACTGCTCATTCCTTATGCTACCTATCGTAATAAAATATAGCCTATAACCTGGCCAGAGAACATATGTATGTTAAAAAAAAAAAAAGTACGTAAATCGGATAAGTGGTTTTTCAGTGATAGGCGCACTAACGGACAGACAGACAGACAGACAGAGAGACATTGCATTTTATATATATTATATAGATGTATTTCAGAGGCTTTTGGTATTATCAGATCTGCTAATATCAAGCCTGCGAAAATTACCAGCGAAAAAATTGAAAAAAACGTTGGACTTTGAAGCTGTACAACTGCTAAAAGCTCCCAGTTCTGAGATTCAGAACAGTGATGATGACTCAACCTTTCATTAGATGAAGAATATTGATGTTTTCTTGTAATAACATTTTTATATAGTTTATTATTGTGATTATATATTAATAACAAACAGTTTCACATTTAAAACATTAACTAATTTTTTTCAAACCGCCAGCGACATCGAAAAACCCTATAGTCGAAATTTCATGAAAATATGACAAAAATTCTCATTTTTGTCCGCATATATCGGATCCGCCATTTTGTTTTTCACATTTTTAATTTCAGATTCTTCAGCGGCAACCTCGAAGAGCCCTGTAGTCGAAATTTCATGAAAATACGGCAATTTTTATCAATTTTGTCCGCCATGTTGGAGCCGCCATTTTGTTATTTACATTTTTTATGCTACTTCAAAAAAACCAGATATGCAAATTTTCATATAATTCGAATAACACCTTCATATTTTGGCCACCTTTTCGGGTTTTGGTCCCAATGTGCAACGTACGGAACACTAATTGCGCACTTGACTGGTTATTTTTTTGTTGAGATAATAACAAATCCTTTGCATAAATAATTATAGTAAAGGAAAAAAGGGTGTAAAGGGTAGGTGGGTAGATTAGAACGGTTGTTTTGTATATATAGCCTTATATGTCGTTTTGAAGGTTTTTGGACTCAAGAAATTCCGAATTAAATATATAATAAAAGACTGTTTTTATTCACCTGGTTTATTTCAATTGCGATGACGCGTAGATCTGAAGAAGCTGCATCGACAGCGAAACGCGTCATCGTAATTTAAATAAACCAGTGGAAATTGACTAAAAACAGTCTTTAATTATATATTTATAATGAATTTCCATCAAGTAGAAGCTACAACCATCCAAAATTCCCAAATTAGGTATTTTTCATTGTTTTTAAATCTCCTTTTGGTGTGTCTCCTTAGTTTTCGTCATTAATTCCTTTACATCTATTCCGGGTACGAACAAAGATATTACGATTTATGACGTTAGGATTTTTTTATCCCATACTAGTTCAATTTCCCGTCTTTTTTTAACCAAATTGCTTGGCTTACTACCACCAAAACATTCCCCAACAATAAAGCTATCACCTCTGTGTTTAATAGTTAGCGCAACCTTCTGAAGTCCCCTTAATTATTGGACATACCTTTATATCCAAAATAGTCTAAAAGGGCGTGATAAACTAACACGAGAAACAGGAAATCATTCTAACGAAACGCGAGTGCCCTTAGGCGCCACGGCCTATGTATTATATAAAGGTTTGACATTGATGTATTAATAAGTATGAAGGGCGTTCCTGCTTTTGCGATATAGGTGGGAGCAATTAAGGCTGCAGGATTCTGGCGTAATATTGGGAAGTGTAAAAATATTGAGTCATGGTACGAGGCATTTTTCTTGAAAATGTATAGAAAATATAATCAAAACGGACAGCGCGAAATTATTTTTTTGATGAAATTAAAAAGGATAATAGAAATACGTAGCTCTGGCGATTTCCTCTTTCCAGGTTCACTTTCCAGCGGTTTTGACGGTACCCATGTCATAACTCTTTTAAGCAGTTTTGTTCCTTCCATTCTCTGTATCTGACCGTAACATCTTAGTTCCTTTATTTCAATAACCATTATCAAAGAACCATTCACTTCCACTCATCGCTGTGTTTCGTCATTGGAAATTCTGTCCTCTCCAGTAATTACACTGTGTGTAATTTTTTAAGTTATGGAAAATAACCATATACGGACACCACTACCTGATAGTAGACCAAAAAAAAAAAGAACCCGTGTCTCCCAGTTTTTCCGAAAGTCATGCACTTTTTTTTTTATGGGCCCCCAAAGATTTGAGTCCTGGGTGTAATTTTTGCAAAAAACTCATCATATTCTGAGGCTCATATCTTGCAAAACCGTTCGGAATTTTAACTTACTTTCTGTGGCAAAGTTGTAGCCCTTGTCATAAGGAACAAAAATTGTGAACATTTAAGGTAAAAAAAACTTCATCTTCAAGATCAAAATAGCTGAACAAAAAAACTGTAAAAAATTCGATTTTTTTTACCTTTTTTTTCCCTGTTTAGGCCCATAGCTAGCAAACCGTTCAAAATTCAAGGAAACAATCAACTACAAAAATGTAGCTAAGATCTTAGTAAAACAACTTTCTAGAATATATGAACTTCCTAGGAATGATTCTTAACACTGTTTAGGTAGCCGCAAAAGTGAAAATTTTCCCGAAAAATCTACTTTTTTAAAGTTTTTTGCGATTTTGATCTGGAAGATGAAATTTTTTGGATTTTATATGTTCACAATTTTTGTTTTTATGACAAGAGCTACAACTTTGCCTCAGAAAGTAAATCAAAATTCCGAACGGTTTGCAAGATATGAGCCTGAGAAAATGATCAG
>CM032448.1:5893066-6177953 GCA_019049505.1 Pachyrhynchus sulphureomaculatus
CCAATTATTTGCTTTTTTAGTTTTAATCACTTTATTTTCTATCTCTATACAACAGCGAGACGTTTTTTTAAACTTGAAAATAAGTTATATAAATCAACGCATTTCAAAGTTTATTTTAATGAGCAAATGATGAAACTAAAAATCTTATTTGTATGATAAAGGCCTAAATGAGTACAATTAACACTTCTTAAGAACTAGAACAGTTATTGGAATATAATTAAGCAAAGTACTTATCGGTAGGTAGGTGCCTAAGTACCTAAGTATGCAATAAAAATATTCTGTGTAAGCATAATAATAAAGCGAAAACCTATAATATGCTTAGTTCAAATCAGAACAGTGATGGCATCAACTTTCAGTTTTGCCTCAGTCAAACTTCACGGAATCTATAAATCTGCATTTTCCCTGTGAGAAAAAACAATGATACTTAATATCCACGATGCCCTAGTGCATCAACAGCCAACAAGCAAAGTCCGTGAAATTGTGGAAACCTGTGCCAACATGACGGGAGTTGGATCAGCAACTAATTATAGATGTCTAAAAGAAGAGAAAACGCGGTCCTTACAACGAACCTTAGAATCACAAAAAAAAGCAGCCCTTAAGAGGGCAATGAAGACTTTAAAAAAGAAAAGTACACCTTTTTTTTATTAAGAAAGAAATACCTACACTATGTAAAATTTTGCAAGAAATCAGAGAAAACCATGATTTACCAGATTTTAAAAAAATGGAAATTATGGAAAATCCTTCATAAACTGAATTTTCATTGGAAAAAACACATTAGAAAATCTGTTCTTATCGATAAAACAGAAGTAATTTGTTGGAGAAGAGAATATCTACGAGCAATCAGAAAAATTTCAAGCCGAAGAAAAGAAATATTTTTTATTTAGATGAAACCTGGGTTAATGAGGGACACACAGTGAAAAAATTCTGGACTGACAAAACATTAAGAGTGCCAAACAAGCTTTGATGGAAGGTTGGTCAACTGGAATACAAGCCACTTCAGGAAAAGGTTACAGGCTAATTATAGCACATGTTGGTAGTGAAAACGGATTTCTCAACGGTGGCTTGTTGGAATTTGAATCAATGTCAACTAAAGATTACCATGAGAAGATGACAGCCGATGTTTTTGAGGAGTACCAGTTATAATATTAGACAATGTCCCATACCATTCTCCATTTAGAACTGACAAACTCATGGAAGAAAGCGGATATTCTTTAATGGATAAGAGACAAAAATTTCAAACATAAAGAAGAGGAGGAGGCCGATGAATCCTCATTTACATTTTATGACTCTATTGTACAGCAGAGGTTTTCTGCCTAAAATAGGGTGAACCCTTAAAAATAATTCAAAAAAGGGAGCAAAATCCACTAAAGTGCATAAGGAATCTTCCTTTTGGACGCACCCCAACATGTATTTGCATGTATAATGAGAGAATTCTGCTATCAACTCCAAACCAATATACTTTACAGCAAAGGCGCTCTTTGTCACCAAAGTTCAACCACATCCAATGGAAACAGATAGACAAAGATGATAACTTATCTGAATGTGGTGAAATTCATAGCATGGATCATGTACTTGAGTGTACTTTCTTTCAACTCCTATGTACCCTTGATTGGTGGATGGGAAAGAACTTAGCCCAGAACTAGGCCTCAAGAATATAGGACCTTTTGTTTGGATATGAAAAAGTAGAGTAAGGCAACAGCACTACATCTTCTTGCGTTTAAAAAAATTTAATCACTGAATGAACTTCACACCTGGCGGGACTCATTATTAGGACACTCATTATTACACACCATCACGTAAAGGCAAACAACAATGATCTAGAGATATCATTATGTTATTATTATTATAAGGTGTTCAAACTCAAGTTTTACTATCAAAAATTCACTTCTCTTTGTAGGTTAATCAAGCAGCAATCTAGTGTTGCCTATAGAGAATATATCCGCAGTACTGAGAATAACATCTCTAACGATCCCTCCAGCTTCTGGGCGTTTATTCAGAGTAAACACTCTCTATCTGGCATTCCTAATAACATGAGAAATAATGATCATGTCTATAATGACCCACCTAGCATAGTCACTGCCTTTGGTGATTGCTTTCACAGCGTATTTATTAAGTCGGCTAGGCCTGAGGAGTATAGTTATTGGGGAACTCCTCCTTTCTTTGTTGACGTTCCCGAAATTTCCGAGAGAGATATTTTAACTGCGGCTAGATCTCTCAAGAATAAACTGACCTCCGGTTCCGACGGCATTCCCAGTTTTGTTGTCAAGGATTGCGTGTCCGCTCTATCCGGTCCTTTAATCCGTATCTTTAATCTAGTGTTGATGACTCATACGTTTCCTGCTATCTGGAAATTGGCCAAAGTCTGACCTACCTTGAAGTCTGGGGATCCAAGTGTGGTTAATAATTATCGACCTATATCTATTTTATGTAATTTCTCTAAACTTCTTGAAATTATTTTGTATAAATTTATTTTCTCAAAAGTGAGAAATACGCTTTCTACTGACCAACACGGTTTTATGCCTGGCAGATCCACTACCACAAATCTTGCCTCATTTTCGCAGTTTGTGTGTGACGGTATCAATGATGGGAGCCAGATTGACGTGGTCTATACGGATTTTCGCAAAGCCTTTGATCGACTTGATCACTACTTATTGTTGGATAAGGTCAGATCTCATTTCGGGCTCCCAAATAACCTGATTGATCTTTTAAATTCATACCTCCTGGATCGCAGGTTTTTTGTAGAAATCAATGGGTTTAGATCGCCTCTCCATGTTCCCACTTCAGGTGTTCCCCAGGGATCCAATCTGGGATCTCTTCTTTTCAATATGTTTGTCGACGACTTGCTGAGTGAGATAGGTTGCCGGAAGCTTGCTTATGCCGATGACCTTAAGATTTTTAAACGCATAGACTCGGTTTCTGATTGCCATGGATTACAGAGCAGCATTAATGCTCTCACCAACTGGTGTTCTACTAATAGGCTCACCTTAAACGTTTCCAAATGCAATTTCGTTCGATATTCCTACCTTAACAACCCTATATTTTTCAATTATTCGATAGGTGATACCGTTCTACAGAATCTTCGTTCAGTTAGAGATTTGGGTATCATCTTTGACGAGAAATTCTGTTTTGCTGACCATATTGAACAAATGGTTGCTGGTGCATCAAGGATGCTGGGTTTCCTGATTAGAAATTATAGAGACTTTACTAATATATTTGCAATCAAGCTTCTCTATTATTTCTTCGTTAGGTCTAAGTTTGACTATACTTCTATTGTTTGGTATCCAATATACAATTGCCATAACAACTCAATCGAACCGATACAGCGGCGTTTCATTAAATATCTTATTTTCAAGAGGGATGGTGTCTATCCGGACCGCGGTGTTGATCACGGACTAATCTTGTCAAGGTTTAATGAGTTGCCTCGTGCATTCACTCCATCAAATTCTTATATAAGCTGTTAAATCGCCATATTGATTGCCCTTTCCTATTAAGCAATGTATCTGTCCATGTACCACGCCTTGGGGCAAAGTGCTATTTTTAGCCTTGGCCGGGCTAGGTCAAATATATTATTCCACAGCCCTATTTATACCTGTGTTTGCAGCGCAAAGGGTGTTGAGTCCAAGTTTGTGGAAAATGAGTTATGTCCACTCTCAGTTAAAGTATTTTTTTCCTCTTCATGTGGGTATAGAGGGCCAAATCCTTCCTCCATTCTTGACGGAGTAATTTATCAGTGGCTAAGTTAACAAAACATGCGCGTCCTGATTTAGCAAAAATAGCCAAACTTTGAATTGCGATTTCCCTAAATTAGTAATTATGGACTTGACACCCTTTGCGCTGCAAACACTGATATAATGTGCAAGAACAGCAATGTCATTGGAAACTCTGGTGAGTTCCATTGCAGTAGGCTGTCGGTACTTATTGGTTCTCTGCTCAGTGTTTAGAGGTTGCTCAAATTTGTAGTTTTTTTATTATTACTATTTTTATTTTGGAGATTGTTAAAACATTTTAATTTTATTTTAATTGTATTATGTTCTTCTTTCATATGTAGCTCATTAGTATAAACGTTATTCCTGTAATTGGGCCCTGGCCTGTTGGAATTGAATGAATAAATAGATAAATAAATATAAGGTAGTTACAATATCAAAAAACCCAGTTAAAACCAATGCCAAAACTAATTGGTAACATTGCCAATTGCTATTTATAACCAATCGACCCTTCCTCGTAAAATGCACCTTGCACATTAATTCCTATCAAAATTGTTAAACTTTTGTTAGATATTGTCAAAATTAAAAAAAAAAGCCAAACATATTAACATATCTTAAAACACAAATAAACTATAAAAACTTACTTGTGTGTGTTGAGCATACCATGTTTTCCTCTGACTCAATTGATCTTTCTGTGTAAATCCAATGCAGAAAACCCTCAACAAATAACCGTCTGATGTCTTGACATCGGCGGAAGCTTCAATCAAGGATTGCCATTTCTTTACCATTGAACGGAGTTTGTCAGTGGTCAAGTCCATTCCGTGGAAGTTGGTCAGTACATAACGCCCTAGGAACATATAAAAAAAAATTGCTTATTAGAAACATAATAGCAAACTACAAAATAAATAATTATGTACTTACAAAGTTGAAAAATAGAAACTATAAAAATATTTTATATATGAAGTACTTTTTTAAGTAAGTACTGTTTTGAAATAAGGCTTCTCCATCTATTGGTGAGCCACAGACACCACTATGGAAGCACTCGTCCGAGTTTACATTTGTTTGTGCATGTTTAAAATGCCTCAGACCATTGAAAATTCCGCAGATTGTGGATTACACTCTATAATTAATTTTTTTAAATGCAAGAGACATGAATGTCACCAAAATTCATTGCCAGATTAGTCTAATACATTCATCTATGAGGATGGCACGCGTAAGCTGGTCTTATAATACAACAAATGCCTTAATACAGGTGGAGATTATGCTAAAAAGTAGATTAAGGTCCAGGCATTCTCTTGTAAAAATAAGTGTAAAAAAAATAGCCTCATGTTGTTTTTTTAATATCAAAACGGTACTTACTTTCAAAAAAAAAAGCCCTGTATTAGGTAGTTACATTGAAACCTGCAGTATTTTTATGTTTTTTGAATATTATCTTTCAAAGTATGCTGTTGGACAGGAAGTTAGATAGGGCCAGGCCTGGGAATATACTGATTGTGGGAGAATCTACCATTTAAACTCCATCACCTTTTCTTCACAAGTCTTGCGAAGCAGAGCTTTATTGTGAAGAAGAGTAAGTTTTCTTGATTCCACACAATGGAACATCGTTTTTGCTACACATTATTGTTCAAAACCCTAGTCGTTATTTATAATGTAAGTTAGTCATTGTTTGCTCAGGTTTTAACAGCTCATAGGACACTAATGGCTATAAAGCAGTTCATGCACTTGGTTGGTATAAACCTATGTGTTAATGGTAAAAAATACAATGTTCTTAATACCTATCATTCTCCTAATGCCAGTGATATCATATTCTTGGATAAATTGGAAGAAATAATAGGTGAATATGCTGTAAAACCTGACGTGTTTATTTTAACAGGAGATTTCAACATCAATGTTGCAAAAGATTCATATTATTCCAAGAAACTTAAAGATATTATAAAAAGTAATGATATGTATCAAATCGTTCAAAACTTTACAAGAATTACACAGAATACAGCAACAATGATTGATCTTATAATAACTAATGAAAAAGTATTGAATATCAAATTCACCACTCACCCAAAATAGCAGATCACTCCATTATAACTACAGAATTTCCTTCTTTTAAA
Source organism: Pachyrhynchus sulphureomaculatus (assembly GCA_019049505.1). Lineage (NCBI taxonomy): Eukaryota > Metazoa > Arthropoda > Insecta > Coleoptera > Curculionidae > Pachyrhynchus > Pachyrhynchus sulphureomaculatus. The sequence continues at coordinate 5,898,876 of CM032448.1, forward strand.
AGAGTTAAGCAAAAAACAAGTGTCAGAGATATGAAAAACTTTAATGAACTCCAGTTTCAATTGGACATTATGAGCTGTGTATGGCCTATAACCTTGAAGTCCACAAACGAGACTGCAAACTATCTGGTACAAATTATAACTGAGAAATTAAACAAGCATGTTCCAATAGTAGAAAGAGAGGAAATGTGCAAATGGGGAAACAAAAAATAGTGGATGCTCGGAATTAAAGATGCAATTTATACTAGAGATAGATTGTACAGAAGAGCAATGATAACTGGACTTGAGGATGACTGGATAAGCTATAAAAACGGAATAGAAAACAGAGTGGATCAGCTTATTAAAGAAAAAAAAGCAAGCATATTATAATAGAAAAATAGATGAAGCTAAAGGAGATTCTAAAGAAATGTGGAGGACTCTGAAGGGTATAATCATTTCTAGTAAAAACAATAAACGACAAGAAAGCATTTTTTTCAAGGGAAAGATGGAAAAAAGATAACAAATAATAGCAGAAAAATTTAATGACTACTTTTTGCAAAGTATTAGTGCCATAACAAAAGACATGGGGGAAATTGAAACCCAGGAAGTTCTAAACAATATCGAAACCCCAATAAATAAGTTTAATAATTTTGAAACATTAGAACTAACTGACCTTAGAAAAACTGTGAAATTTAAAAAATAAGACAAGTAGTGTTGATGGCTTTGAATTGTTGTGGCTGTCTCATTTTGGCCTTGCCTTGGCACGCATGGATAATCTTGGCGGGAGATCTAAACATAGATTTTAATGACCAGTCGCATGTTAACTTTCATCTGGTGTCTAACTTACTGGACTCTTTAAATTTAAATATGCTTGTTCAGGAGCCGACGCGAGTTACGAAGTATTCTTCGTCCTTAATTGATTATGTTTGTACAAATCGCGATGGGAACCTTGTGAAGTGTTCAGTAATAAATGCGGGTCTTTCACACCATGATTCAATTTTATGTAATTTTAAATTGTTAATGAAAAAAATATAATAACGGAAAACGCAGAGGTAGGCTTTATACAAGGAAGAATTATAGTAGGTTTTCTCAATTATGTGCTGAGTGTGAGTGGGGCATAATTATGCACTCGGATGACCCACTAGCATACTTTCACGAATTACTATATTATACTTTCAACCGATCCTTTCCTGTTAAAACATTGAAAATAAAAAAGAAAAAACCATGGCTTACTAAAGGAATTATAATATCCTCGCGAAACATGCGTTCTATGCATTGGCTAAGAAAATACTTTGCCGACAACTCTGATTTTGTTCGTTGTTTTAACAAATATCGTGGCATTTATAGAAGGACAATTAAATCCGCAAAGCAACTGTACTATAAATGACCGACTACATGACTCTAATAACAGACAGAAGGAGAGTTGGAAAATTGTGAACGAACTTAATAGTAATAAGCACAGCACCCTGTCCAATAGTTCTGGTTTAACGTCTGATATCTTAAACTCTTTTTATTGCACGATAGCGGCGGACTTAACCTCTGACTTAAATCCTAAATCGGATGCTTTGCGCTATCTCGATGATCTACGGGTGGATGACACGTTTTATTTTTATCCTACGGATATTTGCGAAATGAAGAGCATATTTGCTGAAGTGAAAAATAGGAATGCCTCAGGTTGGGATAATATTTCAATGAAGGTTATTTCTGCTTTGCCTGACGCAGCATTGCATATGCTGGTTGAGGCAATCAATCAATCATTTCCCTCCATCTTTGAAGCGGGCACGAGTTATTCCACTCTTTAAAGGGGGCGAAACTAGCTTACCCTCTAACTACAGACCAATATCATTGCTTCCTACGTTGGCTAAGGTGGTCGAGAGGCTCGTGAGTGGTCGTATTCTCAATTTCGTCCTTAAAGTATAACTTGTTGAGCACCTCTCAGTTTGGCTTTCGGGCTGGCAGAAACACTAATGACGCGATTTTTTCGTTTCTAGAAAACCTATATGGCAAGTTAAATGATGGAGAGGTTGCTGCGGCGGTGTTCTGTGACCTCGCAAAAGCTTTTGATTGTGTGAATCATAGGATATTGCTGGGTAAGCTTGAAATCTACGGATTCAGAGGTGTGGCGTTGGCCTGGTTGGCATCTTACTTATCATCGCGCTGTCAATCTGTCTTTTTTAACGGTAATGAGTCGCGTGAATTGAGTGTCACTTGTGGAGTTCCACAAGGCTCTGTTTTGGGGCCTCTGTTATTTCTGCTTTATATTAATGACCTTTCAAAACTTAATGTCAAAGGGGTATTTTACGATGTTTGCCGATGACACAACTGTGATGTGGCACAATAGAGACGTGGTACAGTTGGAATGCGACATCAGTGGGGATATAGTGAAAATCGTAGATTGGTGTCATTCAAATTATCTAACCCTGAATATTTCTAAAACTAACATTGTTTCGTTTAAATGTCAATTGAACGATATCTCACTTGATTCGCAAATTATTGAAGGCTTGACTTGTAACAAATTTTTGGGTTTGTTTATAGACACTAAATTGAGATTCTCTACTCACATTTTGCAGCTTTGTAAGAGGATTGCCAAGGGATGTTTTGCCTTGAGAGTAGTGTCTCGGGAATTAGATGTTTCTATCGCGAGAAATGTATACTTTGCTCTGATTGAATCGCACCTCCGTTATGGGGTATGTTTCTGGGGTTCCTGCTCTAACCAATTATTGAATAAGGTCTTTATGCTACAAAAGCGAGCACTGCGTTATATGTTCAAATTGAGTTCTCGGCAATCCTGCAGGAGTGTGTTTTTATTACTAAGAGAATTCTAACATTGCCTTGTATATTTATTATTGAAACAGCCTGCCTTATACATAGTAAGTTTGAGGAAGAGATAGGGGCTTCTTGTGCGTCCACGACGCGTTCATCTTATGTGGCCTCACTACCCATTCCCTCTTCAGCTTTAATAAGGGACTCTATAATATTTATGAGTAAGAAAATATTCAACCACTTGCCTTTGAACGTCAGGAAAATTTTAAATTATAACCGATTTAGGCGGGAGGTTCGGAAGCTCTTAATTGGGAGGGCCTACTATTCAGTTAAGGAGTTTTTTGATGACACTCTTTGATTACCAAGTGTGTATATGTCGTGTAGGTGTATGTCTTTTTCTTTTTTTCTTTTATTTATTAAGCAAATGTGAACTTTTGTACATGTCACTGTTCATGAATAAATTTTAACCTTAGAAATAATGTATATACATATAATATAGATAGCTTTGTAGACAAAAGAACAATCTTTTTTTACAATAAAGCTTTATTTGATTTGATTTGATTTGATTTGTTACTTGATGGAAATTCATAACGAATGTAATGAAAGACTGATTTTGTCAAATTTCCACTTTATTTAGTTTCACTGAAACTGTATGACGTGTTTCGCTATACTACAGCTTCGTCTAATCACTGGATCACTTCGTTCAAGCTGGGTGTCCCAAGAGAGCTGGAGAATGAATTGTTGAGGTCAGACTTCTGGCCGAGCGGAGTCAAGGTGAACCATTTTCAGAATCTGAAAAACCGTCGAACACACAAGAACCTATCCCCCGAAGAGAGTGTTCGTTCAACGGATATCCAGAAAACTCAAACATAAAAATTTTACATGCTAATGTTCAGTGTCTAAGAAATAAAATTTTAGAATATGAAGTAATTCTCAAGGAGGGTGAATATGATTGTTTTTGTGTTAATGAGCACTGGCTCAGCCCTGATGAGCTCTTGTTTGCTACTCTCTGTGGCTACAAGGTTTGCGGCAGGTTATTGCAGGTCCATAAAAATACATGGAGGAGTTGCAATATATTTAAGGCAGGGGCTAGACTTCCGAGATATGGAATTATCTAAATTCTCGGAGGAAATAGTGTGTAAGGTGGCAGGTATTTTTTTAAATGAACTAAACACTCAAATAATAACAATATATAGATCACCTAGAGGTGATTTTGATCGTTTTCTGGTAATTTTATCACAAATATGTGAGTCATTGAATCTTCGCAATAATATTCTTTTTACGGGGGATTTTAATGTTTCTTTTCTTGAGAATGATGTGAGGGTGGAACACCTAAACAATATTATGTCAACATATGGCCTTCACCAAACTGTGGGGTTTTGTACAAGACAGAATTCCTGTCTAGACAATCTTTATACAAATGTTTCCTGTGAAAATTTAAAAATCTCACCCTTCGACCTCACTGGTCTATCTGATCACTCCGGCTTGTTGATGGAATGCCATATGTCATCCCTGAATCACATTCGGGGTGGCACTAGAGTGAACTATAGACCCATCACCCAAGAAGGTCTATTTTGTTTGTACAACAGAATTGAACTGGTTGATTGGAGCTTCATTACCAATACTGTGGGTGCTGTAGATGAGAAGTTTCAGATGTTTATTGACATTCTCACTGATTCAATTGAGGAGTGTTTTCCTCTCAGGTCTAGGTTGGTGTCGAGCAGAGATCGTGCTATTAAGGTCCATTGGTTCAACCAGCATCTTCATGAAATGAGGGAGAGACTCAGATTGCTGGGTTTATTGCATAAACAGAATCCAATCTTGGTTCCCAAAAAATTACTCAGTGACTACAAAAGCCAGTATAGGAAGGAAATATCAAATACAAAAAAAAAATCGTATGATAATGTAGTGCGTAAATCCATAAATAAACAAACGACCATATGGAAAATAATTAAATCAAATTCTAATTGTAGACCATATTGTCAAACAAGAAATCTGAGTGCCGAAGCCCTGAATAGCTTTTTCATCAATATTGCAGAGGAGCTGATGACACAGTTGCCTAACTCAGAAGTATCCTATAATGAATTTCTAAGTAGGAATGTTCTGGAAAATATGGAAACTTTTAAATTTGTTCAGATCACAAATAATACAGTAAGGGAAGCAATTTCTGGATTGAAAAATTCACTTTGTAGGGATCCTATTGACATGAGCACCAAAATCATCAAAACTCTAAAAAACCTAATTATATACCCCTTGACTAATCTCATCAATCTTGGCCTGAGGGAGAACACCTTCCCATCAATGCTTAAAGTTGCCAAAGTTGTTCCTATCTTTAAAAATAAAGGATCGGTGGATGATTGTAATAACTACCGCCCAATATCCATTCTACCTGTTTTTTCCAAAATATTTGAATCAGTCATGAAAAATCAAATGACTGTATACTTTGAGCACAACAACCTGTTTATGCAGAGTCAGTTTGGTTTTAGAACTAAAAGATCTACTGCCCTGGCAATAAATCGGCTTACCGAGTATGTGGCGGAGGGCCTTGAGTTGGGATTGGATACCTATGCTTCGTTCTTTGACTTATCAAAGGCTTTTGACTGTGTTTTCTTCAGAGATCCTTCTCTCGAAACTGTCATACTACAACTTTGATCCTTGTAGCATAGACCTTGTTAGGTCATATCTTTCTAATCGCTCTCAATATGTGAGCTTTAACATGGAGGTCTCTGGCAGACAGATTATCAAACACGGGGTTCCCCAGGGGTCAGTCTTGGGGACCATTACTGTTTTTAATTTATATAAATGATTTGCCAAATTACACTGATGACCCAAATTTAATCCTATTTGCAGATGATACCACCAGTCTGCAGCACTATCATCCTGGAGATCCAATACAGCAGACTGTTTCCAACATGCAGCATAACATAGGGGGTTGGTTCTTGGCAAATAGGCTCACCCTAAACCGTGATAAAACACTGAGTCTGAGGTTTACCCTAAGAAATTCTCCATCAGATCTATCTACAAATGACTTTGTTAAATTTCTGGGTGTGTTCCTAGACCCTGGGCTCACATGGGAGAAGCATGTCTCTGAACTGGCGTCTAAACTTTCCAGAATGATTTTCCTTATTCGAAGTTTGGCTAGAAATGTATCTCAAGAGGTTCTCTTAATCGCTTATCATGCATATTTTGCATCTAACATGTCTTATGCTCTTGTGAACTGGGGACACTCATCACATGGGCAAAGAATTTTCTCACTTCAGCGACGCTGTATTCGCGTCATTGTGGGACTGGGATATCGCGACTGTTGTCGTCGCTATTTCTCTGAATTGGGGATATTGACCTTCCCCTGTGTATACATATTCCAGTGCTTAACATACATTAAACAAAATGTGAGGCAATTCACTACCCATGAAAATCTCCATAATTACCCCACTAGAAGTAACCAAAATATAATTCCTAGCTTCCACAGAATAGCTCGGACTCGCAGAGGCACCAACTACTATGGGGTCAGTTTCTTTAATGCCTTACCCGTGGCTGTTAGGGAGCTGTCGGACGAGAGCTTTGTCAGGAAGGTAAAATCCTACCTGATTGCAAGATCATTTTACTCACTTGATGAGTTTTTGAATCATAATTTTAATGACTTTTAACTATGTAATTAACGTGTCTTACCTTTATTTTGTTCTTTTGATATCTTTAATTGTTCATTGATTTGTAGTTACATGTTTTTGATATCTTAATATTTTAGCATTTTAACAATTCTTTTGACTTGTGACGTGTAAAAGCACATTGTGTACTTATTACTAATAAATATTTGATTTGATTTGATTTGATATAGTATAGCGAAACGCGTCATACAGTTTCAGTGAAACTAAATAAAGTGGAAATTTGACAAAATCAGTCTTTCATTACAGTGTTGATGGCATTAATGTCAGAATTTTTAAAACTAGCATTTGAAGTAATTGGTGATTGCTTTCTGAAACTAATTAACACTAGCCTAGTAAGAGGAAGATTCTCCCAAAAATGGAAAATGACAACGATTATTCCTATTGAAAAAGTAACTAACACTAATAGATGTGAAGAATATCGACCAATTAATATGGTAGCTATGTAAGAAAAACTTCTTGAAACTATTGTAAGCAAACGAATGAGAAAATACGTAGAAGAAAACAGGTTGCTTACATATTGTCAGGCTGGTTTTAGGAAAAATCATTCTTGTGAAAGTGCACTACAGACTGTTATTTCCAAGTGGAAGTCTTCTATAGGTGAGAAAAAATTGGTTGGTGTACTTCTACTTGACTTTCAAAGGGCTTTTGAAACTATAAACAGAAAGTTGTTGGTTCAGAAATTGGAAAAGTATGGTTTTGAGGGAAATGTGTTAAAATGGTTCTGTGAATATCTGGACAGCAGAACACAACAAACAAAATATAATGGAGCGTTATCCCCTATTAAGATCAATAGTCATGGTGTTCCACAGGGCACAATGCTAGGACCTAACTTATTCGTGTTGTATATAAATGATATAGTGAGTCATAAAAAAAAAAGTGAATTGCAGCTATTTTCAGATGACACAATCCTCTATTATGAAAGTGATAACATAACAGATCTAGTGCAAACAATAAATGAAGACTTAGGTAGGTTACACAAATGGTTGTGTTGTAATAGTCTTAGTGTCAATGTTAAAAAAAAAAACCAAATTTATGATACTAAAAGGCAAAAATAATACTCTAGATAACCCTACTCATAATGGCATTGTGATAGACAATGAGAGAATTAAACAAGTTAAAGAATGTAAATATTTGGGTGTAGTTATTGATGAAAATCTATCATTTTCTAGTTATGCCACTTATATAACAAAAAAAACCGGTCAAGTGCAAGTTGAACTTGCACAATTAGTGTTCCGTACGTTGATTGTTTTTAAAATAAAAAAAATTCTTAGAGTGGTATAAAATGATCAGTGAGTTCACAAAACACACCCCAAATGAGTTTTCAACAAAGTTTGTTTCCAATCTTTACTGAAAACTGGTGACCTTGAAATTTTGTTTTTTTTTATATACCAAATAAATTATTAAAGATAATGCACTCGTGATAATTTTCGTTCAATCTATACCCCGTGGAGAATATTCCAGAATTTTTTCAAAATTTTTTGATCAGTACTTTTCGAGATAAGGTAAGGGACAGCGATATTTTAAAAGTAATAAGAAGAAAAGTGTGCGCAAGTATTACATTATATATATATTTTTTACTCGTGTTTTCACAAGCTTTCATTTGACACCACACTCGATGACCTAGTAAAAAAAAAATTTTTTTCACTTCCGATTTCACCCCTCAAAACGAACCCCTTAAGTCAAAATTTATGTTACGGTGGTATAAAATGATCAGTGACTTCACAAAACACACCCCAAATGAGTTTTCAGTTCTTTACTGAAATTTGATGACCTTGAAGTTTTAGTTTTTTTTTATATACCATATATATTATTAAAGGTAATGCACTCGTGATAATTTTCGTTCAATCTACACCCCGTGGAGAATATTCTAAAATTTTTTCGAAATTTTTTGATAAGTACTTTTCGAGATAAGGCCCGGGACAGCGATTTTTCGCGAATTTTTAAAAATAATACAAAGAAAAGTGCGCGCAAGTATAATATTATATATATATTTTTTACTCGTGTTTTCACAAGCTTTGATTTGACACCACACTCGATGACCTAGTAAAAAAATTTTTTTTTCACTTCCGACTTCACCCCCCCCAAAACTAACCCCTTAAGTCAAAATTTAATTCTCAAAAAACTACATGGCTCTGATGAGGCCATCAATTCCTATATTATTTCCAAATTTCACCTTTCTATGTCAAATAGTTTCGGAGAAAATCGGGTGTGACAGACAGACAGATAGACAGACACCGAAGTGATCTTATAAGTGTTCCGTACGGAACACTAAAAAGCATAAAAAAAAAAATATTTTTTATGTAGAATAGGTAAAAATTTAAGTACTTGGGCTAAATTGCTAATATATAAGTCGACAATAATGCCCCACCTTAATTATTGTTCCACAATTCTCTTTATGTTCAACAAAAGAGATATAGACAATCTCCAGAAAAAGCAAAACTGGGCATTAAGATGTATAATAGGTTGTAATAGGTATTCAAGAATAAAAGATATGTTGAAAACAACAGACTTATTAAGTGTAAAACAAAATATCTTTTAAATACAATGATAGTTGTTTTTTAAAATTAAAAATAGAATGTACCCTGAACATATTTTAGAAAAATTACAATTTGTCAATGACATTCACGCATATAACACTAGAAATAGATTGGACTTTTATGTTCCCACTGTAAATTCATCATACGCTGAAAATTGCTTATTCCATCGAGGACTTATAGAATTTAACAATCTTCCAATAAATTTGAAAAATGCAAACTTTGTAAACTTTGAAAAAATGTTAAGAAGCTACATAACAGATAACCATAGCATTTAAGTTAGTTTATAATTATATATACATTGTAATTGTATTTGTTTAGCTTTGCTAATAATAAAGATTATTATTATTATTACTATATCCCCTATATCCCACCAAAAGGCCAGCGATGTGTAACTGTAGATGTTTTGCTTCGGAGATAATGATGGTTGTCCAAAATCAACTCGGGATTTTCTGTATTTTAGATTGTGGAAATATATCCATTTTTCATCACTTCTTTTGATACACAAGAAACTTCTTTCTTTGCTTTGCAAGCAAAGAAAAGTGGTGTAAAAAACACATCAGAAGAAAAACAACTTATCACATACTAATTTATTAGAAAGGGTCTACAGAATATGCAACTAGAGCCATCTTCATATAAACAGCAGGTTTTAATTCAACTACTCAACATTTAAATAAAAATAAACAACTTTTTATAGGTTATGTGCTCATCAGAGATTTCAATTGCGTCTTTAGGGAACAATAAGATTTCTTCATGTATGTGTCAAAGCGAGCTGAGTGTCTCATCATTTTAGCACACATTTAAGAATAATAACTAAAATTATTTTTTAAAACATTTAATAAGGAACTCACCTTGGACATCTTCGCAATCAACCTGAATTTTCTGAAAGATCTTTCGGCATAATCATCATTTTGTAAATCAGCCAAGCTAATTTCAAAAACACGTCCTAAAAGAAAAAAAATATTTATTAATCAAACATATAACTTTTAACATAAAAAAGTTTACATTTAAAAAAATACAGATTTCAGAACCAAAAATAATATTTTTACAAGAAAGTTTTGATCTATGTAACAATGTGCTTATCAGAGTTGTAATAATATTGTTTAGGGAACAAGAACATATCTTCATATATGTGTCAAAGCGAGCTGAGTGTTTCATCATTTAAGCACAATAATTTTTAAGCAAAAAAGGCCTCTATTTTGTATTTCAAAACATAAGTTATTTTAAATGAATTTATCTTTTATTTCTTACCTTTTAATCCTTCAGAGGCGATTTTAGTACCCTGAGTACGGTTTACTAAAGTTTTGCCCACCTGTCTGGTGGCAAACATGGATGGGGCCTTCACATCATACCAATCTTTACGCGTGAAGGGGTCCACACTAAAAATATATATAAAAATTAATTCATAAATAGAATTCGAATTTTAAGGAGAAAATAATTCAGTGCATAATTTACACAGGACACGCACAGGAGTGAAATAATAATACAATTCAAATATGTTGTATAGCTTAACCTAAAAATAAATTAGTGTCCAAACAAACATATTCACACACATGACTTTTTGCAAATATTAATGTAAATAAACTATTGCACTAAACTAACTGTATTTAAAACAAAAAGTAACGAATATATTTAAAAAACATATTAAAAACACAAGCACTTCTTCACATAAAACCGCCTGGAACCCGTTCTTCTAATCTATTTTTTTCCAAACCATCGGCCCACTTTTCGGCAAATTATGCACCAAATTTTATTTAACATTGTTTTTACTTTAAAATTTCCTTCATATTTTTTACTTACACCTTCTTTTTGACTCCCTTTTTGCCACCTTTTGAGAGACCCTTATTTTTACCTACCGCCATGACTATTTTTGGCGAGAAAAGAAATTGACAAAAATGACAGGCGAGCAGGTCAACTTGACAACGTGCACGGATAGCAATTGTAACTTGGCAACAATGTGAATCTAAAGCAGTTTTAAACATCCTTGTAATGAAAAATAGAAATCCATCGATATTGTAGATTTTGGATGTTCTGGATTTGCGTATTCAAAATGAATGTAGCTTTTGAAGTTTTCGAACACACAGTTAAAGAAACGTATGCAGTACGTAAATTTTAATAACTAAATATACTGTTTCTTCCGCTAAACGAGTCGTAATAAAAATATATACCAGGTTTAGGTGATCTGTAAATTTTTTTGTTTATATCAAACGTGACGCTAAAGTTAAACCTAAGCTTTATCATAAACTTAAGCAGACAGTAAACCTAGGCTATGGATTGAAGGTTAATTCGACATTTGAACGTGTTTTTTGTTAGTCTTAATTTAAACTTAAATAACTGTTTGGGGCTCCGCTCCCATTTGTTGGATTCTATTTAGAGAAGAGGTGTTCGTCTGATCGGAGACCCGGAACTGACCGGCGGCCTTGATTCGCTGGAACATCGAAGAACGGTTGGCGACTCTTGAGCCTATTCTACAAGTATTTTCATGGAAAGTGTTCGAAGGATGTGGCCCGCTTAATTGCTCCCAGAGTGGTGCATGTTAGAAGTACACGTCACGCTGATGCTTCACCTCTGTATGAGGTTCAGCTTGTTACTCCTGGTACAACGCTTTTCAAGCAGTCTTTTATATGGAGAACATCATCCCTTTGGAATAATTTGCCCAGGACTGTGTTTCCCACTGTAGCGCTTTAGGGACTTCCCTGCAGCACGTGTACTAGACCCATAAAAAAAAAAAAACGACCAAATGCAAAAAAATTACCGTATCCCGCGTCCATGCAGCGCCGCTAAAAATCTGAATGATTGTTCCTGGTCTGCTAGGAAAACTTGTTGGGGAGGCGTAGGGGTGTTGTCACTTATATTTGTTAATTTTAATAGCGGGTTGTATGTGATTATATATAACACATTAAAGTACAAAATATTCAGCTGTTTTTCACAAATATAATGTTATTTAATTTCTTATCTGTTAGCTAATATTATGCACTATAATTTTACTTCATTAGATTGGACTTTTAATAATATAGCGAAAGCGGGTGAGCCAATGATATTTTAAATTTTAGAAATCTGGCAACACTTCCTTTCAAACAAGTCGTAACTCATCGTTTCCAGTCGCTCTTCCTGGAGTCAAATGTTAACTTGGATCGCGTTTATATGTAAACAAGCGGAGCCTCGTAAACTCACCTTCATTTTAAATCGGAATACCTATGCAAACCACAAGAATCCAACGTCTATATTTTACAACCATATATTTAACGCAGAAACACAGAATACAAAGCCGATAGGCAATGAAAGCTCATCGAGAACCGATCGAAATTTTTAAGCGGGAAAATAGTAAATAAATAAATTTAAATTACAATAGTTCCTTTATTACAATATCATAAATACATAAGAAAAAATAAATAAAAACAATAGCTATATTTTTTTGACATACATCTTATCTAGTACCTGATGTTATTTATATAACTCCTAACTATCAAATCAGTCTATAGTGTGCTACCAGAGTAACTTTAGTTAATGGAAGAGTTTTGCACATTTTATTAAAATAACAATTAACATATGGACAAGATAATACCCTTTCTCTCGTGAGTCTTCACATGTTGTTTGTAATACACCTCCTTTTGTAACAAAAGAACAAGATGTACACCGAAACATATTTTTTTGCGTTGAGATGACGCTTTCCTGACGTGTAATTTTAATTTTATCCGGAGCGAAATAGCAAAATCGCATATATTACACGTAAATACTGAATTTTTGCATTACTTATATCAACGGAACTTTCAAGTTACCTTTACAAATTTTTTAAATGCCACTTTACAGCTTGCGGCGTAGACCTGTAACCATAACTGTACCATATCCCTCAACTACAAGTATCGACTTGAGAATAAAACACTAAATTTTTAGTAAATTTTCCCCGTTTTATACTTGATACGTGTTTCGCTAAAACATTAGCTTTATCGAAAGTATAGGTATGGAATGAAATAAACATTTTTCGATGATTTTATAAGTATATATTTACAGGTAGGTTGTAACTAAAGGATAATAACAAACTATAAAAATTATACAAATTATTTATTCATTAAATAATTTTTCAACAATGGGGAATTTCCGAGGTCCAGTTTGTCATTTAACAGTGTGTTTGTAGTCTTTTTTCTATCGATCTCGAGGGCCCCAAATAAATTTAATTTACGCGATTTGTTCTGGACGTGTGAAATATGGAAACTATTATCAAATACATGATAATTTCCATATTTTACACGTTCAGAACAAATCGCGTAAATTAATTTTATTTGAGACCCTCGAGATCAATAAAAGAAAGAAGACAAACACATTGCTAAATGACCAATTAGACCTCGGAAATTCCCCATTGTTGAGTTCATTTAATGAATAGATAATTTGTATAATTAGTAAGTTTTGTTGGTATCTTTTAGTTATACGTGTAAATATTTACTTATAAAATCAGCGAAATATGTTTATTTCATTTTATACCCATACTTTTGATAAAGCTACTGTTTCAGCAGGACCTGTTTCAAGTATAAAAATTAATAAAAGTGAAAATTTTACTAAAAATTTAGTGTTTTATTCTCATCGAGTATGAATTTCCATCAAGTAACGGCCGAGTTAGTTAAGTATCGGCTTGTTGTAGTACATATTATACACATAACAGTGTAATAAATTTGGTTTTTAGTGTTGGGAAAAATCGACATCGATTGAGAACGTTTAGCCCTTTGTAAAGAGAAAGCTCAGAGGAAAGACTCCGAGGACTTGGCTCAATTGTCCCGCGAGATTCGAAAAATTTGCAGTATGAAGAAAATCTCGTCGACAGCATGCCTAGAGGAGGCGATTGGACAACTTACTATACTCTATCCGTTTGCAAGGCGAAGTAATAAATCATGTAAAGTTATGCAAATTAGTAATAAAAGTGACCCAGTGGGCAATAAACCAAAGGCGGGTTGTATTACCTAATGGGGTTAATTTGGATTATAAAGTGTATCGAGGGTATACTCTCAGTTTATTTTCTCACGTAACACGTAGTGCATCAGTTCAGAACAACAAAGATGTCTTCCCAAAAACGTTAAAAAATAACGGCTTTAAGCTTAAATAAAAAGATCATAATTAGGAATACATCAAAAGTGATGTAAACCTTAATTTAAGTGTCGACGATAGTGTTTAAAAGTGTTCCCTAATGAGCGGAGTTGGAAAAACAACTATCTATCGAATTTTGAAGGAAGAAAGGGCAGGAGGAGTTACTGCGCCAAAGCTAAAACCAGGTAAAATAAAAATGGAGCTGACAGAAGATGTAAAAATTTCACATCTATTTGCAAAAGCAATATCTAATGTCACTCCAGAAAACTGGCAAAAATGTGTTGAACACGTAATTAAAGAAGAAGATAAAATGTGGACACTAGATTCATCAATGGACCAAATTGTAGAACCACTAGTTATACAATTAGGTACAGATTATGCTGTCAGATTTTAGTTCGGATATGTCTGACATGTCGGATATAGAAGGAGATTAAAATTAACATAGCCCTAGGGGTAGATATAATAATTTTATTTTGTCATTAAATTTAAGTTATAGTTTAAAGTGTTATTTTATAAATGATAAACTTTTAATTGTTTCCCTCAGTGTTAAATGGGCATGTCCCGTGGATATATAAATAAATATTAATAAAAATAAAAAAACAGCCAACATAGAGTTATTAGACCTTAAAAATCTATTTGCAAAAGCAATATCTAATGTCACTCCAGAAAACTGGCAAAAATGTGTTGAACACGTAATTAAAGAAGAAGATAAAATGTGTACACTAGATTCATCAATGGACCAAATTGTAGAACCACTGGTTATATCATTAGGTACAAATGATGCTGTCAGATTTTAGTTCGGATATGTCTGACATGTCGGATACAGAAGAAGATTAAAATTAACATAGCACTAGGGCTAGATATAATAATTTTATTTTGTCATTAAATTTAAGTTATAGTTTAAAGTGTTATTTTATAAATGATAAACTTTTAATTGTTACCCTCAGTGTTAAGTGGGCATGTCCCGTGGATAAATAAATAAATAAATATTAGTAAAAATAAAAAACCAGTCAACATACAATTATCGGGTCTTCCCTGTGTGACATTTATATTTGTTTTCTTTTAGATTTTAGGCTGTAAGTAGTGTTTTTTGTAAAGGCACTTACAGGAGCATGCACCTAGGTGCGTTTATATTTTAAAACATGTTTATATGTAATTAATTTCCTATTTATTTGTAAATTTATATGTTTTGATAAATAAATTTGATTTGATCTGAACTATCATATTGTTTTGTATGCATATATTACGCAGGTAGGTAATCATCTGGCATTGATATGAGCCGTTCTGTCATCTTATTATAATTCCTCAATTTTGTTTAATACTAGTTTTGCTCTTGTAATATTATTGTTATATCTGTAATATTTTGTAATATATTTTTTTAATATAACCAACCTTTATTATAGCTATAATTAATACAAAAGAAATCAATCGATACGCCACTGCTCGGTCATTCTCGAGATTTTCAAGGCAAAAATGCCATAATTCTATTGTAATTTTCCATAAATCTTAGTCCAAGCTAATATTACCGATACAAATAATCTTGTTGTAACTTTCTTGCGCAAAATGTACTGTGCGGTATCGAGACTCGTACTATCGCGTGAAGTTAATTTGCATAATTTTACATGAATTATTACTTCGCCTTGCAAACGGATAGAGTATAAAATAATTGTGCTATTGTTAGCAAATCACAGAAAACACTGATGACAAAAATGTTCTCAAAACACATTTTTTTTCAAGCGGAATGACTTTTCGTCTCGTTAAAATGATTTATCCACTTTTTCACAAACGACACCGAGTTTTTAATATATTTAGCAGCCGCGAAATGTATCATTTTAGGCCTCTTTGGATGGGAACAAAGAACGGACGCGCAAACGAGTGACTCATTTTGGATTTTATGTGATTTTTGACGAGAGTTCGTAATCGACTGATACTTTTACTAACATTTAATTTACTACCAATTTTTTGTTGAATTGCTAGAACCACATCTACCAAAAATGAATTATCGCGGACACCTTCTTACTTGACAGACTGTACTACCTACTGTGAAGTACATTTGAATTAAATAAATTATTTCAGGTTGTTATGAAGAGAACATGCCAGTTCGTCAGTCACCAAGGTAAGTGCGTTATGGCGTCGAATTTTTGGAAGAAGTTAATGGAAAAAGCGTATAAAGCATCCAATAAAGTCATTGAGTTAGATGAAGATGGAAACCCTATTCCAGATGATGACCAATTGATTTTGGGTTCCGATGTAGTAAGAAATATTTTTGAAGAAGAATTGTTTAAAAGGTACTCACATTTTTTTAATTCATCTGAAAATAATTTTGGAGCAGCATCTGAAGAATCTATCAATTATACCTCCGCCAATGAACTCCTGTGTTTTGCTTACAATAACCAAATTTTCATTTCCAATCCGTTTGCTTTCGAACAAATTCGCCGACCCAAAGAGGATATATTAGAATTCTTGATGCAGTTTGATCAAATAAACTATTATGCAAAACCTACTATTGATGCAAGTGTTCAGATTCTAAAAATTATTACGTCAAATGAAACTGCACTCACAAAATTCTCTACTTATACCACTCCGCCTATTACTACATATACCTCTAATTTCGTATGCATGCAAATGTGAGCGACCAGACACCCTATGCGAAATTGGTTACTGCAAGAGCACAGTTACAATTACGTCGCGATGTTACGTTGGGCACCTGGAACGTGACGCGACTCCTGCAGACAGGGAAACTTCATATTCTGGAAAACGAACTAGAACGTGAGAACACACAAATATGTGGAGTTTCTGAGACCCATTGGAAAGGCACTGGACATTTTTAAACGAAAAAAAATACCATCTATATGTCAAGTGGAATTACAGACAGAAATGGCGTAGCCATAGTTGTTAATAACAACGTTGCTAAATGTTTCAAGGAGTATCTACCTGTCAATTATCCACCATCACTAATACCACCTTCAAACATGATCTAAGATAACTTTCCACCTGAGTATCACCGGACGGGTACTACAAAAATCAAATTGATTATATCTTGATTAGCTCTAGATGGAGGTCGTCTATATTAAATGTAAAATCCCGCTCAGGCGCAATATGTGGTTCAAATCACAAGTTATTGAAGGCTCATATGAAAATAAAACTAGCCACCCCTAAAAAATAACAACAAACAACAGAATTACAGTATCAAACAGTACTCTTTTCCAAACAATAATCAACTTTAACATTCCGGAAGTCACAGAAGATATAGACAAAACGTGGGCAGATCTTAAGAAGTGGATAACAAATACTGCTACACAATGCTCGGCTAAAATACAAAAACACCCTCAAAAACATTAGATGACCGACGATACCCTAAAGCTTATAGAAACAAGAAGAAATATGATTTTAATAAACAACACATCAGATCGTCAAGACAAAATCAGATCAATCAATAAAGAAATTAAGGACAAAAACGCATACTTGAATAATATCTGTGAGGAGTTAGAACAACATGCTACGAACAATCGACCCCAAGAACTTTATGAAAAGGTAAAATACCTATCGAAAGAATTCAAACCTAAATGTACAAGTTATTTATGAAAATAACTGCGAGACTCACAAAGAAATTAGACGCTTACCAATTTAGAGAACAAGCCGGATTTAGAAAAGGTTTTGGTACACTGGACCACCTTCAAGTATTACGAACCTTAACAGAAAAGTCAAACGAGTATAATTTTAAGATTTGGGTGGCCTTTGTTGATTACGAGAGAGCGTTCGACTGCCTTGAAATCTGGGCAACATTAAATACTCTAAGTAACTGTAGATCTGACAGCAGATACTCGCAGATTATTTAAAATATATATAAAAATGCAACATTTCAGATAGTATTGAAAGAAAACACCAATAAGATAGAAATGAAAAGGGAGGTACGTCAAGGGGACACCATCTCGCCGAAATTGTTTACGTTGGCGCTAGAAGATCTTTTCAAACAACTTTCATGGACAAATAAGGGTATAAATATAGGAGGAGAGCAACGCAATCATATGCGATACGCGGATTCTAAAGAAACAATATTTTAAAGTTACAGCAAAGCGCTTTTTAAAGCATATTTTAAGCCAAATGCTTCTTTTGTTGGTGAAATTTAAGTTTGACGCGCAGATGAGTGGTAAAAGAACATTTTGAACACTTAAAACAATGTTTTAGCGGGCTATTTAAAGACGCTCCCAGATTATTTTCAATGCTATTTCGTTCTGCTGTAACTGTTGAAATAGAAATATTTGTTATTTGTCCCCTAACGACAGGTGATGCAGGAAAATTAGCAAATTCATCATTTTGTGGTGTAAATTCTTGCGCCTTTTCTCCTTCAGGTACATTAGATTCTAAGTCGCCACCGAGTGTTTTTCGCCTTTCTCTCACTCTGACTCTACTATAATCGGTTTTAACTGTATCTTTAACTTCACTTGTCGAGCGGTTTAATTTCCTATCCATTGATACATCAGATAACACTTGCGACCCTTTACATTGCTTCGAATGAGCCGTTAAAGCCGCCGGTGTAGACTGAAAATCACATCTATTACACTGTTCGATCGGCAATTTCAGCAAGGTGTGAGAATTCGTGTGTTTCTCGAGCAAATATTCGAAGAAACTTGTAAAAGAACAGAAGCCACACTTGTAGATTTTAGGGCCCGTATTAGCGATTTTAATTTCCTTCTTTGGATGAGTGTTTTCCTCGTGTTGCTTCAAAAGTTTCGGCAGATAAGTCGAATATGAACACGTCGAACAGCTCAACAATGTTTTCTCTTTCGGTTTATTCTGACAAAGCTGGGCATGTTTTACCAACATTAACTTGTTTCCTTTAAAGCCGCAGTATTTACACTTTTCAATTAATATATTCCTATTCCAGTGATTACTCATATGGGCGTTCAAAGCAGGCTTTACAGTTGTAGTGTACGAACATATATGACATTTTAAAATTTCAGAAACCTCGTTGTTACTCTTAGTAGCTGTTCTCGAGTTGGAAATTTCGGATTTATTGGGACATTTTCGCAAATGAATCGACAACGCTTGGAAAGTTGATCTGAAATCGCAATAAGGACATTGTTTGATCGGTAAATTCCGCTTTAGATGGCTTTCTTTGTGTCTTTGTAAATGTTGCCTCGAAGGAGAATTGTATGAACAAACATCGCATGCATATGTACCAGGAGAACTCATAAAGACCTCTATACTGTCATTCTGAGAGGCTTTTTTACGATTTATGATAGGTTTGGGTGTATTGTTCTGATTATGAGGTTTTCCTGTACGTTTAGTTTTATTCTCTCGCGCTGAGCCTTGATGGTACTTTCTCGTATGGATCTTCAGTTTGATTCTCAAGCTTGTTGAAAATGAACATTCCGAACACGGAAACTTTTTCAGACTACTATTTGACTTCTCGTTAGCGTCGGATTTTTCACTATCATTTCTAGAATTCGTAGCACTAGAAGCGCTGTTATTAGTCAATTTCTCGTAGTGATTTGATCCTTGAATATTGGTTTCCTGCAAATAGTGGTTTTCGATCACTTTATGTCGTGCTAAAGCTCGTTGTACCGATCTGTAATCACACTGTGAACATTTTTTTATTGGTTGTCCCTCTTTGTGAGTTTTCATATGTAATGATAAATGCATAGAAGTTTGAGTGGTGCGGAAAGAACAATATTTACACTTAAAAACTCTTTCAGTTCTTTTCGATTTTTCCTCGGGAAGTTTTCTCACATTAGGAACTGATTTTGTGCTTGAATCAAAATCTTTGGAGTCGACAGCTATAGAAGTTTTATTATTAACTGCATTTTCAATCGATGCCTTACATTTCCCTGCTCTAAAAGTACCAGAAGTATGATTCCGCCGAACATGGTCGAGTAAACAATTTTTAGTTGATCTAAAATTACATTCTCGGCATTTTTTGTATTGGTTGCCCCTCCTGGTGAGTTTTGATATGTGTTGATAGATTACCAGGATTTTGAGTGGTATGGAAAGAACAATGTTTACACTTAAAAACTCTTCCAATTTTTTTCGATTTTTCCTCGGGAAGTTTTCTCACATTAGAAACTGATTTTGTGCTTGAATCAAAATCTTTGGAGTCGACAGCTACAGAAGCTTCACCATTAACTGCACTTACAATCGATGCCTTACATTTCCCTGTTCTAGAAGTACCAAAAGTATGGTTCCAGCGAATATGGTCGAGTAAACAATTTTTAGTTGATCTAAAATTACATTCTCGACATTTTTGTATTGGTTGCCCCTCCTCGTGAGTTCTGATATGCACTGATAAGTGACCAGGACTTTGAGTGCTACGGAAAGAACAATGTTTACACTTAAACACTCTTCCATTTCTTTTCGATTTTTCCTCGGGAAGTTTTGTCACATTAGAAACAACCCTTTTAGAATTAGCTTCAGCAGATGCGCTATCTGATCTATGATTTTTCCGAATGTGGCGCAATAAACAATTGTGAGTAGATCTAAAATTACACTGCGAACATTTTCTTATCGGTTGATTCATCTTATGGGTTGCCATATGTGATTTAAAATTAAATTGACCAGTACAAACTGCAGAACATAATTTACACTTTAATGCCGACTTCTTACTGTCGTCAGTTTTTCTCTTGAGATGTTTTTCACTCAACATATGTCTCAGTAAAATTGTCGGGGTCGATCTAAAGTTACACTGTACACATTTTTTTATTTCCTCTCCGTGCACGTGACTTTTCATATGAGCGGAGTAAGTTTGAGATTTACTGGCACTAAAGGAACACTGTTTACACTTGTAAATTTTTACACGACTTTCTTCTACTTCTATAGATTCGCGACAGTCCGACGTTGCGCGGTGCGTCGGTTCATCGTTATGCGACGTATCTTCCCTAAGATTTTCACGACTTTCCAAGACTTCCTGCCCTTCCAGGGCATTGTCCCAAATCTTATTTTTCGAATTATAGGCGCACGTAACCCTATGAACGGCTAAAACCGTACAAACCGACCTAAAACTACAATGAGGACATTTTTTAATTGGTGCCCTTCTCTCGTGAATCTTCACGTGTTGTTTGTAATACATCTCCTTCTTCGTGACAAAAGAACAAGATGTACATCGAAACATATTTTCCGCGATGAGATGACGTTTCCTGACGTGTAATTTTAATTTTATCCGGAGCGACGTAGTAAAATCGCATATATTACACGTAAATACTGAATTTTTTTCATTACTTATATCAGCAGGCTTTAAGTTAGCTTTGCAATTTTTTAAATGCCATTTTACAGCTTTCGGCGTAGATCTGTACCCACAAGTATTAGGGCAATCGACGATAGGCGTGTTATTCTTGTGACTGTTAATATGACGGTCGATCCCCCTTGTTCGTCGGTAAGAACACATTCTACATTGATAATATATATTTCCAGAGGTAGTTGTTACTTCTAAAGGTGCTACAATATGATATTTTAAGTGAACGTTAAATATTGGTTCCTCGTTTGTCGAAAAAGAACAAAAGGAACATTTGAATTTTCCAGAAGATTCCTGCTCTTCAGTTTTACGTTCCGATTTTAAATTAGTTTTATCGCATTTGTTTAAGTGGATATTTACTATCCTTCGGGTAGATTTAAACGAACTATTAGAGATGGGCAACGCAGCCTTGTGAGAATTAATGTGGCCACGAATGGAAACGAGCTTTTTGGCACAATATGAGCACATTTTACAGTAGTACATTTTACTACCGGACGGTGTTATGCGTACCGTGGGTTCACACAGATGTTTCTTATCATGTGCTTTCAATTTAGGTTCTTCGTTTGTTGAAAAAGGACATGAAGAACATTTAAACTTTGTTTTGGACGATTTGTCAGTTTGTTCTGCACTTGTCTTACATTTTTTCATGTGATACATAAGCGCTCTCGGCGTAGACTTGAATTCACAATTTTGACACTGCTCGATAGGTTCGTTGTTATGACATTTCGTGTGATGAGTCACGTCAGATTTTTTTATACTAACATATGAACACATTTTACATTGGTGTAATACACGACCGTTAGTACTTTTTAGCGTTATGGGTCCCAGATTTTCTTCAGAAGAAAGAGAGCATATTTTGGACTCGTCAATAACTAGTTCGGATGATTTATCAGGAACCGAACAACTCTTAGATACTTCAGACGATTTAACTTCGACTGAAGTTTTTAAACTGTTGGGCTGTTTATCGCGAATTTGAAATATCTGACCAGGATGGACGGTTTGTATGTGCAAATACAGCATATATCGAGTATATCTTTGGCTGCAGTAATAACACTGAACAATAGGATGCCCGCTTTGGCGGTGATTTCTTTCATGTCGTCTCAAAGTTTTTTGTTTGTCTGTAGTAAATGAACAAAAAGAACAAGAAAGGGTAGTGTCTGTTAACAAAGAAGAAACTTCCGAAGCATTTTCCAGGGGGTTTTTTGGATCATTAACGCTAGTAACGTTTACATCATCAAGAACTAACGCAAAATTGATATTACTATTAGAGCCTGTACAATTATTATACGTTTTAGTTTCATTTTTAGTTAAATTAGTGCAATTTTTTAAACTTTTATTTAAATCATTTCCTAAATTGACAAAACAGGCGCTAGAAGGGATAATGTCAATATTTTCTTCTGTTTGTTATTGGCTTACTTACTTTTTCCAAAGCATTATTGTTGGATTTAGGTTCAGATGATTCATCACTATAATCATTTTCTGAAAAAAAGAACATTATTGGCACTTTCAGCGATTACATTACATAGCAAGTACAATTAGCTTGAAAAAAGTTAAACAATACGTGGTGCGATCCAAGCCATATAGCAAGAACGCGAAACAGTGTCGACTCGTGCCAATAGAAAGTTCAAGGTGCATTCCTTACAACGCTGAACGACAACCTCCAACTTCCTAGCTCAGTGGAAAAAGACGAGCGTCCCGCAAGACCTTCGACCGCAACCATGCCTGAAATCATCGCCGACAAATCGGTCGTGATGATCCACGTTGGACAATACTGAGCATCTCTGACAAACTGTCTTATGGTTATAAAACGGCCAAAGTTTTGGAGCGGGAAGAGTGTCTTTCTGCCCGACAACAATGCACAGTTCGATCTGTACGCAACAGTTTTTGGCGAAGAATCCCGTGACTGCCATCTCCCACTCCCCTTCTTCGTCTGATTTGGCACCCCGTGACTTTGGTCGGTTCCTCCCTTTAAAGACGAGTTCCCATTTATTTTCGACTATTTCAAAATGTGCTGCTGAATTTAAACATGACCGTACAGTCATTCAAGATGATAAATGCGCGCTGGACGCCCAAAAACCTCTACGACCGACGAAATTGTGACAAAAACTCACAATAGGGATGATCGCCGGCTAAAGGTACGCAAGCGCGCTGACATTGTAAACATCTCGATGCCCATCACATTTCACATGACGTTTTGGTATAAGAATACTTTCCGCTCGATGGTTCGATTGAACATTTCCCAAGAGTGAGAGTGTTTAGGTTTGTTTAAACATAATTCCAGTGAATTATTGCAACGTTTCCTAATAACAGATGATGAAATACACGTCAGAGACGAAGGAGGAGTCGAAACGGCGGGGTGGGAGTAGGTGAATGTGCGCAAAAAAGCAAAAACGGTTCCATTTGCAGGAAAATTCATAGCTACGGTTTTTGGGATTCTCATAGTGTTGTGCTCATAGATTAGCTGGAGAAAGGCAGAACCGTCACTATTACGCTTCACTACTGGACCAATTGAAGGGTGTTATTTGGGCGAAACATTCACCAGATTTGGCTCCCAGTGATTACTCCTCATTTCCAAACCTGAAAAAATGGCTGGCTGAACGAAGATTCACTTCGAATGATGAAGTTAAACCTGAGACGAATGCAAAGTTGGATAAATCTTATTATAATGAGAGCAAAAGATGGATTTGCAAGGTGATTATGTAGAAAAAATTTTAAAAAATTCTCTTTATTCTTGCATTCTTTGTTACATCGAGAACTTTTGGAACGACTCTAGTACAACAAGAATCACAGGTGGCGCTAGAGGCAGCGACAGCATATGTTCCACCAGTGAACACATCGATGGGATCGGAGCATTCGGAAGCAGAGGGATTACTTTGGAGGCGACGGGAGTCACGAAGCCTAAGATTTTATAGCGTTAGTTCGGGAGAGTTTGGATAGCACCACGTAAACATAAAATATTACCTTTAAGGGAACATTACACTTTTTCGGATCGGAAAAAACGTCTTTTTAGAAAGTATCCTAATGGAAAGTATTATTTATATTTCAATAATATTCTCTGAAAATTTCAGAGGAAAATTTCAAATACTTTCGAAGTTATAGACGATTAGAGCGCCAAGTGTAAGGCAGGCCAAGTCGACCGCGCAGCGTGCCAACTTACCTTTCCGCCATTTACAAAGGTTTCTGAAGGGGTACAGTATCAATCAAATTGTGGACTGCAGATGAACGTTTATCATACTGGTGGCATTATTAATCCTCAAGCGTTAACTAATATATTAAATAATGTTTCAATTACATCCGAGGGCTGTGGCTTAGTATAATGGATTAGAAACATCGGGATTTTCAAATATAGCTGATATTTTGCAAATAGCGGCGAAATATCGGGATAAAACATTTAAAGTTTATATTAGACCTATGCAACCAATTAATTACCACGCTTTCAAAGTTCCCGGCTTAGAACACATTAATGGCAACCTGTATTTATACGGTAAACTTATCAAAACAATCACTCTAATGGACGCACTAATTTTTTTTCCAACAGTTTTTAAATTTTTCTCCAAAACCTTGCGTACTTGTCCATAGTAGACATTTTGATTCGTCCCATTTAATTCAAAGTATAATTAATTTTGCAATGATCGAGGATTTTAAAAATATTGCTGGTTTTTCGGACATAGCAAGTCTTTTTAAAAAACGCTTTCCTGACCGAAAAGACTCAGAAATGTTTAAGCTCGGAAAGTTAGCGTATAATTTATTGCAAATAGCACCAAACGAAAAATTCCACGCGGTGATGTATGACGTTAGAATCCTTGAGAAACTGGCAAATGAGTTTTTGAAGGGAGAAGATTTAATTACAAATTAAGCATCGAAAAACCAATATTGCCATCGTTAATGCCTTTAAAAAGGGTTATTTCAGATGTTACATGTTAAATTTAGAAGAATGATAAAAAGTGCTTTACTCAAAGTATGCTCCATCGCTTGTTATACATTTTTCCCATCTTTCGGGCAATTTGTGAATACCACGCCAGCCACAATCTTCCCCTTTTGCTGCAAACCATTCATCGAGCCATTTTTTCACATCTTCGTACGAACCAAAGCGCTGCTCAGTAAGTGCGTGACCCATCGATGCAAACAAGTGGTAATCGGAAGGAGCCAAGCCTGGTGAGTAAGCCGCACGGGGTAGAACTTCGCAGCTGAGTGCTTCTAACGTGTCGCGAACTGGTTTTTGCCGTATGTGATGGAGCATTGTCATGAAGAAAAAGGACTTTGTGTTGCCTCTGGCCTTTTTTCAAACAGCGAACGGTTCAAATCGGTCAATTGTTGTTGGTAACCTTTAGTATTAACCGTTTCCCCAGATTTTAACAGCTCATACTAGACCACGCCCCTCTGGTCCCACCAAACACAGAGCATTGTCTTTCTGCAGTCGATGTGGATGGTGCGCCTTGGCCTACCCATGATTTTTGCGCGTGGGATTCTCCAAATAAATGCACTTTTCATCCCCTGTAACTATACGATGCAAAAACGACTTCCTTTTGTACCGAGCGAGCAAAATGTCACACGTGTTTTTGCGCTTTTCCATTTGCCTGTCGTTAAACTCATGTGGTACCCATTTACCGGTCTTCTGAATCTTTCCCATCCCGATTGGAAACAGTTTGTTGACTAACGCCCAATTGCGAATCATCTTCGTCCAACAATGCTTGCAATTCCACACAACAACACAACACTATGCACACACTTTTCCAATTTATCACTCGTGCGCGTCTGACAGTTGTTGATGACACAACAAAATGGCGCAGTGTCAAATCTTTATAGCACAAACTGCATTGGTGCACCATCAGTTGTCTGAAATCCGCATTTCATACTTGTACACCTGGTATTTAATAATGTTATCAATTGATATGTAACACTGTTGATAAATAAATATAATATTAACTTAAAATATCGAAAAATTATTGAACCTACGAACATATTTTCGTTAAATATAAATCTTTTGAATACTAAAGAAAAAAATAATAAATATCAAGACACAAATTCAAATTTTTAATTAATACATTTAATATTTTTATTTGATGATTATAGGTAAAGTTGATAAATATATTGTGTTTATTCAATAAATTATTTAACCTACAAATGAATTTCTGTTTAAAAGTTAACCATTTTAAATGCTGTTTGAACGTTGGCGCGTAAAATATCACAATATACAGCGTTGTCAAATTCTGATATTTGTCCCTCATTATGCGGTTATTCTCTTAAACAAATATCAACTATAAATATTTATATCTTTTTAACAAATCGATAAAAAAATATTTTTATTTCAACGTTTTTCTATTTTTTAGTGTTCCGTACGGAACACTTATAAGATCACTTCGGTGTCTGTCCGTCTGTCTGTCCGTCTGTCACACCCGATTTTCTCCGAAACTACTTGTCATAGAAAGTTGAAATTTGGTAGCAATATAGGAATTGATGGCCTCATCAGAGCCATGTAGTTTTGAAAATTAAATTTTGACTTAAGGGGTTAGTTTTGGGGGGTGAAATCGGAAATGAAAAAAAAAAAATTTTACTAGGTAATCGAGTGTGGTGTCAAATGAAAGCTTGTGAAAACACGAGTAAAAAATATATATATAATGTAATACTTGCGCTCACTTTTCTTTGTATTATTTTTAAAAAATCGCGAAAAATCGCTGTCCACCCGCCTTATCTCGGAAAGTACTTATCAAAAAATTTTGAAAAAATTCTGGAATATTCTCCACGGGGTGTAGATTGAACGAAAATTATCACGAGTGCATTACCTGTAATAATTTATTTGTTATATAAAAAAAACAGAAATTTCAAGGTCATCAATTTTTAGTAAAGATTGGAATAAACTTTGTTGAAAACTTATTTGGGGTGTGTTTTGTGAAGTCACTGATCATTTTATATCACCGTAACATAAATTTTGACTTAAGGGATTCGTTTGGAG
The DNA here is from genome assembly GCA_019049505.1 of Pachyrhynchus sulphureomaculatus. NCBI lineage: Eukaryota > Metazoa > Arthropoda > Insecta > Coleoptera > Curculionidae > Pachyrhynchus > Pachyrhynchus sulphureomaculatus. Next base: position 5,926,071 of record CM032448.1, read on the forward strand.
GGGTGAAATCGGAAGTGAAAAAAATATTTTTTTACTAGGTCATCGAGTGTGGTGTCAAATGAACGCTTGTGAAAACACGAGTAAAAAATATATATATAATGTAATACTTGCGCACACTTTTCTCCGTATTACTTTTAAAAAATCGTGAAAAATCGCTGTCCCCTACCTTATCTCGAAAAGTACTGATCAAAAAATTTGAAAAAATCCTGGAATATTCTTCACGGGGTATAGATTGAACGAAAATTATCATTACCTTTAATAATTTATCTGGTATAAAAAAAAAAACAATATTTCAAGGTCATCAGATTTCAGTAAAGATTGGAAATAAACTTTGTTGAAAACTCATTTGGGGTGTGTTTTGTGAAGTCACTAATCATTTTATACCACCCTAAACAAAACTTTTTATTTCAAAAACAATCAACGTACGGAACAAGGTCGTGAAGCCGAATCATTTTCAATCAGTTGTGGCTTGACTCAGCTTATTGATGAACCAACACGGATCCCTGATCGAGACGGAGAGTTCGCCAGTCTTCTTGATCTGTTTTTAACCACTAATCCGGAGATTTACACGGTCAGCGTAAATCCACCGTTAGGTTCTTCCGACCATAAACTACTTTCGACATCGAGTATTCTACCAATCAGTGACAGAGAGGCGCCCAAACCGCGCAAGATTTGGCACTACAAATCTGCTAAATGGGAAGATCTCATGGAATATTTTCGAACTTTCCCTTGGTTGGACGTTTGTTTTCGATCCGACGACCCATCTGACTGCGCCAGGGAGGTTTCCGATGTTATTTTGGCCGGTATGGATGCTTACATCCCTTTTTCGAAGAAATGCCCTTCCAACGGCAAGCCTTGGTTTGACCTAAAATGCAAAGAAGCTGTTGCTTCTAAACATCTTGCATACCGACAGTGGCGTGAAGATCCTAACACCATAAATCGTAACATCTTTGTTCGTGCCAGGAACAGATGCAAAGAAATTATCGACGAAACCAAGGAGGTACACAATCAACGGATTAGAAACAAACTTCTCGCTTGTCCCGGCAATTCCAGGTCCTTTTGGTCAGTCGCTAAGGCAGTTAGTCAAAATTTCACCAAATCCACCATACCACCACTCACACGGCCAGATAATTCTATTGCAACGACACCTGTTGAGAAAGCGAACTTGTTGGCTGAACTCTTTGCTTCACATTCTACTGTCGATTTCCAAGGAAAAACACCACCTACTATTCCCATAGTGCAGTCAAGGATGCCCGATATTGTCTTCAGACAGCGTATCATAAAACGTATTTTGATGAAGCTAGACACCAAAAAGGCTTCAGGCGCTGACGGAATACCTGCCATAGTTCTAAAGAACTGTGCGAGGGAACTAACACCAGTTTTCTGTAGACTTTTCAACCTGTCCTACAGAAAGGGAATATTTCCTTCCTGCTGGAAATGTGCCACAGTTCAGCCGATACCTAAAAAAGGCAAGAAGACCTTGCCAAATAACTACCGACCAATCGCACTACTCTCAATAATATCGAAAGTCATGGAAAAGGCTATCAATCAGCATCTTCTAAAATATCTTGAAGGATTCAACATTATTAGTGATCACCAATATGGCTTTCGTAAAAATAGATCAACAGGAGATCTTCTGACTTATGTAACACATGTTTGGAACAACGCAATTGAACACTTTGGAGAATCTCGAGCGGTTGCTCTTGACATATCCAAGGCATTTGACCGTGTTTGGCACGATGGGCTGTTGGCTAAGCTACGTTCTTGTGGTATGTCTGAAAAGTTCTGTTTGTGGCTCTCATGTTTCCTCAGAGAGCGTTCTTTACGAGTGGCAGTTGACGGATTTCTTTCTAACACCTTCACTATCAACGCCGGTGTGCCCCAAGGTTCCATACTGTCTCCTACTCTCTTCCTCATTTATATTAACGATCTGCTGGAAAAGACCGAGAATCCAATCTACAGCTTTGCAGATGACAGTACACGTATGTCTTCATTCACTTTGAACGCTCGGACATCGACTACTCAGACGAATATCCGCAGACAGCAGGAAGTCATTCAACTTAACAAAGACCTGGAAGAAATTCTATCTTGGGGTGACAGTAACCAAGTGGAATTTAACGCTACAAAAACCCAGGCGGCAGTTTTTTCTAAAAAAGTTAACGTTGCAGAACCCGACATAGTTATGTCGGGGCACTCCATCCCTCTAACATCGTCATTCAATCTGTTAGGCGTTAATTTGGGAGCAAATATGTCCTGGCATGAACATGTTGCAGGCATAGCACGAAGAGCTTCTCAAAAGTTGGGAATATTGTTTCGAACCAGAAAGCTTTACACTCCACAACAACTGTTAATTCTTTACAAAGCTCAAATTCGACCAACTATGGAATACTACTCCCATGTTTGGAGCTCCGCTCCCAAACATACACTGCATTTGTTGGATTCTATCCAGAGAAGAGCTGTTCGTCTGATTGGACACCCGGAATTGACCGACGGCCTCGATTCGCTGGAACATCGAAGAACGGTTGGCGACTTGAGCCTATTCTACAAGTACTTTCATGGAAAGTGTTCGAAAGATGTGGCCCGTTTGATTCCTCTCAGAGCGGTGCATATTAGAAGTACACGTCGCGCTGATGCTTCACATCCGTATGAGGTTCAGCTTGTTACTCCTCGTACAACGCTTTTCAAGCAGTCTTTTATATGGAGAACATCATACCTTTGGAATGGTTTACCCAGGACTGTGTTTCCCATCGAGTACAATCTACAGCGATTCAAGAACAACGTGAATCGTTTTCTCCGCCACACGTGTCGCTCCTGTAGCGCTTTAGGGACTTCCCTGTAGCACGTGTGCTAGACCCATAAAAAAAAAAAAAAAAAAAAAAAAAACACTAATTGTGCCTGTTCAACTTGCACTTGACCGGTTTTTTTTTATATTAAATATTAGTATTTTAAAAAATTCGTAAGAAAAGTTCTTAAAATATGCACGAAACTATGCGTTTTTCTATATTTCATTGGCCTATTGCATGTTAATTATGTGCATTTTAATTATGAGTATCTCGCTTCGTAATCGGTCAATTTTTTTTTTAATTAAATGAAAAACATTTAGATTAACATCATATTTCAATTTCATCAAATTCTTAACAAAAGTGGATTTACGAGAGACTTAAGATAATTTTATTTATTAAACACTAAAAGCAGGTTACGCTCGGACGGCTATGCTACCGATGAACGCTCATATACATTTTATGGCTCTATTGTATAGCAGAGATTTTCTGCCTAAAATAAGGTGAAAAATAATTCAAAACAGGTAGCAAAATCCAGTAAAATGCATAAGAAATCTCTTTTTTTTGGCCGCACCCCAACATGTATTTGCATCTACAACGAGAGAATTCTGCTATCAACTCCAAACAAATACACTTTAGTTATTATATAGTACAATTTTTAGTTTTTACAACTTTACAACAAAAGTTGCCATGCCAAGTTTGTGATGGAGAAGTGAAATTTTTCAAATGAGACTAAAGAGGAGCAGGTTTTAAGCTTTGTGTTGTTTGTAAATGCGATGATACACTTATTGACTCTAACCCCAAAATTGAGAAATCATATGAAATTAATAGACGTTTCATTTTTGTAATAAGATTACTCGGCTGTGGAATCGCTGAAGTGAACAATTTTTGCGGCCTGAAGGATTCAGGAACGGGCTTTTATGAAACAACTTATTATAAAATCATCGAAAATCTTAAAATCGCAGTCGAGGCTGTATTCAGAGTTGTTTTCAATAAAGCCGCCAATGAAGAGAATGATAACACAGGGCAACAAAAAAATATTTTTGTTTTGGTGCCTGGGATTTTTAGAGCTGATTTTAACTATATTTGGGACGCTAAATCTATACATGCAATCCGTTTTTCTCTATCAGCTCTACTTTTTTAGATACATCAACTTATCTACCAATGTGGTTTTTATTCAGTATATTCATTTATGAGAGTTCTAAAATTATTATATATTCATTAATGTAGGTACAATGGTTTTATTGTCAGTCTGTAATTGAGTAAATTCCATTGCCTATCAGGTACCTGAACTGACCCTTTTAATCACCTAACTCGGGTAAGTCTCGTCAGTTTGGGCGTTCTTACTAATGAGAGTAGATCGAATTCGGCGTGTTATTTTATGTTAAGAAAAGAGTGTTTTTGTGTTATTGAACAGAATTAAAATGAGTTCAGGTTCCAGTTCAAGAAGAAGTTGTGTAAATCAACCTGATGTGTTTTGCTATATATGCGGAGAATACATGTTTCAACAAAACAGACAAACTATTACTGACTTTGTAAAGCGAGCGTATCTTGGATACTTTGGAGTTAAGCTTGGTGATCAGGACAAAACGTGGGCCCCGCATCTCGTATGTAAAACTTGTACAGAGCATTTACGGCAGTGGACTACCGGGAAAAGAAAATGTCTAAAATTCGGCGTACCAATGGTTTGGAGAGAACCAAAAAACCACTTCAATGATTGTTATTTATGTTTAGTAAATACTAATGGAATCAATCGAAATAACCGCAGTAAGTGGACTTATCCCAATTTAGACTTGGCAATACGCCCTATCCCGCACTCAGATGAAATACCGATTCCAACATTTCATCAGCTACCACATATCTCTGATGACGAATATTTTTCCTCTGATCGCTCTTTTGATGCTAATAAAAGTTCTGATGCTAATGAAACTAACAGTGACTATGAGGGGACGTCATCAGTTCCTCAACGCTTCAATCAAAATGAATTAAATGATCTCACCAGAGATCTCAATTTATCGAAAAAAGCTTCTGAAGTACTGGCTTCTAGGTTGAAAGACAAAAATTTACTGGAATAAGGAACCAAAATTACCTTTTACCGTACAAGAGAAAAAGATCTGCTACCATTCTTTTCTCAAGAAGACAATCTTGTATTTTGTCACGAAATTAGGGGACTCATGAAAGAAATGGGACTTTCTGAATATATTCCAGATGATTGGCGCCTATTTATTGACAGTTCAAAGCGAAGTTTAAAATGTGTCCTTCTACATAATGGGAATAAATATGGTTCAATACCACTAGCTCACTCAACGAAACTGAAAGAAGAAGATAATACCATAGCTTTGGTCTTGCAAAAGATAAAGTATTACGAACATCAATGGATGATTTGTGTAGACTTAAAAATGGTAAACTTTCTTCTTGGGCAGCAAAGTGGTTACACGAAATATCCGTGTTTCTTGTGCCTCTGGGATAGTAGGGACAAAACACACCACTGGGTTAGAAAAGATTGGCCTCAGAGAGAAAACATGGACGTTGGGGAAAAGAATGTCATTAACGACGCTTTGGTTGAAAGAGAAAAAATCATACTTCCTCCGTTACATATAAAGTTGGGCTTAATGAAGCAATTTGTAAAGGCTCTTGATAAGAATGGGTCTTGTTTTGCATATATAGGGGTAAAAATACATCAGTTGAGCACAGAAAAACTCAAAGCAGGGATATTTGACGGCCCACAAATAAGACAATTAATTAAGGATCCTGCCTTCATAAATTCAATGAATCAAGTTGAACGAGAAGCTTGGACATCATTTGTTGCAGTTGTAAAAAATTTTCCAGGCAAACATAAAGCTCAAAACTATGTTGAAATGGTTAACAAGATGCTTAATAGTTTCAAATCCTTAGGGTGCAATATGAGTATTAAAATACACTATTTACACAGCCACTTAGACCGTTTTCCAGAAAATTTAGGAGACATGAGTGAGGAACAAGGTAAAAGATTTCACCAAGATATTAAAGTTATGGAGGACCGCTACCAAGGAAGATGGGACATGCACATGATGGCAGATTACTGCTGGAGTTTAAAAAGGGACTGTTTAAAAAAACATTCAAGAATGTCGCGGAAAAGAAGCTTTCCAAGTGTTGAGTGACTATTTCATTTCTTCAATGTTTTTTTTTTTGTTTGTAAGTACGACATAATATTGTATTTTGTATAACTAAAATAAAAATTTCGTATCTACTTTTGTTTACTACACTTACGGATTTGAGTTACAATAATGTAACTTATATTTCTCTAAAATTGTATATCTTAAAAATTTGAGCTCCTAGGTACAAATGAATACGTTATTTGAATTCAGGACATCAAATTGATATAGAATCAGCTCAAAAAACCTCGACACCAAAACAGCTGTTCCCCTGTGTAATAACCAAGCAGCTAGTAATAAAGAAAATGAATTATCTTTAACAGGCGACGGATCATAGGCAGAACGAGGCGTATGAGGAGTCAGAAGGAATCTTGTAGGCAGCAGGCATAGCTGATTGAACGTAAGTAGATTTTATATGTGAAAATTCGTTTATCGAAACTTTAAACCAGTTTTTCTCCAGACAAACTTTTTGTAATCCTCGTGCACGACAACTTAAAAACTATTTAACCGATCAGCGTAAAATTTTAATATGTTCTTCTAACACATGGGCTGAAAAGTCCCGGGCCTAACACATAGATGGCGCTAGTTTTATTGCAGTCACCTTTTTTTCAGTTAATACTAACCTTCAAAAGACAGCTGTTAAAATTTCATGATATTCTATTCATTAGTTTGTGAGTTATTGTGCTAAGAGTGACGCTACTTTTGTTATTTTCAAAACAATCGATCAAAAACAATTTCGTGTTTTAATTTTACACTGCTTCTTGATGGGAAAAAATTCCGTTCAAGCGAAGCAATGGCTTGAAAAATGTTATGGGGACTCCGCTCCATCAGAAACAACAATAAAACGTTGGTTTGCTGACTTCAAACGTGGTCGTAGAGACACCGATGATGCAGAACGCAGTGGACGTCCAAATGAGGCGGTAACACCAGAAAACATCAAAAAAATCCATAAAATCGTTTTGAATGATCGAAAAGTGAAGTTGCGTGAGTTAGCTGACATCGTAAAGATATCAAAAGAACGTGTTGGCTTTATATTGCATGAGCATTTGACTATGAGAAAGCTCTGTTCAAAGTGGGTGCCGCGTTTGCTCACTGTTGATCAAAAACAAGAACGTGTTGATGATTCTGAGCAGTGTTTGGCCATGTTTAAACGTAACAAACCGGAATTTTTGCGTCGATATGTGACAATGGATGAAACATGGATCCATCACTTCACTCCGGAATCAAAACGATCGTCATCTGAGTGGACAGCAACTGGTGAACCTCGTCCAAAGCGCCCGAAAGCACAACAATCGGCTGGAAAGGTTATGGCCTCGGTATTTTGGGATGTGCGTGGTGTAATATTCATCGACTATCTTGAGAAAGGAAATACCATCAACAGTGAATATTATATAGCGTTATTGGAGCGTTTGAAGGCCGAAATTGCAAAGAAACGACCGCATATGGCAAAGAAAAAAATTTTGTTTCATCAAGACAACGCACCGTGTCACAAGTCAATCAAAACAATGGCAAAACTACATGAATTGAACTTCGAATTGTTCCCACATCCACCGTATTCGCCAGATTTGGCTCCCAGCGACTACTGGCTGTTCGCAGACCTGAAAAAAAAAAATGCTCGCCGGTAAGAAATTTCGCACGAATGAAGAGGTTATCGCTGAAACTGAGGCCTATTTTGAGGCAAAAGATAAATCGTTCTACAAAAGTGGTATTGAAATGTTAGAGCGGCGCTGGAATGATTGCGTTGCTCTTGATGGAGATTACGTTGATGAATAAAGCTAATTTTGAACCAAAAAAACCGTGTTTTCTTTGTTAGGCCCGGGACTTTTCAGCCCATGTGTTACATAACGATAGTCTCAGTATAAACTAGAATAAAAAAGATTGGTTAATTTTTTCCTCAATTTTTTACGCTTTTTACGAAAAAAAATGCTATCTTTGAGACCACCAACTTTGGAGGTCCACCATTTTGTGAATTTTTGCTCCAACAAAATAATCGTAGTGTATACTCAAGCCATAGACATATTTTTTCTAAGGATATATATTTTTTTTTTCAGACGTTCCAGTGAGCCGCAATCGTGCGCGCCAACAGATCAAAATTTTTAAAATAGCTTCCATGAGGCTGCAATAAACCCTCGTAAAAAATGATTTAAAAAATTTCGTAACATTTTTTTCTTATATTTGAAGACTTAAAATATATGTCAGAAAAATTACGGACTCAAATTTTTTTTATTAATTTATCAGTCCCATAAAGATTATTAAAATTTTCGACCAGAGAAGCGTAAGGTTCCCTTAAAAGTAAATTTTACGAAAAACAATTACCTGATAAAATTCTAAATTCACATATCTAGTGGGTTAGTTTTTTTTATATTACGAGGCATGTTTTTTAAGTAAGTACCGTTTTGGAATTAAAAAAAGACGTGCAAAGATATCGCTATAATTTTATTTTTACATGAAAGCCTGTACCTTAATCTACTTTTCTACATAATTTCCGTGAATATTGAGGCACTTGTCATAACGTGGCACCAGTTTTTGAATACCCTCCTCATAAAATTCTGCCGCCTGACTTGTTAACCACTGTATCACAAATGTTTGGACTTCGTTATCGTCTTGAAGACGCTGACCACCCAGGTGCTTCTTCAAGTGCAGGAACAAATGGTAGTCGCTGGGCGCCAGATTAGGGCTGTATGGAGGATGATCTAGAGTTTCCCATTTAAAAGATTTGATGAGATCTTTGGTCCGATTAGCCACATGTGGACGGGCATTGTCATGCAGCAAAACGATACCCTTACTCAACTTGCCACGTCTTTTGTTCTGGATTGTACGACGCAGATTGTTCAATGTCTCACAATAAGACGCTGCATTGATTGTCTCATTACGAGGCAGAAACTCCACTAGCAATACTCCTTTTCTGTCCCAAAAAACTGTGCACATGATTTTGCGGGCAGAAATTGTTTGCTTAAACTTCACTTTTTTGGGTGATGATGAATGTCGCCATTCCATGGATTGTTGTTTCGATTCTGGTGTGACGTAGGCCACCCATGTTTCGTCACCAGTAACAATTTGGTCTAAAAAATGTTCACCTTCATTGTGGTACCGCTCAAGGAAAGTCAATGCACTGCCTAAACGTTGGGTTTTGTGCAAATCCGTCAACATTTTTGGAACCCAACGTGAACACAATTTCCGGTAATTCAAGTTCTCGGTCACAATGCGATACAAAACACTACGAGAATATTGAGGAAAGCAGTCGCACAATGATGAAATTGTAAAGCGTCTGTTTTCTCTCACCTTTTCGTCCACTTTCTGCACCAAATCTTCATTAACGACCGAAGGACGCCCACTCCGTTCTTCATCATGCACATTTGTGCGGCCATCTTTAAATGCTCTCACCCATTTCCTTACCATTCCATCACTCATAATGTTTTGTCCGTAAACTTCACAGATCTCACGATGAATATCGATCGGTTTTACGCCTTTAGCACTAAGAAATCGTATAACAGCCCGTACTTCACAATCGGCGGGACTCACGATTGTCGGAGGCATCTTAAACACTCAGTAAACAACGTATACAATGAAGAATCAGACTGTAATGGCGTCAGTGTGTAGACATGAGATTTAGGTTACCAGCGCGCATGCGCGGAACGCCGACCGTATCGCTGCGGCGGCGGAATCGCAAAACGGTACTTACTTAAAAAACATGCCTCGTATTATTATTTATAAGTAAAATTCTAACAGATTTGCAACTACCATCAATATGATCCTAACAACTAAAGAAACTCCCAATTTAATAGTTTAATATTCCATTAAAAAATTCTCAATCAATTCTAGCTCTAAAAATCCTTACCTTTTGTTGTATTTCCATTGTCATCATTTAGATCTTGGAGACGTCTAGGCATACTTCTTGATCTTTCAGAACGGCGTAAATTTTTACAAGAGATGCTCAAATCTTTATAAGTTTCTCTCGAAACGCTTTCTGACCTTTCAAATTGTCTCGATACTTTTTCAGAATTAAATTTTTCCCTCGACACACTTTTTGAACTTGTAAAAGAATCCGATTGCTTTTCAGAGTCCAACATATCTTTCGCCATACTTTTTGACCTAGTAAAAGTTTCAGATTTATTACGGGAACTAAATTCCACATTTTCCGATTTCTCTTCCGAACAAAACTTATCTCTACACACCGACTTACTTCTCGTTCTTATAGGGGGAAATTCAACAGACGCATTCCTATCATCAGTCATTCGAGGTGCACTGACCGACTTGCTTCTACTTCTGATCTTCCTCGGTGGAGAACCCGAAGGTTCTCCAAGGTGTCGATCGATTTTGCCTTCATAAACTGATTTACTTCTTGTTCTCCTCGATGATGTAATAACTTTTGGCTCGTTAGTTAAGGTGGTTCTATCAGTAAAAACATCCGCATTTTTATTGGACTTTTCTTTAGGTAAATCTTTATATTTATCCTCTACAATGGTGTGTTTAGAGTTTGCACACTCTGGTATCATTAGCTTCTTATTTGCGCCAAATATATTGTCTTTAATTTTATCTAAATAATTCTCATTGAAAATAATATCTTCGCCAAACAGTCCTTGATACGGAGTAGTTAACCTCTTCTGGTTTTTTGATACTAGAACATCTTCATCGAAATTAGGTTGAGAATTTGATACAAATGTATTAAAACGGGTTTTCATATGATGTAACAAAGCTTGCGGAGTGGATTTATAGTCGCATCGGTCGCATTTCTTTATAGATCTATTGTGTTTACAGCTTTTTTTGTGACGTTTTATCCCAAAGTTATCCGATGCCACATAAGAACAGCGATCGTAAGCATAAGGCAATCGATATTTTGGACATTTGTAATTATCAGGTGATTGGTTTATAGTTGCAGGAGTTCCGCTTCCTGCCTTTATACTGCGAGGTGGAGAACTATCTGTATCATCAGTTTTTTCATCAGCATTTACTTCATGAATTAACTTACTCCTCGTTAATCTTGTAGATTCAACAAGATTTGTTTTATTAGTTAGTTGAAAAATATCATCACAGGAGATTTTTTCAATGCATACGTAACAATTCCCAAATTCTGCGTGTTTTTTAGTTAAATCTGACTCAAATATATCGCTTTGTCGGCTTTCATCGACATCTAAATTATCGGTCGTGATATCTTCCGCCCCAAGCGACTTGTCTTGCGGAGATTCATTAACTAATTCTACAGAATTTGACTGTTTATCGTTAGAATTAGTTCCTTCATCAAAATTCACGAAAGTAGGTTCATTTTCACGTAAGGCTACCGAAAAACGATCACCACTACCGGATCTCGAAATCGTAATGACAGTCTCTAGCTCTTTAACGTTATCGGGATGTTGACAATATTCACCAGTCATTGCATCATTAGCAGCCGATTGTACAATGTTAACAGCTAATCTAGATTCTTTTGAAGTTTCCTCTACATTATAATGAGTAGTTACAAGTGATACGTCATTATCCTTCGCTGCAACGACACACATTGACCCGTTACTCCTTTTGGAATCTTGACCAAAAATATTCTGTTTTTTAGAAGGTACAAAACAATCATTTCTTTTAAAACTGGTTTTCTGATTGTGGGCATGTTTCTTCATGTGCGCTGATAAAGCAAAAGAAGTAGATCTAAAATCACACCGAAAACATTTTGTAACGGCCATGTTCTTTACGTGGGTGCGCTGGTGGTCTTGCAACTGAACCTGGGAGAAAGCTGCGTAAGAACAGGAATTACACTTGAAAATAAAACTACCGTTTGCATCAACTTGTCGAGACAGTTTTCTTAAATCTGTACTAGATGCAGCACTCTGGCCACTAGTTTGTGGAGTTACTGAACGTGTAGACGGTGAGCTTTCCAAATTCGTCTGGGTACTGTTAGAAATTGAGTTACTATCATTTGAAATAGGCTCTCTCAAGGGGACTATCTCTCCGGTTGAAGGATTGTATATTGCTCGTGCAGTTCTCGGAGAATTAGCATCATCTTCAGAACTCCGATCGTCGAGGAAAGATTTTTTAGGCTGACATTCATTAATATGTTGCCGAAAGGCGTTTTTATGAACTTCGCTCAAACATCTAGAGCAAGTAACCATTGCAGTCTCTGTATCTTTAGTAAGACTTAGTTTTCTTGGACTTGTTACTGATAGACGTAATGTATCTTTGGTTGGATTTATAATGAATGTACTTTTAACAGAACCTGAAGTTTCAGGACGCGTAACCCTCTCATTTAGTACAGTTTGGTGTGAAACTTGTTTATTAGGACTTGGAATGTCGCTTATTTGTTTCTGGGCTCTAAAAGGAAAGGGAGGATTTAAAAATGTTTGAGTTTATAGATAAAGACTACTAACTAATAATATGAGGTGCGGTTTGTTCAAGTCTTAAGGTCTCCAAATATTTTTTCAGAAATGAAAGTTGAAAAAAGATGCAGTCGCCTTTCTCGGGAAGGCAATGGTAAAGTAGTAGTAGTATCATGCCTAGTAAAGTCCTCTAACTTTGACCGTTCCGAGCCAGCACTAAACTTTAGGTCCCCTTTGTCTGTGGACACTTAAAAAGGCGTCAACCACAAGGAAAGGCGACAGGGTCGCCTACGTGGGTATCCGATATGGCTCTTCCATTCGTTTTCTCAATTTGCGTGATGTAGCTGTGAATGAAATTGAGTGAGATATGCGGTGAAGGTGGTATGGATGTAAAAAGACATGTGTTCGTGGATGCGACATTTCAAACAAGGCCGATTGACGTATAACAACGAACCCAAGAAACCAGCCAAGCCAAGAACCAACCGGACAGACAAAACGTTTGCAAGAGTGGGAAAAGTCGTTGTGGAGGACCGCCGATTAGGTGTGAATGACATACAGGGTCCATTATGAAAGTAATGTGCATGATTTTATTGTGACGCGACTATACATCGCAGTGGGGTAAAACGGGTCGGGAAATGTGGTGGGGGTCTGCCCTTCCAATGCAGCCGGTCGCCAGATTGCTCCGAGCAGTCTGATTGGAAAGACGTGCCTCCGCGTGAAGTGTGTTTTTCGACTTTGGAACACGACGCGATAGAGCGTTCGCTTGAACAGCAATACGCAATCAAGTTTTGTGCGCAGCTTGGAAAGAATGCAACCGAAACATTCCAGATGCTTCAAGAGGCCTTCAAGAACGACTGCATTTCAAGGTCACAGTCCGGGAGATGGCACAAGGCGTTTAAGGAGGGCCGGGGGGAGATCGCCGACGAACCCCGTTCTGGACGCCCAACAACGGCCAGAACCGACGAAAACGTGAATCGTGTGCGCGAAGTATTGCGTTCCGACCGTCGATTGAGCATCCAGCAAATCGCTGACACCCTAAACATGTCCACATTTGCGGTACATGGGATAGTGACCGGGGATCTGCAAATGCGAAGGGTCTGCCCGAAGCTTGTGCCGAAAGTTTTGACGGAAGACCAGAAAGAACTTCCGAGGTTCGCGCTGTCAAGAATTGTTGGATTCGATTCAAAATGAGCCGGAATTTCTTAACTCTGTCGTAACCGGAGACGAATCCTGGATGTTCGAGTACGACCTAGAATCGAAAAGGCAGAGTAGCGAGTGGCAGACAAAATCATCCCCCCGCCCCAAGAAAGTACGAATGAGCAAGTCTCGCATAAAAACGATGCTCATTGTATTTTTTGACGTCCGAGGAATCGTCCATTTTGAGTTTGTACCGCAGGAAGAAGGTGTCAACTCAGCCTTTTACCTGCAGGTGCTCAAAAGAGGGCTGACATCAAAGACACGGTCAGGCTCCACCATGACAATGCCCCCAGCCACACGGCCTTCATCGTTACCAATTTCCTGGCCCGGAGCAATACCCCGGTGGTCCCCCAGCCCCCTTACAGTCCCGACTTGGCTCCGTGCGACTTTTTTTTTGTTTCCCCGACTGAAGAGAGAGCTGAAAGGAAAGCATTGGGAGTCCGTGGAAAACATCCCAAAGCATGTTATAACGTTCCTAAGAGACATTCCCGTCGAGGAGTTTCAGGGTGCCTTTCAGAGCTGAAAGGAAAGCATTAGAGTCCGTGGAAATCATCCCAAAGCACGTTACAACGTTCCTAAGAGACATTCCCGTCGAGGAGTTTCAGGGTGCCTTCCAGGCGTGGCAGACACGTCTCCGCAAGTGTATTGATGCTGGGGGACAGTATTTTGAAGAATTTTAAGCATTTGTACCGGTACGAACAATAAATCTATTTTTCCCAGAAAATTGTCTTTTTTGACGTCCGAGGAATCGTCCATTTCGAGTTTGTACCGCAGGAAGAAGATGTCAACTCAGACTTTTACCTGCAGGTGCTCAAGAGATTGAAACGCCGGGTCGCGCGCGTGAGGGCTGACATCAAAGACACGGTCAGGCTCCACCATGACAATGCCCCCAGCCACATGGCCTTCATCGTTACCAATTTCCTGGCCCGGAGCAACACCCCGGTGGTCCCCCAGCCCCCTTACAGTCCCGACTTGACTCCGTGCGACTTTTTTTTGTTTCCCCGACTGAAGAGAGAGCTGAAAGGAAAGCATTAGAGTCCGTGGAAATCATCCCAAAGCACGTTACAACGTTCCTAAGAGACATTCCCGTCGAGGAGTTTCAGGGTGCCTTCCAGGCGTGGCAGACACGTCTCCGCAAGTGTATTGATGCTGGGGGACAGTATTTTGAAGAATTTTAAGCATTTGTACCGGTACGATCAATAAATCTATTTTTTCCCAGAAAATGCGCATTACTTTTATAATGGACCCTGTAGCCTCTAAAGTTGGCATTTTCGTGAGATCCGTGCGCATCTTCTTACGTAGAAACCGAAGTATGCGAAAAGCTTCTTCAAGGTTGGTCCCTGAATGATGACCGACGAACACAAGGATGCGCGGATGGCAAACTGTCAGGCGATGTTGACACGCAATGACGGCATGAATGGTGTTTTGTTCTCATCAGTTGTCTCAAGAGATGAGACATACAGTGGCGTGCAAAAGTTTCCGGCCAGTGATATTTCGTACTCTAATTTATTAAAAAAAAAGACTAATGATTTTATGTTAATATTTTGTAGCCATACCCTTTGCAGCGATAACAGCCGCACAACGATGTGGAATCGGCTCAATTAATCGATTAATACAAGCAGGTGAAATTTTATCCCATTCTTCCTCCAATAATTTGAATAATGCGGCTTTATTTGAATATGTACGCTTTCGAACTTGACGATCTAGCGTTTCCCATAAGTGTTCTATTGGGTTCAAGTCCGGTGATTGAGATGGCCAACTAACTCTCACATTTAAAGCAGAAAACCACTGTATGTTTGGGGTCATTATCCTGCTGAAATATCCAATTCTGCGGCAATGTTTCTTCAGCATATGATAACAAATTCTTTTCTAAAATGTCCTTGTAAATATCAGCGTTCATATTTCCGTTGATCTCGACCAATGGACCGACTCCTTGTGCAGAGAAAATTCCCCAAATCATCACACTTCGTCCACCGTGTTTTACAGTAGGAATTTGGTACCGAACATTATTTCTTGGACAGGACGTCGTACATGTTGTCTGCCATCGCTTCCAAAAATATTAAATTTAGATTCGTCTGAGAAAGCTATTTTTTCCCAATCTTTGATTGTCCAATTTAGGTGATCTTTGGCAAATTGTAATCGGGCCTTATTATTCTTTTTACTGATTAATGGTTTTTTAATACCTATACGGCTAAAAAGTCCCACATCATGTCGTGTCACAGTACTACGACTAACACTAGCTATGTTTTCATCCTTTAGCTCGCATGCAATTTCGGCAGCAGTTTTCTTGACATCCGCAGTTGATTTGCGTTTAATGATACGATCTACTTTTTTAGACGTTTTTTCTTGGTCTTCCACTACGCGGACGATCTTTTAAACCATATCCACAACGGTATTTGACAATAATATCGTTCACGGTTGATTTATCTATCGATAATAATGAAGCAATCTCACGAGAAGACTTTCCTTCTTTTGAAAATTTTATTACTCTCTCACGAATTTGGATTTGCATATGCCGAGCCATGTTTATGCTCCCACGACCTTTTATGAACTAAATGTAAACATTCAACGCACTATTATTCGTAAATACGTCTTTGAACGTCCTACTGCGTCAATGTATATTATGTGGCCGGAAACTTTTGCACATATAAATATAAGAATAATAATAATAATAATAAATATATTCACAAACATAAATAATATTCTTTTACTATATTATTTTGTTTCCTATATCTCATACTCACACCTCATAATGATTAAAAATCATTAGTCTTTTTTTAATAAATTAGAGTACGAAATGTCACTGGCCGGAAACTTTTGCACGCCACTGTAGATGCTGGTTTTTAATTCTGAAACGAAACGGTAATGAATCGGTGCAATGGAAGCACACCAAAGAAATTTCGAATTATCGTCAGTGCCGAGAATATAATGGTGGCCACGTTGTTTACAATAAGCGTTTAACAGGTTGACTGCCGACCACTCCGATCGGAGTGCGTCGGGTCTCTTCGCCAACGCCGTCTACTCCCGATCGGAGTTCGACATGCGATCTTACAAAAACGTTTTAGTATTCCATCGGCGTTGTATATGAAACGTGTTTCTAGTGGTGGCGTTGCTTAAAAACGCAAGTTCTAACAGGTGCTTAAGTGGTTCCGCGGATTTGCTTTTGATTTGGTTGTAATCTGCCGTACAATATGGACAATCAACCTGGGCCTTCTGGTATTAAAAAAAGACATTGTAGTGATGAAAAAAAGGTATATGATAAGAAAAAGAAGCTAACTGACACTGAATTATTGCAGCTATTGGAAGAAAGCGGAGGTAGTAGTGACGAACATTACGTACCAGACACAGACGATAGTGATGTAAATTCAAGCTCCGAGTCCGAAGAGGAGAATTTTATAGACCCTATTCGGCCACATCAAACACTTCCTAGCCTTGATGAGATAAAATGGAACGACAGAGGTGCGTTAAAACAAATTTTGTTCCAGAAAACCCAGGAATTATTGGTGCAAATTCCAGGACAGGGTGCACCTATCGATTTTTTCGAAATGATCATTGATGATGATTTTTTACAAACTATTGTAGAACGAACGAACTCTTACGCAGTCGAGGTTTTGCTGCGCCCAGAAACAAGTACAAAATCACGTATTACTAATTTTAAAGATCTTACTCTTGACGAACTAAAAATTTTTTTGGCCCTGTTACTTCACACTGGCACAATATCCTCGAGCCGTCTTAACGATTATTGGAAAACTGATCCGCTATTTAATCTACCTGTTTTTAGAAAATATATGTCAAGGAATAGATTTTTGCTTATCTTGAGGTGTTTGCATTTTACATCTCCAGATATGGATCCGGCAGATCGGCTAGGAAAGATTAGATTTGTGGCAGATTTTTTTAACAACAAGATGGGAGAAATTTACTATCCTGGAAGAGAGTTGTCTTTGGATGAAGCTATGGTACTTTATCGGGTCGTCTCCAGTTTAAACAGTATATCAAGAATAAGCGTCATAAGTATGGTATGAAGTTATACATGCTGACAGAGCCTAATGGACTTATTTTGAAATTTCGTGTCTACGAAGGTGCGACAGATGTTTATGGTGGAAGCGGACATACTGAAAAGATTGTTTTACATTTATTGGAGGAAAAATTGGGTGTGGGATATGCTGTTTATCTAGACAATTTTTACAATAGTGTTAATTTAGCTAGAAAATTACTTCAACAAAATACATACTGCACTGGTACGCTGAGAGCTGAGAGGAAAGATAATCCGAAAGAGGTAATGAGTGCAAACTTAAAACGTGGTGAGAATAAATCTATGTTTTGCAATGGAGTGCATGTCGGAAAATGGCGCGATAAACGCAATGTTCAATACATTTCAACAGAATTTGGAAGCGAAATGGGCATTTTTAAAAACAAAAGAAATCAAGAATCTGAAAAACCTTCCGCAATCATTGGATATAATGCTTTTATGTCCGGTATAGATAGACAGGATCAAATGATGGCATATTATCCTTGCAGCCGTAAAACCATTCGGTGGTACAAAAAGTTATTCATGCATGTGCTGCAAATGAGCATGATAAACGCCTATTTTTTGTACAATAAATATTCGCGGTCTGACCAGTTACGATTATATGACTTCCGATTGGATGTCATAAGAAATTTACTAGCCAGACGACCAATTACTAATTTGCCGCAAATTCCTCCAGGCCAAATAAATGTCCACAGCATTAGCAAAGTAGAAAAAATTGTTAGTGAAAAAAAAGGAACTAAAGAAACAAAACGGGTAAGCAGAAAGGAATGCAAAGAATGCAGGAAAAATAAAATAAGAAAGCAAACAGTGTATGAATGCAAAATGTGCCCTGTACAACCAGGTTTTTGCCTTAATTGCTTTGAGGATTACCATAAAAATGTACAAAAATGATTTAGAAATAAATGTTTTGAGTTCATGAGTTCGATTTATTATTTCTTTACTTATTTAATTGGACACTCCGATCGGAGTGTTCGGCATCTAGTAAAAATTTTCACTTGCAATGCCGATTACTCCGATCGGAGTGAAATTTTTTTTTTCTAACATTTTGAATGGCACATAAAAAAAACACATCCAAGACTCATTTTAATTCATATTTACCACAATAAAATAAAAATATTTGGAAAAATCTTAACGGCGTCAACCACAAACTCAAAAATATAGATCGGCAGTCAACCTGTTAAAAAAAAATCAGTTTTGTAAACAAATGGAAATTTCACGTGAAGGTTTTCGTTGGATGATTTTTTACGATTTTAGCAAAGGCCTAACTTAACAATAATGCCTTGAATCGCTTCGTTCAATCTTTGGTAATAAATCACCATTAGAAAAGACTGTTTACAATTGGTTTGCAGAATTTCGTCACGGTCGTGCTTCCGTCAGCTATGAATTCCGTGAAGGTCGACCAAAATTGGTTGTTATTCCAAAAAATATCGATGCTGTGCTCAAGAAGATCGGCATGCGACTTACCGTGAGATAGAGGCATCCTTAGGCATATCGAAGACTGCAGTACGTTCGATTTTGCATGAACATTTGAAACAGGAACAGCTCTGAAAAAGATCTGTTCCTTTTGGGTTCCACATAATTTGACCGAAATTCAAACACAGGTTCGTGTCAATTGGTGTAAGGAAATGTCACGAGACATTGAAGGCGTATTACTCACTCATCGTGTTCCAAAGGGCATTACGGTAACGGTTATTTAGGATTGCTACCTCTACTACAACTTCAACGAGTCTACTATTAGCAGTAAGAGTAGAAGTACTAGCAAATGATCCTAGGTAATTCTACTATTAATTGTAGTAAAAACAGACACTTACTTTTTAACATTCGATTCGATAATGCCCTGTTTCAATAGTGGATTTTTGACTAAAATACAACTTTTCTCCTGTCCATTTATAATTAGTGTTCTCGTAACTGGTGTGCCACCACTACTGGTATTATTAATATTCTTGCTGCCAGAAGTATACAAGGTACTTTCCTTTTCGGTTTGCACACTAGGTCTAGCCCTTTCAGAATCTATATTTGCATTGGTCTCTGCACGAGTGGGTGACGTACTTACATCAAAATCTTGCATTATCTCCTCCAGAGAACATTCTAAATTCAAAATTTAAAGTATACAAGTTTCCTTGTAAAATAAGACTACTCACTACACCAGAAATACCAAATCGGATTCGAAAAGAACGGCGCTGCACGATAAATTCATAAATTTTTTAAGTAAACAAAAAAATTATATAGCAGGAAAATAGTAAAGTAACATATAGGTTGAAAAGTTTTTGGTCTAGCTATTTAAAATACATTTTTTTTTTTTTTTGCAAAATTCGACTTTATTCATCAACATACCTGGTGTACAAGTATGAAATGCGGATTTCAGACAACAGACAGTGCACCAATGCAGTTTGTGCTATAAAGATTTGACACTGCGCCATTTTGTTGTGTCATCAACAAGTGTCAGATGCGCACGAGTGATAAATTGGAAAAATGTGTGCATAGTGTTGTGTTGTTGTGTTCAATATGTCGAAATTTATACCGAACAAAGAACATTCGCGGACAGCATTAATTTCTTGTTTTCATTTGAAGAAACCTGCTGTTGAATCATACCGATTACTTCGAGAAGTTTATGGTGAACATGCTCCATCGCAAGATACGTGTGAACGATGGTTTCGACGTTTCAAAAGTGGTGACTTCGATGTTGCACACAAGGAACGTGGAAAACCGCCAAAAAAATACGAAGATGTGGAACTGCAAACATTGTTGGACGAAGATGATTCGCAAACACAAAAACAACTCGCCGAGCAATTGGGCGTTAGTCAACAAGCTGTTTCCAATCGGCTACGAGAGATGGGAAAGATTCAGAAGACCGGTAGATGGGTACCACATGAGTTGAACGAGAGGCAAATGAAAAAGCGCAAAAACACAAGCGCAAAAACACGTGTGACATTTTGCTCGCTCGGTACAAAAGGAAGTCGTTCTTGCATCGTATAGTTACAGAGGATGAAAAGTGGATTTATTTTGAGAATCTCAAGCGCAAAAAAAATCATGGGTAGACCCGGGCGCACCATTCACATCGACCGCAAGACCGAATCGCTTTGGCAGAAAGTCGATGCTCTGTGTTTGGTGGGACCAGAGGGGCGTGGTCTATTATGAGCTGTTAAAACCTGGGGAAAACGGTTAATACTAAACGTTACCAACAACAATTGACCGATTTGAACCGTTCGCTGCTTGAAAAAAGGCCAGAATACCGAAAGAGGCAACACAAAGTCATTTTTCTTCATGACAATTCTCCATAGCATACGGCAAAACCAGTTCGCGACACGTTGGAAGCACTCAGCTGGGAAGTTCTACCCCATGCGGCTTATTCACCAGACTTGGCTCCTTCCGATTACCACTTGTTTGCATCGATGGGTCACGCACTTGCTGAGCAGCGCTTTGATTCGTACAAAGATGTGAAAAAATCGCTCGATGAATGGTTCGCAGCAAAAGGGGAAGATTTTTACTGGCGTGGTATTCACAAATTGCCCGAAAGATGGGAAAAATGTATAACAAGCGATGGAGCATACTTTGAATAAAGAACTTTTTATCATTCTTCCGAATTTATATGTTTTTTTTTAGAAAAAAATCCGCATTTCATATTTGTACACCTGGTAGTCTCCTGCAAGAGTAATACAATCAGTCTAACGCTTTTCTAACATTTCTATACCTCCCTTGTAGAAGGATTTGTCTTGGCCTTTCCCGCAAGCATTTTTTTGAGGTCTGTGAACAGATAATAGTCGCTGGGGGTCAAATCTGGAGAATACGGTGGATGGGGAAGAAATTCGAACTCAAATTCGTGAAATTTTGCCATCGTAACCGTTGACTTGTGACACGGTGCGTTGTCTTGATGAAAGAGCACTTTTTCTTGTTCATTTGGGGCCGTTTCTGTGCGATTTCTGCCTTTAAGCGCACCAGTAACTGTATATAATATTCGCTATTGATGGTTTTTCCCTTTTCAGCATAATCGATGAACATTATTGGAGGCCGAAACCTTCCCAGCCGACTGTTGTGTCTTAGGTCGCTTCGGACGGCTTTCAACGGCTGCTCTCCACTCAGCTGTTTGCCGATTTGATTCCGATGTGTAGTGATGGATCCATGTTTCATCCACTGTCACATATCGCATGAAAAAATCCTCTTTATTGCGCTTAAACAGGTCCAAACAGCGCTCAAAATCGGCAACACGTTGTTGTTTTGGGCCACTGTGAGCAAACGCGGTACTCATTTCGAACAGAGCTTTCTCATGCCCAAATGTTCATGCAAAATATGACCAACAGGCTATTTCACTTTACGATCATCCAAGACAATTTTGTGGATTTTTTTTTTTATGTTTTCCGGTGTAACCACCTGGTTCAGCAACATTTGTGTCTTCACGAGCGAATTTAAATTCAGTAAATGATGAGTAATTTTCCACCCCCCGTAACACTTATCAAGCCATTACTTTACTTGAGCAGTGTTTAATCTTCTTCTTCTTTCTTATGTGGGAGTCCACATAAGTAGGCTAATGCCTGTTTTTCCCTTTTATGCCTTCTCCGAGGTGGATGTCCTGCACTCTTTCCACCGTTTCGGGGGTCTGCCTTGGAGTTCTTCTGCCGACGGGTTTGTTAAGTTTTGCTTTCTCCGCTAGGGTGTTGTCATCCATTTTATTTACGTGTTTGTCCCACTGTTTCCTTCTCTCTCTTGCCTCCTTGAATACATCTGGGATGGTCCTCATCATTTGTATCGTTCCGCTCTTGCTTCCACTGCATATGTTAGAATCGGGCCTTACTGCTGTTTTATAAATTTGTTTTGCTTTCAGTTGTAAAGTACGTTCCATAGTATATCTTTCAGCTGTCCTGCTATTTGTGAGGCTTTCATAGTTTGCTGTTTTACTTCAAGTTATAAATCTCCATGGCAAGTTATTGTTGTTCCCAAGTAGTTAAAGATGCCAACCTGTTCTATTATTTTTCCTTCCACTTCCAACTGGCATCTTATAGGTTCTTTAGATGCTACCAGTGTTTAATCAACACACGAAATTCGACTTTTTCCAGTATTTTGAAAATATCAAAAGTAGGGTCACTAAAACCACTGTAACTTGTAAACTAATCGTCGAAATGTCATGGATTTTTTGAAATGGGCGACATCTATGTGTCAGACCAAAAACTTTTCAGCCTACGTGTCAGTAACGGATTATCTGCATCATATCAAGGGGATATAACAGAAGGGCATAACTCCTGTACGAGCCCATCCATCTTCATACCACCAGGTGGCGACAGTATTTACATCGATGTTGTCAACTTTTCAAAACATTTGCATTTTATTGATATGTTACCTTTGCTTATATTTTCAGTTAATAATAATGCAGGCTCTGAAACTGAATAGTTGCTTTTACTAAACAGAATACGGCACGCCTTTGTTTTAACCTATTTCGCGGGTAGTTTTAGTGGTTGCCCCATAAATAATATTTTTATCTAAAATTGCATAATTGAGTAGGATTTTGCGTGTGGCGTTTACGGTAAAACAATATGAGCAAAACTTTTATTAGACACTGTCCATTTTTTACTGCGAAGAAATGCCAATAGGGTAGCGCTCCTTTGCACCAGGGAGGGAAATACCATTATGTGGTTATGTTATCACTCCACGAGCCGATTGGCTCCGCGCACCATGAAACATCACGTGAAGATCCAATTTAAGTATGTCCAGGCCTGCCGCTAGCCGCCTGAACGCCAGCGTGTAAAACCTACTATGCCGAACCCCCTCAGAAATTGTCTGTGATCGCCCCCATCCTATTTTCCCTGTACGTAATGTATACAAAAGACTCTGTATTTGCCGCCCCCCTGGATGTGCCGCCCGCGTACGGTGCACGACCTGCAAGCTCGTTTACGGTGGCCCTGGACAAATGATACAATGTGGTAAACCCAATCAAACCGCGGAAATAGTAATAAGAATCAGACTGGCGTGGGTAGCTCTTGGTAAACAAAGATACATCCAGAATAACAAGAACATTCCTCTAAGACTAAGAATAAATGTATATAACCAGTGTGTCTTACCAGTTCCCACTTACGCAGCACAAACTTGGAGATTGACTAGAAATATAACGGATAGATTGGCCAAAACACAACGAGCAATGGTGCGTCGGATGTTGAATATAAGGATAAAGGGAAGGATACGGAACGAATATATTAGGGAAAAAAACTAAACTAATAGATATAAGAGAACATATAGCAAGCCTAAAATGGAGATGGACTGGACATACAATGCGACAACCGGACAATCGTGGGAATAGGAAGATGCAGGATTGGAGACCCTGGTTGGGAAAGAGATCAAGGGGCAGACGACCTCAGACCAGGTGGAAAGATGATCTAAAACTTACAGGCCTTGCGTGGACAAGAGAAGCACAGGACCGAAATAAGTGGAGAACAAAAGGGGAGGCCTATTTCCGATAATGGAAGTAAGAAGGCTATGAAGAAGAAGAAGAAGAATGTATACAAAAGATCGTCCCCCTGGATGTGCCGCCCGCGTGTGGTGTATGCTCTGCAAGCTCGCTTACGGTGAGCCTGGGGATGAGTTTAGATTTATAAAAAGGTATTAGTATCGATTGCCAAACGGTGGTTTGTCGATAAAAATGAGGAGTGGAGTCTTCAAGATAATAACAACCTTAAACATAGGAGTAAAACCTATAGACAGGGGAAAGGGGAATCCGGTATCATCTCACCAGATTGCCCAATGCAAACCCAATCGAGAACGTGTGGCCATACATCAAGCAGTAGCTTCGTAGTAAAAAGGTGTACACAGTTAAGCAGCTGTCACCCCAAGAATACGCGGAAAATTTCGTCGAAAGTATGCCCCGAAGATGCCAGGTTTTCATGGACGCTGATGGGGATTGGAACATTAGCATTTTAACGGCAATCCTTTAGTGTCGAGTGGTGTAAAAAAACATCACACCCTTTTTTAATGAATAATTCACGACACGTTCTCAGTTGACCGATTGTAAATAAAATGTACGTTTGAAACAGTTTATGCCCTTCCGTGATGCCACTCTTAATATTATTTGTTGCCAACCTATCTAAATCTTAAGTTAATTTTTTAGGGTAACCTCAAAAGTTAAACAAGGAATCCTTACGGAGAGAACCTAAAATAATATGGGTTTCTTTTGGGAGTTCAGGTCGTGTTCTCCAGGTATTAACTTCTTGACGTTTCGTTGACACTGCGGTCAACATTTTCAAAGGCTATGTGGCAATGGTCGAAGTGAAATATCCATCCCGTAAAGGATGTAGGCTTTCACAACCGGTTGCCTATTACGTTCGAGCCTTTATTTCTTACAATTGTTTCTAAAATTAGTTTATGCTTGTACGTTCTTATATCTTTTCTGATCAGCTTGTTAAGCTCTGTCTACTCTATTTGTGCTCATCTCTGTTCATATTTCTTCTTTCGACAAGTTGTGTCGTATTGTCACTTATTTTGCCCTCTTGTTTTCCAGTTTTTGTGGCTACTGCAGTGGAGGCTGCTGTAATTATGGATGTTAGTTCTTCAGCTTTTGTATCTATTGTTTCGATGACTGTATTATCTTTAATCCCTCGTAATAGTTATTTTTAGTCGGTACTCTGTCCTCTCTTTTGATAATTTAATGGTGCCAACTGGTTTCGATCGATTGCTCTTGGAGTTTTCAAACTTATGAATACTCTAGCCCGCACGAGTCGATGGTTGGTCACAGGCAAATTGAAAAGACGGGTAATTACAACCTGTCATTGTACACCGAACGTCCGCCGTTTTAAGTAGTGAAAACTCTCTGTCTAGTAACAGCTAAATGAATTTTAAACGCTGTATGATGCTACCATCTGTCTCGCATTCACAATGCCAGCCCGCGTATCATCAAGCAGATCACAGTTTGCGCGATTGGGGCTTTTGACGCTTGCTGGAACTTTTATATATGAGTTGTTATTTAAATAAATTTAAATAAATCAAATTGTTTGCAACATGCTAATATTTACAGTTACCCAACTCGGGGCCGAGATAGTCTTTATGTGCCGTTGAGTCTGTAGAACATCGGTAAGAACTCTCCACAGAACTTGGGACGTGCTGTGTTCAACCGGCTTCGCGGGCATGTTGGGACAGACCTTGGTCTTTTGAGCTTTAAAAGAAATCTTAAGCGTTTTTTAATCAATAGAGAATTCTATAGTTTGGATGAGTTTTGGAATATCTAATCATCGTTAGAAATTGTATAGAGACCGTTTGTGTTATACTCTATTAATGTTATCTGTATTATTTGTATTAGTGTTGTATAATGACGAATTCCATACATTTATTGTAAAATGTCGCTGGAAAAATGAAAGTATTATTATTATTATTAAGCTTAACCCATCTTTATACCAACTCCCAGTCCGGCACGTTGCAGTTTTTTGGAAATCGTAAGTTAATCTAGGTCAATAAAACCCTATAAATTGGCTTTTTTAAGTTTAAGTAGGTTGGCGATGATCAATACAGCCCTGTATATGTAATTTAGCTGTAATTATTTATATTATATATATATTTCTATAAAACCCAAAAATACTTACCAGTTATATCTATCGGTTCGTCTTTAATATTCATATTTACAAAATTTTGTTCCGCTAAGCTATTAATGCAGTTTAGAGTAGTCGGCTTATTTTCAGGAGATATGGAAAATTTTTCTTCTAAATCCATAGTTAAGTTCCGGTCGGTTTGTATGAAATAATAGCTGAATAGACATCAATAGTCAAAATCTAAAACTGAAAAATCAAAAAATTACATAAAAAAAAATAGGTACAGTGAAGTCCGTTTATAACGAACTCCAAAAAATCACTAAAAATGGTTCGCTATATCCGAAATTCGTTACAAACAGTAAACAAAATCTAATATCATTTTTCACTACTTTTTTATTTAGATTAGGTGCTCATGCTTAGAAAAATGAACAACAATAATTATTAAATTAAAAGAAAACGTTGAAAGGAAAATAAAACAAGTCACACTAAAGTTGTATGTTGGTACATGTACAAGTATAAAGGAAAACATTAAAATATGTAGTTTATACAATACCCCGTGGGGGAGCGAGATAGAATATCTCCCCAGATACGTTCTGCCTGTCGTAGAAGGCGACTTAAAGAACAACCTAGACGGTAGATGCCCAGATCCCACCAGCATCGCCCGATGTATACCATCGCATCGGCTTAAGCTTGGTAAAGTTGCTTAACGTTTCGTGGCTGTGCCGATGTCCCGAACTGTGGGACCAAATAGCATGATGAGGCAACTGGATACAAAAAATTCCGGAAGTAAAATAGCCCCCCCGTTCGGATCTCCGGGTGGGAGCTGGTTCAGGGGCGTCGACATGCAGAAATCATAATTTTAAAATAGATTTTCGCAACATACGAGGTTTAAACTCGAACACAAATTCAGTGCACCAACACCTGCAATCAAATAAACCTCATGTACTCGCTCTCTGTGAAACTAAGGTCAGTTCATCGATCAGCACAGTCAACTATCTTTATCCTGGGTACGACTTCTATTCCCGATTTAGGCGTAACTTTGGGGTCTGTCTTTTTGTCAGAAGCGACCTCTCTTGCCAACAAAAGAGGCTCTGGAGACCCTAAACTTTCATGTTATATGGTTAAAAATACCGACTCAACAAACCACAAGGTTCATCTGTATCCTCTACCAAGCACCAAGTGATACTAACTTTAGAACACTTTCCGCTTCTCTTGCAGACACCATCGATCCCACCATCCCGGGCGACTTTAATGTCCACAACATCAAATGGCTTAAATATTCAAATACTACCGACGAACAAGGTCGTGAAGCTGAATCATTCTCAATCAGTTGTGGCTTAACCTCAGCTTATTGACGAACCAACATGGATCCCAGATCGAGACGGGGAGTTCGCCAGTCTTCTTGATCTATTTTTAACTACCAATCCGGAGAATTACACCATCACCGTAAATCCGCCCTTAGGATATTCCGACCATAAACTACTTTCGACATCGAGTATCCTACCAATCAGTGACAAAGAGACGCCTAAACCGCGCAAGATTTGGCACTACAAATCTGCTAAATGGGAAGATCCCATGGAATATTTTCGAACTTTCCCTTGGTTAAACGTTTGTTTTCGATCCGACGACCCATTTGACTGCGCCAGGAAGGTTTCCGATGTTATTTTGGCTGGTATGGAAGCTTAAATCCCTTTTTCGAAGAAATGCCCTTCCAACGGCAAGCCTTGGTTTGACCAAAAATGCAAAGAAGCTATTGCTTCTAAACATCTTGCCTACCGACAATGGCGTGAAAATCCTAACACCATAAATACCACCACTCACACGGCCAGATAATTCTATTGCAACAACACCTGTTGAGAAAGCGAACTTGTTGGCTAAACTCTTTGCTTCACATTCTATTGTCGACTTCCAAGGAAAAACACCATAGTGCAGTCAAGGATGCCCGATATTATTTTCAGACAGCGTATCATAAAACGTATTTTAATGAAGCTAGAGATCAAAAAAGCTTCTGGCGCTGACGGAATACCTGCCATAGTCCTCAAAAACTGTGCGAGGGAACTAACACCAGTTTTCTGTAGACTTTTCAACCTATCCTTCCTGCTGAAAATATTCAGCCGATACCTAAAAAAGGCAAGAAGACCGCCAAATAACTACCGACCAGTCGCACTGCTTTCAATAATATTGAAAGTCATGGAAAATGCTATCAATCAGCATCTTCTAAAATATCTTGAAGGATTCAACATTATTAGCGATCACCATTATGGCTTTCATAAACATAGATCAACAGAAGATCTTCTGACTTTTGTAACACGTTTGTAACAACGCACTTAAACACTTTGGAGAATCTCGAGCGGTTGCCCTCGACATATCCAAGGCATTCGACCGTGTTTGGCACGGCTGAACCCGACATAGTTATGTCGGGGCACTCCATTCCTCTCACATCGTCACTCAATTTGTTGGGCGTTAATTTGGGAGCAAATATGTCCAGAATAATATGGTGGAATTTAAGTGTTTTTTGTAGTAACTGCCTCATTTGAACCTCCGGAACGTGCATCAAAAGTGCTTGTAGACCGCACTTATCCACCGACATATAGTTGGTTTCGACGGAGCAGATGGACCTTAACATTTCTGAAACAATTCTTGGGTTCTGGCTGTATTTTTTCCCATCAAAAAGCAATGTTTAGGAAACACACGAAATTTTTTTTTTCTATCGTTCAAGAGTAGTGTCACTCAAATACGAGGCTGGTTTGAAAAGTCCGTGCAAAGTCCGAGAGATGGCACCACCGGCGCGTATCGAGGTCATGTTTAGTTAGTAGCATGTCTTGAATGAACGCACACCAAGTTTCAGCCATATTGGTCTATTTCTTTGTGTTTGGCATTCGTGTGAATCAAGGAAGTCGAGTGATTTTCAAGAAATGGACGAAAAAGAATTTCGTGTGGTGATTGAACATTACTTTATCAAAGGCAAAACGCCTCAGGAGACTAAAGAGAAGCTTAATAAACATTATAGTGACTCTGCACCTTCGATTAGAACAGTTTATAAGTGGTTTCAAACACGGAGCGACACGTGTGCGGAGAAAACGATTCACGTTGTTCTTGAATCGCTGTAGATTGTACTCGATGGGAAACACAGTCCTGGGTAAACCATTCCAAAGGTATGATGTTCTCCATATAAAAGACTGCTTGAAAAGCGTTGTACGAGGAGTAACAAGCTGAACCTCATACGGATGCGAAGCACCAGCGCGACGTGTACTTCTAACATGCACCGCTCTGGGAGGAATTAAACGGGCCACATCCTTCGAACACTTTCCATGAAAGTACTTGTAGAATAGGCTCAAGTCGCCAACCGTTCTTCGATGTTCCAGCGAATCAAGGCCGTCGGTCAATTCCGGGTGTCCAATCAGACGAACAGTTCTTCTCTGGATAGAATCCAACAAATGCAGTGTATGTTTGGGAGCGGAGCTCCAAACATGGGAGCAGTATTCCATAGTTGGTCGAATTTGAGCTTTGTAAAGAATTAAAAGTTGTTGTGGAGTGTAAAGCTTTCTGGTTCGAAACAATATTCCCAACTTTTGAGAAGCTCTTCTTGCTATGCCTGCAACATGTTCATGCCAGGACATATTTGCTCCAAAATTAACGCCTAACAGATTGAGTGACGATGTTAGAGGGATGGAGTGCCCCGACATAACTATGTCGGGTTCTGCAACGTTAACTTTTTTAGAAAAAAAAAAACTGCCGCCTGGGTTTTTGTAGCGTTAAATTCCCCTTGGTTACTGTCACCCCAAGATAGAATTTCTTCCAGGTCTTTGTTAAGTTGAATGACTTCCTGCTGTCTGCGGATATTCGTCTGAGTAGTCGATGTCCGAGCGTTCAAAGTGAATGAAGAGATAAGTGTACTGTCATCTGCAAAGCTGTAGATTGGATTCTCGGTCTTTTCCAGCAGATCGTTAATATAAATGAGGAAGAGAGTAGGAGACAGTATGGAACCTTGGGGCACACCGGCGTTGATAGTGAAGGTGTTAGAAAGAAATCCGTCAACTGCCACTCGTAAAGAACGCTCTCTGAGGAAACATGAGAGCCACAAACAGAACTTTTCAGACATACCATAAGAACGTAGCTTAGCCAACAGCCCATCGTGCCAAACACGGTCAAATGCCTCGGATATGTCAAGGGCAACCGCTCGAGATTCTCCAAAGTGTTCAATTGCGTTGTTCCAAACATGTGTTACATAAGTCAGAAGATCTCCTGTTGATCTATTTTTACGAAAGCCATATTGGTGATCACTAATAATGTTGAATCCTTCAAGATATTTTAGAAGATGCTGATTGATAGCCTTTTCCATGACTTTCGATATTATTGAGAGTAGTGCGATTGGTCGGTAGTTATTTGGAAGGTCTTCTTGCCTTTTTTAGGTATCGGCTGAACTGTGGCACATTTCCAGCAGGAAGGAAATATTCCCTTTCTGTAGGATAGGTTGAAAAGTCTACAGAAAACTGGTGTTAGTTCCCTCGCACAGTTCTTGAGAACTATGGCAGGTATTCCGTCAGCGCCTGAAGCCTTTTTGGTTTCTAGCTTCATCAAAATACGTTTTATGATACGCTGTCTGAAGACAATATCGGGCATCCTTGACTGAACTATGGGAATAGTAGGTGGTGTTTTTCCTTGGAAATCGACAGTAGAATGTGAAGCAAAGAGTTCAGCCAACAAGTTCGCTTTCTCAACAGGTGTCGTTGCAATAGAATTATCTGGCCGCGTGAGTGGTGGTATGGTGGATTTGGTGAAATTTTGACTAACTGCCTTAGCGACTGACCAAAAGGACCTAGAATTGCCGGGACAAGCGAGAAGTTTGTCTCTAATCCGTTGACTGTGTACCTCCTTGGTTTCGATATAATCCTCATCGACTATTACAGGTGAATATTATTCATCGTCATTGGACCGTTTGAAAACCGAGCTGCAAGAAAAACGCCCGCGATTGGCCCACAAGAAAGTCCTTTCCATCACGACAACGCACCAGCACACACCTCAGCAGTTGTGGTCGCAAAATTAATGGAAATAGGATTCCAACTCGTTTCACATCCCCCCTATTCTCCAGACTTGGCTCCCTCGGACTACTATTTGTTCCCCTATTTGAAGAAATGGCTGGCGGGACAAAGATTTTATTCAAACGAGGAGGTGATTGCAGACACTAATGGATATTTTGCAGACTTGGACAAATCCTATTATTCGGAAGGGATCAACAAACTAGAACATCGTTGGACGAAGTGTATAAGCCTAAAAGGAGACTATGTCGAAAAATAAAAAAGGTTTACCCCAAACACATAAGTAGTTTTTATTTTTGCACGGACTTTTCAAACCAGCCTCGTAGCTGTAACTCGCAAACTAACAGACAATATGTCATGAAAATTTTACACGAATCTTCGGAGAGTTAAAGCTAACTGAAAATTATATGGGTGTTTCGTTTGTGCTGCCATCTCTCCGAACTTCAGTGTAGTAATATCATAAAAACAAACTCTGTTATTTTATGGTCACCCAATATATTAGATAAAAAAGAATTGTTATTATATGAATCCACTTTATTAAAGGTTGATTTGTTAACTGTTTTAAAAACGAACACTCGAATAGATATTGATTAGATTTAGATCAGTCCCATGTAGGGCATACCAGAGACAATATGGATTAGTGAACACTATTTAGGGTCAGTAAAAGGCAATGTTTAAAGATCTAATTTAAAAAAGAGTTACCCATAACCAACTATACATACTTTAACTTATACATTAGGCGTTCTGGAAGTATTTGATATTCTCTTCGTAGTCCTGAAAGCTAGTCAATCTTTGCACATTAAAACACAACTATAAGAGATAATTAGTCTCCACTATCTTTCCAATTCCAATGAAAATGGATATGCTTGAAGGTCATGAGGAATATCATACTAAAAGTAAACGACATTAAAAGAAGTTCAAAAAAAACCGACCAAAAACAAATAAATTACACAGGCCGATAAAATTTGGCCAAACCTTTTACCCAGAAACCAGAATATACTTTTCCAAAGGTTTTTGACGCGCTGAATTCGAATCCGAGGTCAGAATTTCTCTGATGGCTCCGGTTTTCGAGACATAAGTCTAACTACTTAAATTCAACATACGATTTCTCAAAGATAAAAAAAAGAGATATCCAGACAAATCCAAAGAGGAAGAGTAGTTCTTTCGGACCCCATTAACGGTTTCACAAAAAAAAATTACCTTTCGATGTAACATAACCTCAAATATCTCGAAAAAACCGTGATTTTCGAACTTTTAGGTTAGAATATCTCGAAAACCGGAGCCATCAGAGAAAATCTGACTCCGGTTTCGAATTTAGCGCGTCAAAAACCTCCGGAAAAGTATATTCTGGTTTCTGGGTAAAAAATTTGTCGGTCTGTGTTATTAATGCCAAATTTTATTAAAAACTTTTATCACCGAAAAACACTGAATAAGACATACAGACATACACACGCGGTTCCACCTTTTTGCTCAAGATGGCAGCCGTTTCTGTGTGACCTAAAAACTAATTCGACTATTCAAAAGTATGCGAATAAACGGGGTCCACAACACTCCTAACCTACACAAATTTTAAAAGTAAATTGAACTTCCTGTTCTTAAAGACAAGTTACTATAAAAAAAACCTTAAAAATAATCAAAGAAGCTATATTTACCAAATAAATCTGTTATTTTTACTCGACAATAACTACCGTTTTTCAGAAAGAACATCACAAAGTACAGACAACAAGCTGTCCAAGGTTGCCAATATTTTTGTATATAAAATCCCCAGATGTCACTTAAACAGTCGCTCAAATCGCACCCAATATATATCACAAAACCATAAATGCAAGCTTGATGTTAAGAAATGTACAGTTAATGAGTTGAATTGGTTTATCGTTGCGTCCGTTTCGTCGGTGTTGATTGATATTATTCGGATAGCACAAAAAAACTTGCTGAAATTTCTTCGTTCGATTCAATTAAATTTGAATTAGATCCGTCTTAATATTCGATAAATCATATTTCGTTTCGTCATTTGATAGAATATCGCCTAACAATAATTTTGGTTGTCAAAATGGCCGATAAAAGAGCAGTTTGCGATAAATCGCCAAAGCTGACAACACCGAAGCTATCCCTCGGTACGTAGTCAGAATCCATGTAAACGTTATTTTGAGTCTGTATGAATATAATTTTATTAATTTGCACAAAAATCAGTTCTTATTTATAAACGTAAATTATGTTAATAAAATATTTCTAGTATTACGACTTATCCAATTTAATATTTCGATATTATAAGCAATGTGGTTTTTGACATCCTTATCCTAAAAATTAAAATTCCCAGCTTATTATCGGTTTAAGATTAAATATGCATTAAACTGGAACATCCCATTTAAGTATAAGTGTTCATTTGATTTGTCACGCTTAGAGCGGGATTTCTAAAAAATGATGAGCTTACAGAATGCATGACTAAAACGCGGACGAATTTAAATTTTCGCACCATAGTGTCCCTCCACCAGTGGCCGTTGTTGGCATCCCGATATTTCTATTAAACGGTTATAACCTCAAAATAGCTACGATGTTGAAACCAAGCATGAATATAATCTAAGAGCTGCAATCATCAGAGATCTTTGTGTCGGACGCTCAGCAACGGAAATAAATGTATTTTCTAAATACTCGAGATCAACCATTTATACGGCTTCAAAACAGTTTCATGAAGTTTCCAATATGCCGGTAAGGAAGACTCACTTGAAAAAAGAATTAGAGCGAAAACTCCTGCAGAAGTCCAAAGGGCTTAATCGGTGGGTTCAGGGTGATCATTGTAAAAATTGGCGTGAATTATGGGTATACGTGCATGCAGATGCTTGAAACCGAGAATAGACTCGCTCATTGAAGGTACTGGTGATATATTGAACAATTGCGCTCTGTACGGATCCCCAAATTTTTTTTCCTATAGTTTACCTTCCCGCCTGAGTAGGGATTTTACCCTTTTTTCATATCCTAAGGATGTCGGCGGGGATGTCGTAATACCCGTCAACGAGGTCCAAGTGCCGAAACACATTTTTGTATTTGACAGCACCTTTTGGACAACGCGGTAATGCTGCCACGGACGTCATTGCATTTCTGCTAACAACTACCACCTATGTACGTGGCCAGGCCACATATACTTAAATAAAAGTATACCAACCTGCCGGAATTGAACCTGAGACCTTCGGTACCGCAAGCAAATACTTCGCCATGAAGCCACTGGCCGCCACAAAGAGTCACGAGCCGCCACAGTACCATGTAAAAGAACTTTTTGTAATATTTTTTATGGGTCTAGCACACGTGCTACAGGGAAGTCCCTAAAGCGCTCCGGGAGCGGCATGTGTGCGGAAAAAGCGACTCACGTTATTCTTGAATCGCTGTAAATTGTACTCGGTGAGAAACACAGCCCTGGGCAAATTATTTCAAAGGGATGAGATTTTGTCCTTCCATCACCGTCGGTTACTTCTACTGAAGGATCTAAGCCCTATGATGAAACTAAAAGCTAAAAAAAAGCGAAAAATTAAATGAAAGTTGTAGGAAGTGCATTAAGATAGATAGAGTTAATTTTATCGCCATACGTCTTTCTATGTCGGGCTCACTTTCTGTCCCATTTCCCTCGTACGTTACAGTGACCCTTTAGCAAGCGAAGTAAAATAATGGTGGAATGTATGTAAATTCTTTTTATTATTGGGGATTATTTCTAGTAGGTATTAGGGGTTCGTCATGAACTTAACCTTGACGACAATATTTAAAAGTTTCAATATTCTACTAAAGTTGCTAATACATATAACTAGGAAAACATGTGTCGGACGAAAGAAAAAAAAACAGTTTGACAAGTGGTAAAATCGAACTTCAATTCGGTAAACCTTAAATTTATTTATTTATACATTCAATTCTAACAGGCCAGGGCCCAATTACAGGAATCTCGTTTATACTAATGAGCTACATATAAACGAAGAACAAGATACAATTAAAATAAAATTAAAATGTTTGAACAATCTCCAAATTTAAAAAAAAAATAAAAATAGTAATAATAAAAAACTACAAATTTGAGCAACCTCTAAACACTGAGCAGAGAACCAATAAGTACCGACAGCCTACTGCAATGGAAATCACCGGAGTTTCCAATGACATTGCCGTTCTTGCACATTATATAAATAGGGCTGTGGAATAATATATTTGACCTAGCCCGGCTGAGGCTAAAAATAGGTGAGCGCCTTGCCCCAAGGCGTGGTACATGGAAAGATACATTGCTTAATAGGAAAGGGCAATCAATACGGTGATTTAACAGCTTATATAAGAATTTTTGATGGAGTGAATGTCCCTTCTCTTTGCAAGAGGCAACTCAATAAACCTTGACAAGATTAGTCCGTGATCAACACCGCGGTCCGGGTAGACACCATCCCTCTTGAAAATAAGATATTTAATGAAGCGCTCTGTATCGATTCGATTGAGTTGTTATGGCAATTGTATATTGGATACCAAACAATAGATGCATAGTCAAACTTAGACCTAACGAAGAAGCTTGATTGCAGATATGTTAGTAAAGTCTCTACAATTTCTAATCAGGAAACCCAGCATCCTTGATGCACCAGCAACCATTTGTTCAATATGATCAGCAAAAGAGAATTTCTCATCAAAGAAGACCCAAATCTCTAACTGGACAAAGATTCTGCAGAGCAGTATCACCTACGGAATAATTGAAAAATATAGGGTTGTTACGATAGGAATATCGGACGACATTGCATTTGGAAACGTTTAAGGTGAGCCTGTTAGTAGAGCACCAGTTGGTGAGAGCATTAATGCTGCTCTGTAATTCGTGGCAATCGAGTCTATGCGTTTAAAAATCTTAAGGTCATCGGCATAAACAAGCTTCCGGCAACCCATCTCACTCAGCAAGTCGTCAAC
The DNA here is from genome assembly GCA_019049505.1 of Pachyrhynchus sulphureomaculatus. Lineage (NCBI taxonomy): Eukaryota > Metazoa > Arthropoda > Insecta > Coleoptera > Curculionidae > Pachyrhynchus > Pachyrhynchus sulphureomaculatus. The sequence goes on from CM032448.1 coordinate 5,961,959, forward strand.
AAACATATTGAAAAGAAGAGGTCCCAGATTGGAACCCTGAGGCACACCTGAAGTGGGAACATGGAGAGGCGATCTAAACCCATTAATTTCTACAAAAAACCTGCGATCCAGGAGGTATGAATTTAAAAGATCAATCAGGTTATTTGAGAGCCCGAAACGAGATCCGACCTTATCCAACAGTAAGTAGTGATCAAGTCGATCAAAGGCTTTGCGAAAATCCGTATAGACCACCATCCATCCAGCCATCATTGATACCGTCGCACATAAACTGCGAGAATGCGGCAAGATTTATGTTTACAAAACCAAATACCTGTCATGATACGGTTCAATAGCGAACTTACCTTCCGATATTTGCCAATGAGCCTCTATTTAAAGCTGGATTTTTAACTAAAATGCAAGTTTTGATTTGACCATTTATTATAACTTTTCTTGTCACAGGTGCTTTACTTTTAGAAGTGGTATTCATATTGGTACAAGACTCATCGATAGTATTATTTACCAGAAATGTTTCCGATTTATTTTTTATCGGAGCTAATATTTCTAAACCATCCAGCTCATCCTCGATGTAAGAATCGTTTAAAAAACAGTCTAAATAATAATAAAAAACGATATTAAGGGAAATTAGCATTACATATTTTAAATATATATTTTTACCCATTATTTCCGAAGTCTCATTTTAAATATCAAGACTTAAAACACTGTTTTGTGGCTTCTTAAATAGCAATTGATCAAAATGATTTACAATTGGTGGATATTTGCCGGGCGATATAGTAATATTTTCTATCAGATTCATGTTTTAGGTCGATTTGGTTCCTTATAATATGAAATAAAAAGTGATCAGCGTTTAGAGTCTAAAACAAACTAAAGGTAGTCAAGCTTATAAACCGAAAATTCTGTAACAATTTTTGTAGCAGGAAACTCTCTTGACAAAATTGTTTAACAGTTCCTTGTCAACTAGTTTTAGCCGAGGTTTGAGTTTTCTTGTAGCCGATGAAGGTACACATCGCACATGTCTTGTTGGTATTGGTATCTTTTCCCATCAAAAAGCAATGTTTAATTAATACACGGAATTCTTTTGTTCCATCGTTTTGCAAAAGTCAAAAGTAGCGTTACACAAAAAGCTGTAACTCGCAAACTAATAGACAAAACGTCATGAAAATTTTACCCGAATCTTCTGAGAGATGATACTAACTGAAAATCACGTTTTTTTGTTTGTGCTACTATCTCTCCAAAAATCTCGGAACTTTTCATCCCATGTAGTAAGTTCTGGCAGGCTGACATTATCCAGAGTAAAAATGGTTTCGAATTGTAAAGATAACAAGAATAAGCACAAACTCAAGAAAATTCAAAATGGAATTGAAGTTTGATGTCATGATAGAGTAGACCTTACATATTTAATCAACATAGTGTTATACCTTTTAGTAGTTACCTCGGTCACTGGTACTTAAAGCCTAGTTTATCAACCTCAAATAACTCAAAAATAATAACAATGACAACACCGGTAAGCCATATTTATCGACTCTGTTGACCGTATAGATTGTAGTTAAGCCTTGGCAGGGATAAACTGTCTTCAAAGACCAACACTAATAAGCAACAGGTCTCAAAATTTCATGAATCGACTGTTCTCGGTACCACTAGTACTTTGTGTGTGCTTAAAATTAAAGCAATCAATTTCTGACCGGGACGTGTCGATTCTCCTCGTACGTTTGCAAGGGAAATCCTAACCTCCCTGATATGTTGAAAAAAGTTAATTTGAATGTTTATCACATAAATAAAAGGTTTTAAATTTTTTACTGCAATTGGAAATGTTATATAAGCAAATTATCAAGTGTACCTTTTTTGTGATTGTTGTTTTGTAATTTAATGTATTAAAAATGTTGATACCCTTGTTGCAAACCAACTATTTTTTATTATTTTATTACTATATTGTTTTGCTCTTTAGCTACGCCTACAGTCCCTGGCCAAATTATTAGACGCACTGTATTTTTTTTTAAGAGTTTTTATGCAATAATGGTATATTTAAACTACAATATTATTGATTTTTATTTAAAAGAATTGTTGTAGACTACATATTTGTATTTATTTTTAACATATGGCAACACTGTGTTGACAAAGTGATACATGAACGTAAATAAGTACAAACCTGTATCAGTCGCGATCGGAATCGAGTCAGGTACGGACGTGTTTCTGTGGCTTTATGGACTGTGATTGTTTGTTTTAACAGTTTTATACTACTCAGTTGTTAGTTTATTTTGTATGCAGTGTTTTAAAAAAGTAATTGGACTATTTCCATTATGGGTAGAAAAGGCGATCTTTCACCACGTAAAAAAGCTGAAGTGAAGGCCCTTGTGATTGCGAAAACATTTACAAACCGAGAAATATCACGAAGATTGGAGGTTTCTGAAGCTAGTTACGACGCATAAAAAAGAAAATTGAGTCAGGGAAGGAATTAAGCCCGAAAAGAAAGAAAAGATGCGGTAGAAAAACCAATTTTCACTCCACGGTCAAAGAGATGTTTGAAGAAAATTTGTGTAGAAAACAGATTTGCTATCACAAAGGTAATAAAATCACAACTCCAGGATGCTAGCGTAAATGCTTCTGTGCGCACTGTTCGAAGAAAATTGAAACAATTATATGATTTTAAGGCCTGTCGCCCCGCCAGGAAGCCCAAGTTAACAGCTGCAATGAAAGCAAAGCGCCTGAAGTGGGCCAAACAATGGCAAGACAAAGATGTGGACTTCTGGAGATCGGTAAGATACAGCAATTTAATCAATAATTGATACATTATTATCATTTTCAGTTAAATAAAGCAAATAAACATGGAAGTTTATATATTTTTCCTATTTTTGACAGGTCTGCTTCAGTGACGAAAGCACATTCGAAATTTTGCAGAATAAAGCTCAGTATGTGCGTCGTCGTCATGGAGAAAAGTTTCATCCTGATTGTGTCGTCCCGACGGTTAAACATCCCACCAAAGTGATGATTTGGTCAGTCATCAGCGGCAAGGGCACTGGACGTCTGTACGTCGTCAAAGGAATAATGAGGCAAGATCAGTACAAAGAAGTATTACAAAATCGGTTGATTCCGCAGCTCAGAGAATGGTTTCCAAATGGGGAACCATTCACTTTCATGCAAGATGGAGCTCCCTGCCACACTGCTCGGTCTGTTAAAGCTTTTTTGGCAGAAAAAAATATCCCTCTGTTGGATTGGCCCTGATATGAACCCCATTGAAAATGTGTGGGAGCTGATGAAAAGAGAAGTGGCTAAAGATGTGATTACCAACAAAACCCAGCTCCTAGAAAAGATTATTCATGTGTGGAATCATCATCCTCAAATGCAGGAGACAGTACAATCTTGCACTGATAGCATGCCGCGCAGAATTAAAGCTTTGATAGCGGCTAAAGGTGGCTCAACTAAATATTGACTTTTACTAACATTAATTTCACTTTTCTTTAAAACTTAATAAACTTATGCTTTTCTAAATTAATGCTGTTTTATTTATGTCAAATAAATAGGTAATTGATTGGATAATATAAAAATAAAAAACAAATCAATTTAAAATAATAAAACGGTACAATATCACTCGGTAATTAATATTTTACATGAAATCTTGCAGTGCGTCTAATAATTTGGCCAGGGACTGTATAAGTTTAATACAAAGCCATATTTTAACAATAACCAATTCTCAATAAAAGATATACTATGTACACTTACTAATAGCTTAGTAAAACAACTACTTACTATAATTAATTATTTTCTTTGTAAACATCTCGCCCACCGTTTGGATCTTGTGCAATAGTAAAGGAAAGAAATTAAATATAAGGACTCAGCTGCTATCATTATTTGAAGCATTGCACAGTAATGTAACAAAATAAGGGAAACCGTTATAAAGGATAACGATTTCCCTTATTCAGGAACTTGTAAAAGAGGTTATTTTATGGTAAAGCCTGTTTTTTTTCCTACTTAGGATACAAACCACTAAAAAAATACGGTAAAATTGATATGATAATCTTTTATTGTATATAACACTGATACCAGTTAATTAGTTCAGATTATGTTGGAATTTTGCAATTTACCAACATGTTCTGGAAGAAATACGTAATGAACTTAAGGGTGACATTATTTGGATTTCAGCTGATGAAATTACCGACAGTTGTGGTCGCTATATTGCGAATTTAATTGTGGGTGCATTAAGATTAGAGCCTTCTTCTTCCTATTTAGTGACCTGCAAAGAACTTGACAAGACAAATCATTCTACGATCGCAAGATTTGTGAATGAGGGTATTAAAAAAATATTTCCTGAATCTTCTGCAGATGGAGTGTGTTTATATTTCTCTCAGATGCTGCTCCCTATATGATCAAGTCCTCCAAGTATTTTATCTAAATTTAATTCATGTGACGTGCTTAGCTCACGGAGTCCATCGACTCGCTGAAGAAGTACGTTCCACTGACACCAGTTAATTAGTTCAGGTTATGTTGGAATTTTGCAGTCGTTGGCACAATGGCATTACAGTGTGTGTAGTGCTAATCTTAAATGAACTTTTATTTATCGCACATTCGTATTACTTTGAAAATGTTGAGGGAAGTGATAGAAACCTACTAGACACAAGTTTAATTTAGAAACTTATGTTGACCCATCAAATACTAATAACTGGTGTGCAGAATGAAAAAAATCCGCTAAGTTTATAGAAGATGAATACTAACCTAACCTTGCAATTCATCCATGTTAATATTGCGCATGCTTGAGATAACGTTGCAAAATCCCTCTATTGATTATTGCTTAATTATATTCTTATTTTTTATATCTATTTTTGACTGACACAATTTTATTGTTAACCTCCAAATTTGAAAACATTTTACCAAAATTGAAAATGTAACAACAGTGTTACCAATATTTAAAAAAAGCAAAGGAGCAAGACTTTTTTAAATTCTTTGCCAATTTTTTCTAACACTGGCTCTTATTTTTATTTTGAATTTAGCTAAAAATGTTTTCTCTTTTTTAGAGGTTAACTAAAATATTGTGCTAGGTAAGAAATAGAAAAAAAATAGGCATAAATGTAAGCAATAATCAATAAGCGGGTCCTTAAAAAGGTACCAGTAATATTAAATTTTACTTACGTACTCGCTTTAATACCGATTGCTAATAAACTTTTAAGTTTTAAAAGTCTTTAACTTCACAAACTAATGTCTACGTTATGCTTTGGTCTTAGATTTACAATATAAACACTTTCTTGCAATATTTTCTATATTTTTTTGAATTCGAGCTATTTTAATAAAACTCTTTTGATGAAATAATTTTGACATAATGATATTGACTGTCAAATTTGAATACCTACCAATAGAAAATTTTAGGAACTTTTGACAGACTTGACAAGCTAGGAATCAGTCTATCCAAAAATTTGACCTGTACTTGGAGTATAAAAATTAAATTTATCGCATTTGAAAATAGATTTCTAGAGTAAAAAGTGACCGATAAAAAACTAGCCAAAACTAAACTAGGCTAACGTGAATTAACTTAATCTAACGTAAAGCGTGAAAATTAAAAATGAATTCGTGATCGATCCTTTGTTGCTTGTATGCAGGAAAAAAAGCAAAATGTATTTTTAAGTTATTGGAAAAATCTACATTAAAATACTTACCACAAAAGCAAGTATCTCTTTATCGAAGCAAACAATTATTTGAAAAATTTTATCGCTTGCAAATTTTCACGTATCGAAACGGAACTTGCCCAGCAAAATACAAAAATTAAATAGATCAGCTGATCAACACGATGAAACGTTGTTGTCATATTTATTTAAAGACATGCAAAATTATTTGTTATAATTTGTTTAAAAATTAAAAACAAAAAGATTATGAAATTCTCTTCATGTAATTATTTGATATAAAAGTAATTAAGCTAAAGTTATATTAAGTGTCATCGTAAATGTGGACATTTCTAAGGCAACATTCGACTAAGTTAAGTCTCAAAATAAAAACTGGCAACTATGCTGACGCTAGAAATTTAAAATTACGTCGGTTTGTGATATGCAAGTCTAAAATTTCTCAAATTATTAGTGTAGAAGTAAAAGAAATAGAAGAATAGATGCTGTTCCTGAATTAAACTGTTTTTAATTTAGGGCTGCCGATCGTCAATTTGTAAATTTTTGATGCAAAATTGAATCAACTTATAATTCAAAATGAAAATTGGCAATTAGTCTGGCGATCAAAAATGAAAATAACGACGGTTTTTTATCCCGAAATCTTAAATTCTTCAAATCATTTCAATCCAAAACATATCGACTCCGATTTAAACTAACTCAAACTTAACCTGTTTTCAATTTTGTTGTGCTGTTAGTTCTTGTTTACTTTATTGAAGAGAAGTTATCGCAAAAGTAATTGATATGGAACAAGAAGCATATCAGGAAGAGGTCCTTGTAATGAACGACTACGACGATATTATCTTTGAAGATGAAACAGAATTTTTAGAATTTGTAAAAAAAGAAAGTGAAGATAATAGTTCTGATTTTAATATTGAGGGTAAACATTAAATTAAATTTAAATAATTCTAGCATCGACAACAAATTTGAACTAGCATACACTTACTGTTGTTAAGTTACTATAAATCTGCCTTAAAAATTATATGTTAAGCTGGTTTCGCACTAGGCGTTTCAATTGTGAATAAAAATTTAATTGTAATGTTTATATATTAAAGTTTGGGTTACTAGGAATAGCATAGACAGAGGTATCATCCATTTACACATTTGGCATATGAGGCGTTGCGGATAGTAAGGGCGAACTCAACAAAATGAAGTTTCAAAAAAATTAAATTTATAGAAAAATCTAAATGGCGAACTCAACAAAATATTGGCAAAATTAGGTTTTTATTATTTATTTATAATTTATTAGCTTTTTATTATTTACTTAAGTAGAATAGTGTATTCCGTGAATTTTTAAATATTTATTTGTGTATTTTTTTTTCATATTTTACTGTTCGTTTCTGATGCTACACTATCACCTAAAATTGGCAATACCTGGGAAAAAATTAGACCGGTATTAAAAATTTTGAACACATTTTATTTAATTTTAAGGTTATTGTTTTAATTAAAGGTTTTGTTATTACAAAATAGTTACTTGATACAACATACAAAACAGTGGAAATATGGTATTGAAACTAACATAAAAAAAACTAAAGAAAAGAAACAAATAATTAGCCAAGTTCAGTTGTAATCTATTTGGTCATCGTCCATAACATCTTCATTTTCGGTGCTCTTATTCGTTGCTGCGTCTTGAGAGGCTATAATGTTAGTAAAGTACCGACTCCAAGGTAGGGGAACATACGGTAACAAGTCCTGAATGTCCTTTAATTTGGGGGCTGGTATTTTAATGGGAGCACTGTAAAGTCTCGTCAGTGTTTCACTGGCCAAATGAAAATGATCAGGATCATAGTTTTTCACCTTGCCTTTTTGTAGTTTGACTGCCGTTTTGACATCCAAATTGTAAGCAGAATGAATGTAGAAACCTTGCTTAAAGTTATTTGTAAATTCAAAGATCTTTCCATCTTTAAACTTAGCACCAGCCATCTGCATTTTAGTAATTTTCTTTTGAAAATTAGAGAAATTGAAAATCTTGTCCTGTCTAAGTTGGACAACGCAAAACTGGTTTTTTCGGCGACAGCTTTCAATCATTAACTTATACTTTTGAACTGCATATTAAACGTATCACGATAATAGTGCTGATTTACCGGGCTGTAACCAGGGTAATTTTCCGTAAGCCATTCATTGTAAAGAGAATAGAGCTTTTTAATATTAAGTCCAACAGGTAAGTATTTTCGATGAGGGCTTTTGGCGCGACTGTAATGACTGGTGACAGTAGGTAGTGACATGATGTGTTCTTTTACTTTAGAAAGATCGTCATTTCCTATTTTCTTCGCGGGTTCACACCTCCCCCTTTGATCCGTTGTAACAGTTCCAGTTCTGCTGGTTTTGTCAAGTACGACTCGAACGCGCTTTTCAGAGATGCCATGAATGTTATAAAACGCAGTACGACAAACTTCACGATTAGCGTGATCAACAGTCACATTATATTGAATGCGTCTCAGGGTACGACTTGGACGCCCCTTTACGTAAGATCTTTTTACATCATTGCAGATCAACAATTTTGATAAGTAAGCATTCTGTAGATCATAGTTTCCAATTTGCCAAAAAGGGTCAAAAATATTGGTGACCAGTTCAGCGCCTATTTTCTCAAAACATCCACACTTGCAAGGAGGTCCAATTTTGCGGGCAACAACGTGCCTTTTGTTATTTCTTGAAATGTAAGCACTTCCTGAATTTCGTTTCAACTTACACTCGTTTTTTTGCCAATCATTCATCTTAGCAGGTCTCTTTCGCGAATAACCCGACACAGCACTACCATCTAAATGTTGTACACTTACTTCACTACTAGAAGGTCCAGGTTGCGCCATACTTTTCTTAAAAAAAGAAGCAACAAAACCAAACAAAACATAAACGTATTAACTTCAAAATTAACTTGAACTAATACGCAGAAAGCGTAAAATTTCAAGTAAACCTCATTTAGTGACGCAATACCGGCGGTTGCTCCGCGCGAAATTGTTGAGTTCGCCCTTACTACCCGCCCGGTTATCGCCTATTCGAAATTTTTCATTTATTTGATACTGAAATTTGAAGGCGAAGCAAGGGCAAACTCAACAATTAGACCGGTATGTGATGTAGGAAAAGTACTATAAAATAGAATTATATAAAAAAAAAATTTGACCCAATGTTGAGTTCGCCCTTACTATCCGCAACGCCACATATATTGTTTAGGGTCTTTAACGGCTCACTAAAAAAATTGGTGATTTCCACACTCTGAAGGACGTTAACAATTACTGTTACTTTTAAAGCTACTTCTATTGGTTTTGATAGAATTGGTACCAACGATCTTGACTTAAAATTATTTTTTTCACTGGGGTCACAGTACCCTGAAGGTATTTCTTATTAAGTATAGTTATTGGTTTTACTAGGCTATTTTTTTTATGAATTATCTCTTAAAATGGTGTAATAAAATGGAAATTAAAATTAATTACATATTTTTTCAGAAAATGAAGTTGAAAATGCCATTATAAATAATAGAGAAATAAAACTGGAAGAACAAGATATATGTGATGTAGATACCAAACTGAATATTTTAATGAAATTTGAAAAGGAAAATGCAGACAATAGTATTATAGAAAAAACTGAAGAAGCTGGGTAAGTATTATGCATATAATAAATATATGATAAAAGACTGTTTTTTAGTCAATTTCCACTGGTTTATTTAAATTCTGATGACACGTTTCACTATCGATGCAGCTTCTTTGGATCTATATTTTACACTGTTAAGTTAGGTTTAATGTTTACAATTTTATATAATTTCTTAATTACAATATTACACTTAATTAAATTACATTGATAGTATTGAAAAACCTACACAGACATGGAATTAGGAGAATAAATTCAGTAATGGTGAATTGTTTAAATCTACCTGGTCATTGTCTCTAAAAGGTTTAGTATTAAACCTTTTTGTTGTGTATGTAAAATTTTAAAATTCTTATTAAACGTGTGATTTTTTGTTAAAAGATGATTAGCATATGTTGAATTAGACTTTCTATGGATGAAACTTTTTTCGTGTTCTGTAATTCTTTGTATAAATGTATGTCCAGTTTGTCCTATGTATGTTTTAGGACATGACCCACATGTTAATTGATAAACCCCTGATTTATTACCTTTATTGATTTGTGATTTGTAGTTTTTGAGATATTTCCCTATAGTATTGTTAGTCTTGTAAACTATGTCGATATTTTTTTTTGATTTAAAAGTTTTCCCAGTTTTTCTGTTGGTTTGCCGAAATAAATGTGGTTTTTCTGTCCTTAAAACGTGGGTATATTTCTGAGATTGCCTTGTTTCTAAGTTTTTTCCTAACAATATTATCGATTAAAGTGACTGAATAACCGTTGTTAATGGCTACTTGTTTTATGTAGTTTAATTCTTTAGTAAAATTGTCTCTCTAAAAGGTTTAGTATTAAACCTTTTTGTTGTGTATGTAAAATTTTGAAATTCTTATTAAACATGTGATTTTTTGTTAAAAGATGATTAGCATATGTTGAATTAGACTTTCTATGGATGAAACTTTTTTCGTGTTCTGTAATTCTTTGTATAAATGTATGTCCAGTTTGTCCTATGTATGTTTTAGGACATGACCCACATGTTAATTGATAAACCCCTGATTTATTACCTTTATTGATTTGTGATTTGTAGTTTTTGAGATATTTCTCTATAGTATTGTTAGTCTTGTAAGCTATGTCGATATTTTTTTGATTTAAAAGTTTTCCCCCAGTTTTTCTATTGGTTTGCCGAAATAAATGTAGTTTTTCTGTCCTTAAAACGTGGGTATATTTCTGAGATTGCCTTGTTTCTAAGTTTTTTCCTAACAATATTATCGATTAAAATGACTGAATAACCGTTGTTAATGGCTACTTGTTTTATGTAGTTTAATTCTTTAGTAAAATTGTCCTCTGATAAGGGGATATTAGTTAGTCAGTGTATAAAGCTATGATATGCCACGAGTTTATGATTGTTAAGTCTAGAAAGTTGATTTTCCCTTTGACTTCTTTGTCCTTTGTAAAACTGATATTTCTATGTAAATAATAATTTATTGATCATAAAGAATACATAGTGTTAACAGACACGTCAAAAGATTTAAAAACTAAAAGTGTAGATCACAAAATACTGTACATCTAAATGTTAAGGATCAATACAAACAAATAGAAACTCCACACATATCACACAACTTAAAAGGTTTGGTCTATATCTATAGTTAAATGTAGTGCTTAAAATTCTCTCTATTCCTAGTCAGTGTATAAAATTCACTGAAATTATAAATAGCGGCATTGATTATAATTTTTTTTAAGCTACTTTTAAATCGACCGAGCTGTTGCAATCTCATCTCTCGAGGCAAAGCATTAAATAATTTAACCTCTTCCCATGTTTGTTCTGGCCAATCTAGTTACGGGCAAGAGCAGATTGTCTCGACTCCTGGTACCATGTGCATGAATATGTGATAATGTACAATACCTAGCAACATTCTTTCTGACATATATGAGTTTTTGGTAAATAATCAAACCATATAGAGTCATTATTTTCAGTGACTTAAAATAAGGTCGACTGGACTCATCCTGTTTTAAGTTTGCAATGCATCTTATAGCAGATTTTTGCACTCTAAAAACTTTTTCGAGGTGAGTGCTTGCCGCAGAACTCCATACTAGGATTCCATAACGCAATATTGAATCAAAAAGAGAGTGGTGAGTTGTAAGTGCAGCTGCTTCGTTTATTGTATTTTTAATTCGTCTTATAGCATATATTGCTTTGTTTAGTTTGTTGCATATATTATTTACATGATCGGTATATAAAAGGTTGGTGTCTAGAATAACCCCTAGGAATTTTATTTTGTTTTTTACATCAGTGCTGATAGTTTTTGCTTCAAATATTATGGACTCGGTCTTTGTGTCATTTAAAACTAATTGATTTGAGAGGAACCATAATTTGGCTTGATCCGTCATTGCCCCAAGCAACTGAGCCGGATCCTCACCTCCCTCGAAGGACACTCCAAATGTTGCATCATCCACATAAATAATGCTCCCGATATTTTGGATATTTGTTCCAAAAATTTCAAATGCCTGTGGAAGATCATTCACGTAAAGGAGGAAGAGTAGGGGACCCAGCACAAACCCCTGAGGTACACCGATCTCTGCAAGCATCGGAGCACTCGTGCTGTTACCATTACAGCAGACAACTTGATATCTCCCTTCAAGATATGACTGCAGGAGCTTAAAGGCCACACCCCTAATTCCATAGAAATATGCTTTGTCTAACAGAAATTTACGGTTTACGCAGTCGAAGGGTGCAGTTAAATCCGCAAATAACCCTATAAATTTATTTCTTTTTTCAAAAGCATCTCTTATACATTTTACAAGAGTTAAAATAGCATCCGAAGTTGTTACATTTTTTCTAAAACCAAATTGTCTTGGGATAATTATACAATGTTTATCTAGAAAGGCAACAAACTGCTCAAATACGACACTTTCCAAAACTTTCGAAAATACAGGTAGTATTGATATTTGCCTAAAGTTGTGGGAAGGCTCGGTTCACCTTTTTTATAGAGCGGAATGATTTTTGCTAATTTCATGTGAGATGGAAACGTTCCCTCCTCCAGACAGGCATTCACAATATCTACCATTGGTGGAATCACAAATTCAGGTGCTCTCTTCATGCTAAAAACACTCACTCCAGAGATATCTTCTGTCTTCTTATTTTTAAGTTTATTTATTATACGTTTTATGTCGTAAAAATCAACTGGTTTAAAGAACATAGAGTTTGTTTGTTTTAATTTTTTATCTAGATATGAATTTATATTTATGCTTGATTTTGAAAGATTTTGGGTGAGTGACTTTGCATGAGTTATATAAAAACTATTCAACTCATTTGCAGATATGTTTTCCGGGGTAATTTTCGATTTATTTTTTCTCCCAGTTTCAGTATTTATTGTATCCCAAACAGTTTTACTGTAATTATCTGTTTTCTCTATCCTATTTTTATAATATTGTTTTTTTGAAATTGATAGGACATTATTGTATACTGCCCTGTACTCTTTATATATCTTTTTATTTCCTTCAGTAGGATACCGCTGTTTAACTTCAAAATAAAATCTAAGCCTATCTTTTACTTTAACTACTTCTGGAGTTATCCAGCTTCCCGTCTCTGGCCTATTATTTTTTTTACTCTGAGGAAAACACATATCATAGTAGTATAAAAAGCTTTTATGAAAAATGGTGTACTTATATTCTGCAGAATTTTCCCTATATACATCTATCCAAGTTTCTTTCGAAATATGATCGATCCATGTTTTATATTTATTGTTGCTGTATAATCTCGTAGGATTTTTTTTTTGTTCTATACCTTGGATTGTAAAAATTGTTTTTTAGGGAATAGTGATCTGAAAAACCCAGACACTCTACCTTTGTCTGGATACAACAATAGTTACTGAAAATATTATCCAAGCAGTTACCCCCTGTATGTGTAGGTTCAATTACCTGTTGGTGAAGCCCAAAAGACGTAAAAAGCTGGACCACTCTATGCATGTTATCATCAGATTTATTATTAAAATGCACATTATAGTCTCCGGCTACAATAATATTTACTTTTGGAAGAGTTTTTAATACAAACCCCAAAGCACTACACATGATGTCCAGAAAATTGTCTATATTTCTAAGTTCTGTAGATCTATATACACTAATAATGATTAGATTTATATTTTTTGCATAGCAAGCAGAGATCTCGCATACTCGTTCAACTGACATCCTTTCAAGAACATTCAGATTTCTTACTTCTATTTTGGGATAGACGTAGATACAACATCCACCATTTTTTACACGAGATCTGCAAAAACAACTTGCCAACTGAAAATTGAGTATTCCCATGCACTGCAGCTGGTCTGCCCTGAGCCAATGCTCATTTAAGCAAATTATCTTAACTTTTAGGTTTTGGATAAGAAAGTGCTCAATTTCTAAATATTTATTTGATAGGCATTGTATGTTGAGATGCACAAGAGATATAGTACTTTCATCCTTGTTGAGTTGGTTGTCTAAGATTTCTGCGGATAAGGCCCCCTTTGGCGAAAATTTTTTGTTGTTTCATATGTTTTTTGTTTTTTTGCTCTGCAGGGTTGCATTGGGCTATCCAAATTGACAAGAGGCAGCGACATTCCTCTTATGGCGTCTAGGGGGAGTGGAAAGTCCTTTGGAAATGTTGTGATCTTAGGATAATAATTTTCTGGTTTTCTTCCCATTAGCTTTTCCAATCGCTCTTCAAAAGATAGTTCGGTTTTTGCTACGCTCTGACTGTGATTTAGATATTCTTCACATAAAAAGGTTGCCAAATTTCTTTTCCCAATGTAATAAATTTGCTGACGCGGTAGAGTAAACTGATTCTCTGGAGTAAAACGGTCTAGTGGTATAAATGTTCCTCCCGTTTCTACCTCGTGCATGTTCTTCTTAACCAGGAGATTGTATTCGTAGACAGACTGTTTTTGTTTGTGTGGTGTCATAAGTTGGGATGCCCCTATAATAAGTAGATTAGTATTTCTGTACAGGTCTATCATCCCTTTTACAGTCTCACTGGTCAGTGCAGTTCGTTCTTTAGAGCTGCGTGGGTCCATGAAGAAGATAACATGATCATCTTTGGAAAAAGTTTTGCTAAGTATATTTCCTTCTTTTGCCATGGTCTCAAGAGTAAGCGGAGCCACAGAAAATTGACAGTTGATATCAACTTTTAACTTGCCGTAAAATTTTAAAAACCTCGGAAGGTTTTTAACACTGAAAGAACTTCCCATTATTAATAATCGCCGAACTCCTGAATAGGTTAGCTGGTAGCTTTTGTTTGGTAGAACTGACAACTGCATTGAGGCAGTAGAAACCCTGTCGTCCCTTAGGCAAGTTAATCTTGTTTGCACTCCAGCACTCTTACTATTATTATTATTTCTAAGTTTGGGAGGACTAGTTTGTGTCTTAACTGAGCTTGTCCTTATTTTCTCTATTTTCTCTATTTCCCGCGGTAGAGTTGTAAAAATTCCCTCCATAACTGTCTCTGGTTTAAGGATGTGAGTTGATCGATCAACACCAGGCAGATTTGAGCCTTTGATTTCATGTTGCCTGTTTGGTAATGAGTCAAAATTGGTTTGTGTTCCAATTGAATCATATCCTGCCGCCCGCAGTTCCAAAGCCAGTGTTGGTGCGAAATCTTCCAGTGTTTGGACCTCAGTTTCAGTGCATTCTATGTTAGCAGTTTGGGATTCTGCTGTGTTTACACTGGGAGCGGGATCTGTCTGACAGCACAGATTTCTTTTGGAATCATATGTCTGAGTCCATTTTTCACAGGAGGTTGATGAAGGTGTTTGGGTTTCATTGTCAGTACTCTGTATGCTCTTGTATTGCAGCAGTTCAAGTTTTAGTTCTTCTGTTTTAATCTGTGATTTGGACATCTGATCTTCCAACCTCTTTCTGTGATCTACCAGCTCATCCTCCATGACATAAAAATCTTCTTGGCAGACTTGGGAGTTTCTTTTTAATCTGGTTATATAATCATTTTTGGACACAACTCGGTTTTTAATTCCTGGACCAGGCTTTGCAGAGTTTTAACTAAGTCACTTTCATCTTTTTCTAAATCTTCTCGACAGTAGGAAGAGCAACAAATAAGATTTTCAGAAATAATGTCATAATTTTTAGTACGCCTGCAACAGCTTGGATGGAAAATATTTTTACATACCACACATATCCAGTTATTGTTTATTTTATTTTTGCAGCACTTGAAGACTTCCGCCATTTTCCAGTAAATTAATGCAGATTCAAATGTAAGAACCCCAGCTATAGTACGTTTTTATGGTCCCCCGTATTGCAAACCTTCAATCGCACAGTCTCTTAATCTATACAGACCACTTTGTAGGGTTAATAACACTTAGAGCACAATCACACACTATGGAACCGTCGTAAAGAATTAATGTACTGTAAAAAGTGAGTTAATTGTCTGGCCATACCTGTAAAGCATACAATTATATTGTCTACATATCGATACCAGCATAAACAAATATTATTATTGTTATTATGGTTAATTAAATATTATTGTTTCAATACTGTCCATGAAGATTTCTTACTTAATGGACGCCCGATAATTAACCCTTCCTTACTATTGTAAAATTTATTGTTAAATGAAAAATAATTTTGTCTTAGGCAAGTTCTTAATAAATTAATTATGTCCATTTTTATAACTTCATTTACTTTATTTTTTGTTATAGGTTCTCTATTAAAATTATTGTTTCGTCTGGGGGAACACTTGGAAATAAGTTTTTGACATCGAAAGAAACTAATTTAGAATTATCCACGAGTTTGTATGAGTTTTTGATACTGTATTTAGGTTCAAATTTGCTATGATATTTGATTAAATCAATTAAAAAGGATGACTTCTTATATGCTGGAGCAGACATATAGGACACAACTGGTCTGATTGGGTGGTCAAGTTTGTGTAGTTTTATGAGTGAATAAAGTTGTGGAATTTGGGGATTTATAAATTTAAATTTATCTTTATTGTGAATGATACCTTTAGCCTGTTCAATTTGTTGTTTTATTTCTTTTTGAAGAATATTTGTTGGATCTTTATTTAAAATTTTTCTACTTTCCTGTTTTGAAAAAATCTAACGTTTTATTAATATAGTTGATTTTGTCTATTGATATTACTGTTACCTTTATCTGCTTTGGTAAAGATTCCTTTACTCTAAATGGTTTTTATTGTCATTAAATCTTGGTTGATGTTATTATTATCATAATAACAATAGTAATAATTGTCTATACTGGTATCCATATGTAGATGATATAATTGTATGCGTTACAGGTACAGACAGACAATTAACTCACTTTTTACAGTACTTACATAGAAATATCAGTTTTACAATGGAAGAAGTCGAATGGAAAATCAACTTTCTAGACTTAACATCAGTAAAACCATGACAAAACAAGAATTTGCAATATATCACAAACCTTGTCATACAGATACCACATTTCACAATAGTTCTCGCCACCCTAACCATCATAAACTCGCGGCTTATCATAGCTTTATATATAGACTAACTAATATCCATTTATCAGAGGACAATTTTACTAAAGAATTAAACTACATGAAACAAGTAGCCGTTAACAATGGTTATTCAGTTACTTTAATTGATAACATTGTTAGGAAAAAACTTAAGGACAGAAAAACCACATTTAAATGCTTAACCTATTTCGGCAAACCAACAGAAAAACTGGGAAAATTTTTAAATCAAAAAAATGTCAACATAGCTTATAAGACTAACAATATTATAGGGAAATATCTCAAAAACTACAAACCACAAATCAATAAAGGTAATAAATCAAGGGTTTATCAATTAATATGTGGGTCATATCCTCAATTTTTAACATTTTTAATGCTGATAAAACGGGTTTATTTTACAAGATGATGCCTGATAAGACATTAAAGTTTGTCGGAGAGAATTGTGCTGGTGGAAAATTATCAAAAGTAAGGATTACAATGTTGGTAAATGCAAATATGTTTGGCACAGAGAAAAGAAAATTGTTGGTGGCAGGAAAGTCCGCCAATCCCAGGTGTTTTAAAAACACACATTTACCAATAAAGTACAAATCAAACAGTAAAGCCTGGATGACATCAAAGATTTTTAAAAACGAACTGATCGAATGGGACAAAGAATTAATATTCACAAACAGAAAAATATTACTTTCGATTGACAACTGTCCAGCGCACCCTGGAGTTGATCTATAGCAAATAAAATTGGTTTTTATGCCTTCAAACAAGTGCAAAACTCCAGCCTATGAATCAAGGTGTGATACATTCTTTAAAATGTCATAGAAAGATTTTACTTATGAAAATGTTAGAGACTATTGATAAAGGTAACATTTTTTCTGTAACTCTCTTGGACACTATAAACTTTATCCATATGGCTTGGCAAAGAGTCAGTAAAGAAACCATTGCAAACTGTTTTAAGGATGACGGATTTTTAAAGAAGGAAATGACTCAGATGATGAGCTACCGTTGACTCAGTGGATTGAAAAACATCGAGAAGATCCTACTGATTGTCTAGAATTTGTTTACGATGTTGACGTTCAACAAAGTACAGCGAAAATCGAGATTAAAAAGATGTTTAATCACTTTAAATTTAAAGAATATGTATGTGCTGATAGTGAATTAATGACGAGAGAAATATTAACTGATGATCAAATTGTGACATCAGTGATTTTTGGAAAGATTTTAAGCGATAATGACGAGCTTGGGAAAGGAGATACTATTTATGTTCCATCCATTTCAGAAATGACTGAAACTCGCAATTTTTTGGAATCTCGTGAAGTTTCTGAACATACATGGAGTAGTTTTTGTTAACTTGACAATTATATAAACTCCATTTATTTTTCAAGTTAAATTGTACAAACGAAAATTACTGATTTTATTTATAAACTACGTATTTTAATGTTTTCGTTTATACTCGTATATATACATAATAATAACTTTAGTGTGACTTGTTTTATTTTCCTTTGAAAGTTTTCTTTTAATTTAAAAATTATTATTATTCATTTTTCGAAGCGTTAGCGCCTAATCTAAATAAATAATATAAACCGGTCAAGTGCAAGTTGAACTTGCTCAATTAGTGTTCCGTACGTTGATTGCCAAATAAAAAATTTTGTTACAGAGGTATAAAATGGTCAGTGACTTCACAAAACACACCCCAAATGAGTTTTCAATAAAGTTTATTTCCAATCTTTACTGAAAATTGATGACCTTGAAATTTCTGTTTTTTTTTATATACCAGATAAATTATTACAGGTAATGCACTAGTGATAATTTTCGTTCAATCTACACCCGTGAAGAATATTTTTTCAAAATTTTTTGATAAGTACTTTTCGAGAGAAGGCGGGTGGACAGAAAAGTGCGCGCAACTATTACATTATATATATATATATATATATATATATATATATATATATATATATATATATATATATATATATATATATATACACACATATATATATATATATATATATATATATATATATATATATATATATATATATATATATATATATACATTTGACACCACACTCGATTACCTAGTAAAAATTTTTTTTTTTCACACTTCTGATTTCACCCCCCAAAACTAACCTCTTAAGTCAAAATTTAACTTTCAAAACTACATGGCTCTGATGAGGCCATCAATTCCTATATTATTACCAAATTTCAACTTTCTATGACAAATAGTTTCGGAGAAAATCGGGTGTGACAGACAGACACCAAAGTGATCTTATAAGTGTTCCGTGCGGAACACTAAAAACGACCTTCTATCTGATTTAGGTGTTTCGATATCGTGGAGTTCAGCGTTCATCAGTGGAGTGCGAAAGAAATATTAATGATATTATTTCTTTAGGGTCGATGTTTTTCCTTTATTATTGAGATCCGCTATTTAAGGCAAATTTTCTACAATCGGTCTTGCTACAAGGATCCACCAGTTATATATAGTGAAGTCTGCTTATAACGAACCCGTTTATAACGAATTTCCGGTTAAAACGAACTATTTTATAATGCACGAAAAAACTTCCATAAGACCAATGCAAATTTTTATCGGTTATAATGAACCCGGTTATAAAGAACTTCCGGATAAAGCGAACCAAACTTGGATGTTTTGGTCCGTTTATAACGAACTTGCCACTCCCTGTGCTCGATGTCGCGCGACTTGATCTAGGGAATTCACCGAAACTCGCTCGGAACCCCTATTCTACTTGGTTCCGCCGCGTCGCTAGTTCGAGCAGTATTATTGTCAATTCACTTGTGTTATGCAGTTTTAATGCATATTTAATCAAAGTAGCAAAGTGAATGTTTAAGTTTTTATTTTAAAATGAGTAGACAAAAACGTAAAGCGTTTACTTTAAAAGGCAAACACGAGTTAAAGAAAGTGATGTTTGCAAAACAGTTGAATTTAAATCTACGATTTCTACCATATGGAAGAAGAGGCAAGAAATCTTATCAATCTGTGATAAAAGAAATTTTAGTTGTAAAAAAGTAAGAAAATTTACACATGACCAAGTCAATAAAGGACTCCTTAAATGGTTTAGTCAAAAACAACATGAACATGTTCCTATTACCGGCTATACTTTACAAGAGAAAGCTAGTGAATTGGAAAGGAAAATACGAGGCTGGTTTGAAAAGTCCGTGCAAACTCTGAGAAATGGCACCACCGGCGCGTATCGAGGTCATGTTTAGTTAGTAGCATCTCTTGAATGAACGCACACCAAGTTTCAGCCATATTGGTCTATTTCTTTGTGTTTGGCATTCGTGTGAATCAAGGAAGTCGAGTGATTTTCAAGAAATGGACGAAAAAGAATTTCGTGTGGTGATTAAACATTACTTTATGAAAGGCAAAACGCCTCAGGAGACTAAAGAGAAGCTTGATAAACATTATGGTGACTCTGCACCTTCTATTAGAACAGTTTATAAGTGGTTTCAAAATTTTCGGACTGGCCATATGGGCACAAGTGACGCTGAACTTTCTGGACGGCCTGTGGAGGTTACGACTCCAGAAATCATTGATCAGATCCATGATATGGTGATGGATGACAAAAGAGTTAAGGTGCGTGAGATTGCTAGTGCTGTGGGCATCTCGACTGAACGGGTACATAATATTTTGCATAAACATTTGGACATGAGAAAGCTATCCGTAAGATGGGTGCCGCGATTGCTCACGCTTGACCAAAAACGGAATCGTGTGAAGTGTTGCAAGGATGGTTTGCAGCTGTTCCAGAAGAATCCGGAGGACTCTAAGCGTCGTTTCGTCACTGTAGATGAAACATGGATATATTACTATACTCCTGAGACCAAACAACAATCTAAACAATGGGTTACCAAGGGGGAATCTGCACCAAAAAAGGCGAAGACCGTTCCTTCGGCCGGAAAGTCCGCCGACTGTCTTTTGGGATTCGCAAGGGATAATCCTCATCGACTCTCTGGAAAAGGGTAAAACTATTACAGATGAATATTATTCACCGTTTGAAAACCGAGCTGCAAGAAAAACGCCCGTGATTGGCCCACAAGAAAGTCCTTTTCCATCACGACAAACGCACCAGCACACACCTCAGCAGTTGTGGTCGCAAAATTAATGGAAATAGGATTCCAACTCGTTTCACATCCCCCCTATTCTCCAGACTTGGCTCCCTCGGACTACTATTTGTTCCCCAATTTGAAGAAATGGCTGGTGGGACAAAGATTTTATTCAAACGAGGAGGTGATTGCAGACACTAATGTATATATTGCAGACTTGGACAAATCCTATTATTCGGAAGGGATCAAAAAACTAGAACATCGTTGGACGAAGTGTATAAGCCTAAAAGGAAACTATGTCGAAAAATAAAAAAGGTTTACCCCAAACACATAAGTAGTTTTTATTTTTGCACGGACTTTTCAAACCAGCCTCGTAGAGAACACCGAGTTTAACTGTTCTAAAAGTTGGATTGAACGATTTAAAAAGCGTGGGGGTTAGATGGTAGGAGAAACTGCAGGAGTGGATATGACTGTTATTGATCAGTGATTGGCCAATGTAGGGCCGGAAATTCGAGAAGGATATGAATATGTGGACATTTTTAATGCGGATGAAACGGATTTGTTTGTGCTGGTAGAAAATTATCAAAAATAAAGATTACTGTGTTGGTAACTGCAAATATGTCTGGAACAGAGAAAAGAAAATTGCTGGTGATAGGAAACTCCGCCAATCCCAGGTGTTTTAAAAACAAACATTTACCAATAAAGTACAAATCAAACAGTAAAGCTTGGATGACATCAGACATTTTTAAAAGCGAGCTGATCGAATGGAATAAAGAATTAAAATTCACGACAGAAAAATATTACTTTCGATTGACAACTGTCCAGCGCACCCCGAAGTTGATCTATAGCAAATAAAATTGGTTTTTTATGCCTCCAAACACAAGTGCAAAGCTCCAGCCTGTGGATCAAGGTGTGATACATTCTTTAAAATGTTAGTGTAAAAAGGTTTTACTTATGAAAATGTTAAGAGACGATAAAGGTAACATTTTTTCTGTAACTCTCTTGGACGCTCTAAACTTTATCCATATGGCTTGGCAAAGAGTCAGTAGAGAAACCATTGCGAACTGTTTTAAGCATGACTGATTTTTAAAGAAGGAATGTAGATATGACTCAGATGATGAGCTACCGTTGACGCAGTGGATTGAAAATATCGAAAAGATCCTACTGGTTGTTTAGAATTTGTTTATGATGTTGACATTCAACAAAGTACAGTGGAAATCGAGATTAAAAAGATGTTTAATCACTTTAATTTTGAAGAATATGTATGTGCTGATAGTGAATTAATGATGAGAGAAATATTAACTGATGATCAAATTGTGACATCAGTGATTTTTGGAAAGATTTTAAGCGATAATGACGAGCTTGGGAAAGGAGAAAATATTTATGTTCCACCCATTTCAGAAATGACTAAAAAAATGACTGAAACTCGCAATTTTTTGGAATCTCGTGAAGTTCCTGAAGAGATATGGAGTAGTTTTTGTGAACTTGACAATTATATAAACACCATTTCTTTTTCAAGTAAAATTATACAAACGAAAATTACTGATTTTATTGTATAAACTATGTATTTTAATGTTTTCGTTTATACGCGTATATATGTTATACCAACATACATAATAATAACTTTAATGTGACTTGTTTTATTTTCCTTTGAACGTTTTCTTTTAATTTAATAATTATTATTATTCATTTTTTTTTCCAAGCATTAGCGCCTAATCTAAATAAAAAAGTAGTGCAAAATCATATTAGATTTTGTTTACTGTTTATAATGAACTTCGGATATAGCGAACCATTTTTAATGATTTTAAACGGACTTCACTGTATATTCTTTTTAGAAATATCAACGTGGAGAAAAAAAAATTCATTTGTTACCAGTGCGGATTTAGAGCCGAAAAAAAACATTACCTTCAGAGTCACATTCATCAGATTCATGTAAATAAAAAGGAAGTCCCGACGAGCTTCGACTGTGAATTTTGTATGTTTAAAACTAAATATAGATACAGTTTACCTAAACATATGGCAGCATTTCATATGGATAAAATACAGAAAAATAGTAAGTTAAAAATTTTAGTTGGTTCAAAGAAATATTCATACCCAGGACCCACACCTTTACATATTCTGCCAAGTTAATGATTTAAAATTACTTAAAAGTTGGCTGTCTTGGCAGGAATTATTAAAAAAAAACGTGAAATAACTAAATAGCTCAATATAATATTGCCTGATGATACTTGACCGGGTACCCGTTTTTGCCCGATCCTAAAAAGTACTACCCGGTACATCTCTAGTATTGGTGTTATTTTATTCTATGTATAGCTTAAGTATTATTTATTTATTTTGGGATAGGCATATTCTTACAATGTTGATATAAGTTGCTTAAACTTGTTTATGATTTCACAATTTTTAATATTTGGTAGGTCATTAAAATGTTTAAGTCCTTTATAATAAAGATTTGCTCGATCAGCTTCATTTGTAATTCCCACTACTCGGAAGTCATTTCGTCCTCTGGTGTTGTAGTTGTGTATCTGATTGACGTATCTAATTTTCTCGGTCAAATATGTGGGACAATTTTCTATCTTTATATTATAGATGAATTTCATTGCGTAATAAAATAAGCTTTGCTTTACACTCAGCCAATTTAATCGATCTAACATATCTTTTATGTGCGTATCTCTAGGCTTCCGCAATATACATCTCATTGCCTTGTTTTGAAGTTTTTGCAGTAGTTCTATTTGTGTATCCTTAGCAAAAAATAATACCGAAGGACAGTAAATAAAATGTGGCTCAATTATGCTTCTATATATTAATATTTTATGGTATTCACTTATGATGTGGCAAGTTCTATACATGAGATAAAGTTTTTGGTTTATTTTATTCACTAAATATTGAAAGTGTGCATCAAATTTAAGTTTACAATCTATTATTATACCCAAGTATTTAATTTCGTTTACTTTTTCTATTTCACGGTTATTTATGTATAATTTATGATTATTATTATAGTTATTGTGTGATATTATCATATATTTAGTTTTATCTGTATTTAGTTTTAACATATTATTTAATTTCGTTTACTTTTTCTATTTCACGATTATTTATGTATAATTTATGATTATTATTATAGTTATTGTGTGATATTATCATATATTTAGTTTTATCTGTATTTAGTTTTAACATGTTATTTAATTTCGTTTACTTTTTCTATTTCACGATTATTTATGTATAATTTATGATTATTATTATAGTTATTGTGTTTTAACATATTTATACACATCCACTTGTAAAGAGTATTCATATCAGACTGCATTTTATTAACAGGTTGACTGCCGACCACTCCAATCGGAGTGCGTCGGGTCTCTTCGCCAACGCCGTCTACTCCGATCGGAGTTCGACATGCGTTCTTACGAAACGTTTTAGTATTCCATCGGCGTTGTATATGAAACGTGTTTCTAGTGGTGGCGTTGCTTAAAAACGCAAGTTCTAACAGGTGCTTAAGTGGTTCCGCGGATTTGCTTTTGGTTTGGTTGTAATCTGCCGTACAATATGGACAATCAACCTGGGCCTTCTGGTATTAAAAAAAGACATTGTAGTGATGAAAAAAAGGTATATGATAAGAAAAAGAAGCTAACTGACACTGAATTATTGCAGCTATTGGAAGAAAGCGGAGGTAGTAGTGACGAACATTACGTACCAGACACAGACGATAGTGATGTAAATTCAAGCTCCGAGTCCGAAGAAGAGAATTTTATAGACCCTATTCGGCCACATCAAACACTTCCTAGCCTTGATGAGATAAAATGGAACGACAGAGTGCGTTAAAACAAATTTTGTTCCAGAAAGCCCAGGAATTATTGGTGCAAATTCCAGGACAGGGTGCACCTATCGATTTTTTCGAAATAATCATTGATTATGATTTTTTACAAACTATTGTAGAACGAACGAACTCTTACGCAGTCAAGGTTTTGCTGCGCCCAGAAACAAGTACAAAATCACGTATTACTAATTTTAAAGATCTTACTCTTGACGAACTAAAAATTTTTTTGGCCCTGTTACTTCACACTGGCACAATATCCTTGAGCCGTCTTAACGATTATTGGAAAACTGATCCGCTATTTAATCTACCTGTTTTTAGGAAATATATGTCAAGGAATAGATTTTTGCTTATCTTGAGGTGTTTGCATTTTACATCTCCAGATATGGATCCGGCAGATCGGCTAGGAAAGATTAGATTTGTGGCAGATTTTTTTAACAACAAGATGGGAGAAATTTACTATCCTGGAAGAGAGTTGTCTTTGGATGAAGCTATGGTACTTTATCGGGGTCGTCTCCAGTTTAAACAGTATATCAAGAATAAGCGTCATAAGTATGGTATGAAGTTATACATGCTGACAGAGCCTAATGGACTTATTTTGAAATTTCGTGTCTACGAAGGTGCGACAGATGTTTATGGTGGAAGCGGACATACTGAAAAGATTGTTTTACATTTATTAGAGGAAAAATTGGGTGTGGGACATGCTGTTTATCTAGACAATTTTTACAATAGTGTTAATTTAGCTAGGAAATTCCTTCAACAAAATACATACTGCACTGGTACGCTGAGAGCTGAGAGGAAACATAATCTGAAAGAGGTAATGAGTGCAAACTTAAAACGTGGTGAGAATAAATCTATGTTTTGCAATGGAGTGCATGTCGGAAAATGGGGCGATAAACGCAATGTTCAATACATTTCAACAGAATTTGGAAGCGAAATGGGCATTTTTAAAAACAAAAGAAATCAAGAATCTGAAAAACCTTCCGCAATCATTGGATATAATGCTTTTATGTCCGGTATAGATAGACAGGATCAAATGATGGCATATTATCCTTGCAGCCGTAAAACCATTCGGTGGTACAAAAAGTTATTCATGCATGTGCTGCAAATGAGCATGATAAACG
The DNA here is from genome assembly GCA_019049505.1 of Pachyrhynchus sulphureomaculatus. Lineage (NCBI taxonomy): Eukaryota > Metazoa > Arthropoda > Insecta > Coleoptera > Curculionidae > Pachyrhynchus > Pachyrhynchus sulphureomaculatus. The sequence continues at coordinate 5,987,590 of CM032448.1, forward strand.
CCTATTTTTTGTACAATAAATATTCGCGGTCTGACCAGTTACGATTATATGACTTCCGATTGGATGTCATAAGAAATTTACTAGCCAGACGACCAATTACTAATTTGCCGCAAATTCCTCCAGGCCAAATAAATGTCCACAGCATTAGCAAAGTAGAAAAAATTGTTAGTGAAAAAAAAGAAACTAAAGAAACAAAACGGGTAAGCAGAAAGGAATGCAAAGAATGCAGGAAAAATAAAATAAGAAAGCAAAACAGTGTATGAATGCAAAATGTGCCCTGGACAACCAGGTTTTTGCTTTAATTGCTTTGAGGATTACCATAAAAATGTAAAAAAAATGATTTAGAAATAAATGTTTTGAGTTCATGAGTTCGATTTATTATTTCTTTACTTATTTAATTGGACTCTCCGATAGGAGTGTTCGGCATCTAATAAAAAATTTTCACTTGCAATGCCGATCACTCCGATCGGAGTGAAATTTTTTTTTTTTCTAATATTTTGAATGGCACATAAAAAAAAACACATCCAAGACTCATTTTAATTCATATTTACCACAATAAAATAAAAATATTTGGAAAAATCTTACCGGCGTCAACCACAAACTCAAAAATATAGATCGGCAGTCAACCTGTTAATAGCCACATCCAAACTAACATCACTAATTGCAATCAGTGCATCGTCTGCAAATAGTCTAACATCCCCGTACTTTAAACCGTCTTTAATGTCATTTATGTATATGAGAAACAGTACCGGCGCAAGGACAGAGCCTTGCGATAGACCAATATTCACTGGTATCGCTAATGATGTAGTGTTTCCAATTTTTGTTTGTTGCTTTCTATTCGATAGATAATCTTCAAACCATTTTAATTCTATATCACTCACTCCAATTTTGTGTAATTTCATAAGCAATAATTTTCTGCCTATAGTTTCAAATGCTCTTTTTAAATCTATGAAAGTTGATACAATGTATTTTTTATTCATCAAATCTTCACGCCATTCACTTATAACATAATTAATTGCAGTTTCACATGAGCGTTTGCTTCTAAAACCCGATTGCTCTGGAATAATAATATTGTTATCATTCAAATATTGCAGTAACTGATTTTTTATCACTGTTTCAAGGATTTTTTCGTCACTTAGAAGCGTATTTATTGGCCGCATCTCTTCAGGTTTTATAGTATATTTTATTTTTTCAATTGGCACAATTTTGGAAATTTTCCATTCGTTAGGCACTTTTCCTTGCAGCATGTTATTATTGATGATATTGGCGTAAAAAAAAGCCGTGTACGTTATAGAATGTTTAATTACACCTTCAGATAAAATATTCTTACCGCCAATTTTATTTTTAAATTTTTTAACTATTTCAATTATTTCGTTACTATCTACTGTTTGAAATGTTATTGTATCGTAATTTTATATGCAATTGGGATTAGCCAGTTAATAATTAAATAATATAAATTCGGTGCCAAAAGTTCCGGCTGAATGACATTTGTCTCATTTTTCAAAAAATAAAGCTAAGAAAGACTGCCCACTTTAAAACTCGACCCATGCGATATTTTCGCTTATCATTATATATTTTTTATTTTAGATTCAGCTGATACGGGCCGTAAAAAATCATGTTATGATATTCAAAAAATGAATATACAGGACCACTGTACAGTGGACAAAGACAATAATTTTAAATGTAACTATTGTTCACATACTGCCTCAAAAATTGACTTAATTTCAAAGCATTTACCAATCCATACCGTGTCCAAGAGTAAAGTTCTACAGTGTCCCTGGTGTCCTAAGGAGTTTACTAAACCAGGTGGGTAACAATCTTGTTTCTAACTAACAATTTAATAATACATTTATTACATTATTTTTTAAAAACTATTTTTTTTTAAAGTCCTAAATAATGTCGAGAGCATACGAGAGTCGTTAGCACCATTCCTAACAGAGGTATAATGCCAAGATGACCAAGTAATTATGATATTTTGTCTTCAAGCAGCGTATCCTAAATTGTATCTTAATGAGCTAAACACCAGGAGAGTTGCTTGCCATAGTACTCACAGAATGTCCTAGTGCACTAACCGTCAGTTTTCCGTAGACTCTATAACTTATTCTACAGAAAAATTATTCCTACTTGTTGGAAATGCGTTGGAGATCAGCCGATATCCAAAAAAGCAAGCCATAAAGCATGCCAAACAACTACCGAGCATATATAATAAAAGACTGTTTTTAGTCAATTTCCACTGGTTTATTTATAATTGTGATGACGCGTTTCGCTGTCGATGCAGCTTCTTCGGATCTACATTTTACACTTTAGGAGTGTAAAACGTAGATCCGAAGAAGCTGCATCGACAGCGAAACGCGTCATCACGATTATAAATAAACCGGTGGAAACTGACTAAAAACAGTCTTTTATTATATATTTATAATGAATTTCCATCAAGTAGAAGCTATAACCATCCAAAACTACCGAGCAGTCGAATTGCTTTCAGTAATATCCAAAATTATGGAAAAGTCCATCAATCCACATCTAATCTTCTAAAATATTTTGAAGAAGTTAATGATATTAACGGGCAATATAACTTCCGTAAGTAAAGACCAATGTGAGATCATTTTGGAGAATCTGGAGTGGTTGCATTTGATATATCTCCAAGGCATTCGATCATGGCTAAGCTACGCTCTTACGGTATGTTTATGGTTCTCGTGTGTTTCTCCAGAGTGCGTTCTTTACGCATACCAATACAAGAGCCAATTAAAGCGCCGCTTGTAGTGCTTTAATGGTTTTCCTATAGCACGTGCCCATAAATGAAAGTTTCTGTACACTCACTAAACTGGATTTTTATTGTTCAACAGTTTCACAAATAGCTTCGTAGCTGAAAAAAAACCCTTTTATCCCCCTGCCTTTAGGTTCTGACTGCGCTATTGTTAACGCAAAACAACAAACGGTCATCAAATTTACCATGTTCAACTTCTGTTGTTGCGGTTAATTCTTCCTCTTTTGTTACCTAATAGTTTTGGCGTTAACTACTTCGGACACGTGACCAAATCATTTTTGAGAGAATCTCAATTAATAGTTTTTTAAATTATTTTACTCGACATATCTCATTAAGCCAACTTTTTGTTTTGGGTAGTGTTGCAAAAACATATAAACAAGGTACACGCTACCGATGGAGTGCTGAGATGTCCGAAATGCCCGTTCAAAACTACGTGGCTCAGTAATTTACGTCGTCATTTCAAGCTGAATAAAGATAGAAAAACGTGTAAGGAATACACCCCAAGAAGAACTCCAAAACAGCTGGAGCAGGCGAGATTACAAGGAAAAGAACCACCTGCGAGAAAGAGGAGAAAGAAGATTGACGGATTTAGCGATATTGTTGCTGATTGAGATTATATTTATTCTTACTTATAGTTTTGTTTTATTGACTTGTCACTTGTAGATAATATATATATATATATATATATATATATATATATATATATATATATATATATATATATATATATATATATATATTAGTTGTATAAGAAAAAGTCGTTAAATGAGATTTACCCAGTACTTTCCTTGCAAACACATAGTTCTAGATAATTCTAGAGTAAGCACTGAATTTGTTGTTCTCAAGATAAAGAGTTACTGAACCCGTATATATATATATATATATATATATATATATATATATATATATATATATATATATATATATACAGGGTGATTGGTAATTCGACCTATTTTTTGAAAAGTTATATTTATTACAACAAACTGCCTGTACCTGTGAACCGGGGGTTTGAAATCAGTGGTTTTTAAGTTATTGCAATTTCTAGATTTTTTAAAAATTTTCAGACTTTTGTCCAAAAAATGCCAATTGTGAAAAAACTACTCTACTCTGGTCATTGAATTAACACTTTTCTAATAGCTGACGACAGACTGATCACTTTAAAAAAATAAAAAAAGGCCAGACTGAAGTTCTCTAGGAACTGTCGGCTCACTCTGCAATACTGTTAATTTTCCTTGATTTAAGGAACTTTACTGGTTGATGAAAAATCTATTAAAAATAAAAAATAAAATAAAATTAAAGACCAAAATAATATTATCATAAAAAATCATTCATTTCCACCGTCTATCGGAGGATCATCAGTGAAGTCGTCATAGCTATTCTCTGCAACATAAAAAATGGGATAGGGAGGGTAGGTCCTTGTACTTCACAGATTTTATAGGTACTATTTCAATATATAAACTCTGTAGCTCAGTTTCGTTGTTTTTTTTTTTAATTTCTGACTCGACTATTACGAAAAACCTCTTTCCAGTCATCCGAGATTTCTAATTTATATTTCTCATATCGCAATCACGTTCTAAATGAGAATAACCTCTAATAGGGAATGCAACTTTTATGTCATCAAAGATTTGGCTTAAATGAAGAAGTAAAATGGGAACTTGAGGCTTAAATATCGTTTTCCTTTAAAAACATCGGGATTTTTTACCCCATGTAATACTAGTTTAGCAAATGAAAGGAAGAGTTTAATAGTCGATGTAAAACAGGATCGAGACAAAAAAAACTAATTTGTAAAACCTTGAAAAACTTTACTTTAAATATGGCAGTGCACATAGAGATAAATATCAAGATTAGAAAAACAACACGCATAAATATTCTTCCTATATCAATTGCACAATAAATCGTTTTTTTTTTTGTATATTTAGCCTAAAGTAGCAATTTACAATTGCCGAAAACATTATAACAAGCTTCCTTTAGTCAGACTTTCTTTAACACACAATATTTATTTGTAAATGTACAGGGCGATGCAACGTATTTTTGGTAACATTTGATCAGTAGATTAGAACAATGTATTAAGGATAGACGTATGTAACACGCCCTGGAACCGATTTTACGGACTTTTCGGTGCTTCACCTACTATTGCACGAGATATCTTCGGGATTTTAACGGGATTAGAACATTAAATGAGCCTAGAGAGATCCAAGTATTTATGTACGATGGACCGCGACACAGTGTTATAATCAGTCCTTACCACTTGTGATCGTGTAGAGAATTTGGAAATCGAGTAACAACTTTGGTTCAAATTAAAATTCTCGATTCACTCCGATCACACTATCTGCTCTCAGATCCTGATTATAATTTAGTCTTAGAGTTGGGTTTTTGAAGCAGGTAGTCACTGCTGATTAAGACATTCGCAAAAACGGATTTGATAGGACGACATTTGGTATTTGTCGCTCGGGTTCCTCCGACCAAGGCTCCAAGGGCACCGTATATCGAAAAAGTCTAATATATTTTTTAAACATTGTTAATGTAGTATAATGAAGGCCAACTCTTTGCTTTCGGCAAAATCAATTGTGGAACTGCAAAAAAAAAGACATTGACCTCTTGTTGTCAAAGATTATCTCCAAACTGGGTTGAAAAAGTTAAAGTTCGCAATATGAGAACAAGTATCACAAATACCAAATACATTTGGTATTTGTCGCTCGGGTTCCTCCGACCAAGGCTCCAAGGACACCGTTTATTGAAAAAGTCTAATATATTTTTTAAACATTGTTAATATAGTATAATGAAGGCCAGCTCTTTGCTTTCGGAAAAATCAATTGTGGAACTGCTAAAAAAAAAAGAAATTGACCTCTTGTTGTCAAAGATTATCTCCAAACTGTGTTGAAAAAGTTAAAGTTCGCAATATGAGAACAAGTATCACAAATACCAAATACATTTGGTATTTGTCGCTCGGGTTCCTTCGACCAAGGCTCCAAGGGCACCGTTTATCGAAAAAGTCTAATATATTTTTTTAACATTGTTAATATAGTATAATGAAGGCCAGCTCTTTGCTTTCGAAAAAATCAATTGTGGAACTGCAAAAAAAAAAGAAATTGACCTCTTGTTGTCAAAGATTATCTCCAAACTGTGTTGAAAAAGTTAAAGTTCGCAATATGAGAACAAGTGTCACAAATACCAAATACATTTGGTATTTGTCGCTCGAGTTCCTCCGACCAAGGCTCCAAGGGCACCGCTTATCGAAAAAGTCTAATATATTTTTTAAACATTGTTAATATAGTATAATGAAGGCCAGCTCTTTGCTTTCGGAAAAATCAATTGTGGAACTGCAAAAAAAAAGAAATTGACCTCTTGTTGTCAAAGATTATCTCCGAACTGTGTTGAAAAAGTTAAAGTTTGAGAGATGAGAACAAATGTCGTATTTTCGTGATGAGGTGAACATCCAGATGGGAAAAGATGGGTTGGAAACATGAATATTTTCCGGATGATGTTATAAATTAACATTTAAGTACCTAGTCGTACGAGTTCGTTTTCTGAAATCTGAATGTCTCGAGGTGCCGTTTCTTCGTGGCGATATATTCAGAAAGGGCTATCGTACCTTCGTAGGCAAAACTCCAATTCGACACGTTTTCTAATCTGAAGAACTGTGATTTCTCGTTAACACACCCTGTACATATTTTAGAATTTACAACTAAAGAGTAAAGCATTTACAAAAAGAACATTTAGATAGTACTTGGTTCCCTTAAATACGATTTTGAATACTTGTTATCACAGAATAGGTTATGTATTTATTTAATTATAAAAACTCAACTACTAATAATCATATTCTTATTACTAAAGACCAATATGTTTTATTATCGGTCTGGGCTACCTACTGTAACCCGATCAACGAATCTTGACCGACATGTCATGCCGTCTCTGTCATTACTATTGTTTGGTTCAAACAAGAACTATGTGATGTGTATAGTATAGATTTTACATCATGCACAAAAAGGTTGTCATTAACAACTCTGGCCGTGTTTTGGCGTAGCATCGATTCCTAACCATGGACGAAACGTGGATCCACTACTACTTGGAGTCGTCGGACTGCATGAAAGCCGACTAAAGCGCCCAAAATCACAAACATCAGCTGGAAAGGTTTTGACAAATATTTTTTGGGATGCACATGGAATGATATTGATCGAGCATTTTGAGAAGGGGCGAACAATCGCCGGAGACTATTACATTGGTTTATAGGACCATTTGAATGGTGAAATCAAGAAAAAAAGGCCTCATTTAGCGAAGAAAAGATTGTTATTTCACCAAGATTCACAGCTCACAACTCCATAAAATCGATGATGAAATTGGACCAATTGTATCATGAATTGCCATATTCACCAAATCTGCTCCCCAGCGATTATTACCTCTTTCCAAATTTAAAAAGGTGGCTCCAGGGAAAGAGATTCGGCTCAAATCAAGAAATCTAAGGAGAAATTGAGACTTATTTTAAGAAGCTTTGCAAATCCGGCTATATTCTGATTGTTGGAAGATCGCTGTTTAGGAAACTATCTTGATGAATATAATTGATTTTTGGCAAAAATATTATTTTTTCTTCAAAAGTCTCGAGACTTTTCACGGTGACTTGGATTTCATTAATAATTGATAATAAAAACATAAATCAAACATTACCACGATCAATGCGTCAACAATATATCACACCCTAGAATTTTCCAATACGAATATAAGTCATAATCAGTTTTAGTAGTCAAGATTCATAGATTTAACTCTTAACTAATTTACCTAAATATTCAATAAAACTCTACAAAAAACAATAAACAAACTTTCATAAGCCAAAGTATTTAACATCGAAGGCAATACTCGATCGATTAGTGTTATAAAATTTTGGTTATATTATTCATTGTAAGCCACATATTTTTATAATTTTTTCATACGTCTATGTTGATGTTTTTGAGTTATATAATAAACTAAAGTACGACTGCAATGTCCAGCCATAAGTTCTGTCAATAATTTTGATATATTTAAATATTGAATCAATCACAACAAAACTTTAAAATATTGAAAAATTACATTTAAAATGCTTTAAAACGTTGTTAATCGTTCTCCTATCTGCACGAACACCTTAGGATACTATTTTAAAATTGTCCTATTGTGTTTAGAACATCCGGCCTTCCTACTGTTCACAAAAAAGGGGATAAGGTAACAACTTAGAAGAAAGATTTGGCACTACAAATCTGCTAAATGGGAAGATCTCGAGGAATATTTTCGAACTTTCTCTTGGTTGGGACGTTTGTTTTCGATCCGACGACCCATCTGACTGCGCCAGGGAGGTTTCCGATGTTATTTTGGCCGGTATGGATGCTTACATCCCTTTTTCGAAGAAATGCCCTTCCAACGGCAAGCCTTGGTTTGGCCTAAAATGCAAAGAAGCTGTTGCTTCTAAACATCTTGCATACCGACAGTGGCGTGAAGATCCTAACACCATAAATCGTAACATCTTTGTTCGTGCCAGGAACAGATGCAAAGAAATTATCGACGAAACCAAGGAGGTACACAATCAACGGATTAGAAACAAACTTCTCGCTTGTCCCGGCAATTCCAGGTCCTTTTGGTCAGTCGCTAAGGCAGTTGGTCAGAATTTCACCAAATCCACCATACCACCACTCACACGGCCAGATAATTCTATTGCAACGACACCCGTTGAGAAAGCGAACTTGTTGGCTGAACTCTTTGCTTCACATTCTACTGTTGATTTCCAAGGAAAAACACCACCTACTATTCCCATAGTGCAGTCAAGGATGCCCGATATTGTCTTCAGACAGCGTATCATAAAACGTATTTTGATGAAGCTAGACACCAAAAAGGCTTCAGGCGCTGACGGAATACCTGCCATAGTTCTCAAGAACTGTGCGAGGGAACTAACACCAGTTTTCTGTAGACTTTTCCTACAGAAAGGGAATATTTCCTTCCTGCTGGAAATGTGCCACAGTTCAGCCGATACCTAAAAAAGGCAAGAAGACCTTGCCAAATAACTACCGACCAATCGCACTACTCTCAATAATATCGAAAGTCATGGAAAAGGCTATCAATCAGCATCTTCTAAAATATCTTGAAGGATTCAACATTATTAGTGATCAGCAATATGGCTTTCGTAAAAATAGATCAACAGGAGATCTTCTGACTTATGTAACACATGTTTGGAACAACGCAATTGAACACTTTGGAGAATCTCGAGCGGTTGCTCTTGACATATCCAAGGCATTTGACCGTGTTTGGCACGATGGGCTGTTGGCTAAGCTACGTTCTTATGGTATGTCTGAAAAGTTCTGTTTGTGGCTCTCATGTTTCCTCGGAGAACGTTCTTTACGAGTGGCAGTTGACGGATTTCTTTCTAGCACCTTCACTACCAACGCCGGTGTGCCCCAAGGTTCCATACTGTCTCCTACTCTCTTCCTCATTTATATTAACGATCTGCTGGAAAAGACCGAGAATCCAATCTACAGCTTTGCAGATGACAGTACACTTATCTCTTCATTCACTTTGAACGCTCGGACATCGACTACTCAGACGAATATCCGCAGACAGCAGGAAGTCATTCAACTTAACAAAGACCTGGAAGAAATTCTATCTTGGGGTGACAGTAACCAAGTGGAATTTAACGCTACAAAAACCCAGGCGGCAGTTTTTTTCTAAAAAAGTTAACGTTGCAGAACCCGACATAGTTATGTCGGGGCACTCCATCCCTCTAACATCGTCACTCAATCTGTTAGGCGTTAATTTGGGAGCAAATATGTCCTGGCATGAACATGTTGCAGGCATAGCAAGAAGAGCTTCTCAAAAGTTGGGAATATTGTTTCGAACCAGAAAGCTCTACACTCCACAACAACTGTTAATTCTTTACAAAGCGCAAATTCGACCAACTATGGAATACTGCTCCCATGTTTGGAGCTCCGCTCCCAAACATACACTGCATTTGTTGGATTCTATCCAGAGAAGAGCTGTTCGTCTGATTGGACACCCGGAACTGACCGACGGCCTTGATTCGCTGGAACATCGAAGAACGGTTGGCGACTTGAGCCTATTCTACAAGTACTTTCATGGAAAGTGTTCGAAAGATGTGGCCCGTTTAATTCCTCCCAGAGCGGTTAGAAGTACACGTCGCGCTAATGCTTCACCTCCTTATGAGGTTCAGCTTGTTACTCCTCGTACAACGCTTTTCAAGCAGTCTTTTATATGGAGAACATCATACCTTTGGAATGGTTTACCCAGGACTGTGTTTCCCACCGAGTACAATCTACAGCGATTCAAGAACAACGTGAATCGCTTTCTCCGCACACGTGTCGCTCCTGTAGCGCTTTAGGGACTTCCCTGTAGCACGTGTGCTAGACCCATAAAAAAAAAAACTATAGAGATATCGCCGTCACCAGCACAATTAGTAGATTCTACGGAAACTTATTAAATAGAATTGAAAATGAGTACCACGATATGAAACCCAAGGAACAGGCAGGCTTCAAAGCAGGAAGATCTACAGTGGACCACCTTTTCTGCGTCGTCCAAGTTACTGAGAAAAAATTCGCCGTAAACCATCTGCTATACGTTGACGTTTAAAAAACAGACAAACATAAACTCGAACCTCAATTCCGCAGTTAAACGATTGTAAAAAGATGCAGAAACTTAACAACTAAAGGTTTCTACGTCAGCAAAGGTCTTAAAAGGGATGTTCCCTATTACTTACCCTATTCAAAATATATTTCGCGCAGGCACTAAAAGTAAGGAAACGAAAATGTAGTAATATGGAGATCGAGATCAACAACCATTATTCTTTACAGACGACCAGATTGTAATAGCGCAAGACTATGATGATTTGCAATATATGACTAGGAAACTGGTCGAGGAATATAAAAAACGGGGCTTAGCATCAATATAAACAAAACACAATATATGACCATTGGACAGCTAATAAAAAATTGTAGCAAAATTACATGGTAGGAAAGATAACTTGAGGGTTATGTCTTATTCATCTCGTGTCTCAAGATGAAAAGAGACCAGACGAATCTACTAACGTCGGTCCTTTAGAATCAGGCCAATTTAACAACGTGGGTGCGGAAATTCTTAAGCAACCAGGCATGTTTTTAAGATATCTGAACATCCGACTTTTCCTTCAGATGTCAAATTACCGTTGTTCATTAAAATGGGATATACCTGTTAATTTCGTTTAGAAAATTCAAATTTTTCTAATTATTCCCACTGGAAAAAACCAGGAACAACATCATATAATAGTTCCTTACGGACAAGGATTTTCTCAAAGGCCAATTTGGATCATAACAATAATATATATATATATATATATATATATATATATATATATATATATATATATATATATATATATATATATACATATACAAGAATCAAAAGTTTAAAATATTTGATGATATACAGGGAAAATAAAAAATCATAATTTATAATGAAGAGTAAAGTGTGTTTAAATTTAAATACAGAGCAAAATATTAATTGAAAATATTAATAGGAATTAAAAATTATGCTCATGTTTAGATTTGTGACCTTCCTAGTTAAAAACTCAAAAAAAAGTCCAGTAAACATGTTAGTAATTGTTGGATTATTTATTGAATAAAAGGAAACGAAATCACTACAAATTTTAGACTGAACATAAATGAACATATCTTTGGAAATACCTAACAACTGTAAATAAACTTCAAAGTTAACGTTAGTCTGTATTTGTAATAAGTAGAAATGCCAGTAAAATTGAGTGTTGAAGATAAAATTGAAATTGTTCTCATAGTTGGAGATAATTATAAAACTTTTAGAGAAGCAGCAGAAATCTTTAATAATAGACATCCTAATAAAATTGTACACTTCACAACACTTCACAACTATAAGATATAGAATAGATAAATAAATTCAAAATTTTTGGAAGTGTTGAAAATAAATTTAAAAAGAAACATCGGGCATGGGTTTCAAATGAAGATAATCAAAATTAAGTAATGCTATCGGTAGTAGAAAAGCCAAAAGATTCACTTCGGAAAAGATCAACTTTATTGAATGTGAGTAAAACTACAGTTGCGAGAATTTTAAGATCAAATAAATTTAAACCATACAGACCCCAATTTACTCATACTTTAAAAGCAGGAGATTTTGAACGAAGATTTGAATTTTGTGCTTGGTTTCAAGGAGAGTTGGAAGTAACAGGTTTATGGCAAGACAAATACTTGTCTCTGACGAAGCGACATTTAAGTCTAATGGGACAGTAAGTTTTGGAAACTATCGCTGGTGGAGCGATGTTAATCCTAACTTCAATATCCAAACTCGAGATCAATACTCGTTTAAAACCAATGTATGGTATGGAATTTTTAAAGATATAGTTGAATAGTTGGACCATTCTTTTTTCCAAATAATATGAATGCTGAACGTTACCTAGAATTTTTAAATAATAAGTTCCCTGAGTTTCTTAATCGCCTACCACATATATGGTACCAGCATGATGGTGCATCATGTTACAGTACGAGAAATATTCGAGATTATCTCCTTCAGATTTTTAATGGTAGAGTAGTAGGGAGGTATGTGCAGTTTACCTGGCCCCCAAGGTCTCCGGACTCCCTCTAAACTTTTTTTTATGGGGCTACTTAAAAAAAAGGTTTATCTTTTTTGTAATATGTAAGATAAACTTTTTCTCCATTTGTATAAAACTTTTTGGGACATACTGTATATATATATATATATATATATATATATATATATATATATATATATATATATATATATATATATATATATATATATATATATATATATATATATATATATATATATATATATATATATATATATAATGGTTCTCCTAACAAAAGTTTATATGTGGATACTCCTCGATGACGAACCATATCGTTGAATTTTGACAGTTGCTAGAACAATAGTTTTTTAGACTCGAGATTTTGGTGCCTGATTCGACAAGCGTTGTGTTTCAGAATATCTCACGATCTTTAGTCAAGTGGATTGAGTGAAAGAAGATGTTTGCAGTGGTACTACCAAGTCACATGAAAATATTGTGACTGCAGCTAACGATTAACAGAGTTTATGACTAAACTGCATATATAATATTTTAATTTATGATTATACATAAAAAATTATCAACTAGGTCTAAATATTTACTTACTACGCTATATTTTGTCATATATCAAAGTAATAGCACTTAGATTAAGATTAAATAAAAAAATCGTTTTCAAAAGCACCGTAAAAAATATTGTAAAGTTTGAACGGAGGACGTTAAATAATTAACGCGACAAACAGCAATAGTGGGAAAACTACTAAATATTTTTAAATGAAACATTTTGCACTTCATCATTCTACTACGGATTCGAATTCAGCGTCAAAAAATACACAAGATCCATTTATTTTGGTTCGTGGTAATGGACTTTTTTTGTGTGGCTGTGTTATTAAACGTCCCTCGTATAGCATATCTTTTGCGGTTTTGGATTTTAAAAAAATTAATAAAACTAATTTTCGCTTTTAGAAGCTTCATGTTATCTTTTTCTTAATTTGTATTGTTTATGCTATAATTTTTTCTTTGTTTTTGGTGAAAAGAAGAATATTTTCTCTTGGGAGTCTTATTTATTCAGACTAAGTTAAAATAAATAATCTGAACGCTCCGACTGCTCCTACATTTTGTTAAATTCTATTAAAATTTAGAAGTGCTGATTCAAAAAGTAAAATGCAACCTCCATTTACTCCGGTTCCTCAAACCACCAAGTATTCTTTTAATTCGTTTATTTGTGATCGTTATTTTTGGCTGCCACTTATATCGGTTTGAGTATTCGAGTCAGTTTTTTTGGTACTACTCTTCCCATTGCTACTTTCTTCGCTAGACGATCAGCTAGTATTTCGCAAAGTCTGTCTCAGAACGTGTTCGATATTGATGCAGTCTAACACTGCGGCGCCCACCGAACTTCTTCGCGAAGCCATACTTTTCACTAGGATCCATTTATTCGATTTTGGGTCGTACTGCTCGACGGAATTGAGACTGGAACTGCCATCTGTGCCACCTAAGGCGTAAAGGCTGCCGTTGATTGCCACGACTTCGTGAGTAGCCCTGAAAATGCAAGTACGGACTATACTATTGTAAAAATAAATCACTATTAGCTACTAAAAATGAACAAAGCCTATATTTCAGCAGTTCTTATTTGACAATCCACCTCGAGATGCGTGTCGCCGTATCATAGCTCATCAGCCGAGCTCGGATTGACAAACAAGAGAACAAACCTTGCATAATTACAAAGGTACTATTGTATGTTTGTGATTTATGAAAAAAATACCATATAGTCGTAGTGGTCGTTTAATTATTAGGGTAAAAAAGTAAGCTAAACGAGGTATTTTTTTTAACATATAGTACACTAGGGTGGTCACAAGGTATAGGGGGGAAAAATCGCATCGTAATGCCAGCGGGCCCTCCTAAAACTTGCCATTTGCCGTACAAAATAAAATTCGCATAGTTTTAGCTCAATTAGATAACGTTAACCCGTGCCTCATCGAGGTTAAAGCTGTAAAATTCGATTTTTTGAAAAAAAATCGTGGTTTTTTTTTTCCTCATAAAATGAAAACCATTCGTCCTAGAAACCTGACTCTTATTTCATTTCATAGGAAATGTTGTTGTCTTAAAGTTTTACTCCACTTTGAATTTTTATATTTGAAGATATTCATCATCCAAGACCGTACATGATTCGAATCCTCAAATTCAACCTTCTGTTTGGAAAACGAAAATGAAAAATGGCAATAAAGATACCTAGCTTAAATACTTTTGACCATTTTTGTTTCCTTTGTATTATACATAATTATACAAATACATTATTATACAATATATAATAAGACATAAAATGATCATTTGTTTTAACTTTATAAATAATTTTACGAATTGCAAGGTAGTGGATACCTAGCTGATATTTAATTTTATTCTTTAAAAGGTTTGTTTTTGTTACAAAAAAGCTATTGCTAAGGACCCTTTTATCAGAGAATTCTACCTGGAGTGTCATAAACCACACCCCTTCTTTTTTGTTCCTTGTCTGGGATGCCCGGGGAGAAGTCGGAGAGTTTTAGTTCCCACCGAACTAAATTTTGGATCATTAGGAACACAATCGGGAGAAGAGGGTGGATGAGGTTTTAATTCAAAGCTTAAATTATGTAATTATATCTCTCTATATTTGAAATGGAATATACGAGGAACACACGTAAAGTTTTTATAACAGAAAGCACAATGGATAGCGATGATTATACCTCAGGAGACTCGAAAAGAGGAAGAGTCGAAGAAAAAGAAGAGCCAATGGGATTTTTTCAAGAAGAGTAAAAAGCTGTAAGAACACCACAGAAAGAGAAAAACAAAAGAGTAGATAAGATAAGCAATTTGATCAGAAGAGATACCAACAAGAGTTGAAGGACCTAAGAAAGGAGAATGAAGTACTGAAAGAGGAACATAAGATAATTAGAGAAAAAATGAGAAATATGGATTTGAAGATGAGTAGACTGGAAAAAGACAACGTAAGGAATAATTTTGTAACATCGGGAATGAGATTTGAAGCGAATACCCAATCTGATTTGAAAATGGGTGTAGAACATTTTATGGAGAGGAGTATGGACACAAAAGTACAGACTAAAGATGTGATAAAAATAGGGGCGACTATATACAAGATAGAACTTGGAAACACGGGAGATAAAGAAGCTGTAATAAAAAATAAAAACAAACTGAGAAACCTAAGAGAGAGGTTACATAAACCACGATTTAACAAAAGAGAAACGGGAAATTCAAAAGAAATTGAAGCATACAGCAGAGAACGAGAGAAAGAATGGAAAAGGGTGAAAATAGGGTATCAAAAAAACGTAATCGAAGGAAAAGAACATAAATGGGACATTGAGAAAGAAAAACTGAAAGAACAAACAAAGAATACTACGACCATTGAGTCAAAAAACTGAGAAAAAGGAGAGAGATAGGTAGATTGACGACAACCCTGGCAAAGATAAAGGATACGGAAGAGAGGACTAGTAAAATGAATACAAATAAGAAGATAATCAAAGAAATAGATAGGAGGAAAGAAATGGAAAATATTTATCGATTTATTAGATCGAGAACACGAAATAATAGGGGTAAAACGGAAAAGAGGATGAACTGACAAAAGAGTAACAAATGTAGGAATCACAGAAACAGAAAGGAAAGGAAATGGATGCAAAAAATTAGAAGGAAATGTCATAAAAGAAGAAGACAAAATTATGGAAATAAGGGGGGGATACTATAAAGATCTATCAGATGAAAATGACATAGCATACAAAAATCAACATAGAGACATAATACCAGAACAAGATACAGAACTCACACAAACAGAAGAAATTAATACAGAAGAAACAAAAGAGGCAATCGGAAATTTAAACAGGATGGAAGCATATAGAAGGAAATATGGAAAAGACAGATAGAGAATAACTCAACTCCACGGAACTTACACTCCTAACAAAAGGGGTAGACAGGCATAAGTATTAAGTAAGTAAGTAAGTAAAAAAATGACAAGAACGTTGGGAAAAGTGTATATACCTAAAAGGGGACTATGTTGAAAAATAAAAAATTTGTTTTTGAAAAAATGGCGTCCTCAATTCTAACATGGGTACTTATCGAACTGCCCTCTTATGTTATCATAATGAGCTTAAAGAGTCAGCGCAAAACTCTTTTACCAGGTGTACAAGTATGAAATGCGGATTTCAGACAATAGATGGTGCACCAATGCAGTTTGTGCTATAAAGATTTGACACTGCGTCATTTTGTGGTGTCATCAACAAGTGTCAGACGCGCACGAGTAATAAATTGGAAAAGTGTGTGCATAGTGTTGTGTTGTTGTGTTCAATATGTCGAAATTTATACCGAACAAAGAGCATTCGCGGACAGCATTAATTTTTTGTTTTCATATGAAGAAAACTGCTGTTGAGTCATACCGATTACTTCGAGAAGCTTATGGTGAACATGCTCCATCGCAAGATACGTGTGAACGATGCACATACAGGTATTTGAACGATCTACGCGGGAAAAAGCCAAAAAAATCAAAACACAAAATATTGCCAGGTAACCGACTACCAGAGACAGAGGACCCTTCCGGGAACAAAAGACAACCGCTTCCAACCCCACCCGTGCAGTCTTACCTGTTTTATGTCACTCGGAATTCGATCCTGTTACCTCGTGTACGTTATCAGTTCTCGGCGCTCTTAAAAATCATAATTGTGAAAGTGGAATTTTATGTCTACAGTCCCTGGCCAAATTATTAGACGCACTGCAAGATTTCATGTAAAATATTAATTACCGAGTGATATTGTACCGTTTTATTATTTTAAATTGATTTGTTTTTTATTTTTATATTATCCAATCAATTACCTATTTATTTGACATAAATAAAACAGCATTAATTTAGAAAAGCATAAGTTTATTAAGTTTTAAAGAAAAGTGAAATTAATGTTAGTAAAAGTCAATATTTAGTTGAGCCACCTTTAGCCGCTATCAAAGCTTTAATTCTGCGCGGCATGCTATCAATGCAAGATTGTACTGTCTCCTGCATTTGAGGATGATGATTCCACACATGAATAATCTTTTCTAGGAGCTGGGTTTTGTTGGTAATCACATCTTTAGCCACTTCTCTTTTCATCAGCTCCCACACATTTTCAATGGGGCCAATCCAACAGAGGGATATTTTTTTCTGCCAAAAAAGCTTTAACAGACCGAGCAGTGTGGCAGGGAGCTCCATCTTGCATGAAAGTGAATGGTTCCCCATTTGGAAACCATTCTCTGAGCTGCGGAATCAACCGATTTTGTAATACTTCTTTGTACTGATCTTGCCTCATTATTCCTTTGACAACGTACAGACGTCCAGTGCCCTTGCCGCTGATGATTGACCAAATCATCACTTTGGTGGGATGTTTAACCGTCGGGACGACACAATCAGGATGAAACTTTTCTCCATGACGACGACGCACATACTGAGCTTTATTCTGCAAAATTTCGAATGTGCTTTCGTCACTGAAGCAGACCTGTCAAACTAGGAAAAATATATAAACTTCCATGTTTATTTGCTTTATTTAACTGAAAATGATAATAATGTATCAATTATTGATTAAATTGCTGTATCTTACCGATCTCCAGAAGTCCACATCTTTGTCTTGCCATTGTTTGGCCCACTTCAGGCGCTTTGCTTTCATTGCAGCTGTTAACTTGGGCTTCCTGGCGGGGTGACAGGCCTTAAAATCTAATTCTTTCAATTTTCTTCGAACAGTGCGCCAGAAGCATTTACGCTAGCATCCTGGAGTTGTGATTTTATTACCTTTGTGGTAGCAAATCTGTTTCCTACGCAAATTTTCTTCAAACATCTCTCTGACCGTGGAGTGAAAATTGGTTTTCTACCGCATCTTTTCTTTCTCTTCGGGCTTAATTCCTTCCCTGACTCAATTTTCTTTTTTATGCGTCGTACACTAGCTTCAGAAACCTCCAATCTTCGTGATATTTCTCGGTTTGTAAATGTTTTCGCAATCACAAGGGCCTTCACTTCAGCTTTTTTACGTGGTGAAAGATCGCCTTTTCTACCCATAATGAAAATAGTCTAATTACTTTTTTAAAACACTGCATACAAAATAAACTAATAACTGAGTAGTACAAAACTGTTAAACAAACAATCACAGTCCATAAAGCCACAGAAACACGTCCGTACCTGACTCGATTCCGATCGCGACTGATACAGATTTGTACTTGTTTACGTTCATGTATCACTTTGTCAACACAGTGTTGCCATATGTTAAAAATAAATACAAATATGTAGTCTACAACAATTCTTTTAAATAAAAATCAATAATATTGTAGTTTAAATATACCATTATTGCATAAAAACTCCTAAGAAACATAAAATTACTAAAAAAAATACAGTGCGTCTAATAATTTGGCCAGGGACTGTATAAGTTCTAAAGTTGTAGAAAAAGTGATGGATTCTCAAAGTACAGGTATGTAACTATGTTATTTCATAAAACTTTTATCATTTACTTATTTGTGAAAGGGACGGTAAAGAAAGGTCTTTTCCACGAGTATTATTTTGTAAAAAAAAATATGTTTTACTGTCGTTTTCATACTTCCCTGTTAGATCCGGCTATAATTTTGATAATATTCTAAAGTTGGTAGTTTCAGTAAATAATAAATAAAAAAAAAAAAACTGGCCCCGGATAAGTTCGGATAAGATACATTTTGGGACTTTGAAAATTATGGTCAAAATTGTGAGAAAAAATAGATTTTGATTTTATCAATTTTAACTTAACGATTCTTTGTTGTAGGTTCACTTGGTACATCGGGAATGAAGGTTGTGAGCCGGAAATACTTGTTTGACCGCATGATGAAGGAAAATTTACCTTATTTGGAAGACAAACTAAATTGCTTGAAAGAACAACTTTTGTCAACTGAAGGATATACACAAGAGCAAATACAAACCTTAAGAAGGAATTTTTCTCATTTTAAATCTGAAGTTAAACGTAGATGGATCAAAGTCCATAATAAGGAAGACATATTTGTTCAATACAATAGTTCATGGCTAGAAGGAACCTTTGAAATTCCAGTGGTTGACAGTCTGCAAAATTGATCTGGTAGACCAAGCAAACCTTTTAAACAATTGAGCGAGAGAAGTAAAAGAAGAAAGACGGAGAAGCTTCGCTCTACCTTTGAAGAGGAGGTGATAGTGCATGCCGCGCAAGTTAAGTTGAGAAAAATGGGAAAGCGAGATGTTTCAAATGTACTCAAAGAAATCATCACTACACCAACCCTGGCAATGAAATATAAAAAGGTGTATTATCGCACAAAATCATCAAAAAATAAAAGTAGCCCTTTGACTGACAGGGAAGCAATCCAAATGTACATAAACGCAGATCTAACAAGAAAATAGTATGAAATCATAAGAAGGACGAACAAACATATTTTTCCATGTTATAGCCTCCTACAAAAGGAAAAATAAAGTGTTACCCGCCACCAGAAGCGTGTAAGATAACTAGCACTAGTGCGGAAGCTCAATTACAGCCCTTGGTGGATCTTACTGTTACACGATTGTCCGACTACCTGGAAAAGGTATTGCAAACATTAAATGAACAAAAACGGAATACCCTGACGATGATTCATAAAAGGGGTTGCGACGGATCACAACAATCCCAAGTTTGACAGTGAAGCGGATTCGAATAGCAATATATTTCAAAGTTGCTTCGTGCCTCTAAAATTAGTGTGTGGAAAAAATAATGAAAAAACCGTGTGGGAGAATCCGACTCCGTCTTCTCCGCGATTTCGTTTTATCAAAGAGAGTACTGATGTCACAGAACAAGAAATTAACTACGTGAATAAATCAGTTGATTCTCTTATTCCTACTGAGGTTGATTTGGATGAGAAAAAGTTTATAGTCAAACACAAATTTATTATAACATTGGTGGATGGAAAAGTGTGTAATGCCGCCGCTGGAACCACAGCAACAAGCCGGTGCTATATTTGTGGTGCAACCTCAAAGGATTTTAACCGATTGGATATAACAAAAGAAGGCAGTACAATTCGGTCTCTCAGTATTACATGCCAGGATAAGATTATTTGAGAGTGTCCTACATCTGGCTTATAAACTGTCAGTAAAAAAATATAGAGAAAGAAAAACAAAGGCTGAAAAGGAACTCGAGAAAGAGAGGAAACTTGGAATCCAGACCCGGTTTCGCAGTGAAACCGGTTTATTGGTCGATATGCCAAAGGCATATTTTGAAAACACCAATGATGGGTACACCAGTCGAAGATTTTTTGAAGCAGCAGAAATAACGGGCCTTAGCTATGACCTGTTATATAGGTTAAAAGTCATTTTGGAGAGAATCTCAAGCGAACATAAAGTCGACCCAAAAAATATGACAAGTATGCATCAGAAACTGCTCGTCTATATGTGGACCTCTACCCGTGGCATCCCATCACACCCACGATGCACAAGATACTTGTTCATGGTGCAGAGATAATAAAAAATGCTTTGTTACCAATTGGGCAGCCGTCTGAAGAAGCCACAGAGGCAAGGAACAAGCACTTTCGGTCTTACCGACAAGATTTTGCCCGAAAGTTTTCACGAGAAAGCTGCAACAGGGACATTTTTAATCGTTTACTTTTAAGCTCCGATCCTTTGTTGAGCAATATGAGGCGAATAAAGCGGATAAAGTCACATTCATTCCTACCAGAGACGCTAGAAATGCTGCCTGCAGAGCCGAACCCACTGTGTTCTTATGGAAGTGAAGATGAAAATACGTTTGTGGACGACAAAGTATGATTGTTTATAGTGTATTTTTAACCCTTGACGCAAAAGAGGGGTGTTATAAGTTTAAATTTTACATTTATTTTGTAAATAAATTAAAATATTTTTTTTTTGTAATATTAAGTTCCGTGTTTTTTATTTTTTATTACAAATTAAATCGTCTTGGCAGAAAGACAATGCTCTGTGTTTGGTGGGACCAGAGGGTCGTGGTCTATTATGAGCTGTTAAAACTTGGGGAAACGGTTAATACTAAACGTTACCAACAACAATTGACCGATTTGAACAGTTCGCTGCTTGAAAAAAACGCCAAAATACCGAAAGAGGCAACACAAAGTCATTTTTCTTCATGACAATGCTCCATCACATACGGAAAAAACCAGTTCGCGACACGTTGGAAACACTCAGCTGGGAAGTTCTACCCCATGCGGCTTACTCACCAGACTTGGCTCCTTCCGATTACCACTTGTCTGCACCGATGGGTCACGCACTTGCTGAGCAGCGCTTTGGTTCGTACGAAGATGTGAAAAAATGGCTCGATGAATGGTTCGCAGCAAAAGGGGAAGATTTTTACTGGCGTGGTATTCACAAATTGCCCGAAAGATGCGAAAAATGTATGGAGCATACTTTGAATAAAAAATTTAACATATTTTTTTTTAGAAAAAAAATCCGCATTTCATACTTGTAGACCTGGTAAATTATTATGTCAATGACAATTCAACCAAGTATGTAATTATTCTAAGAATACGAAACATAATCATACATAAACAAACGTTCGCCCCGATTAAAAAGGTAACCCCAAAACAACATAACTTGAATGAATTTCTGTACCTTTCTCGGTATATTTTTTCGTAACATTGCGTGATTAGAAAATATATTTTTCTTTTACTTTAATATACCCATTCATTACAACTCGCGTTTCGCTGAAAATTGATTTTGGTGTGTGTTGGACAATACACGCACCTGTATTGAACATTTAAGTGATTACTAATTATAATTTTAATAACGGCAATTTCCCAGGGAAAAACAAACTGCTATAAAAAAGTACTTAATGGAAAATGCATATCGATTTGTTTGGTATTATTAGTAAATGGAGAATTTTGGTCAAGGTTAAGGTCTTTTTTTTGTCGATACCATATTTATATTGATAAAAAAAAAGGTAAATATGCTTGCTGCTGTTAGAGGCGTTAAAAAAATTGCCCCACTTTAGGAGTTGGCCTCGGATTTTCATTATCGGGCTTTTATTTCTAAAATTTA
Source organism: Pachyrhynchus sulphureomaculatus (assembly GCA_019049505.1). NCBI lineage: Eukaryota > Metazoa > Arthropoda > Insecta > Coleoptera > Curculionidae > Pachyrhynchus > Pachyrhynchus sulphureomaculatus. Next base: position 6,009,925 of record CM032448.1, read on the forward strand.
AGTTTTATATATATATATATATATATATATATATATATATATATATATATATATATATATATATATATATATATATATATACGAGTATATAACAAGGATTTTCTACAGCTGACGCTGTCTTCCTTCTCTCAGCCTTTGATTCCATCCGTTTCTATCTTCCCAGTCTCCATCTGTTAGACCCCTGTCCTCCATCGCCTCGTCCACATCGTCTCTCCACGATCGTCTGGGTCTTCCTCTTTTTCTTCTCCCTATAGGGCTCCACTCCGTTATGTTCTTTATCCACCTATTATCTTCGCTTCGTCTTATGTGTCCATACCATTTTAATCGTTTTTCTTCAATGGTATTTATTGCCTTCTCTTTGATGTTCATTTTGCTTCTTATTTCTTCATTGGTTATTCTCTCCATACGTGTCACTCTACAACATCTTCTCCAATACTCCATCTCTACCGCGTTATTTCTTTTGTTGATCGTCCATGTTTCTGACCCGTATGTCATTATGCTTTGTATTATTGATTTGTATATGCGTGTTTTGTTTCTCTTTGTAATGTGCTTGTCCCACAGGATCGAATTTAATTGTCTTATGCATGTTCGCGTTTGTCCTAATCTAGCTTTAATCTCTTCTTTTGATGTTGCGTTTTTTGAAATGATGGTTCCTAGATATTTAAATCTATCGGTTCCTTTGATTATTGTTTCGTTATCTACTTCTAGATTCTCCACGTTTCCTTCCTTTGTTGTTAGATATTCCGTTTTATCAAAGTTTATTGCTAATCCCGCTTTAGTGTATTCTTCTTTCAGTTTTCTTACCATATAACTGAGGTCTTGCTCATCTTGCGCTATGATTACTTGGTCGTCTGCGAAACTTAAGAGTATATAAGTAATCTTCTCCTATTGGGACTCCCATTTCACTACATTTTTGCTTCCATTTTTTTAATGTTTGTTCGAGGTATATTTTGAATAGTGTTGGGGATGTAGAACATCCTTGTAATAGGCCTTTTGATGTTTGGAATCTCTTCCCTATTTTATGTCCTATTTTTATGTTCACTGTGTTGTTTTCGTAGAAAGCTTTTACTGCGTATATTAGTTCTTTGTCAATGCCTATTTCTTTCATTGCGTTCCATAATCGTTGTCTTGGTACTGAGTCATAGGCCTTTCTTATGTCTATGAAGGCTAGATGAACTTCTCTATTCTTTGCCAGTTTTTTTTCCATTGTTTGTTTTATAGTGTATATGTGGTCTATACATGATTTTCCGGCCGTAAAGCCTGCTTGGTCTTCTCCAGTTTTTCCTTTTATATTTTCCTCCATGATATTTTTAATAATTTTTCCATACAAACGTCCCATACTCGATATTATGCTTAGGCCTCTATAGTTTGTGCATTTTCTGCGGTCTCCCGCTACTATATAAGCTTTTGACCATTCCTCTGGTATTTTTTCTCCATTTATCGCTCTGTGGCTTTGATTAGCACTCACTTTTCCCACATACCTGCGAGTATTAAAAAACTTGAAACTCGAAGTTTGGCGTTGACCGAATCAATTCAGTTAATGAATAAAATCCGTCAAATAAACTCCACATTGCCAGATGTTTTCCCGCGTAGAGTTAAAGAAAAGTTTGAAAACATTTTGTGCAATAATCCAGGCTTTGAACCTTTGTGTCAAATTGATAGTTTTATTAATGGGACGGGTGAACTTTTGCCAGGAACAGTAAGTGCTAACATAGCACCCAAATTCAAATACTGTCCAGTTACCTCAGTGGATGTGGAACGGTCTTTTTCCACTTATAAAAATATTTTAAATGATCGAAGACACAATCTTACTACCCAACATTTGGAACAATACCTTATGGTTTACGTGTACAAGAATACAAATGTTAAATAATTTTAAAAAATGTTAAATAATTGTTAATTAAATTTAAACATCGTCGATAACTTGTTAATTTTATGCTGATTTTGAAATAAAAAACTAAAAATTACTACTTTTATTATTATTTAATATTGCATATTTTGACCCTTTTTATGCATATTTTAAGCATTTTTCATGCATATTTGCATCATATTCCAAGATTTTTATGTTGCATATAATCCGGTCTCTAGTGATGATCTTAGAAGACCATTTTGAAGGTCATTTCAAGGTCGACTTTGATTTTTTAAATGGGAATTCATATTTTTTATGACAGCATCATGTTTCTGTAGCAAAAATACATAAATTTTGTTCGAAAATTTTCTCTCGATAATACTCCGTTCTTCAATACATTGATAAAAGACATTACAGCCTTAATCCCCAAACAAGCATAAAGGCAAATGATTCTAACATTCATCATCCTCAGGCGTCGAGTAAAAATTGATAAAGATATTACATTTTGAAATCCTAAAAGAATCAAAATTTAACACAACAGAAAGGCAAACGTAAGTTTTATAGTAATGTAGACTCTTCAGAATACCCGTCATATCAGATCCGCCATTTTGAATTTCTTAAGGTTAGGGACAAACCATGACTGGTGGGGTTAAAGCGACAACGAATTCGGATTTAGCCTCCCAAAAATCATATAATTACGCTACTCTCGCCGCACAGTGGGACGAAGCCCCACCGTGCCACTCTTAATAAAGTAATCAGAAAGATCTTTTTTTTAGTTATTCATTTTTTCATGATCAATCGATCTGTCGAGCTAGATTTTAGGTTTTTTCCACAGTTTTCCGGAATTTTCAGAAGTATTAATTTTTATGAAAAAACGGCGTTTTTCGCGGGAAAATTACTCCATAGAATTTAATTTTCACTTAATCATGACACTTTTTTTTTAAATATTCGTTTTTCTATTGCCAATCGATCGGTCGAGCTAGATTTTTGATTTTCCCCGTGTTTTCATGAATTTGAGAAAAAGTGTGAACAGAAGTGTTTTTTTTGCATTTTTAGGTTAAGATATCTCGAAAACCTGATGTGATGAAGCAATTCTAAGGTCGAATTTTGATTCAGTGCACCAAAAACCCTCGAAAAAGTATAGTCCGGTCTCAGGGTTTGAAAAATGTTGGCCTGTGCTATTTAAAAAAGTGAAACGTTGAATCGAGAACTGTATTACGTCCTCGAATACTTTTTTGACATTCTAGTTTAAACTCTCAGTATATTACTAACCTCCTATTGTGCATTGCAGCGATTGGTTCCCATGCCATTCTTCTTATATTCAGTCGTTCCCCGCTGCTCATACACATCGTCCCGTCGTTTCCTACAAAAAAAGTTATATTTCCATGAAAAATTATGACGTCAAAAGTAGTTTTTATTGAAACAAGCTGTATAATAGATTGTATTATTAAAGCACTATATATACAATACAATTTAGTTATCATACTGTCCCCTTTTTAAATTCCAACTTTACAAAATTATATAGGGGGACAGTCTCAGTACACATCTTTATTTTGCACAAATTAATTTTTTACCTCCTATGCAGTAAAGGTGTCCATCTAATGCTGCCACACCACAACTCGATCTTTTGGAAGACATGGACGGTACTGATTGCCATTTTCCTTCTCTTGGATCAAACCTAAAAGATATTTGTTAAAGTTTTGTTTCCCTTTTTACTCCTATAATATATATATAAAATACAACGTCTCTCTGTCTGTCTGTCCGTTAGTGCGCTTATCACTGGAGAACCACTTATCTGATTTACGTGCTTTTTTTTTTAAAACATACATATGTTCTCTGGCCCGATAATAGGATATATTTTATTACGTTAGGCAACATAAGGAATAACTGAAAAGATATTATAGCCATTATAGTAAGCTCTCCTTTTACCTGCTTCTATCTTTCTTAGAATCATAAAAGTAGCAGCAGATGTTCGACGCAGGTAGAGCAAAACCTTTGTAAACGGCCGAAAGGTAAGTTGGCGCGCCACGCGGTCGATTTGGCGTGTCTTACACTATATCGTTTACAACTTTGAAAATATTTGAAATTTTCCTCTGAAATTTTCAGAAACTATTATTGAAATATAATACTTTCCAATAGGATAGTTTCTAAAAAGTCGATTTTTCCGAGCCGAAAAAGTGTACTGTTTTCCTAATGAATGAATTTTCTATTATACGAGGCTGGTTTGAAAAGTCCGTGCAAGGTCCGAGAGATGGCACCACCGGCGCGTATCGAGGTTATGTTTAGTTAGTAACATCTCTTGAATGAACGCACACCAAGTTTCAGCCATATTGGTCTATTTCTTTATGTTTGGCATTCGTATGAATCAAGGAAGTCGAGTGATTTTCAAGAAATGGACCAAAAAGAATTTCGTGTGGTGATTAAACATTACTTTATGAAAGGCAAAACGCCTCAGGAGACTAAAGAGAAGCTTGATAAACATTATGGTGACTCTGCACCTTCGATTAGAACTGTTTATAAGTGGTTTCAAAATTTTCGGACTGGCCATATGGGCACAAGTGACGCTGAACGTTCTGGACGGCCTATGGAGGTTACGACTCCAGAAATCATTGATCAAATCCATGATATGGTGATGGATGACAGAAAAGTTAAGGTGCGTGAGATTGCTAGTGCTGTGGGCATCTCGACTGAACGGGTACATAATATTTTGCATAAACATTTGGACATGAGAAAGCTATCCGCAAGATGGGTGCCGCGATTGCTCACGCTTGACCAAAAACGGAATCGTGTGAAGTGTTGCAAGGATGGTTTGCAGCTGTTCCAGAAGAATCTGGAGGACTTTAAGCGTCGTTTCGTCACTGTGGATGAAACATGGATACATTACTATACTCCTGAGACCAAACAACAATCTAAACAATGGGTTACCAAGGGGGAATCTGCACCAAAAAAGGCGAAGACCGTTCCTTCGGCCGGAAAGGTTATGGCGACTGTCTTTTGGGATTCGCAAGGGATAATCCTCATCGACTATCTGGAAAAGGGTAAAACTATTACAGGTGAATATTATTCATCGTTATTGGACCGTTTGAAAACCGAGCTGCAAGGCCCACAAGAAAGTCCTTTTCCATCACGACAACGCACCAGCACACACCTCAGCAGTTGTGGTCGCAAAATTAATGGAAATAGGATTCCAACTCGTTTCACATCCCCCCTATTCTCCAGACTTGGCTCCCTCGGACTACTATTTATTCCCCAATTTGAAGAAATGGCTGGCGGGACAAAGATTTTATTCAAACGAGGAGGTGATTGCAGACACTAATGGATATTTTGCAGACTTGGACAAATCCTATTCTTCGGAAGGGATCAACAAACTAGAACATCGTTGGACGAAGTGTATAAGCCTAAAAGGAGACTATGTCGAAAAATAAAAAAGGTTTACCCCAAACACATAAGTAGTTTTTATTTTTGCACGGACTTTTCAAACCAGCCTCGTATTAACTAAAATTCCTGCAAGTACTATAAAATTGTCTCAAAAACTTATTTTGCAAATTATTTCTTGAGTAACAGTATATGCCGACACTTTTGAACGTTAACGGCGTAAGTGAGCATAACTTGTATCCTAAAATGTTTTAATTCTATTAATGGATAAAATACCTTTCAACTGAAGCTTGGTAATTGGTGGAATCGAAACCTCCCAGAGCATAAATACAATTCTCTGAAACAAATATTATGTTTTACTAGACAATATGAGAATTTCTTTAATCATGCATTTTCTATGTTTGTTTGAATAACTTTCCGAATAACCCTCGTATTTTCAATTCTATAGCTAATTTTTCTGAATATTCTAATCATAGTATGATTTTTCTTGCCTTACCTACTACCGATATTCTACAATAGCGTCGCCTCGTATTCATAGCAGGACAGCTGCACCATATTCCTGTTAACGGATCGAACCGTTCCATGGAGCTGAGACATGATGCTCCATCGTACCCTCCACACGCGTATATGAGCCCGTCAAAGGAACATATACCGAGACAGGATCTTTTTGTACCTGCAAATTGAAAGGTAGTAATAGTTTATTATGAAATTAATTATCGTTATCAAGTTTTACATGTTTTAGATACGTCTTGACGAGCTACAAGTTTTTTGTGTTTAAACGCCAACCTCCAGTAAAACACATAAGCAGTAGCAAATAAAGTTCCTTCAGCAAATCTACGATCGCTACACCATCCATATTATAAGTGATCCTCAAAAAGGGTTCAGGTCTAGTGGGGCTTACCGGAGCCCTTTTTGAGCCAAAGTGTCGGCCATCTCAAAACTCTCAATACCCATATGACTAGCTACTCGCAAATACCAGCAAGTCTTTACAGTCACTTACCAACTGCAGGCTCTTCATGGCCTCTTTTAAAGCCATCAGGGTGGCTCTGTTATCCCTACAAATATATACAGTCCTACTCGTTATGTTCCCTTTCCTCATCTCTCCTCCATATACACTGGTGAGCAAAAAATCGAATCAAACGATGTTACTCCATTGAATTTAATTTTCAAACAGTGGTATTATTTTTGATATCATTAGAAGGCTCATTTTCTACTCTTTCCAATAATGCAAAAAACATTTAGATTTGCAAAAAGTTTTACTGATCAAAACGGTTTTACTCAATAGAACCGTTTTTGCCCGCTCAGCAACGTACTCGTTGCGCGCTATTCATCCCTATAAAAACACATGCGACTGCATTTTCCTATCATTTCTTTATCGGAACTTGAATCATCAACGTCTCTGCTATACATGTTCACTAATTACATCATCGGAAAATGGATACCGGAAGAAACGGCACAAGTTCTGAGAAAGGAATAGTTAACATGTAGTCGCTACGCAACTGCACCTGAGGCAGTCAGTTATCTCTAGAGTCTACAGATGTTACAGAGAGACTGGCACCCTTACACGGATACCAGGATCAGGAAAAAGAAGGTGTACCTCGGAGCAAAACAGTTAACACAACTTTAAGAAATCGTCACTTGACCGTCGTTGAGGTCCAGCAGGAGCTCCGACAAGTTCGTGGGCGGACTGTCAGTCATTGGACAGTCACAAGAAGACTTAAAGAAGCTAAGACCAGTTAACGGACTAAAATTGACGGCATCCCATCGACAAGCGCGACTCAGATTTGCTCGAGAACATGTCGACTGGACCTTGAAGCAATGGCGCTCCATTTTATTCTCCGACGACTCCCGAATGTGCCTACGTGGTAATTATGGAAGAAGACGAGCCTATAGGAGGCCCGGGAAGCGCCATTCGCAATGCTGCATTACTGAAACGGTCGCCTACGGAGGAGGCTCTGTCATGGCGTGGGGAGGTATCTCAATGCAAGCGAAAACCGATTTGGTTTTCGTGACTGATGAGACTCGTAGCGGTGGATTAACTGCTCACCGGTACATCGAGGAGATCCTGCAGGAACACGTCATTCCTTACGCTTGGTTTGTTGGCGATAGCTTCGTGATAATGCACGACAATGCGCGGAAGTGGGAATACCCACATTAGACTGGCCTGCGCGGAATCTTGACCTCAATCCAATCGAGTACATGTGGCATGAGCTCAAAAGAAGGGTTCGAGTCAGAAATCCAGCCCCTCCATTGCTGTGGGACTTAAAGAGTGCGATGGCAAAAGAGTGGAGAAGACTCCCACAGACAGTGGTGAAAAAGCTCACCAGCTCTATGGAGAACCGGTTGGAAGCAGTATTCACTGCTAGGAGGAGTTTGTTTGTTTGTTTCTGTTGGGCAGGGCGCATCGACAGCTAAGATCATTTAGCGCCCACTAGAGTTAGTTTGGTATAAATAGATTAGACTATGAAGTTGAATTCTTTTAAGTAATTGGTTATTTTTTTCTTTAAGTGGGACAAAAGATTTTATGAGGATGGTGATGTTGGATGGGATGCCGTGGGTGTCTCTCAAGTTTTGATGTTGAATGGATTCGATTAAATGTAACACTGATAAGGGGGAGTCACATTTAGGACAGAGTGGAGGGGATCTCTCTTTAATAGGTGTACATGTGTGGAGTAGGTGTGTCCCAATGCCAGTCTTCTCATTATTACATTATGTCTTCGGTTCAATTCTGTGGAGTTAAGGGGAGGAAATACATTGGTTTTGATGGACCATAATTTGTTGTTGGGTTCTTCCAAGTCCCATTTGAGTAGGAAGAGAGAGCTGTGTAGGTGTTTTATGAAGATGTTAAAATCAGAGTAGTGATTCTCTCCCATGTTCATACTGCCCCTTTCTATGGCAAGTTTAGCAAGATAATCCGCTCTGTCGTTATGAGGGTTGCCTATGTGACTGGGCAACCAAAGCAAGGATATGGTACGTTTCTTCAAGGTGGCCGTGTACATCAAATCCAGAATTTGCCTGATATAGTTGAAATTGAGATTTCTAGAATTGATGGCTTTGAGAGCGCTTAGGGAATCAGAAATTATGAGAGTTGGTTGTTGGATGTTTGCTTGGAGGGAATATCTGATAGCCTCCTTTATTGTCAACAATTCTGCGGAGAAAATAGAAATATGTTTAGGTAATTTAAACATTTGAACGATATTATCAAAAAAGAAGGCAGCCCCAACTCCCTTTTCTGTCTTTGATCCATCTGTGAAGAAAAGTAAATGATTGGGATAGATATTGGATAGTCTGTCAAGAAAGAGCTTGTTAAAGAATATGTTTGAATGTTCTGATTTTTTATAGGAATGCAAAGTTAGGTCAATGTTGGGGAGAGCCAGGGAGGAAAGGTGGTTTGGAGGGGGTAGTTGTAATAAGGGGGGGAGATATTGTGCTGGATGAGTAATTTGTTGATTCTGTGGGGAATAGAATCAGTGGGGAATGTAATGTTTGGTCTGTGGACATTGACCAGGTTGAGTGAGGATCTGGTATGAGGTCGATGTAGGGAAGTTGAGTAAAATTTTAACAGTGAGTGCTAGGAGGAGTAATATAGGGTGTTTTTTATAGAGATATAGAACTTTGAAATGGAATAAAACAAAGATGAATTTTTTAAATTGACATGAAATTTACTTTATTCGAAAGATAATCTTCTGGCATTATAATTTAAATATTGGCATATGACCGCCACGGCTGGCTCGGACGTAGTTTAATCTGGAGGTCCAATTTTCGATGAATTTTTCCAACATTTGTGGCCGTATATCGGCAATAACGCGGCGAATGTTGTCCTCCAAGTGGTCAATCGTTTCGGGCTTATCGGCGTAGACTAGCGACTTCACATATCCCCACAGAAAATAGTCTAGCGGCGTTAAATCGCACGATCTTGGAGGCCAATTCACGGGTCCGAAACGTGAAACTATGCGGTTACCAAACGTTTCCTTCAATAAATTAATTGTGGCACGAGCTGTGTGACATGTTGCGCCGTCTTGTTGAAACCACAGCTCCTGCACATCATGGTTGTTCAATTGATGAACGAAAAAGTCAGTAATCATGGCTCTATAGCGGTCACCATTGACTGTAACGTTCTGACTAGCATCGTTTTTAAAGAAGTACGGACCAATGATTCCACCAGGCCATAAAGCACACCAAACAGTCAGTTTTTCTGGATGTAACGGTGTCTCAACATACACTTGAGGATTATCATCACTCCAAATACGGCAGTTTTGTTTATTGACGTATCCATTCAAACAAAAGTGAGCTTCATCGCTAAACAAAATTCGCTTATGAAAATCGGGATCAACGGCAATCTTGTTTTGGGCCCATTCACCGAATCTACGCCTTGCTAGGTGATCGTGTGGCTTCAATTGTTGCACGAGTTGGATTTTGTAAGCACGCAAACCAAGATCTTTCCGCAAAATCTTCCATAAAGTGGATGGACACATATCCAATTCCTGTGCACGATGGCGGAAGACTGATTCGGGTCTTCCTCTACGCTACGTTCTACAGCAGCAATGACTTCTTCTGTACGCACTGTATGACGTCTCTGTGGATGCGTATTATCATTTAGAGTAAACGTGGTGCGAAAAGGTTCCATAGTTAATCGAATTAATTGCTCTGATGGACGATTATGTTGACCGTAAAATGGAAGTAGTGCGCGATACGTATTTCGAACAGAACCATGATTTTCAAAATTAATTTGCACAATTTGGAAGCGTTGTTTAAGCGTCAGTCTATTCATGTTGAAATGTCAAACCAAACTAAACATAAATCACTTGACAGCTGACAAAATGGCCGCCAGTTAAAAAAGTGTTGCCAACTTCAAGTTTTATACCTCTATAAAAAACACCCTTTATAAAACATTGATTTTGGTTTTTATCAATAAAAATTTAATTGTTAAACTTAAAATTTGTTTAGTTTTTCCTTTCTCTTACCCCTATTTTCAATTCTGGTTCTCGTTGTTTCCCCTTTCAATTACTTTAATCAGTAAAAAGCATGAGGTATGCTATGGAATCTGGTATCATCAGAAAGAGAATAGAATGGGCTTGCAAATGAGACTAAAATCCATAAAAATATATGTTATGAACACTAAATTCTAGGTTCCTTCTTAAATGAAGCCAAATAGTTTGAGTTGATTTTTTTGTTCACCACTATAGTACATAAAGATGGCGTGGATTTCCGTTTGGAAAACTGATGCATAATTACCCAGGGATATTAACAGCTTTGTCCCTGTCTGTAGATAATAGGCGCCTGCTCTCTCTGCCTACGTTTGTTTAGATCCATTTGTGTACCAGATGACGGTACCGTTAGTTTAGTTTCTCTTGTATTAAAATCTATAGGGACCTGTCGTTAAATGTTTTTGAGGGACTATTTTTCAAATTTGTTTGCTTGTTTACTTACCCATTGGTGTAATAGCTGACCAAACATTAGTCAAAGGATTGTAACATTCAGCTGTGCTTAAATCTGAGGCTCCGTCATATCTACAAACAAGAAAAATTAAATATCTTGTAACATTTAGACTTTTTTTAAACTAGTTTTATGGGTATCTTTAATAACAAGTTCAAGCAAACAGCGACTTGGGACTCTTTTTTTAAAAAGAGTATAAAGAGCTTGTTAAGTTAATAAAGCCTAATAGGCCGCGAATCCTATTTTTAGTTTGTGAGCTTTATAATTAGTATTATGTGGATGCCTATGCCATAGTTTTTTTGTCATTCCATTAGTCCGCTCTTCTAGGTCGCTTAAGCCTATTGTTCTAAAGATTCCTTCTTTTCAGATCTTTTTTTTTAGCGCCTTCCAGGGGTATTGCGTTTTCATAGTCCCCCTTAGGGTAATTTTTCAATCTTGTTTTTCACCATTCCCTGTACATGCCTTTGCTTAGTTTCAATATCCGTCATGGAAAAACCATTATTTTCCAGTCCCTGCGTCATAAATTAGACTACTTTTATTGAATTTTTCATAGATAACCAGTCAGTTTTCAGAGTTTGCCATTTGGATAGCTGATTGTTTTCCTTGCGTGTATTATTATTTTATTAATTCTGTTCCTGTTGTGTTGAAGGCTACTCCAAAGTAGGTATAATAATAATAACAAGTTGTTATTCTCTCTGTTCCTAATCAGATGTTTTTTAACTCTGCCCGTGTTAGTAGGTATTTTGCTATTTTTCTGTTGAATTTTAATCCCTGTCGTCTCTATTATTTTGTTGTAAACCAACTATTTTTTATAATGGTGTGATACCATCGCATCGGCTTAAGCTGCGTGAAGTTGCTTAACGTTTCGTGGCTGTGCCGATGTCCCGGACTGTGGGACCAAATAGCATGATGAGGCACCTGGATACAAAAAATTCCGGAGGTAAAATAGCCCCCCGTTCGGATCTCCGGGTGGGGGCTGGTTCAGGGGCGTCGACATGCAAAGAACAGAATTTCAAAATGGATTTTTTGCAACATACGAGGTTTAAATTCGAACATAAATTCAGTGCACCAACACCTGCAATCAAAATAAACCTCATGTACTCGCTCTCTGTGAAACTAAGGTCAGTTCATCGACCAGCACAGTAAACTATCTTTATCCTGGGTACGATTTCTATTCCCGATTTAGGCGTAACTTTGGAATCTGTCTTTATGTCAGAAGCGACCTATCTTACCAACGAGAAGAGGCTCTGGAGCCCCCAAACTTTGATGTTATGTGGTTAAAAATAACGACTCAACCAACCACAAGGTTCGTTTGTATCCTCTATCGACCACCAAGTGATACAAACTTTAGAACACTTTTCGCTTCTCTTGCAGACACCATAGATCATTTACAAATTAACTATCCAAATGCCGAAATTGCCATCCTGGGCGACTTTAATGTCCACAACATCAACTGGCTTAAATATTCAAATACTACCGACGAACAAGGTCGTGAAGCCGAATCATTTTCAATCAGTTGTGGCTTGACTCAGCTTATTGATGAACCAACACGGATCCCTGATCGAGACGGAGAGTTCGCCAGTCTTCTTGATCTGTTTTTAACCACTAATCCGGAGATTTACACGGTCAGCGTAAATCCACCGTTAGGTTCTTCCGACCATAAACTACTTTCGACATCGAGTATTCTACCAATCAGTGACAGAGAGGCGCCCAAACCGCGCAAGATTTGGCACTACAAATCTGCTAAATGGGAAGATCTCATGGAATATTTTCGAACTTTCCCTTGGTTGGACGTTTGTTTTCGATCCGATGACCCATCTGACTGCGCCAGGGAGGTTTCTGATGTTATTTTGGCCGGTATGGATGCTTACATCCCTTTTTCGAAGAAATGCCCTTCCAACGGCAAGCCTTGGTTTGACCTAAAATGCAAAGAAGCTGTTGTTTCTAAACATCTTGCATACCGACAGTGGCGTGAAGATCCTAACACCATAAATCGTAACATCTTTGTTCGTGCCAGGAACAGATGCAAAGAAATTATCGACGAAACCAAGGAGGTACACAATCAACGGATTAGAAACAAACTTCTCGCTTGTCCCGGCAATTCCAGGTCCTTTTGGTCAGTCGCTAAGGCAGTTAGTCAAAATTTCACCAAATCCACCATACCACCACTCACACGGCCAGATAATTCTATTGCAACGACTCCTGTTGAGAAAGCGAACTTGTTGGCTGAACTCTTTGCTTCACATTCTACTGTCGATTTCCAAGGAAAGGCACCACCTACTATTCCCATAGTGCAGTCAAGGATGCCCGATATTGTCTTCAGACAGCGTATCATAAAACGTATTTTGATGAAGCTAGACACCAAAAAGGCTTCAGGCGCTGACGGAATACCTGCCATAGTTCTCAAGAACTGTGCGAGGGAACTAACACCAGTTTTCTGTAGACTTTTCAACCTATCCTACAGAAAGGGAATATTTCCTTCCTGCTGGAAATGTGCCACAGTTCAGCCGATACCTAAAAAAGGCAAGAAGACCTTGCCAAATAACTACCGACCAATCGCACTACTCTCAATAATATCGAAAGTCATGGAAAAGGCTATCAATCAGCATCTTCTAAAATATCTTGAAGGATTCAACATTATTAGTGATCACCAATATGGCTTTCGTAAAAATAGATCAACAGGAGATCTTCTGACTTATGTAACACATATTTGGAACAACGCAATTGAACACTTTGGAGAATCTCGAGCGGTTGCTCTTGACATATCCAAGGCATTTGACCGTGTTTGGCACGATGGCCTGTTGGCTAAGCTACGTTCTTATGGTATGTCTGAAAAGTTCTGTTTGTGGCTCTCATGTTTCCTCAGAGAGCGTTCTTTACGAGTGGCAGTTGACGGATTTCTTTCTAACACCTTCACTATCAACGCCGGTGTGCCCCAAGGTTCCATACTGTCTCCTACTCTCTTCCTCATTTATATTAACGATCTGCTGGAAAAGACCGAGAATCCAATCTACAGCTTTGCAGATGATAGTACACTTATCTCTTCATTCGCTTTGAACGCTCGGACATCGACTACTCAGACGAATATCCGCAGACAGCAGGAAGTCATTCAACTCAACAAAGACCTGGAAGAAATTCTATCTTGGGGTGACAGTAACCAAGTGGAATTTAACGCTACAAAAACCCAGGCAGCAGTTTTTTCTAAAAAAGTTAACGTTGCAGAACCCGATATAGTTATGTCGGGGTACTCCATCCCTCTAACATCGTCACTCAATCTGTTAGGCGTGAATTTGGGAGCAAATATGTCCTGGCATGAACATGTTGCAGGCATAGCAAGAAGAGCTTCTCAAAAGTTGGGAATATTGTTTCGAACCAGAAAGCTTTACACTCCACAACAACTGTTAATTCTTTACAAAGCTCAAATTCGACCAACTATGGAATACTGCTCTCATGTTTGGAGCTCCGCTCCCAAACATACACTGCATTTGTTGGATTCTATCCAGAGAAGAGCTGTTCGTCTGATTGGACACCCGGAATTGACCGACGGCCTTGATTCGCTGGAACATCGAAGAACGGTTGGCGACTTGAGCCTATTCTACAAGTACTTTCATGGAAAGTGTTCGAAAGATGTAGCCCGTTTGATTCCTCCCAGAGCGGTGCATATTAGAAGTACACGTCGCGCTGATGCTTCACATCCGTATGAGGTTCAGCTTGTTACTCCTCGTACAACGCTTTTCAAGCGATGGAGTACATCATACCTTTGGAATGGTTTACCCAGGACTGTGTTTCCCATCGAGTACAATCTACAGCGATTCAAGAACAACGTGAATCGTTTTCTCCGCACACGTGTTGCTCCTGTAGCGCTTTAGGGACTTCCCTGTAGCACGTGTGCTAGACCCATAAAAAAAAAAAAAAAAAAAAAAATTATATTACTGTTTTGTTTTGCCCTTTAGCTACGCCTATGAGTTTAATACCAAGCCATAGTTTAACAATAACCAATTGTCATTAAAAGATATAGGACACTTACTAATAGCTCAGTAAAATAACTACAATTCTACAATTAATTATTTTCTTTGTAAACTTCTTAATGGCGCCGAAAAGTTGCCAAACTCTGTAATCATTAGGATGATAGGTAAATATTTGTTAGCTAAACTTAAGAGTATGCCTGTGGTAAATTTTAAAGAGTAAATATATAATAAGAGGTCAGGTAGAGAAAACATTATTACATTATTATTATTCTTAATTAATTAACAAAAGACATAAAAGAGATTATTAATAAAAATAACATCAAGTATTAAATATTGTTATTACGTTTTAAAGTGTAGCTAATATTGATTTAACGTAGGACTTTCCACAACGTCCTGATTGAACCAAAGTCATAGTATTTTGGCTAAAGTTTGGTTTTCTACTAAAAGACGTTACCTGTACGTGTCTGCCCAACTCGAAACTCCGATTGTTCTTCTTCCTCTTAGTATTCCATCTCTATTAAGTCGCTAAGAATTCTTTCATATACACGACTTATAGTTCTACACGTAGTTCGTCTATTTCTAATAATGTCTATAGAGCCCTAATAATTTAACAATAACGATCAAGTGCAAGTTGAACTTGCGCAATTAGTGTTCCGTACGTTGATTTGCTTTTCAAATAAAAAATGTTGTAACGGAAGTATAAAATGATCAGTGACTTCACAAAACACACCCCAAATGGGTTTTCAACAAAGTTTATTTCCAATCTTTACTGAAAATTAATAACCTTGAAATTTCTGTTTTTTTTTTATATACCAGATAAATTATTACAGATAATGCACTCGTGATTTCGTTCAATCTATACCCCGTGGAGAATATTCCAGAATTTTTTCAAATTTTTTGACAAGTACTTTTCGAGATAAGCCGGGTGACAGCGATTTTTCGCGGTTTTTTAAAAATAATACAAAGAAAAGTGCGCGCAAGTATTACATTATGTGTATATATATATATATATATATATATATATATATATATATATATATATATATATATATATATATATATATATATATACAGTCGACACTCTATATAGTGAAAGACCAAAATGTTGACCGAAATTTCACTATAGAAAGTTTTTCACTATATAAAGAAAAAATCCGTATATATTGCTATGTATGTATTTTATATTGGTAATCATTTACTTGTATTTTATAAGGTACAAGCAACAAAAAAAATTGCAAAATTGAATTATTAGAAAAGATTTTATTAAACATTTGAAAGTTTAAATAGTACATAGCATGTCCAGGGCTAAATACATACATAAAGTCCGTACGTTATATCTTTACCCGTGCGTCATAGTTTTCAGGCCATATCACAGACGACTATTATATTATTTGTCTCTTTTCACCAATAAATCGTAGGTATTGGTAAAAAGAGACAAAAAATATAATAGTCGTCTGGGATATTGTCTGAAAACTATGACGCACGTGTAAAGATATAACGTAAGGACTTTATGTATGTATGTACTACGAAATAAAAAAAAATAATACAAAATCTGTTAATACATATGTACATACTACGTACTAGGAAAAATAATCAGTTATTTTCTTTTGAACATTACTTTTGAAAAATAATTCTTGCTCAACAAAATTCTCGCATTTATTCAAATGCATAAAGATTTGATCAGGTACACTTTCCTGGCCCCTGAGAGTAGTTCGCACAATGTCAAATGCATTTCTTATTTCATTTTCACTAAATTTAGCAGGACATCCCCCGGTTTCAGTTTCTTCTTCATGATCTTCTATACTTTTTATATCGTCAGTGGTCAGTTGGGAGATCTGTCGTGTCAACATCATTGTCGATTTCTAAGAAATCTTCAAGTAAAAAATCTGCGTCGACGGTAGCAGTTTTTTGTAGAATACCCCATTGCCTTTTTAAGGTAGCGAGATCTATTTCGTCTTCTTCTTCCCATTCGTCAATTTTTTCAGTAAAACCTGCTTTAGAAAAGGAGTTTTTGATAGTTTTCTGAGAAACATTTTCACTCCATACTTTAGCGACTTCGGTTATACATTCTTTAAGGGTAATCAATTTTGGGACTGGAAGGTTGTTATGTATTAACAATTTTGTGAACAATTCTGTTTCGGTAATGATGTTTTATGTTTTTATAATACCCTGGTCCATAGGTTGCAATTTGGAGGTCATGTTTGGTGGAAAAAAGATCAATTCAATATTCCTTAATTTTTTACTTACAGTAACTGGATGTGCAGGACAATTGTCTATAAACATCACAATCTTTCGCTTTTGGCTTTTCATTTTCGTGTCCAGTTCTTTGATCCATCTTTAGAAAATCTCAGAAGTCATCGATGCCTTTTTATTATTGGCGTAATCTAACTCCAGAGATTTAACTCCTTTTAAACAACGGGGATTTTTGCTTTTACCTATGAGCAGTAATTTCAGTTTTTCTGAGCCATCCATGTTTGCTCCAACCATAAGTGTCACCCTTTCTTTACTTGTTTTAACACCAAAACATTTATCACTTTTAAAAGCAAAAGTTTTATTTGGCAAACATTTCAAAAACAAACCAGTTTCATCACAATTGAAAACGTTTTTTGGCTCGTACTTTTTCAATGCACTTTTTAAAACAGTTTCAGTCCAAATGTCACAGTCCTCCTCCGACTAACGCTTGCACACCGTCTTGAAAACAATTGAATTGCGAGTCTTCCAGCCACTCAACCACCCTTCACTAGCTTGAAAATTAACGCAGTTAAATTCTTTAGCAAATTGTAGAGCCTTTTGCTTTATTAAATTTCCCGATATTGGTACGTTTTGATGCGTACGGGCCACTTGAAACCATCGTAAAACTGCTTCATTTACATCCTCGTAAGTACTCACCCGTACTCGTTTTCGACTGCTTGGAACACTAGGTTTCTTGATGATACTGTCGCGACTTTTTATTATCAGAGAGACGCAACTTGGAGAAACACCAAATTTTGCAGCAACATCAATTTTTTTGCAACCTTTATCAACTTCCTCCAAAACTTTAATTTTCTCAGCTAAACTTAAACACACTCGCTTGGACATCTCACTTGATTCTTAAACAAAAAGAAACTGAACCTGAATTTGCGAATTACTAGGCCTCGACTATAAAATGGGGTTTTCCCCGGGTTTCTATAAAATGGGTTATTCCCCGGGTTTCTCACAGAAATCTACCTGATCTATTGCCAACCATTAGGCGTTATAAACGCGTTAAGAACCTTTTCAAAAGAATGCGTCGTAAAAATGGAATTCATGCTAATGTTAGATAAAAATGGGAAACCCGAAATGGCCAAGATCTCAATAAATGCATAGAAATTTATACATAAAATTCCGGTAAAAATTTTATTATATAGAGTGTTACTATTTTACAGATTCACTATATGCAGGGCTTTTTACATGAAATTTCATTAAAATGTTCTAGGTCTTGAAAAAATTGCACTATAAAGAGTTTTTCACTATATAGAGTTTCACTATAAAATAGTGTCGACTATATATATATATATATATATATATATATATATATATATATATATATATATATATATATATATATATATATATATATATACTCGTGTTTTCACAAGCTTTCATTTGACACCACACTCGATTACCTAGTAAAGAAATTTTTTTTTTCACTTCCGATTTCACTCCCCAAAACTAACCCCTTAAGTCAAAATTTAACTTTCAAAATTACATGGCTCTGATGAGGCCATCAATTCCTATATTATTACCAAATTTCAACTTTCTATGACAAATAGTTTCGGAGAAAATCGGGTGTGACAGACGGACAGACAGACACCGAAGTTATCTTATAAGTGTTCCGTACGGAACACTAAAAATAGTTGTTAAGTTCCTCAGGGCACTATTTAATTAGATTTTGAAAATTATTTATGATAACCATGAAATAAGTCAAAAAATATTGTAGTATCTACATTACTGCATAAGATCGACCCTTAAAATATGTTAGACATTTTTTATGTGATTTGTTATAAAGATTTTCTTACCCTCCAATTACGTATAATAATCTCCTCAACCCCGTTACTCCCGATCTTGACCTACGCCACTGCATTGGCGCAATAGTATGCCACATGTCGGTTTTGGGGTTATAAACTTCACATTCCGAATGTATTGCGAACAACGAACCGCCACCTAAAAATTAACGCATTTTGTCAGCAGAAAACAAGGAAGAAGTCAAATATTTCTGAAAAAATTTAGCAAAATATGTTAATATACTTCATTTATCTTTCTTCTCTTAGAGCGATGATACTAAAAAATATAAGTTTATTTCTTAAACTCATTTACAAGCTATAAACACGCTTTATTTGTAAGGGACGAGTGTGCACGAAGCTACCACGTCGCACGCTTATGATGAGTACAATGCCTTGCTTTAAACAGTAGGGGAATCGGGGGTAATAAGAACATGGACTAATAAGGATAGAGTCATGACACATTTATAATTCAGCTGCTAAGTCAGTCGCCGGCGTCGTTGTAGTAGGATATTACTCTTATTCTCTGTTCTCATTTCTTGGTGTTCTTATTATTCCAGGTTCTCCCATATACAAACGCTCAATTTTAAATCGATAACTCCATTCCGTGGAGTGATTCCGGTGTCACGTGAGCAACCCAGGTTTCGGCTAATTGATTAGGTTTGGTCAGTGTTTTTGGTATCCAACGTGAACTCAACTTCCGATATATGGTGAAATTGTAAAGCGCCTGTTCTCTCGCCACTTTTCGCACCATGTCATCATCGTGCACGTTTGTACGGCCAACTTTAAATGCTCTAACCCATTTCCTTACCATTCCATTGCTCATAACGTTTTTGCCCTACACTTCACTAATCTGTCGATGAATTTCGACCGGTTTCACGTCTCTTGCATTTAAGAAACGAATTACAGCGCGTATTGCACAATCCGCGGAATTTTCAATGGTCCGAGGCATTTTAAGCAAGCACAAACAAACGTAAACTGGGATGAATACTTCCGTAATGCCGTCTGTGGCTAGCCAATAGATGTAGCGGGGAACGAGCACCGCAGCGCTGCAGCGGCCATATTTCAAAACGGTACTTACTTAAGAACGCGCCTCGTATTTATCTGTAACCTTCGTTTCAAATTTAGTGATAAATAAGCACGTGAGCAAAAGATTAAGAATATCCGCTGTATTGCTTTATTTTTCCTTTGCGTATTGAGCAAGAGACACGACGACAATACGGAAGTCAGTTACGAATAGATGTTTGTATAAGTATATTTATACTCAAAGAGGACATCAATCCTAAATATATTTAAATAAATAACGCAAATAATCGTTGCATCTCCCTCTTACTCCTTATCAGTTTAATTAATTAAAAATGTTTTCTTCTTTGATATCTATCAGCAACTATACGGATGACCTCCTGGCAATCTATATGGAATAAAATATTAAAATTCTTTTGTGATAAAAAGAATATTGTTTTGATGGTCTGCTTTATTTGTTATTATCGCAGTTTATTATTAATAAGTTGTAGTAGTAGTACGGACTTTACTTTGTTGTCTTTGGAATAGTTTAAGGTTATATTAGTAGTTATTTATTTTGTTAAAATTGGAAAAGAAAAGAATAGTTCTCAGGGGTAAGTCTTATTTGCTGATTCTTATAACTATTTTCTGCTATACTGATCATCTTTGACGAACTGTCTATTGGATAGAAAACGGTCAAAGCTTTGAAGCCAGAATAGTTTCCTCTTGCATCACGACAATGCACCGGCCGAAAGTTCGTTCTGTACGCAATAGTTTTTGGAGGAGGAGATTCTATGACTGTCATCCCTCACCCCACTTATTTACCTGATTTCACACCTTGTGACTTCGAACTGTTTCCCTATATGAATGAAGTCATCAAGTAAAAAAGTAGTTCCAGACTTTGCTCATTTAGAAAATATCACCATCATCAGTGCTAATTTATCGTATCTTAATAATATTGCCAAATCACAAAATATTACCTAAAGTATTGGTAGAAAATGTTATTAAAACGTAAAAGATCGAACTTAATATAATATTACCGGATCCTACCTGGCTAGGTCCAGGCTTAGTGGGATCCTACGTAGCCTGGTACTCGGTTTTGCCAAATCCTACATAGCCGGGTACCCGGTTTTGTCAGATCCTACCTAGCCGGGTACCCAGTTTTGCCGGATCCTACGTAGCCGGGTAACCGGTTTTGCCGAATCCTAAAAAGTACTTCCCGTTACATCTCTATCTAAAATGTCATGTCATTTATCATTGTCAGTGACGCCTAAACCAATACAAATTTTGATATCAGGTGAAATGGTAAGCGAAACGTCGGCAAGTATACGAAAATATTTATGATACACGACAGTACTGTGTTGAACAAAGTATTTCTAATAATTACAAATCATTTTACGTATATGAAGTTGTGTTTACCTATTGCGAAAACATACGGATCAGCTCCCTTCGGTTTTCTTTCCATAGTTCTAGTGGTAGATAACGCACATCGTCTCTCCGGAGCTAAATGGTATCGCATAGCTTCTAAAAGTAACTCTCTACATTCGTTGTTGTCCCTTATTAATTTTTCGTTGTCTACTCTGGTCATTAGGAATTCGCGATTAACTAAAGGTAGTCGGACATGCACCATCAGCTGAAATTATTTTTACAGTTGGTTTCGTACATATATATATATATATATATATATATATATATATATATATATATATATATATATATATATATATATATATATATATATATATATATATATATATATATATATATATATATATATATATATATATATATATATATATATGAGACGATCCGCGTCAACCGGATCAGAGCTACGACCAAAATTAGAAGCAACCAAAAAACTTGACCAAGGGCTCATTTTAAAGCTTAGAGCGTCTACTTTCAAATGCCGAGTGCGCCTTTGAAAAATCCAATATGGCGGCCGGTAGCCGGAGAAAAATCAAGTGTCCAGCAAAAAAAGCTTGTAAAAATAAAAATTCGCAACTGTTTGGGTCGTTTTTTGGCTCAAATTGTAGCTGATGGACGCCCCAAAAAATTGGGGTGGTAAGTTGACAAAATCCAACATGGCGGATCCAATATGGCGGTCAAAAATCCAATATGGTGGCCGAATATAGTAGATTGCCTTATTCAGTTTCCACCATATTAGGTCCACCTTCTTGAATTTAAGAATTTTAGAAATTTGACTTTAGATTCGTTATCAGGGACCCCAAAAACCCCCGTATAACAAATTTGGTACAAATTGATAGATTTTCGAAAATTTCATCCGCCATCTTGAATTTGGCAAATCAGACCTTGGATTCGTGATCAGCGACCCTAAAAACCCCCGTTTACCAAATTTACGAGTAGTGCAAATCGGTTCATTTGCGAAAATTCGGCCACCATATCGGATTTTTGACTGTCATATTGGATCCGCCATGTTGGATTTTGTCAACTTACCACCCCAATTTCTTGGGGCGTCCATCAGCTACAATTTGAGCCAAAAAATGACCCAAACAGTTGCGAATTTTTGCTGGACACTTGATTTTTCTCCGGCTACCGGCCGCCATATTGGAGCCGCCATATTGGATTTTTCAAAGGCGCACTCGGCATTTGAAAGTAGATGCTCTAAGCTTTAAAATGAGCCCTTGGTCAAGTTTTTTGGTTGCTTCTAATTTTGGTCGTAGCTCTGATCCGGTTGACGCGGATCGTCCCATATATATATATATATATATATATATATATATATATATATATATATATATATATATATATATATATATATATGTATATATATATATATATATATATATATATATATATATATATATATATATATATATATATATATATATATATATATATATATATATATATATATATATATATATATATATATATATATATATATATATATATATATATATATATATATATATATATATATATAAATGTATTGAGATTAGGAGTTTTTTGTGGGTTTTAGGTTCATGGAATAATCTAAACAACTTATTTTTACGTTTCGCCACGAATTTGGAGCATTTTCGAAATTTTTCCCTTTTCTTTATTTTTTGTTCTTACATTTCTTGAACTTCGGTGGTTTACTTTACTATCGTAAGTAATCGTACTGACATACATGAATATGAATAAATTTTTTCATCTCACAAGTCTCGAACTTCCAATGAGAATGGTAAGAGCGTATGTATTCTCCATGTATGGAGGTGAGTGCTGGATCCTGGCTTAAAGAAACAACTAGAATCTATTGAAATGTACATTTATAGAAGCTTTCTTCGCATCTCCTGGGTACAGAAAATAAAAATCACAGAAGTACTGGAAAGAATGAATAAAATGAAGGAATTACTAACAGCCATAAAAGTACGAAAAATTCAGTACTTCGGACAAATAATGAGAGGCGCAAAGTACGAATTGCTACGTCTAATTATTGAAGGCAAAATTAAGGATAAACGATCGGTCGGAAGACGACAGAATTCTTGCCTGAAAGACACAAGAAGGTGATTTGGATGTGCTTAGAGTGATATTTTTCGAACAGTACTTTCTAAAGTTCGTTTAGCTATATGTTTCGCCAACCTTCGTGAGGAGACGGCGTCCTAAAAAAAAGAAATAGCGAAACTAGCAATTGATGATGGGATGGTAATGAATTTTTTGAAAATAAAAAAATTAAACATTTTTTTGTTACCTTTGAAATATATTTTTCTCTTTCTAGCAAGTCGTGTTTTACCCAATTTAACACCGCTGTGAATACATCCTCTTCTGATGAGATATTTAATTGACTATTTGAAATTAATTCTTTTACCTAGAAACAATAAGTATAACAACTTAATTTTTGAAACAAACTTGATAAATACGAGGCTGGTTTGAAAAGTCCGTGCAAAAATAAAAACTACTTATGTGTTTGGGGTAAACCTTTTTTATTTTTCGACATAGTCTCCTTTTAGGCTTATATACTTCGTCCAACGATGTTCTAGTTTGTTGATCCCTTCCGAATAATAGGATTTGTCCAAGTCTGCAAAATATCCATTAGTGTCTGCAATCACCTCCTCGTTTGAATAAAACCTTTGTCCCGCCAGCCATTTCATCAAATTGGGGAACAAATAGTAGTCCGAGGGAGCCAAGTCTGGAGAATAGGGGGGATGTGAAACGAGTTAGAATCCTATTTCCATTAATTTTGCGACCACAACTGCTGAGGTGTGTGCTAGTGCGTTGTCGTGATGGAAAAGGACTTTCTTGTGGGCCAATCGCGGGCGTTTTTCTTGCAGCTCGGTTTTCAAACGGTCCAATAACGATGAATAATATTCACCTGTAATAGTTTTACCCTTTTCCAGATAGTCGATGAGGATTATCCCATGCAAATCCCAAAAGACAGTCGCCATAACCTTTCCGGCCGAAGGAACGGTCTTCGCCTTTTTTGGTGCAGATTCCCCCTTGGTAACCCATTGTTTAGATTGTTGTTTGGTCTCAGGAGTATAGTAATGTATCCATGTTTCATCCACAGTGACGAAACGACGCTTAAAGTCCTTCGGATTCTTCTGGAACAGCTGCAAACCATCCTTGCAACACTTCACACGATTCCGTTTTTGGTCAAGCGTGAGCAATCGCGGTACCCATCTTGCGGATAGCTTTCTCATGTCCAAATGTTTATGCAAAATATTATGTACCCGTTCAGTCGAGATGCCCACAGCACTAGCAATCTCACGCACCTTAACTCTTCTGTCATCCATCACCATATCATGGATTTGATCAATGATTTCTGGAGTCGTAACCTCCACAGGCCGTCCAGAACGTTCAGCGTCACTTGTGCCCATATGGCCAGTCCGAAAATTTTGAAACCACTTATAAACTGTTCTAATCGAAGGTGCAGAGTCACCATAATGTTTATCAAGCTTCTCTTTAGTCTCCTGAGGCGTTTTGCCTTTCATAAAGTAATGTTTAATCACCACACGAAATTTTTTTTTCGTCCATTTCTTGAAAATCACTCGACTTCCTTGATTCACACGAATGCCAAACACAAAGAAATAGACCAATATGGCTGAAACTTGGTGTGCGTTCATTCAAGAGATGCTACTAACTAAACATGACCTCGATACGCGCCGGTGGTGCCATCTCTCGGACTTTGCACGGACTTTTCAAACCAGCCTCGTAATAACACTATAAAAATATTCTTACATCATACACCGTCTGTCCTAAAAGAAACCGAACTTTTCGAATAATATAGATCACTAAAAATATCATTTTCAGTTTCCATCAGTTTGTCTGTTTACTATTGTGATAACTCCCGAATGAAATGAAATCTCATTTTTAAATTTAATACAAATCTAGTTCAAAAAAATACTGCTTATAAGGACTCTAACTTCGTTCTTGTGAAAGAGCATTGTTCTTTCGGGTCTTCTTCTTCTCAACCCATATTTGTCCACTCCTGGACGAAGATCTCTTAGTTATTTCATGTTTCCCTGTGTCTTACCACTTTTAACTATTGCTTGTCCACCCCTTACTCTTATATCATCGATTCATCGTTTCTGTGGACGTTCTACGCTCGGGGCCTCTATTCTGTGATCTTGTATATCCATCTGTCTTTGGATGAGCTAGCTACATGACCCGCCCGTCATCACTGCATCCTTGCTGTGCTACTTCAGAGTCTGGTCATTGACTGATTCTTAACAGCTCGTTATGAATTCTAACCCTAAGGAAGACACCAAGCATGCTTCTTTTTGTGAGGCACATCGTTTTCAGTTCATATGTACTGACAGGTAGGACACAGGTATTGAAGACTTTAGTTTTTAGATTTATCAATATCGTAGTCCTTTTTAAGATGTGCCCTAGTTTCCCAAAAACTGCCCCCCTGCCAGCCCTTTTCACCTGGTATTTTCTGAATGCTCGTTCTCCTTTCTAATCTTAATAGTGTGGCCCAAATAGATATACTCGTCGACGCGTTCTATGGAGTTATTTCCTACATGTCCGTTGGTATCTTCAGGGCTCATAAATTTAGTTTTTGTAAAATTCATTTTAAGATCTACCCTTGCAGAGACCGCAATTATTTGATTTAACATTCACTGTAACTCGTTGGTGTTGTTAGTTATCACGGCTATGTCGTCTGCAAACCTAAAGTGACTCAGTCTAGTGCCGTCGATGTTGATGCCCTTCTCATCCCAATTTAACTCCTTAAAGACGTAAAGGTGAGATAGTTTATTTCGGGTATTGTGAAACAATTTTTAAGCAGAAATTAAATTTGAGTGTTGGATAATTCGCCGTATTCACTCGACTTAGTACCTCACGATTTCTTTCTCTTCAACCAACTTCACTTGCGGATGAAGGGAAAGCTATACGACACCAGTGAAAATGTTCAAGCGACAGTGACAGCGACCGGCAACACTGTTCTAAAAACCTAAATAAAAACTCGTTTAGCGAATTAATTGATCAAGCCAAACGCCGTATCGATGTCGAATAGATTGAAATAAACGATTTGAAAATAATTCAAAAGTTCTTTTTCTTTTTGGAGAAAGCATATGATTTTTATGAATTTCTTACCTCTTCAAAAGGTAGCAACAAAAACTCCTCTGTAGCAACCACATTCTGAAAATTCTGTAAAGCATAAACATGAGACTTTTGGTGCAGTTCTTTACATGAATGTGTATCTGAAAATTGAATTTATAATTATTTATTAAAAATATCTTATATATATTGATCTTCAACTAAAAAAATTTTTACTAAATACTCGCTTATATAAAGACCAATTTGCACAACCTATTAAAACCACATATATATTCACCCAATATATTGCTACAGTTAATATATTGGGTGAATATAATATATTCGCCCAATACATTGCCACACGAATCTCGATGCGTGAAGATTAAGAATGAATTAATAGTAGCGGTACGGGAGGAAGAAATGGGTCGAACGGAAAATAGAAAAAAAACAGGAATAGACGACAGAAGAAATACTAAATCTGATGGACGAAAGACGATTACAGAAAAAAAAAGATGTCTCAAAATACAGGGTGAGTCAACGATAAAGTTCATTATCTCATTTGTTTCGGGAATGACGAAAAAATGTTAAATTTTTAAATCATTTTAGGGAATGTTAAGGTGTACAGTTTAAAATTATTTTCGGGTATACAGGGTACTTAGAAAAAGTGCGGCCGATATAACATATGTTTTTTTAGATGGAACATCCTATTTTCTAATCTATTTTTAAATTCTGCGTAAAATTTTATAACTTTTTTATTAATAATGTTATATACCTAAACCTAATAGTTTTTCTAATATTTCAATTTTTTTTAAAAAAATATTAGTTTTCAGTTTTGTAAAAAATTGCCGGTAGCGCCATTATTTCTGAAGGTGGAATACTCATAATTAGTACGAGCGTTCTATAGAAAGGAAAAAAAAAAGATATATGTAAAGAAATTTAAGTTAGATGCTACAGGGTGTTCAAAATAAATTTATACATTTCGACTATTTTAAATTGAAAAACCTGTATATTATTATTTTTTTTCTGATAGATTTTACAAAACCCTCCAACTTTCATTAAGTATGTCATATACCTATTTCTAATAGTTTTCGATTTATTTGGAATTTTTCAATTTTTACCCTTGTTTTTAATACACTACGCTATTGTGAAAACATAAACAAATAGTTAATAATTATTTGTGGATATCTTAATTAAATAATAATCTAAAATATATTAATTCGTTTATCTAATTGATCAACATTATTTTTAATCTCTTTCATGTTATTCTGAAGAGTTTCAATTGACCTATTGCCATTATTTTAAATTTCTTCGACTTTGCTTTTAAGTTCTCCACGAATTACATTCATCTTAGTCTCTGAATAAATCTTTGCTGAATTATTTGCATCACACATTCCCTTTAGTGCAATATTACATTCTTTTCTTGATACTTCAGCCAACCTTTGAATCATCTCATTGAAAGGTTTTCGGCCCTGCCTCTTCATAAGGAAATTTAAAAGTATTTATATCCTCATTGCTAGTTTTAATTTCTCCTTCGTTTCCATTAATATTATTTGTTAATTCTTTTTTAAGAGTTTTTAATATAGTTTAACTTATCAAATTATTAATTATTATGTCGCAATAAATGTTCAAAAATATGCCCGTCTACTTGAATACACATGTTTAGTCGATTTACTATATTTTCCTTCACTTTCCTTAGCATAAAGGGCGTTATTGTCCTGCACGCATCCTGTATCTTATTTTCCATACCTACTGGTGTTGTAGGGGGATTCACATAAACACGATCTTTAATGTAGCCCCACAAAAAGAAGTCTAAAGGTGTTAAGTCACATGATCGAGGGGGCCACTGAATGAATCAATCCCTACCGATCCATTTTTGTGGGTAAAGATCATTTAAAAATTTTTGAACTTCCCGGTGGTAATAAGCAGGAGCTCCGTCTTGTTGAATCCACGTTTGTTTCCTTTCAAAGTTATCAACTTTTTCAAGAAGCTGGGGTAATTCGTTTCGCAAAAAATTAGATATCTAGGCTCGTTAAGCAGTTCGCGGAAAAAATATGGACCAGCAGTTCGAAAATGTAATATTCCACACCATACATTAAGCGACCAATGGTTTTGGTTTTGAACTTCCCGGACCCAAAATGGATTCCCCCCCCCCCCCCCCCCCCCCCCAACTGTTGAATAATAATGCATGTTATGGCTGTTAACTGCTCCATTACTGCGAAAAGTAGCTTCATCAGAAAACATTATTTTTGATAAAAAAATTTGGATCGGCCTCTATTGCTTCATTCATGGTGGTACAAACGTTTATTCATCGTTCAAAATCCCGGTCTTAAAGTTCTTGGTGTAGTTCCATATGAAAGGGATGATACTTGTATTTTCTCGTAGTGCGATTAACCGTAGATTGGGATGTGTCAGATAAGTCAGTTAGTTGACGGTTGCTGACCTGGGGATTATCTTCAACATGAAGTAAAATCTCCATTACTTTTTCCTCATTTGTAGCATTCTAGTTTAGTACTTTCCATTTCGTATACTCAACGCTAGCACTACCATCAAACCGTTCCATTAAGCATTGAAAAGATTTTCTAGATGGTATACGTCTATTAGGGTACTTCGCTCCGTAAGGCCTGACTGCCAAAAGTCAATTTTTTTCCCGCCTCGCCCAGTATATAAACCATATCAATTAATTCATTTTTAGGAAAATTCATAGCTATTACCTTTATACGTCACTTACTACAACAAATTAAACTATTTTTACTCTATTAAAAAACAAGGATAAAAATTGAAAAATTCAAAGTAAATCGAAAACTATTAGAAATAGGTATATGACATACTTAATAAAAGTTGGAGGGTTTTGTAAAACCTATCAGAAAAAATAATAATATACAAGGTGTGCCGTTTAAAAATTTGAGAATTTTCAATTTAGAATAGTCGAATTGCATAAATTTGTTTTGAACACCCTGTAGCATTTAACTCAAATTTCTTTATATATATATATATATATATATATATATATATATATATATATATATATATATATATATATATATATATATATATATAAATTTAGGATAATTTTTTGTTTTTGGTCTTGCGGTCAATTTTTAATGAAACATGTTTACTTTTGGTTTACGTTTCGGTTTATTTTATTTAAACCATCTTCAGAACTACAAGAAAGAAAAAAATGTTTAAGATGTAAAATTGATGATTAGTGTTGTTTTATACAGAAATGTATATAAAGAATAAATATTAGTGTTTAATTATAGTTTTCCTACCTTATATCTAGTTGGATCTTTTGGTTTACATGTTAACAGTTTCACAGTTTTCTTAATACTAAATTTAAAAGGTTCACATATTTTATTTCACTATTCGTACAGGTAAAATGGGTAAATCCAAAATTTATTTATTGCTTTTATATTGTTGTTACCGTAAACCAAAAGTAAACTTGTTTCATTAAAAATTGACCGCAAGACCAAGAACAAAAAACCATCCTAAATTTATTCATTAACAGTCAGGAAAAACGAAAAACATATATATATATATATATATATATATATATATATATATATATATATATATATATATATATATATATATATATATATATATATATATATATATATATATATATATTTCATCTCTATAGAACGCTCGTACCAATTATGAGTATTTCACCTTCAGAAACAATGGCGCTACTGGCAATTTTTTGACTGAAAAACTGAAAACTAGTATTTTTTTAAAAAAATTGAATTATTAGAAAATCTACTAGGTTTAGGTATATAATATTATTAATAAAAAAGTTATAAAATTTTACGCAGAATTTAAACATAAATTAGAAAACAGAATGTTCCATTAAAAAAACACACGTTATACCGGCAATACCTTTTTGAAGTACCCTGTATACTCGAAAATAATTTTAAACTGTGCACCTTAACATTCCCTAAAGCTATTATATTTAACATTTTTTCGTTATTCCCGAAACAAATGAAATAATGAACTTTAGTCTATCGTTGACTCACCCTGTAAAATAAAATGAAAAAAAAAGTTTTTTGCCTATTTTTTTTCAATTTTGTAGGTTATGTACGCATTTGGGCGAATTAAAACTAACGATGTTTTGTTGGAAATTTTATTACGAAGAGTTTGGTTTTTTTTGTCTTGATCCAAATTATATCACTGGAGTAATTCACATTTTAAGCACAAAGAACGCGTTTTGAAAACTTAAATTGTTTATAAACAAAAGAGCACAAGTTTTTCGAGGTCCCAAACTCAGGACAATACTCCTGATGATACCCCAGAGAGGATAAAATCATAATATTGCTGTACCTAAATTATGCCTACCTCAGCTTTATTTTGACCTCTTTTTACTGCATTATTACTAATTAATCTTTAGTTATTATGGAAACACTCATCTTAATAAAGATTCCTGTTCGCTGGTAATAGTCTACAAACACAACAAATAAACGTAGAAGTGCATGAGAAAAACAAATAATGATGTAAAAGAGATTATTTTCGTATATTGAAGTTTTTATGTATTGCGCAGGTAACACAATAGATAGATTTTTTTTTTTCATCGATTTGGTGCATTATTCGCACGAGAGCTTTACTACCTGTAATTCCGGGATGCTGACACTCAATCATAGAATTTTTGTATAATAAGGATCTCTTACCTGCAAAACTTCTGATCCCTAAACAGTTAGTGGGATGTAGTTGTCGTAACAAAAATCTACAGCAAGCTTCTCTTACTTCTTGCATTTGTAACAAACTACTTGCTGGTAGTAACACCTTAAAATTGAAATAATAATAATCAAAATAATAACAGTCATATCAATATGGAATTTGGTATGATATCAATGTGGAATTTGGAATAAGTAAATGTAAGTGCCCCACATCAACAAAGCACAATGGATAGGCCGCCAGCAGTCACGAAACACTCGATAATATGCTCAACAAAGAAACATACAAATATCTAGGCTTCTAACAAAGCACCAAACTCAACCACACTCACATCAAAACAGAGCTCAGAACCGAATTCAAAAACAAACTCACGAAACTTTTACAAACCAAACTCAATTCAAAGAATCTCACTAAAGCCATCAACACGATCGCTATACCTATACTCACATATTCACTTGGTATCATCAAATAGTCACACACAGACATAGAAAACATTCACATCCTTATGAGTTCTCAATTCACCAAATACAGGAAAGAAAGACTTACCATCGAGAGGAAGGCAGGAGGAAGAGGAATCATAGACATCAGATCACTACACACAAAACAAATACAAGCACTTAGGAAATTCTTTCACACCAAGCGAACCAGCCTCCACACAGCAACAGTGAAAGCAGACAAAAACTACACACCTCTCGACTTATCCCGAGTAGACCACACTACAGATACACAGTCATACCAAATTACAACAGGAAAAGATGAAAACGTGGCCAGAAAAAACACTCAACGGAAAACACAGATACCACACAGGACAAGACCACGTAAATAAAAACATACATACACCTGGTTGCAGGATGGGCAGCTATTCCTTGAAACAGAAGGCTTCAGACTTCCCATCTGGGATAAAGTCATATTGACCAGAAACTACCACAAGCATATCATCAAAGACCCAACTATTACAGAGTACAGATGCAGAGAATGCCACCAGCAGAAAGAAACGATCGAGCACATAACAAGCGGATGTAAAATATTAGCCGGAACGGAAAAAGTAGTTCACCAAACACTAGCCACAACATACAAACTCATAGAAAACACAGATCCCTACTACAAATACATGCCAACGTCCATACTTGAAAATGAAGATTACAAGCTGTACTGGGATATCAGTATCCACACAGGTAAAACAGTTTCCGCCAATAGGCCCGATATTACTTTTCAGTGCAAAAAAGGAAAAGGCACCTATCTAATTGACATACCTGTCCCCAACGACACAAACATCCAAATGAAATACACAGAAAAAATCTCCAAATACACAGACCTTGCAACAGAAATAAAAAGGCTATGGAAACAAGAAAAAGTCATCATTGTCCCCCTCGTCATATCAGCCACAAGCCTTACACCAACAACATTCACACCACACTTGGTACAATTAGGACTCAAAACAACCATACACAGAAACATTCAGAAGTCAGTGATTTTGAAAACATGTAACATTGTGAAGTCATTCCTTAATACATAATGGTAATAGTGTTTGTGTTGACTTGGCTTGGGCCCGTCAGCCAAACATGGAACCACATTGACCAAATGTGAGAAAGAAGAACCATAACAATCAACGAATACATAACTCACAACTATACTACGTACTACAAAGTATTTTTAGATTCAGATAGACTAATCCTTACTCTCAAAACAGTATATTATAATATACTCAATGTAGTACACATTGATAAACAGAAAAACAAAACAGCTTTAATATGTATATCCACCTCCTCTAGTCTAAATGTCTTATCAGGTATATCGTGATTATGTCTGGTTATCCAGTCTATTGGCGATGTTTCTAATAGTGGCACGTCAATGTTCTCTGTTAGCTGTTGGTCTTGCAGCTTGCCATATTGGTACCCAAGAGCATCTCAATCGTCCCCATCCAACGACTAGGTCATCTTCCGCGTTGCCTCCTTCCATTTGGTTTGCCCTGCACTACAAAGTGTCTTCATATTATCAGCACGCGTAATGTGACCAAAATACTTTACGATGCTAGCATAGACTGTGGTGGAAAGTCTCTGTTTCGGTCTGACCTCATTAATGCTTCAGGCATTTGTTCGCCGTGCTGTACACGAAATTCTCAGCATCCTTCGGCAGCACCACATCTAAAACGCGTCTCTACGGCGTTGATCAGTGGTACGTATAGTCCAGGTTTCAGATAAATACCTAAATATAGAGAATGCAAGGGTTTCTACTAGATTTATTTTCATATTGCGACTGATGTCCCTGGATCTCCAAAGCTTTGTGAGTTGAGTCATAGATGTGCGACCCCTTTGTATTTTTCGACGTATTTCATCTTCACTGTTGTCGGTGTTATTGATCCAAGCTCCCAAGTATGTAAAGCTGCTAACCACTTCCTATCCATTAATCTGCTGTACATTTGGAAAGTTACTGTTTTCCCTATTGACTATCAAAATTTTCGTCTTACTATTATTTATTTTTAGACCGTATTCTTTACTGATATTCTGAAGTCTTTCAGTTAAGGACAAAGGCTCTTTTTGACTCGTTACAAGCAATATGGTATCAACTGCATATCGAAGGTTCTAAGCTGACGACCACCTATATTAATTCCTCCTTACCATCGATCTAATACGTGTCCCATTATAAATTCACTATAAATGTTGAAAAGGATGGGATAAATATATATATATATATATATATATATATATATATATATATATATATATATATATATATATATATATATAACACATGGGCTGAAAAGTCCCGGGCTTAACACATAGATGGCGCTAGTTTTATTGCAGTCACCTTTTTTTCAGTTAATACTAACCTTCAAAAGACAGCTGTTAAAATTTCATGATATTCTATTCATTAGTTTGTGAGTTATTGTGCTAAGAGTGACGCTACTTTTGTTATTTTCAAAACAATGGATCAAAAACAATTTCGTGTTTTAATTTTACACTGCTTCTTGATGGGAAAAAATACCGTTCAAGCGAAGCAATGGCTTGAAAAGTGTTATGGGGACTCCGCTCCATCAGAAACAACAATAAAACGTTGGTTTGCTGACTTCAAACGTGGTCGTAGAGACACCGATGATGCAGAACGCAGTGGACGTCCAAATGAGGCGGTAACACCAGAAAATATCAAAAAAATCCATAAAATCGTTTTGAATGATCGAAAAGTGAAGTTGCGTGAGTTAGCTGACATCGTAAAGATATCAAAAGAACGTGTTGGCTTTACATTGCATGAGCATTTGACTATGAGAAAGCTCTGTTCAAAGTGGGTGCCGCGTTTGCTCACTGTTTATCAAAAACAAGAACGTGTTGATGATTCTGAGCAGTGTTTGGCCATTGTTAGAGCGGCGCTGGAATGATTGCGTTGCTCTTGATGGAGATTACGTTGATGAATAAAGCTAATTTTGAACCAAAAAAACCGTGTTTTCTTTGTTAGGCCCGGGACTTTTCAGCCCATGTGTTATATATATATATATATATATATATATATATATATATATATATATATATATATATATATATATATATATATATATATCCCAGCTAAAAACCACAAGAATAAGGCAAATTCATCCAAATTTTTTTTATCGTTGATCCGTGTAATTGCTTACGCTAAAATAAAGTTATCTTTATCTGCATACTTTTAGTCATACCTGTACGTTATCCGCCGTAATCGTTACTTGACCTGTATATGCGTAATCCAAAAGTAAATCGACCGCAGTGGCGTCCATGTCATGTATTGCCACCTCACTCTGATTTTGTTCCTTCATATCACCTAAAAGTGTTATAGTTTATTAACGTTTTTGTATTACCTGGTATAGTATATAAAGTCTGAATCTAAATAACCATTACTATTAAGATCTATCCTAAAAAAAATTATTTGGCGAAAAATAACTGAAATATGAAGCTGAGTAACAGTAGTTGTTTAAATGATTATAAAAAAAAGTTTTCAATCTGCTATAGCGCCAGTAAACACTATGTAGTATTATTCTCTAACATAGCAGTTTTACGCAGAAGCTGCTTCCTAAAATGACTGTTTTGTTAACAACAATTTGTTCTTACTTACCGTTGAACATTGCAAAGAAATAGGAACTAACTGAAGCCAAGACGACTTTGTGCGCTCTAAATTTTTCTATTCCTATTTTTAAAATGATATCGCACAACTAAAAACAGAAAAAAAAATAATAGTATACTACTAACATGTATGATTCAACAACTATGAGAAACAACTATTCTATGAAATCGTGGGCATTTTTTAACATTCTAGAAAAAAGATGACACTTTCATCCTGCACCGTAAAAAAATAATGTAAAATTACATAGCGAATTGCGTGATGAAATTTTACTTAAATACAATGAAGTCCGTTTATAACGAACTCCAAAAAATTACTCAAAAAGGTTCGCTACATTTGAAGTTCGTTACAAACAGTAAACAAAATCTATTATCATTTTTCACTACTTTTTTATTTAGATTAAGCGCTAATGCTTAGAAACATGAATAATAATAATTATTAAATTAAAAGAAAACGTTCAAAGGAAAATAAAACAAGTCACACTAAAATTATTATTATGTATGTTGGAACATATACGAGTATAAACGAAAACATTAAAATACGTAGTTTATAGAATAAAATCAGTAATTTTCGTTTGTACAATTTTACTTGAAAAAGAAATGGTGTTTATATAATTGTCAAGGTCACAAAAACTACTCCATATACGTTCAGGAACTTCACGAGATTCCAAAAAATTGCTAGTTTCAGTAATTTTCTGAGTCATTTCTCACATGGATGCAACATAACTATTATCTCCTTCTCCAAGCACGTCTTCGTCGTCATTATCACTTAAAATCTTTTCAGAAGACGCTGATGTCACAATTTGATCATCAGTTAATATTTCTCTCGTCATTAATTCATTATCAATACATACATATTCGTCAAAATTAAAGTGATTAAACATCTTTTTAATCTCGATTTCCACTCTACATTGTGGAATGTCAGCATGGTAAAGCAATTCTAGACAATCAGTAGGATATTCTCGATGTTTTTAAATCCACTGAGTCAACGGTAACTCATCAACAGAGTCATATCTACATTCCCTCCTTAAAAATCCGCTATGTTTAAAACAGTTTGCAATGGTTTCTCTACTGACTCTTTGCCAAGCCCTATGGATAAAGTTTATAGCGTCCAAGAGAGTTACACAAAAAATGTTACCTTTATCGATCGTCTCTAACATTTTCATAAGTAAAATCTTTCTATGACATTTTAAAGAATGTATCACACCTTGATCCATAGGCTATCCACTTGTGTTTGAAGGCATAAAAACCACTTTTATTTGCTGTAGATCAACTTCAGAGTGCGCTGGAGAGTTGTCATTCAAAAGTAATATTTTTCTGTTTGTGAATTTTAATTCTTTGTCCCATTCAGTCAGTTCGTTTTTAAAAATTTCTGATGTCATCCAGGCTTTACTGTTTGATTTGTATTTTACTGATAAATGTTTGTTTTTAAAACAGAGTAGGGTGTAATTGGGATAGTGAGTTGCTATTCTTTCCAGATATGTTTGTCTAAGTCATGGGTGCTCAAACGGTCGATCGCGATCGACAAGTCGATCACGAGTGCTTTTTGAGTCGATCTCGAGAAAAAAATTCCGATATAGAACTATTCACAGATTTTGTTTTAGGTAACTAAAACAAAATGTAATGAATAAACAATTAAAATTTATTCGATCCACAATTAGGCCAGAATAACCCCCTCATCACTTTCTTTTATCGTAATAACCCCCTGCTAGCGGCAAAAGGCGGCTTTATCAAAGGAACGCGCGGCACTTGTCAAAGAAAAGCCGCGTTTTTGATTCCCGCCGATTTTTCTAGAAACTTCGGGCGGCGTGCTTGACGGGAACATTCGAGACTTCGTTCGCGCCGATATGAATCTTGCGCCTGCAGGAATAGGAGTCAGTCTGAGTTGTAACTTGAAGGCGATACATCGATACAAAGTTTATAATAAATAGTCCAAAATGAGTGCGGCGAAGAAAAGTAAAACTTATCATTTTAATAACGATTTGGAGGAAGAATTTTTCTTTTGTATGGTAAAGAATAAGTGCATTTGTCTCATTTGCCGTGCGTCAGTTGCAATACCTAAGCGTGGGAACTTAGAGAGGCATCATAAAACGGTTCATAAAAACTATGAAAAGGATTTTCCGTCACAGAGTGAATTAAGAAAACGAAAACTACATGATTTGATAACTTGTTTGAAAAAAGAACAAACCATGTTCACAAGACCAGCCAAACAATGAAAAGCTGCAACGATCGCGTCATTTAAAATATCTCATATATTGGCGAAACACAAGAAACCATTTGATGATGGATTGGTTGTGAAGGAAGCATTTATTGAAGCAGGTGAGATTTTATTTCGAGATTTTAAAAATAAAACAGAGATTATGTCTGCTATTAGAGAACTTCAGTTATCTCGTCCGACTGTCACCAGGCGAAGTCATAAGCCAGGACATGGCAGATAAACTAAAACATGATATCATGGAATGTACATACTTTTCTTTACAGTTCGACGAATCCACCGATATGACAGACACTGCCCAGCTGTGTATTTTTATAATGGTATTCAATGACATGTCGGCTAAGGAAGAGTTTTTGACAATGATTCCTCTGAAAGGAAAGACCCGTGGCGAAGATATATATGACGTTTTCTTCAATTTTGTAACAAAATACAAGCTACCAATATATAAACTAGTGTGCATTACAACCGAGGGAGCACCAGCAATGACTGGAAACAAAAACGGTTTTGTGGCATTGTGTGGAGCTAATGATGATTTCCCTTCATTTTTTTTTCCTTCCATTGCATTATACATCAACAAGTTTTGTGTTCAAAAGTTCTAAACATGGAGGAGATTATGGGCATTGCAATAAAAATTGTGAATTCTATCCGTGCACGTAGCTTGCAACGACGGCTCTTTAAATTGCAGTTGGAAGATAGTGAGTCAGCTGAACACACTGATTTAGTTCTTCACGCGGACGTCTCTTCACACGGACGAGAGAGAATTATGATATTTATGGGGCAGAATTATCAAATATTTTGGGCCAATTCGAAATACGTTTTTATGATTGCAGTAAATTGGCAAATATCGCATCATGAGTTATCCTTTTTCGTGTAAAAACATTGAGGAATTAGCTACTGAAATAGCAAATCAGTTTAACATGGACTCATGTTCTGTTGAAAATGAGTTAGTACAGATTATATCAGATATACATCTCAAAGTCACAGCATTTGATACAAAATTCTGGTGTTTTATATCTGAAGATAAATATCCGAATCTAAGGCAAATCGCCCTTCAACTGACGGCAATGTTTGGGTCAACATACTTGTCCGAGTCTGCATTTTCTGAAATGAAGATAATTAAGTCAAAATATCGCAATCGACTAACTGACGAACATATGTCATCATGCTTGCGATTAGCACTCGGTAATTACGTACCATCTTATGAAAAGTATGCTGAGGACATGCAGTGCCACGCTTCAACATCCAAAGTCACTCTTTAGTTAAGTTTAGACACTAGAACTCGTTTGTTTTGTAAGAACCAATAAACTCGCAATTTTGAATAATTATGAATTTTTTCATTGACATTTTAGAGCAGACCTACACTTACCTTAACTAAAAAAATGCATATTGTGCGGAAAACTAATATCTATGCCACGATAACCCTACCTAGACGACAATCCTGCATCACACTTACTTGCAGCCTCTCAGAGTCGATCGATCGTAGTCTAACAATATTGAGGTAGATCGCCAGCAGTTCAAGTTTGAGCACCCCTGGTCTAAGTAATAGGTTTGAAGTTTCCGTTTTCCTTGGTGAGAGCATGAAGAGATCGACAGGGGGACAGTTAGAGAGCCATGGCGGGAAAAATGAGGGGGATAGTCATATTTAGGGGGAGAAATATTATGTAGAGATAGTAGGGTAGTAATTCTGTTAGGAATAGAATTTTTTAAGGAGGTTGTAGATGAGCGATGGGCTGAAAATAAATTCAGGGAATATCTAGTAAAAGGGCGGAATAACGAATAGGAGTAGACTTTTAAGAGAGAGAACTGTCTGATGAGGTACAATGGAGGGGTTGAAGTTACACATTGAAGACTAGAGACTGAGGAAGTACGGAAAGCACCAGCTATTGCGTGGAGGGAAACATTTTGTATGGTGTCAAGTTGCTTCTCGGCAGATGAACTCGCAGCGTCATAGATGAAGTCGCCATGGGCGAGCTTTGAAAAGATGAGCGATTTGTATATAGTTTGGGGCTTGGAGAGCCTTCCAAAAAAAAAAGAACCCCCTCTAAAATTTATAACCGGGAAGTGCAAGTAACGAGTAATATATTGATAATTCCGATTTAT
Source organism: Pachyrhynchus sulphureomaculatus (assembly GCA_019049505.1). Lineage (NCBI taxonomy): Eukaryota > Metazoa > Arthropoda > Insecta > Coleoptera > Curculionidae > Pachyrhynchus > Pachyrhynchus sulphureomaculatus. The sequence goes on from CM032448.1 coordinate 6,049,122, forward strand.
GAGAAATTTTTTTTTACATTACGTTACATTTTTCGTTTTACGACTTTACTCAGTACTTTCTTCACAAGTACACGTTTTTTTAAAGTCAATTTCTATGCGTCCTCTACGCAAAATAGTACTGTTCTAGCAAGACTTCCCAGCTGTCAATACCCAATCTATGACGTTGCCGGCATTTAAAAAAGTAATAAAACTGGCCGAACGTAAGTTGAGTTAGCCAAGTATCTTGGAAATTAATGCTATAGTAAATAATTACATTACTACTGACCCACATTTTTCAAGTGGCTATAATTTAAATTATCATAAAACCAGACGTTGGAAAATTTGCCAAACACCTAAATCACTTTAAAAGTAGTCTAAAACCAATAAATACCAGAAAACATTTGTAAGTAAACGTTTTCGATTAATCATTGGATCAAATTAAAGTTGAAAGTTACACTTTCGATGTAAAAATGAATATATCTCCACTATTAAAGCGATAAAAAGAAATGTGTATTTTACGACTTGACCGAGGCTTTTAATAGGGTGGATTTTACGACTGATGGCGACCTCGTAAAAATGTTTGTGCATGGTTATATTACAGTTTTTTTATGGTTAAGTAAGAGCTCTTTATTATTGTGTTTTTTATTAACGCGTATATATGAATACAGTTCGGAAGAAACCAAAAATCAATCATTGACTATGTTATAACAAAACACTACTCTATAATTAAATAATGTAAGAACCTATAGAGGAGTAAGATGCGCCTCTGTAAAAATAAAAATTGTACGTCCTTTTGTAAGAAATAGAAACAATATCAGCCACCAAAGCAACACGGAGAAGGATTTGTCTTTGCCTTCAAAATAGATCTCAGTTTCGGCGATAACGTCTTCATTGGAGCCAAATTTCTTTTTCGCGAGCATTTTTTTGCAGTCTGCGAATAGATAATAGTGGCTGGGGGCCAAATCTGGAGAATACGGAAGCAATTCGAACTACAATTCGTGGAATTTTGCCATCCTAACCATTGACTTGTGACACTCTGCATTATCTTGATGAAAGAGCACATTTTTCTTGTTCATTTGGAGCCCTTTTTTTGCAATTTATGCCTTCAAGCACCCCAATAACTTTATATAATATTCGCTATTGATGGTTTTCCCTTGTCAGCATAGTCGATGAAAATTATTCCATGCGTATCCTAAAATACAGAGACCAAAACCTTCCCAACAGACCGTTGTGTCTTTAGTCGCTTAGGGCGGGTTTCACGGCTGCTGTCCACTCGGCTAACTGCCGATTTGATTCTGGTGTATAGTGGTGGATCCATGTTTCATCCCATTTTCACATATTGCATGAAAAATCTTTTTTATTGCGCTTAAACAGGTCCAAACAGCGCTCAGAATCATCAACACGTTGTTGTTTTTAGTCCACTGTGAGCAAACGCGGTACCCATTCCGAACACAGCTTTCTCAGGCCCAAATGTTCATGCAAAATATGACCTACACGTTCTTTTGATATCTTTAGGGTGTTAGCTGTCTCATGCAATTTCACTTTACGGTAATCCAAAATAATTTTGTGGATTTTTTTATGTTTTCCGGTGTAATCACCTCATTTGGGCGTTCAGAGCGTTCAGTATCATTTGTGTCTGTACGACCGCGTTTAAATTCAGCATACCAGTAAATGATGAGTGATTTTCCAGGGGTAGAGTCCCCGTAACACTTATCAAGCCATTGTTTTGCTTGAACGGTATTTTTTCCCATCAAAAAATAGTGTTTAATCAAGACACGAAATTCATGTTTTTGAAAATATCAAAGGTAACGTCACTAAAACCACTGTAACTTGTAAACTAGTCGTCGAAATGTCATGAAATTTTAGCACGTATCGTTTGAAGATTTGTACTTCCTAAGGATCATATGGATTTTTTTGAGAAGGGCGACATCTATGTGTCAGACCAAAAACTTTTCAGCCTACATGTTATAGGGCCACTATACCAGACAGATTAGATGTAAAACTTTAACATAGAACAAATAGAAAATCTGCGAAAATATCATAGATACGATTGATAAGTTTCTAGCCAAGCATAGGAAGAGCAAGCAACTCTCGAGAACAAAAATTCAACTTTAGACACTTAGTACAAAATACAGTTGCGTGCAAAAGTTTTAAGCTAAAAACATTTTTGTGATTAATTAAGTTATAAAGGGAGAAAAGGAAAGAAAAACAAATACACCATCATAAACTACTTTAATTATACTAACAGCATATACAACTAAAAAATCTTCTACCGTAAATAACAATCATTCCTAAGAAAAATAATATTTTTCAGTTTTTCATAAGCATCGGGCCAACATCTAAGAAACTGTGATTTACTCAATTATGTTTACATTCTCTGTAAGTTATGTTCGTCTTCTGATATGATTACTGCATTATCGGCGTAACATATTATTTTTATTTCTTTGTCTCCCAATCGATATCCTCTCCCAGTTTTCTTTACTTCGTTTATAATTTCATCCATTATGATGATAAATAAGATTGGGCTTAGGCTATCTCCTTGTTTGATTCCGGTTGTTATAGGTATTTTATTGCTTAATTTATTTGCCACTCTTACATATGTGTGGTTGTTGATGTTCAACTCTTCGATAGTTTTTATTATATTCGGGTGAATTCCCCTTTTTTGTAGTAGGGTTATGACATCAGTTAACCGTACCCTATCGAATGCCTGGGTAAGATCAATGAAACACATAAAGGCTATCTTATTAAACTCTATGGCTTTTTCGGTAATTTGGCGGATTATAAATATGGAGTCTATAGTAGACCTGTTCTTTCTGAACCCTTGCTGTTCTTCACAGATTCTGGTTAACATTATTTCTTCTGCTAAAATTTTAGTGAACAATTTTAGTACCGCACTCATTAAGCTGATACCTCGACAGTTTTTTAGATCTGTCCTTTCCCCTTTTTTGAAAATTGGTATCAAGATGCTTTGTTTCCATTCGCATGGTATAATCTTGGCTGTGAGTATTTTGTTAAAGAAAATCTGTAATTCTTCTAGTAATTTATCACCTCCATATTTGATCATTTCGTTCTTAATTTCGTCCATGCCGGGGGCTTTTGTGTTTTTTAGTTTCGCTACCATGTGCTGTATTTGATTCAAGGAAATGGTCCTATTTGGTTGCGCAACATTTTCATCTTCATGCTGTATTTCCTGTGTTAATGAATTGGTTTCTGATGGACTATAGAGTTTTTCGAAATGTCTTTCCCATTCTTCCACCGTAATTTTTGTAAAAGAACTTAATATTATAATACAATTAGCAGTAAATAATGACTATTCACCATCCATAATAGATAATATTCTGAAGGAAAAACTTTACAAAAAAGCCATTAGTACAGTTTTTCCGAGTAATAAAGAACCTTACAAAAACGTAAAGTCAATAACGTACTATGGTAGATGCAGCACTAAATTAAATAGATTCTTGAGAAAATTAAATATTAACACAGCATTTAAAACATCAAACACACTTGGCAAATTTATAAAAAACAACAAAACTAAAACAGATAGAGACAATAGATCCGGAGTATACAAATTAAATTGTGGACATTACTCAAAAACATATATAGGTCACACAGGAAGAGGTTTTTCAAAAAGAATGAAAGAACATGCTTCATCATACAACAATATAAAAAAATAACTCAAATTACGCAAATCACTTAATTGAAAATATCCACCAATCCAACCCAAACTTTTAAATATTACATACTTGCACAAAGAGCCTGAAACTTAATTACCTAGAACCTTTAGAAATAAACAAATTGAAAAATTCAGATTCCTTAATAAATGAACAATTAGACTTAAAAAATTCACCATTACTAAATCTGTTTTAATTAAATTATTTTATTACCTGCCATAAATTGTGAACCAACCATTTATTATAGTAATTTTACCCTCATTTTATAACAAATCATCTGAAAAAGCTGTCGTACAGCGAAACATGTTATGGTGTTAAAAATAAAAATTTGGTGGAAATTTAAGTAGTGTTTTACTTCTTGCAAAACTTCTACTCCATATATGTTCAGGAACTTCACGAGATTCCAAAAATATATCTCCTCCTCCAAGCTCGTCTTTGTCGTCATTATCGCTTAAAATCTTTCCAGAAGTCACCTTGATCCATAGGTTGGAGCTTTGTAGTTGTGTTTGAAGGCATAAAAACCAATTTCATTTGCTGTAACTCAACTTCAGGATGCGCTGGACAGTTGTCAATCAAAAGTACTATGTTTTATTAGGCGTTATCTTGTAAAACAAATCCGTTTCATCCGCATTAAATACGTCCACATATTCATAACTTTCTCGAATTTCCGGCCATACATTAGCCAACTGCTAATCAAAAACAGTCATATCCACTCCTGCAGTTTTTCCTACTATCTTACCCCCACTAATATTATGTCGCTTTTTAAATGGTTCAATCGAACTTCTAGAACAGTTAAACTCGGTGTTCTCTATTTTCCTTCCCAATTCACTAGCTTTCTCTTGTAAAGTATAGCTGGTAATAGGAACATGTTCATGTCGTTTTTGACTAAACCATTCAAGGAGTCCTTTATCGACTTGGTCATGTGTAGATTTTCTTTTTCACAACTAAAGTTTCTTTTATTATAGATTGATAAGATTCGTTGCCTCTTCTTCCAGATGGTAGATTTAGTTAAATTTAACTGTTTACAAGCATCACTTTAAAATAAAAACTTAACCATTCACTTTGCTACTTTGATCAAATATGCATTAGAACCGTAACAAATGAATTGAAAATAATACTGCTCGAAGTAGCGACGCGGCAGAAACAAGTAGAATAGGGGTTTCCAGCGAGTTTCAGTGAATTCCCTAGATCAATTCGCGCGACATCGAGTACAGGGAGTGACAGGTTCGTTATAAATGGACACAAAACATCCAAATTTGGTTCGCTTTATCCGGAAGTTCCTTATAACCGATAAAAATTTGCATTGGTCTTATGGAAATTTTTTCGTGCATTATAAAATACTTCGTTTTAACCGGAAATTCGCTATAAATGGGTTTGTAGACTTCACTATATTTTCGTTATCTTTCTTAATTTCATCAAAGTATGTCCGCTGTCCGTTTTCATTATATATTTTTCTTTTCTATACGTTTCTATACGTTTCCAAAGAAAAATGCCTCGTACCATGACTCAATATTTTTTATACTTCTCAATATTACGCCAGACTCCTGCAGCCTTAATTGCTCCCACCTATATCGTAAAAGCAGGAACGCCCTTCATACTTATTAATACATCAATGTCAAACCTTTATATAATACATAGGCCGTGGCGCTTAAGGGCACTCGCGTTTCGTTAAAATGATTTCCTGTTTCTCGTGTTAGTATATCACGCCCTTTTAGACTATTTTCGATATAAAGGTATGTCCAATAATTAAGGGGACTTCAGAAGTTTGCGCTAACTATTAAGCACAGAGGTGATAGCTTTATTGTTGGGGAATGTTTTGGTGGTAGTAAGCCAAGCAGTTTGGTTAAAAAAAGACGGGAAATTGAACTAATATGGGATAAGAAAATCCTAACGTCATAAATCGTAATATCTTTGTTCGTACTAGGAACAGATGAAAATAAATTAATGACGAAACTAAGGAGATACACAAAAGAAGAATTAAAAACAATGAAAAATACCTAATTTTGGAATTCCTTGACTCCAAAAATCTTCAAAACGACATATAAGGTTATATATACAAAACAACCATTTTAATCTACTCCCCTACCCTTTACGCCCTTTTTATGCTTTACTATAAATATTCCGATCTTTACTGAAAACTGCTAACCTTTTGAAATTTTTATTTTTTTTATATACCAGATAAATTATTAAAGGCAATGCACTCGTGGTAATTTTTGTTCAATCTACATCCCGTGGAGATTATTCCGGAATTTTTTCAAAAAATTTTGGATCAGTACTTTTCGAGATAAAGGGGGGGGGACAGCGATTTTTCGCGATTTTTTCAAAATAATACAAAGAAAAGTGTATGCATGTAAGACATTATATACATTTTTGAACTCGTGTTTTTACAAGCTTTCATTTGACACCCCACTCGATGACCTAGTAAAATTTTTTTTTTCACTTCCGACTTCACCCCCCAAAACTAACCCCTTAAGACAAAATTTAACTTTCAAAACTACACGGCTCTGATGAGGCCATCAGTTCTCATATTAGTACCAAATTTCAACTTTCTACGTCAAATAGTTTCAAAGAAAATCGGGTGTGACAGACGGACAGACAGACAGACACCGAAGTGATCTTATAAGTGTTCCGTACGGAATACTAAAAAACCAGGAAAAATCATGTTATTATCAAAACCAAGTTTATAGAGCCCCATCCATTTCAGCCCTTCGGCTTAAACGATATGGCTCAAAAACTATAGTCTTTATATCCTCCTAGATATTATGCATATATATATATATATATATATATATATATATATATATATATATATATATATATATATATATATATATATATATATATATATATATATATACCGGGTGTTATGGAATTCACTAAATATATAAGAACTGGCGGATCCTTGTAGCAAGATCAATTGTAGAAAATTCACGTTAAATAGCGGATCTCAAAAATAAAGGAAAAATCGACCCCAGAGAAATAACGCCATGAATATTTTTTTCGCACCTCACTGATGAACGGCGAACTTGACAATATGGAAATATGTTTTTCTTGATCCAGTCAGTCGGCCTTCCTCAAATAAATTTAATAAAAAAAAATTAAAACATTTTATATTCCCAAAGATTTGCGGCATTTATGCTACGACTGTCGTGTTTTCATTTCAGTGAATGTTTACTAATTACGGGGGCAAGGTGTCGTAAAGGTTAATATTTTTTTAAAGAGGGATGGACTGACATAGTGATTAAGAAATGTGCAGAAAGTGCAGAATATAGCAACAAGTGAGATAGATTGTGTCATTTGTACAGTTGCTTAAGTTTTAAGGATAGGATATTTTATAAGGAGATCCGTTGCACATTTATTTATTTATTTTGTGTGGCTGCACATTGCACACAGCACAATTGAAGTTAAATAAAATTACCCAAATGAATTACACAAAAATATAACCAACCAACCAATAAGGTACATAAAAAAAATCGTTTACCATTTCGGTATTTATCTCGAAAAAGTTCAGAGAAAAATCTATTTGAATTTCTGTTTTTATTTTGCACTCAAACAGCTGTTAAATAAAAAATAGCGGATCTCAATAACAAAGTTTAAATATTTCAATATTCTAAGAAGTAAAAAAGCAGGTAATTTACAAAAATTTTATTTACTTTCTGGTAAAAAGACAATAAAATAAATGTTCGGATTGATTATTCCCCTTTATTTAAGACTAGAAAGAATTTTTTTGTCCGACGTCGGCAAAAAATTATTTATCCCCGACAGCTTCTGCTCGTGTATATTATATTATACGTCTTTTGTTTATTGATTCTTCCAATATGTTTTTGTAAGGACTTAATGTAATTTGCACAGTTTTTTGTACAGTAATTTTGGTAGTATTGGACATAAAAAATTTTACAATTTTTTTTTAAAGCTTCAGCGTTAAATTCCGAGATAGACGGTTCACTATTTAAATGTGGCTTTTTTATTATTTATTGATAATAATAGAAGCGGCTTGTAAGACGATGTGCTTTGATTACTTCAGTTTGTTTGAGAGAGAGTATGTCTATTTTCAGCTGCTTTAAACAAATGTTCGGAAAAGATGTTTTTGTACATGGGCCAAACTCCAGCCGTTTGAAATCCGTTCATAATGGTACCAATGATAACCAGTGTGAAGTGAGCTTCTGCCAATAAACTTGCAACTTGATAATATAGAGAATAACAGCTCATACGTTTAAAAAAAGACCAGCCAGTGAGTTATAACAGTTAGTTGTAACATTAACCTTTGCTATAGTCAACGCTTCCAGGTTCTTCGAATGCGTTGTGTTTCCATCAAACAGAAGTAATACTTTATTTTCAGCTGGCTTTACAATGCTTATAAAATGTTTCATCCATTTTACAGATAAGTTTGAGTTAATATAGAGAGTGCTTGGAATAGTGACAGCCCTCTCAAAAGGTGTGCCATTCCCCAATTCAGGATTTTGTCTCATTCTTTTTCTGAACGGTGAAAAATCCACTTTCGTCAACGTTAAATACACAGGTCAACATTTTATCTAGGCTTGTACTCGGTAAACCAACTAGGTATCTTAGGGTTTTTGGAGTCGCTGATCACGATGAAGGGGTCGGTTAACCTTCATCAGGTCAGGTTCAAGGTCATTTGAAGGTCAAATTGAGCCAATGCAGCCAAAAAATCTGAAAAAATTCATACGTATGTTTTTTGGGTCACTGAATCCGAATCCGGTGTTATTTTTTTCATATAAGGTCTCCTGAAGGTCACTAGAGGTTACTTCAAGGTCATTCTGAGGTTATTTGGAATAAAACAGTTATGAGCAGGCCAAAAAATCTGAAAAAAATGGTGTTTACGTTTTTTAGGTCTCTGGTTCAGAATTAGAGGTCGGTTAACTTCCAACAGTTCAGGTTCAAGGTCATTAGAAGGTCAAATTGAGCCAATGCAGCCAAAAAATCTGAAAAAATTCATACGTATGTTTTTTGGGTCACTGAATCCGAATCCGGTGTTATTTTTTTCATATAAGGTCTCCTGAAGGTCACTAGAGGTTACTTCAAGGTTATTCTGAGGTTATTTGGAATAAAACAGTTATGAGCAGGCCAAAAAATCTGAAAAAAATGGTGTATACGTTTTTTAGGTCTCTGGTTCAGAATTAGAGGTCGGTTAACCTCCATCAAATCTGGTTCAAAGTCATTTGAAGGTCAATTTAATTGATAGCGGCTGAAAAATCTAAAAAAAAGATACCCAACTTTTTTGGGTCACTAATTCCTAATCTGTGTTCTTTTCTTCCCTACCATTTCTTCCATAGATCGTTTCAAGCAGGAATACAAGAACATGGGTAGAGGAAAAGGTTATGATCAAGTGCTACTAGTATATTTCAACATTATACTTGCTTCGAGGTCGGTTTATTTTATACAGAAAGTTTTTGTCTCGATCTTAAAACTCCACTAACATTTCCATAAAGTTATTTGATATGCATATTTAATAAATGTGGGCTAATGAACTAATACTTGTAGTTGCACCCAGGGCACCTCCACGCGGTGACGGTGGGCAACGGAGTTGTTCCACTATCCGGCGAAGTCCCTGGGTTATGGCTTCCATGCCGTTATGGCAACTACAAATAAAATTTCTACGAGACAGGGGCTCGGAACCCCAGAATCGGCGGTTGGTCAGGGTGGGAAAGCGGGCCCGCAGCCGTCGTCATCCAGCGACCGTAGCTCTTCAACGGTGGGAAACTTGGCTTTTGAAGAGTTTAATGCTACAAGTCAAGGATTTTGTAAGAATAATGTGAACTGTTTTTGTATCGTTTGTGGGCTGTATACTCCCAAAAATAAATTTAAATTTTCTGAGACTTTGAAAACAAAATATAAAAGTTTGTTTAATATCGACACGAGTTCGTTGAACAACTCTTATACTCCGAATGTCATCTGTAGTACATGCCGCAATATTTTGTTTGGAACAAGGGCACAAATATTTTCTGCACCGATGAAATGGAGAAATCCATCAGACCATACGTCTAATTGTTATTTGTGCTTAACGAATCTCAAAGGATATAATCGTAATAACAAAAACTCTGTCCCTTATCCATAGAATCTGTAACATTGCCCATATATATAAAAACTGCACCTGATAATGATGACAGCAGGCATAGCAATGCAGAGCATTTTGAAGTTTCTGATGATATAGAAATGCATGATGAATCATTAGATACATCGCAAGATGGTGAAAGTGAAGCCTACAATGTATCTTCAGGCTCGGAAGATGAAGGTATGTCAGAACAAACACATTTGAACCAAGGTGACCTGAGTGATCTCTGTAGAGACTTAGGACTTTCAAAAGAAGGTTCTGAACTTTTAGCATCGAGATTAAAAGGAAAAAATTGTTTAGCACCAGGGACAAAAGTAACATATTACCGTTCAAGAGAAAAACCATTCAAAAAGTATTTTACAAAATCTGGTAATTTAATTTATTGCAATGATGTTAGTGGATTAGTCAAAGAATATGGTATCGAATATACAGCTAGTCATTGGCGCCTTTTTATCGATTCATCGAAAAGAAGTTTGAAAGCGATCTTGCTCTTCAATGGGAATACGTATGCCCCTTTGCCTCTTGCTCATTCGGTCATTTTAAAAGAAGAATATTTCAATTTAGAACTCGTACTAGAAAAACTGAAATATGATTCCCATAAGTGGGAACTTTGCGGTGATTTAAAAATCATAACGATCATGCTCGGTTTGCAATCAGGGTTTGTATCATATCCATGCTTCCTTTGTGAATGGAACAGTCGTGCTAGAGATAAACATTACGTAGTAAAAGTTTGGCCACCAAGAAAAAATCTAATCCCAGGTGAGAAAAATGTTTTAGCAGAAAGTTTGGTACCTCCTCATAAAGTTCTATTACCACCATTGCACATAAAGTTAGGTCTGGCAAAACAAATTGTTAAAGTAATGAGTAGAAACCAGAGCGATGCTTTCATGCATATCTTTGAAGTATTGCCAAAACTTTCGGAGGCGAAAATAAATGAAGGTGTCTTTACCGGACCTGATATAAGAGAAGTTTTCAAAAATGTAGAATTCGAAAGAAAGATGACTGACAAAGAAAAGGCAGCTTGGAGAAGTTTCAAAGAAGTGACGAAAACGTTTTTGGGAAACAATAAAGATCCAAATTATAAAGAAATCGTTGCGAAAATGGTAAATAACTTCAGGGAACTAGGATGTCTGATGAATCTCAAGGTTCATTTCCTAGATTCTCACATTGACTACTTTCCCGAGAACCTAGGAGACTTCAGTGAAGAGCAAGGAGAACGTATGCATCAAGATCTGAAAGTATTTGAACAAAGATATCAAGGAGTTTGGGGTACGAATATGTTAGCTGACTACTGTTGGAGCCTTCAAAGAGACACAAATGTAAACCATAAAAGAAAATCAATTCGGAGGACATTTGAATCCCAACGCAAACGTGCTCGAATTGATGATTAGCTTAGTATATTTAGTTATACCAAAGATTAGGACATTAATTTTTTTATGTAAATTTTTAATTTCTGACTATACATTAAAATCATTTTTGTTGTCGCCTCCGCCGCCGCTGACAGTAGCCCCCTCCAAAAGTTAATGACCCTCCAAAAGTGAATCCCTCTTCACAAATGAATCCGTGAGTGCCTGCGTGTGTATGGGTGTGAATTACTGAATTTATATGTGGGTGTCTGTGTGCGTATGTTTGTGTATTGATGTGTGTGCCTACGTGGGTACGTAACTGTTGTGCTTCTGTGTGTATTACTGTGTCTTATGGTGTGTGCGTGTGTGTGTGTTTGTATTACTGTATCTGTGCGACTCCGTATGTATTACTCCGTGTTTGTATGTGTCTGTGTATATATTACTGTGTGTGTGTCACAGAGTTTGTGTGTGTATGTTTTATTTATATGGGTGTGCCTGTGTGTATTGTTGAGTTCGTGTGGATGTGTGTGCCTTTGTGTGCATGTGTGTGTGCCTGTGCGTGTGTGGATCACTGTGTGTGATTATGTGTGTATGTCTGTGTGTTTTATTTCGTGTGTATGAGTGTGTGTGTGTGTGTATTACTGTGTATGTCTGTGTGTTTTATTTCGTGTGTATGAGTGTGTGTGTGTATTACTGTGTATGTCTGTGTGTTTTATTTCGTGTGTATAAGTCAGCAAATTCTAAGAATTCTGGGAACACGCTAGGGCTCTTGTAAATTTAATTGGCAACGTTTTTTACAATTCTCCATAAACTTCAAACTTGAGATGAAGGATTGGTCAACGGAGCGATCAGAAGGGTGAAGCGAAGAGAGAAAATTCTTGGATGATCAGAATAATATTTTAATATTTCACAAGAAAAACGATTTCACTGTCTTTACAGTGTGATATTTTTACCTTTTTTGAAAATAGGGTGACTCTTGGATTTTTAAACAATTCCGTTTCGTTGTTTTTATATATAGTAGATGGTATGCTATAAAGTCACTCCCTCTTCAAGTACAGAGGCACATAACGGGAAATGTGGAGGACCTTACTGGCACAAATCAAAATGAGAATATTGCCAGAACGTTCCGATGAAGTTCCAGAATCTTACAAAGTATTAAAGTAGACATAACTTCCGGTGTATTCTTGGAGACACGAGTGAGGAAAAGACAAATATTCCGATTCAGAATTCCAACAAACACGTGCAACGGTTTATTTTTTGGCGGCTATCCAATGATTTGACTTCCAAATGACCTTAATACCGACCTGATGAAGGGTAACCGACCTCTAATTCTGAACCAGAGACCTAAAAAAACGTATACTCCATTTTTTTAAGATTTTTTGGCCTGCTCATAACTGTTTTATTCCAAATAACCTCAGAATGACCTTGAAGTAACCTCTAGTGACCTTCACGAGACCTTATATGAAAAAAATAACACCGGATTCGGATTCAGTGACCCAAAAAACATACGTATGAATTTTTTCAGATTTTTTGGCTGCATTGGCTCAATTTGACCTTCAAATGACCTTGAACCTGACCTGATGAAGGTTAACCGACCCCTTCATCGTGATCAGCGACCCCAAAAACCCTAAGATACCTAGTTGGTTTACCGAGTACAAGCCTAGATAAAATGTTGACCTGTGATATTTTTGTAAACGAAATTTTATTTTTATCTACGATTTGCCCTACTCTCCCTAGTTGAAAACAGCTATTAAGGATGAATGGTTTAGTTGTTCCGGCGCCTTACCAAAGCCAAAGTATGGGCGGGTTGGTTTTATAAATATTTGGTAAAGTTTTGCCCCTTTTTTAATTTTTTCAAAAATTGAATTTGGAAAAAAGTATTGAATGAGAAGTTCGATGTGCCACAGCTGATAATACGGCGAAAATTTAAAGATGGAGAGGTGTAGGAAGAAAGCAATATTAATAATTATGGAAGTTACGAAACCATCTACCAACCATTTAGATTGACTACCGAATAATATGTAGCATAGGGAAATGATTTCTAGAAATAAAAAGTTAGTCTGTTTGCGTGAAATTTCTAACACAATTTTCCTACTCTTGAATGCCTCCAAAATTGCTGGTGTTTAATGAAATAAAATATCTCTTCTCTTCTCTCTCTTTAGCAATCCTTTTTAGTCCACTCCTGGACATAGGTCTCCCTTTTTTCCGTTCATTGCTGTCTGTCCTGTGCCAACCGGTACAAGAATTTTCCTCCTGTTTTTTTTACATCGTCTATCCATCTTGCTGGTGGCTTTCCTATACTTCTTTGGTATGTTCTAGGCCTCCACTGCACTACCCGTTTCGTCTATCTTGAATCTTCTTGCCTTGCCCATTTTAATGCAGCTACTTTCTCGATAACGTCATCTACTTTAGTTCTTTGTCGTATTATGTCATTTCGAAAGCGTTCTCGTAAACTTATACCCAGCATAAGTTCGATTGAGCGTTGTGTCGTGTGCAGTTTGGTGATCGATTTGGTTGTTAATGTCATCGTTTCCATCCCGTATATCATTACTGGAGGAATGCAGCCATCAAAAACATTTTTCTTTAGGTTAATAGGAATATCGGAGTCTTTAATGACGTTGCATAATCTTCCAGTAGCTGCCCAAGTCATGCATATTCTGCGAGCTATCTCTCCCGTTTGGTTTTCTTTTCCAAGTTTTATTTTATCACCAATGTTGACATACCCGTCAACAATCTCTATTTCATTCCCGTTAGTAGTAATATTTGCAGGTTAAAAGGTTATAATTTTTGTTTAATTTATGTTCATAGTCAGATCATACCCTTCCGATGCCACTTTGAGGTAGAGCAGCATCTCTTGTAGCTCTTTCAGATCGTTACTTATGAGAACCACAACGTCTGCAAATCGAAGATGTGTAGAAATTGGCCTTTATACTCCCAATTTAGCTTCTTAAAAATATCTTCCATTGCAAGGGTAAACAGTTTGGGAGAGATCATGTCCCCTTGCCTCACTCCTCTGTTCTAAGGTGTTTTGTCCAGACTTCGTCGAGTTTAATTTGGGAGGTGACACGTTGATATAAATATTCAAGAATGTTCTTGTATCTTGAATCGATTCTTGCATTTTCCGAATAAAATGCTTAGCTGTAGTCAACGAATGCTATATGCAGAGGTACGTTGTACTCGTGACATTTCTCTATTAGGGTACGAATAGTCTGTAAATGTTCTATTGTGTTATATCCCTTCCGAAATCCGGCTTGTTCGGGAGGTTGATAGTTGTCAAATTTGTTTAATAGTCTATTTGTTATGATCTTGGTCAGGGGTGCTTAAACGGTCGATCGCGAGTGCTTTTTGAGTCGATCTCGAGAAAAAAATTCCGATATAGAACTATTCACAGATTTTGTTTTAGGTAACTAAAACAAAATTCCTAGAAAGGTTTCAAGAATTATTGCCCGAAATAACAGCTTTTCTGGACGAAAGAGGTGATGACACTCAGATGCTGAAAAACGGAAAATGGCTGACTGATTTGGCATTTTTGACAGACATCACAATGCATTTAAACACCATTAATTTGGAGCTTCAAGGTAAAGGAAAAACTATTATTGAGATGATTAGCGCAATAAACGCATTCAAAAGTAAATTGCAACTTATGATAGATCAACTGAAAAGAAAGGATCTGAAAAATTTTCCGTCTTTGAAAGCAAGGATTCCTCAGTTGAATTATGATATTTATGAGGCAGAATTATCAAATATTTCATCATTTATGAGTTATCCTTTTTCGTGTAAAAACATTGAGGAATTAGCTACTGAAATAGCAAGTCAGTTTAACATGGACTCATGTTCTGTTGAAAATGAGTTAGTGCAGATTATATCAGATATACGTTTCAAAGCCACAGCATCTGATACAAAATTCTGATGTTTTATATCTGAAGATAAATATCCGAATCTAAGGCAAATCGCCCTTCAACTGACTGCAATGTTTGAGTCAACTTACTTGTGCGAGTCTGCATTTTCTGAAATGAAGATAATTAAGTCAAAATATCGCAATCGACTAACTGACGAACATATGTCATTATGCTGGCGATTAGCACTCGGTAATTACGTACCATCTTATGGAAAGTATGCTGAGGACATGCAGTGCCACGCTTCAACATCCAAAGTCACTCTTTAGTTAAGTTTAGACACTAGAACTCGTTTGTTTTGTAAGAACCAATAAACTCGCAATTTTGAATAATTATGAGTTTTTTCATTGACATTTTAGAGCAGACCTACACTTACCTTAACTAAAAAAATGCATATTGTGCGGAATACTAATATCTATGCCACGATACACCCTACCTAGACGACAATCCTGCATCACACTTACTTGCAGCCTCTCAGAGTCGATCGATCGTAGTCTAACAATATTGAGGTAGATCGCCAGCAGTTCAAGTTTGAGCACCCCTGATCTTGGTTAACAGTTTGTATGAATGTGGTAGTAGGTTTATAGGTCTGTAGTTATTTATATTTAATTTGTCTCCCTTTTTGTGAATCGATGTGATTTAAGCATTATTTCAGCTGCTGGATTTTTCCTTCATGAAGACATTTATCGAGTAACATTCGCACTGTTTGTAACAGAGTCGTCCCGACCATCTTCAGCATTTCGGAGGTTGTTCCATCTCCTCCCCCGTCTTTCATTTGAGACAAAGCGTTCTTTAGTTATTCGAGTCTGATTAAGATTGCATCAGCTGATGGTGGATTCGTTGATGAATATGAATCTGTAAAATATGTTTTGACTTTTTCTGTTATATCTTCTTTATCTCATTTCATTTGGAATATTTGTGGCCTGCCTTTTGACGATATCGTTTTTATAACTCTCATGTTTTACTTATTTTCAATCACTGTCTCAATAGTTTCTGTGTTCTGGTTTCGTATATCTTATCTAATTTTTTTGACTATTTTATTTAATTGTACAAACTGTGGTGACGTTTTATCCATATGTCTTCTCTTCTGCATGAGTTTTTGAGTTTCTAATTCGATTTTAGTTTTTCGTGGTGTTGCCTTCTCACATAGTTTTTTTCCTTGCCGTATGTATGTCTGTTTTTATTTTCTCTTCAAGGTGATCGATGTCTAGTATCTGAAGTGTATGTAGAGGTAAGAGTTTCTTATTTAGTTCACCTTGGTACTGTGTTTGGTTATTTTTAATTTGATATATCTCTGTTTTCTTGTCCATTTGTTTCGTTCAGGGTTATGAGCTCTCACAATAGTTGCTTTTACGAGTCTACCTACATCAAATTTAGTCAGCACAGAGACGTCTTTCAAAATATATTTTTTATTGGACAGTATATAGTCGATCTCGTCCTTAGTTTTTAAATCTGAAATTTTCCAGGTCCTTCTACGTTTGAAAAGTTTTTGAAAATAGAAGTTCATACAAAACAGTTGCTTAACAGCATCTCTCCTCTTTCATTGGGTATGTCAAGCCCAGATTATCCTCAATTGGGTATGTCGTCTTCATTGTTGCTGGTGATTTTGGCATTAAAATCGCCCATAACGATTATGAAGTGGGAGTTCTCATTCTTCCTGGATTTTTTCATATAGCCGCTCAATTTCCGAATCCTCCGTTGTACTTGTGGGAGCATAGACTTGGATTATTTGTAGTTTATATCTCTTTGATATTTTCAATACTATGTAGATTACTCTCCTTAATATCGAGTTCATTTTTATTACTTCATGTTTTAGGCGCTTGTTAATCAAGATGGTCACTCCTCCTGTAAGCGTATTTATTTGATTATTGTTTTGAAATAATAGATGACCAGATTGTAATGTTGTGGATTTTTCGTCAGGTAATCCAGTTTTTTTGCAAAGTCCGAATACATCCGATTTCATATGATTTAGTTCTTTCTCCAATTCGGCTATACGGTCCATGGCATAATTGAGTTTCCTTAGTCGAATTCTACTCTTTTTTTAACTTTATTCTATTTTTTATTAGAATGGGCTCAAATTCGGGACCTAAATTTAAATGAATGAATACGCTTCGTATCTTCCTACTCAATTATTCATTAAAAGGCTTCTCAAACTTGTAAGTCTTACCCCAAACAGATTAAATTAAGGTTTTCCTGTGGATATAGAATTAGTTTAGGGAATTTTTTACGTAAAAAGTTTCTAGTGGTATGTAACGGCTTGACTTAGCGTATTAGTGAAACAAGGATAAAATCTATATGTATGCACGAGGGTCATTTCAAAAATTCTCAGCTTGACACATATACGGCGCCATGATAACCAAATTATTTTGACGTTTGTTAAGTGTTATCTACTAGATGGCGTGCTGGGACGATTCAGACACGTGTGTTTAGTTGTTTTTTTGTCCTTCGTTTGCGACGATTAAAAAGTGGGCTGCTAAATTTGAACGAGACCGTACATCCATTTATAATGGTAATCGCTCAGGACGCCCGAAAACCTCTACGACTGACGAGATTGTGACAGAAATTCACAATAGCGTATTGAATGATCGCCGACTGAAGATACACGAGCCCGCTGGCGTTTGGCGCCCTACATATTTTGAATCACCTATTGGAATTTTTAATAAAACGTTAATAAAAAAATCTGGGAAAAAATTTACACACTTTTTTTTGTAAATTTTCCCGCTCTTTCACGTGGTGCTAATAGTTTTTCGATATCTTTTTTATTTTTTGAGATATTACCGAAAAACCGAATTTTTTATTTTATTTTGGATTTTGTAGGCTTAGCGTACATCAAACTTTAACAAACTTTTTTTATCGTATTCTACGCCAAAAAAGACTACCTTTATGACAAAATGCAACTTGTTAACATTTAATCAGATCTCAAAACCCTTGGCGACTCACAAATTAAAAACCAATTTGCATGATAACACAGCCCACAAAAAAAAAAGTGGGGTATACTTTTGATGCGGTATATCAGATCCGTAGTATTTTTGCCCGCTGATCACGAATCTGACGTCAGATTATCGCCATCACATCTCAATTTTTTTCTAACCTCAAAAAAATAGGTAAAAATTAGTAAAAATTAAGAAAAATATACTCCTAAAAAATTGATTCAAGCTTTTTCATGAATCCAAAGATGTATTAATATGTATTCGGACACGCTAAGCTAATATTCATCGGTTGGATTGAGCCATACAGTTCTGTTTTCTTTCTAACCTCAATAAATCAGACAGATATAGTGCTTCTCGAATGCAAAAACGAATTCAAATTAAAATTCAACCGATCCTTACCAAATTTGGTACACGGGGATTTTTTGGGTCGCTGATCACGAATCTGAGGTTGGATTTGCAAAACTCAAGATGGCAGATGTTTTCGCGCCATTTTGAACGCCGAGAAAATTCATCGGTCGATTTTTATTCTTCTACCTGCATCCAGGGCACCTCCACGTGGTGACGGTGGGCAACGGTGTTACTCCACTAGCCGGCAGAGTCCCTGGATAACGGCTTAGGTGCCGTCATGGCAGGTAGAAGAAAGAGAATTACGATGCAGGGACTTGGAAACCCAGTATCGGCGGTTGGTCAGGGGGAGAAAGCGGGCCCGCAGCCGTCGTCATCCAGCGACCGTAGCTCTTCGTGTGTGGGTGACTTGGCTCATGTAGAGTATAATGCTACAAGAAAACGGTCTCACGGTACAAGGACTTTTCATAAGTGCGATAAAAACAGTGATTCATTTTGTTATATTTGCTGTCAACACGTATTGAGTAAAATGGGGTCACCGATAGCAGATAAGATTAAAACCTTATATAAGGATTGTTTTAACATTGAAATACAGCACCAGGATACAGATTGGGTTCCCCACATCATTTGCAGTTCTTGCAAAATAATGTTGTACATCAATAAGAAGGCGATTAAATATTCCAGACCAGCAATATGGAATAGACCATACAGTGAAAATTATTGCTACTTTTGTATGAATGTTGTATCTAGGCATAACCGAAAAAATAAAAGCACTATTACTTATAACGATGTTTCGACAGTAACAAGACCAACTAAACTAATTCCGCCTCCTGAACCACTTGATGCTGATGTTATGGAAACAAATGATTTCACCTTATCAGTTCATGCCGAAAACATTGAGACTGTCGAAAAAGATTCAAAACACTGTTACTAATGAATGTTCTAGTGACAACCTATCATATACTAGTGACACAGATAAAGAATTTCTACCATACAACCGTAAACCAGAACCAATACTCGTATCATAGTCAGAACTTAGTGATCTAGTCAGAGATTTAGGCTTATCCAAAGATGGTTCAGAGCATCTTGCTTCCTTTTTAAAGAAAAGACATTTACTTAAGCCAGAAGCTACGATTTCTTATTATAGAAACAGAGATGAAGAATTTCGAAAATATTTCACAATGGACGAGGAATTGTCACTTTCATATTGTACCGATGTAAAAGGTCTAATGGATGAATTTCAAAATAACTCATACGATCCTGAAGAATGGAGACTGTTCATTGATTCTTCTAAACGGAGCATTAAGGCAGTTTTGCTGCATAATACCAACGTTTACGCTCCCATTCCGATTGCTCATTCCACAGTTATGGAAGAGCAATATGAAAAAATGAAGCAGCTTTTGATAAAAATAAAATATGCTGATCATAACTGGAAAATTTGTGGAGATCTGAAAATTGTAACAATATTGCTTGGCCAACAGTCAGGGTTTACACTTTATCCCTGTTATAAATGTCTGTGGAATAGCAGAGACAGGGAACGTCATTATAAGAAAAAAATTTGGCCAACAAGAGAATTATTCACTCCTGGTGAAAATAATGTATTGTTTCCACCATTGGTAGATCCAGGAAAAGTTCTTATTCCCCCGCTTCACATTAAGCTTGGACTTATGAAGCAATTCACGAGAGCATTAGATACAAACGGCCCATGTTTCAAATATTTGCATAAAAAATTTCCGAAATTTTCTGAAGCTAAAATTAAGGCAGGCGTATTTGACGGGCCACAAATAAGAAAAATTGTTTGTTACTAAAATGAATAAAGTTGAAAAAGCTGCTTGGCTTAGTTTTAAAGAAGTCGCAACAAACTTTTTGGGAAATAATAAAAGTCCTAAGTACAAAGAAATAGTCGAGAAAATGGTAAAAAATTTTCAAACATTAGGTTGCTTAATGAATCTAAAATTACATTTCCTGGACTCCCACATCGATGATTTCCCAGATAAGCTTGGTGACTACAGTGAGGAGCAAGGGGAACGTTTTCACCAAGATCTGAAAATCATAGAAAATCGGTATCAAGGACGATGGGATGACCATATGCTAGCGGACTATTGCTGGTCGCTAAAAAGAGAAACAAGTCCTCAAAAGCGTTTGGGCAGAAAGCCTTTGAATAGGTCATTCGCGGAAAAAAGAACAAGATACAGCCAAAAAAAGGAAAGGTAGGCGCGGGTCTAACCTTCGCAATTCTAGGGCTTAAGGGTCTACTATTTGAGAGTATATGGTTTAAAAGTCCTGGTTTGAGTTTATTGGGTCTCATTTTTAAAGTTACAGGGTTATTGAGGTCTATTTTTTGAGGTTACAGGGTGTGGGAGTCTAAGGTTTCAGGGTTTAGGGTTTAAGAGTATCAGGTTTGAGGATTCCCCAACTGTATACCAAATTTGGTAGGAATCGGTTGGTTTTCAAAAATTTTGTCCGCCATCTTGGATCCGCCATTTTGAATTTTGCAAATCCGACCTCAGATTCATGATCAGCAACCCAAAAAACCCCCGTGTACCAAATTTGGTAAGAATCGGTTGAATTTTAATTTGAATTCGTTTTTGCATTCGAGAAGCATTATATCTGTCTGATTTATTGAGGTTAGAAAGAAAACAGAACTGTATGGCTCAATCCAACCGATGAATATTAGATTAGCGTGTCCGAATACATATTAATACATCTTTGGATTCATGAAAAAGCTTGAATCAATTTTTTAGGAGTATATTTTTCTTAATTTTTACTAATTTTTACCTATTTTTTGAGGTTAGAAAAAAATTGAGATGTGATGGCGATATTCTGACGTCAGATTCGTGATCAGCGGGCAAAAATACTACGGATCTGATATATCGCATCAAAAGTATACCCCACTTTTTTTTTTTGTGGGGCTGTGTAATCGTTTTGAGACGATTTCTGAGAATTCCAGTTGAAGTAAGAACTCACTTCAACTTTCTAGGCAATATGGAAATTCCTAGTGACATTTTATGATAAAAATGATACTATAAGTACAATTGCCCTTTTGGAAATTAACCATTCGCATACAGTACTTTGTCATTGATACAGGCTCAATTGTTTTGTGAAAATGCCAAAAACGAAAGAAGTTTCCGTTGAAAATCGGGCTCTGATAATTGCGAGACATCAAAGTGGTCACTTGAGTCGACAAATGGCGAGTAATATGCAGATGCCAAGGAGAACGGTGGAATTTTCTGCGGGATATGGAATTCCAACTGAAAACGTGCATGAAGGTCTCGAAAAACGACTCCCGCTAAAGACAGAGCTAAAAAAAATCGCCGCCTAACCGCACCAGAAATCATGACTCAAGTAAACTTGGAGCGGTCCATCCCCATCAGCGTGACAACCGTGAGGAACGACGAATCTAAATTCGAAATTTTCGGTTCAAATCGACGAGTTTACCTGCGGCGGTCAGCTAGGGAGAGAATGCTGGAAGCATTACAGCATTAAGCGTACAGTAAAACATGGTGGAGGTGCAGTAATGGTTTGGGGTTGTTTTGGCAATGGTAAAGTTGGAAAAATCTTTAGGATAGAAGGAATCATGTGAAAAAAACAGTATCGAGAAATTTTGCTAATTCAAATGCTTCCTTCTAGAAGAGATATTTTTCAGGGGAAATTTATTTTTCAGCATGACAACGACCCTAAACATTCTGCTAAACAAATTAGAGAACTTTTGGACCAATGGAAATCTCATGATGTCCTGGAAGTGATGATTTGGCCTCCACAATCACCCGACTTGAACCCCATCGAATTGCTGTGGGACCATTTGGACAGGTGTGTTCGAAAACTCAATTCAACATTAGAAAATCACTTGTGGGAACTTTTACAAGCAGAATGGGTTAAAATAACCGAAGAAACTACTGTACAGAATGCCGAAACTCTGTAAAGCGGTAATAAATAACCGGTCAAGTGCAAGTTGAACTTGTGCAATTAGTGTTTCGTACGTTGATTGCTTTTAAAATAAAAAATGTTGTAACGGAAGTATAAAATGATCAGTGACTTCACAAAACACACCCCAAATGAGTTTTCAACAAAGTTTATTTCCAATCTTTACTTGAACACTATACTCTTGAAATTTCTGTTTTTTTTTTATATACCAGATAAATTATTACAGGTAATTCACTCGTGATAATTTTCTTTCAATCTACACCCCGTGGAGAATATTCTAGAATTTTTTCAAAATTTTTTGATAAGTACTTTTCGAGATAAGGATAAGGGTGGACAGCGATTTTTCGCGATTTTTTAAAAATAATACAAAAAAAGTGCGCGCAAGTATTACATTATATATATATATATATATATATATATATATATATATATATATATATATATATATATATATATATATATATATTACTCGTGTTTTCACAAGCTTTCATTTGACACTACACTCGATTACCAAGTAAAAAATTTTTTTTTTCACTTCCAGTTTCACCCCCCAAAACTAACCCCTTAAGTCAAAATTTAACTTTCAAAACTACATGGCTCTGATGAGGCCATCAATTCCTATATTATTACAAAATTTCAACTTTCTATGACAAATAGTTTTGGGAGAAAATCGGGTGTGACAGACGGACAGACAGACACCGAAGTCATCTTATAAGTGTTCCGTACGGAACACTAAAAACAAAGGAGGTCACATAGTTGAGATAAATCCTGGAATATCATGAATATTTTTCTGATTTTCTAGACTGTAAATAATGTGAAAATAAATAATAACTCATTAAAATTTAAAAAATATATATTGTCTGGATTTTTGTCGTCTTGGGACTGAAATAACTTTCTGACGGTAGTGTATATAGGCTGTTCGTGCTGCCATAAAGCCAACAATAAATATTAATAGTAATGTTGACGTTATCAAGTTATTAATTTTTTTCTAAATAACCTCTGACATCATACCTATTCTAAAATAGAGTCATTTACTATTTTTTACTATCGCCTATTAACCAACAAACCCACGTTAATTTATATTGTTTAATATTTTCTTTGAAGAAAATTGGCTCAATGTGACAAATTAGTTAAAAGTGATTTAAAGAGCGCCACCTTTGTCACTTATCTGACTTAGTTATCTAGCTAATTTGTCTATAGATCCTTCGCGCTAAAATGAGGCAAATTCTATAGCAGGGGTCGGCAACCTTTTAACTAGGAGGTGCCAGTTTTCATCCATACAACATTTTGCGTGCCGACATAGGTACTTACTACAACTAAAATTAACAAAAATTAACTTAAAATATTGCTTTTAGAAGGTTTCATTACAAAAACATTTAACAAATAATTTTATTATAATAGTCCTAGGACCTAGTGTGAACCCTGTGCTTGAAGTTCTTTAGAGAGTTTTCTTATATCCGGTTCATGTCTGGTTATTTTCAGTGTCACACATGCTTCTGAGTTGTCTGTTGTCAGCCTGCTTTGGTACGGGTTTAAAATCACTCTCAGATGGGAAAAAAGTTGTTCACAGATATAGGTTGATCCGAAAGCTGTAAGCATGGCAAACGCTTCTTTCTTAAGACAAATAAATTTCTCTGGTAAACTCATCCAACAACTGAGTATCTCGTTTGAATGGTTCCTGCAGTCACCTTCTAATATCCTTCTTAATTCTACAAATTTCGTGTTCCATAACTCGGAGCTTTTAAATTCAATGTATTGAAGATCAAAATCATTAATGTCCATCCATGAGAAAAGAGATATGTCAAAGCAACTGCTGGAAAAATCCATTAAATCTGTTTTGATGAAAAAAGCGAACCATGTTTATCAAAATCCTGACCCCTCTCGATAAACTCCTCTTTTAAATTAGTCATATATTTAAGAATTTCGTCTATTAGTGCACCATCGTCGACACTGAATATATAAGTTTTTAAATTTGGAAAATATTTATATGTGTTCGTAGTAATATCGCTGATAAATAAATCTATTTTTAATTTGAATGATTTCCAGGATTCGTATAAATCCAGAACTGTTTTGCCTGAACCTTGTAACTTTAAGTTGAGTTCACTGTAATATCAGTAAAAAACATTAACATACAGATCCAGTTCTTATCTTCTAGTTCAGGATAAGCATCCACTTGATTTTTTTCCAACAAGAACGATTTAATTTCGCCCAGACATTGCACAAATCTAGAGAGCACTTTACCACGGCTGAGCCAGCGCACATTATTGTGCAATGGTATATCTGAATATGCATTTTCTAATTCCTGCAGAAACGCCTTAAATTGTCTATGGATCAGTGAAGAACGACCGACAATGTAGTTAACTATTTTAACCACACTATCCATCACGGATTTTAAACTTCCAGCGGAGATTTTAGCGCACAAACTGTCTTGGTGAATTATGCAATGAAAATTCAAAACTGATCGACCCATGTGTTCAATAAGAAGGGAAACAAATCCTTTATGTCTGCCAATCATAGCAGGAGCGCCATCTGTCGTTACGCAAAAAAATTTATTTACGTCAGTGTTCCGTTTTTCAAAATGTTTAACAAATTCTGAAAATACTCGTATATCCTCTCCTCTTGCAATGGGAGCAGACAAATCAGCTCTTCATACACACTGCCATCATCGAAGGATCGCGCAACGATTACGGGCAATGTCATTAATATCGACACTTTCATCCAATGCTACACTAAATACAAAACTCCGTTTGATAGCGACTTTCTGCTGTTTTTGGACATTTTGTGTCATTTTGGTAATTCGTCTCTCGATGGTCGGCGCTGATGCCGGTATATCCCTAATCTTGGCCAATATTGTATCCTTATTGGGCAAGTCGTCGAATAAAATCTCGCCAGTACTCAAAAACGTTTGCTTCATAAATTCTCCGTCAGCGAACGGCCTACCCTTTTGTGCCAACGATTGTGCAATTTTGAAACTGCATTCAGTTACCTGATTTTTTCCTTGGAAAACTTTGCTAAAGAATGTTGACTGTTTCTCGTATTGTTTACTTGCTCTTTGTATTGCCTCCCTTTTATCAGCGTTATCTTTAAATGACGATTCAGGTTTTATCTGGAAATGTCATTGAACACTAGATGTCCGGAAAACTACGCTTTCCCGACATAGAACACAAATGGCCCGATCGTTTTGCTGTACAAAACCGTAATCCTTTGTCCATGAAGTTTGAAATGATCGAACGTCTACCTTCTGTTTCTTCGCGGCCATAACGCTACGTAATTTTAATTTTTAATCTTTTCGATGACTATTGACAGGAACGGATGTTACTTCTATACTAAATGATCCAAACGTGTAGCCGCTTGCTATATATAGAAAAATAATGTTTCCAGAAAATTCCAATAATTACGTTTCTTAGAACAAAAATTATTATCTACAACGCGCCCATTGCAATCAAAGGGCCGCCTAGCAGTTAAATCTAACAAAAACTAAAGTTCGGCAATATAAAAAGAGTTGCGGCGCGCGTCGGAACGATTGAAGTCAAGTAAAACAAAAACCGCCTTATAGCGGCTCTTTTGATCTGAATTGAGGAAGTTTATTTGTGTTTTTGCCTAGGCTTATATTGTGAGGCTTGCCGTCTTTAATACTTGCCGAAATTAAAGCCAAGCCAATGCATTCAGTAAAATTATAAATTACAAAATGTATATTTTGTAGTTTTTGGTAATAATACCTAGTGACCTATATAATATATCGTTTTTGTTTGTATCGTTAAAGTAATACTGCCTTCGATTATTTACTTAATTTCGAAACATGTCACAGATTACAGAATTAATGCGTAAACTTTGAATAGGTACGCGTGCCATTCAAAATTGGCACGCATACCATAGGTTGCCTACCGCTGTTCTATAGGGTCAAGTCTAGTTCTCAGTAGTTCAATTACTCTTTAAGAATTTGATTCAAGTAATAATTCACCGGCATTTCATATTGTTGTTTATTCGTTACATTTTCCTTGCTTATCACTGGACCTCGGAATTTCGGAGATATGATATAACTATACTCTATTTATTTGAAACTGATAGTAATAAAAAATGTCAGTGGACTGACCGGTGGTCCTATAACAGAGGCGTGCAAGTATTCTTCAGATAACAATGCACACCCTCTATATTATTATTTTTTCTGATAGATTTTACAAAACCCTCCAACTTTTATTAAGTATGTCATATACCTATTTCTAGTAGTTTTCGATTTATTTTGAATTTTTCAATTTTTACCCTTGTTTTTAATACACTTACGCAATTGTGAAAACATAAGCAAATAGTTAGTAATAATTTTAATATAGTTTAAACTTATCTAATGATTAATTATTATGACGTAATAAATGTTCAAAAATATGTCCGTCTACTTGAATACACATGTTTAGTCGTTTTACTATATGTTCCTTCATTTTCCGTAGCATGAAGGGCGTTATTGTCCCGCACGCATTCCGTATCCTATCTTCCATATCTACTTGTATTGTAGGGTGATTCACATAAAGACGATCTTTAATGTAGTCCCACAAAAAGATGTCTAAAGGTGTTAAGGCACATGATCGAAGGGGCCACTAAATGAATCCATTCCTACAGATCCATTTTTGTAGGTAACGATCGTTTAAAAATTCCTGAACTTCCCGGTCGTAATGAGCAGGAGCTCCGTCTTGTCGAATCCACATTTGTTCCCTTTCAAAGTTATCAACTTTTTCAAGAAGCTGGGGTAATTCGTTTTGCATAAAATTTAGATATCGAGGCCGGTTAAGCAGTTTGCGGAAAAAATATAGACCAATAATTCGAAAATTTAATATTCCACATCATATATTAAACGATCAATGGTTTTGGTTTTGAACTTCCGGGACCCAAAATAGATTAACTGTTGAATAATAATGCATGTTATGGCTGTTAACTGCTCCATTACTGCGAAAAGTAGCTTCATCAGAAAACATTATTTTAGATAAAATATTTTGATCGGCCTCTATTGCTCCATTCATGGTGATACAAAATTTACTCGTCGTTCAAAATCACGGTTTTGAAGTTCTTGGTGTAGTTCCATATGAAAGGGAAGATACTTGTATTTTCCCGTGGTGCGATTAGCGGTAGATTGGGATGGGTCAGATAAGTCAGCTAGTTGACGGCTGCTGACCTGGGGATTATCTTCAACATGAAGTAAAATCTTCATTTCTTTTTCCTCATTGGTAGCATACTGGTTTACTGCTTTCCGTTTCGTATACTCAACGCTACCACTACCATCAAACCGTACCATTACGCACTGAAAAGATTTTCTAGATGGTATACGTCTATTAGGGTACTTCGCTCCGTAAAGCCTTACTGCCAAAAGACAATTTTTTCCCGCCTCGCCCAGTATATAAACCATATCAATTAATTCATTTTTAGGAAAATCCGTAACTATTACCCTTATACGTCACTTACTACAACAAATTAAACTATTTTTACTTGCTTAATAGACATGTCAAAATTTAAGTTGGGAATGTGGAATCTTTGGCACAATGATACTACTCAGTATACATCACCACTACACCAAACACTTTATTTTTGCCCTTGACGCGCGTTTCGCTAACCATGTTAGCTTCATCAGGAGCGATGATTGACTAAAGCTAAACTAGAAATCTGCCCTATTTATACTTAGGCTAACCCTTAAATTACTCAGGCGGAACTAATGGCATAGGCAAGGCCATAGGTTCCGGTCAAGTAACCAGTAGAGGGGACTATAAGGAATAGGCCCTCTATCCTTATTTAAACTACTTTTACATTTTATAATTTCCAGACTTTCGTATGCTTTCAACAATCTCCTATCAGATACATTTTTTTATTAATCTTAGATTACACAGGTCTGCAACAAAAATGCTGTCTGGATGTTTTCAACTGATTTCTATATATTCAGGTGTTCTGAAAACTAAAAAAATACTTAAAAAATTCCAGAACGTCACGTTATTTTGCAAAACGCAAAATTTTATTATAAAAAAGGGTTTTTTTGGGCTAACTTGAAGTCATAAATAAATAGGTACAATTTTATTTTGATTACTGTTTTTAAATGTATACAAGCCATAACTATCATTACTTTCTAAATAAAGAACGCCCTGTGTGAGCTAAATTAACAAACATAAACGTTGTAACCAGAACGTGCGCGCTCCGATAGTGTAGAAAGTGGCGCGGTACAATTACGTGTTAACTCGTCATTGTTTTATAGATCTTGGTTCAATATAGTGCAATGTGATCTGTGCGGAAGTGTGTGAATTCGTCTGACAGTTTCTGTTATATTTGTGGCGAATATATGGTATTAAAGCAACAACTTAATATTACGGACTTTGTAAAAAAAAGTATACTTCACGTATTTTGGCTTAAAACTTGGAGATCAGGATAAAGTTTGGGCACCTCATAAAGTCTGCAAACGATGTGTTGAAGACCTTCGAAATTGGTTTAAGGGCAAGAAAAAAGCTTTCCGATATGCGATTCCTATGGTATGGCGCGAGCAAAAGAACCATAGTGATGATTGTTACTTTTGTTCGTGTAATGTGAAAGGGTATAATTCAAAATGGAAGCAGTCCATTTCATACCCCAATCTGCAATCAGCTATTCGTCCCATCCCTCATGGGACCGAAATACCAGTGCTCAAGGCCCCTGCTACCTTGGAAGAGATTCCAAGTTCTGACGAAGATGGTGCTGTACCTGAACCCGATGACAAGTCAAGTTTTCAATTTGAAGATGACAGCAGTCCGAAATTGTTTTCCCAGGGCGAGCTAAATGATTTGGTAAGAGACTTGAATCTTCCCAAAAACGCTGCTGAGTTGCTTGGATCAAGGCGAAAAAGCAGGAACTTACTTTTGTCGGGAGTGTCTTCCTCCTGGTTTAGATATCGTGAGAAGCAGTTCACTTCCTACTTTGCCCAAGAGGACGAGTTGGTTTATTGTACCAATATTGAAGGTTTGATGGATACATTTAAGATCTCATACGACCCAGCACAGTGGCGTATTTTCATAGATTCTTCAAAAAGAAGCCTTAAAGCAGTTCTGCTTCACAATGGCGGTTTCTATGCTTCCATTCCTGTCGGTCATTCCGTACACCTCAAGGAAACCTACAAGAACTTGGAACTGGTTCTTTGCAAATTAAAATATAAAGACCACAGTTAGCAAGTGTGCGGTGATTTAAAAATCTTGGGCATGTTGCTCGGACAACAATCTGGGTGTACCAAATTTCCTTGCTTTTTGTGTCTATGGGATAGTAGAGACCGAGCAAATCACTGGACCAAAAAGTGTTGGCCTCTGAGGGAGCTTAAAGTTGACGAAAAGAACGTCCTGCATGAAACTTTGGTGCCTCCTCATAAAGTTCTTCTACCACCGCTTCACATAAAGCTGGGATTGATGAAGCAATTTGTAAAGTCACTTCCAAGAGATGAAAATTGCTTCAAATACTTAATATCAAAGTTTCCAGGCCTCTCGGAGGCAAAGTTGAAGGAAGGTGTTTTCGTTGGACCAGATATGGGTGGATTGCCTTTAAAGAGGTCATAGAGAAAATTTTAGGCAATAACAAAGACCCTAACTACAAACAAATCGTCAAAAGAATGTTAAAAGCATTTCAAGCTTTAGGTTGCCTAATGAGTTTAAAAGTAGATTTTCTTCATTCCCACCTCGACTACTTTCCAGAAAATTTAGGAGATCTGAGTGAAGAGCAAGGTGAACGATTTCACCAAGATATTAAGGAGATGGAAAAAAGATATCAGGGAAGATGGAGCGTCTCGATGATGGCAGACTACTGTTGGACGCTTCAGAGAGACCTTCCAGATGCTTCCTACAAGCGAAAAAATGTACCAAAAGGAGTCTCACTAGGAAAAAGAAATGTGTTTAGTGCTTACTAATGAATGTATTTTAGATAAAAAAATAAGTTTTGTTACGCAATTATAAATTTAAAAAAATTTGTTTAGTCTTTTATCTTTTAAGATGATTACTTGTTTAACATAGATACCTACATTGTCAGAAAACGTGACGTTCTATGACAAAATGAAAGTCATTTTCGGATTCAGTACACCCAAAAACATAAGAATTACGCAAAAAAAACAAAACAGCTCTCAATTTTTTTTTTGCAGGCTTGTGTTATCTAATGTTACAATATGATCAGCTTCAAGGGCATGTTCGGCAATGCAGACTTTTCTGTTCTACTGTATTTTAAATTGCTAAATGTTCTTTAAATCGTGTTTTAATTGACCTTTTAGTTTGCCCAACATTCTAATTCACAAAAAAACATAAAAGTAGTTAAAGGATTGAAAAAGAAAGATGTCTTCTACTTAAAAGCGGATAAAGGAAATAAGATTGTTATATTGGATAAGGAAGATTATTTTGAACGCGTAGATAATCTTATCGAGTCGGCCCTTATAAAAAGGTAATAAGAAATCCATTACCGAGAATGATAACAGAGGTAAAAAATTCTTTAAAAAAATGTAAGAACCTTGTCTCCGATTCGCTAAAATTTAAATTAAATGTGAGTAATCCGACCATACCAAAGTTGTATTGCTTACCAAAAATTCACAAACCTGGAAAAGCAATGCGACCCATCGTTTCATCGGTCGGATCACCCACATATTTAATATCCAAATGGTTATCAAAAGAACTTGAGAATTTACCATTAAATACTTTCGCAGTGAAGAATTCATTAGAATTCAATAATAAAACAAAAAATCTAGTTCTTAATGAAGGTGAAATCTTAATTTCTTTTGATGTCAGTTCTTTGTTCCCAAGTGTGCTAATACCACAAACTTTACAATATCTCGAAGAATTACTTAGAATGAATAACTTTGAGGACGAAATTATTCGTGAATACTTAACATTATCTAAACTTTGTATGGAACAAAATTATTTCCAATATAACAGTCAATTTTATATTCAGAAAGAAGGAATAGCTATGGATAATTGCTTATGACCTTTCATAGCCAATTTATTCATGAGTAAGTTTGAAACCGAAGCCAGTCAAGAATTCGAATATTTCCCAAGGGTATGGTATACGTATGTGGATGATATTTTCGCGATTTTTGATATAAAAGAAAGCAAACATTAATGATTTTGTTTATAAATTAAATAGCCGGTATGATTCCATTAAATTCACTTACGAAGTTGAGAACAAAGGACAACTGCCTTTTCTAGATATTTTAATTATTAAAAATAATAATAGATTAGAATTTGATATCTATAGGAAGGACACAGTAACAGATAGATATTTTCCTGATGCTTCATTTCATTGCAAACAACACAAATTAGCCTCATTACATTTTTAGTTCATCGTTTGGTCACTTTCCCTCTGAATAGAGTAAACTTTAATAAAGAAAGGAATCGTTTAATATTCAGAATTCCACCTTTTTTGCACGCGAAGAAAATAACACCAAGTATGTCTCCATACCATATGATCCGAAATATAGCAAGGGACTCAATAAGGTATTTAATAAGGTAGGCCTCACCTTAGTCTATAAGTCATCAGACAATCTGAGGAATATCTTAAGAAATCCCAAGATGAGATTCCTAATTGTGAGAAAAGTGGAATTTATGAAATTAGTTGTAATGATTGTGACAAAAAGTATGTTGGGCAAACTAAAAGGTCAATTAAAACACGATTTAAAGAACATTTAGCACACTTAAAATACAGTAGAACAGAAAAGTCTAGCATTGCCGAACATGCAATTGAAGCTGATCATATTGTAATATTAGATAATCTAAGATTAATAAAAAATGTATCTGATAGGAGATTGTTGAACGCATACGAAAGTATGGAAATCATAAAATGTAAAAGTAGTTTAAATAAAGACTTGACCGGAACTGATGGCCTTGCCTATGCCATTAGTTCCGCCTGAGTAATTCAAGGGTTAGGCTAAGTATAAATAGGGTAGATTTGTAGTTTAGCTTTAGTCAATCATCACTCCTGATGAAGCTAACATGGTTAGCGAAACGCGCGTCGAGTGCAAAAATAAAGCATTTGGTGTAGTGGTGATATATACTGAATAATGTCAAAATTTGACGATGCCTACATTTTTGTTTTGTCTTGGCAATTATGATACTCAAAAATAATTTTAAACTGTGCACCTTAAAGTCCCTAAAACTATTGTATTTAACATTCTTTCGTCAATCCCGAAACAAATGAGATAATGAACTTTACTCTATCGTTGACTCACCCTGTATAGTACAATTTTTAGTTTATACAACTTTACAACAAAAATTGAAGGGTAAAATTTGTGATGGATACGTGAAATTTTTCAAACTAGACGAAAGAGGAGTAGGTTTTAAACTTTGTGTTGTGTGTGAATGCGGCGATACACTCATTGATTCTAGCCCCAAAATTGGGAAATCATATGAAATTAATAGACATGTCATTTTTGTAATGAGATTACTCGGCTGTGGAGTCGCTGCGGTGAACAATTTTTGTGGCTTGATGGATTTCGGAACGGGCTTTTACGAAACAACTTATTATAAAATTAGCGAGAATATTAAAATCGCAATTGAGGCTGTATTCAGAGTTGTTATAAATAAAGCCGCCAATGAAGAGAAAGATAAAAACAAAGCAGCTGGTAATAAAGAAAATGAATTATCGGTATCAGGTGACGGATCATGGGCAAAACGTGGCTTTACGTCTCTTTTGGGCATTGTGTCTCTTATTGGTAAATATAGTAATAAAAGCAGCAGATCAAAATTTTAAAAAATAGCTTCCAGGAAGCTAAAAATAGCCGGACGGACTTAAAAATGTATTTTTATTAAGTTATCAGTCTCATAAAAATTATTAAAATTTTCGACTAAAAAAGGGTAAGGTTCCCTTAAAAGGAAATCTAAAAGACATCAAGAAATGCTAACTGTAACACATGCACAATTTGTTAAATTAAATTTAAAAAAAAGACTACATAACGTTTATATAACTATCTTCATACCTGTCCATGTTGTCTCATCCTCTGTATATTACCCAGCGCATGGGCACTATGTCCGGTATTTTTCAAACAATATCCCTTATTGGTAAAAAGGGGCGAATCTAGCCCCTCAGACGTGGGAGTCTGAGTGGAAGCTTCAAAGACTATAGAACTTCCACCTGTGGCTACGCCAGGACTCTCTGGAAGAGCTAGGCGATCGGGAACAGCCCCTGGTTCGGCTAGATCGTTGTTCATTTTAAAATATCTGAAAAAATAACGTCCATTATTATTAATCGTTCCATTCGAATTCCATACATATACAGAATCTCTCATCCATAAGGTTATGTTCCCCTATTGCTAATTTAGAGAGACCGGATTATATGCAACATAAAAATCTTGAAATATGCATGAAAAATGTTTAAAATATGCATGAAAAGGGTCAAAATATGCAATATTAAATAATAATAAAAGTAGTAATTTTTAGTTTTTTATTTCAAAATCAGCATAAAATTAACAAATTATCGACGATGTTTAAATTTAATTAACAATTATTTAACATTTTTTAAAATTATTTAACATTTGTATTCTTGTACACGTAAACAATAAGGTATTGTTCCAAATGTTGGGTAGTAAGATTGTGTCTTCGATCACTTAAAATACACTCCTGGACAAAATTAACGCAACAATCTGAAAATTAATTTATCTTTTTCTTATGTCAGTTTTAAAGTTTATCGAGTATTTGAATAGTAGGCTATGCATATTTTGTTTCGTTGTTCATGACAGAAATCAAAACAATTCGTTTAAATTTACAGTTTTAAAGAATTTTTTAGAAGATAAACAATTTTCTGTAATAATGCGAGATTTTCTTTAAAAGTAAGCTTATAAATTGTTCCCTTTTTCAAAGTAATACGTTTTTGTGGTAGATTGTTTTATTTTTGACCCCGAAGAATTAGAAAAATGAATCGAACAAGGAATTTAACTGAACACGAGGTAGTGCGAGCCTGAGTTTTATTGGACGAGGGATATTGTCAGAGTTATGTTGCCAATTTGTTAGGCAAACATCGTTCCACAATAAGTCGTATGGTAAGACGCTTGAATGAAGTAGGAACTTATTCTAGAAGGCTAGAGCAAGGGCGAAAACGATGCACTAGCGACCTAGATGAACGTTTTATAAGACAATACGCTTTAAGAAACACTGTCACTAGTTCTATAATAAGAAACGAACTCGAAGCTGTTCGCAATGTCACAATTTCTTCTAAAACAGTTAGAAGACGGTTAAATGAAGCTGGATTAAACAGTAGGAGACCAGCCACTGCGCTCTTGCTTACTAGAGAGAACAGAGTTGCCAGGTTACGTTTTGCTCGAAATCACGAAAACTGGTCTGTGGATGATTGGAAACAAGTTTTCTTCACAGATGAAACTAAGGTTAGTCTAAAACATCCAGATGGTCGTGAGCGAGTATGGCGAAGACCAGGAGAGAGGTTTGCTCCTTGCAATATCTCTGCAAGGATTCCATTCGGCGGTGGCTCTGTTATGTTCTGGGGTGGCATCTGCTCTGATGCTCGCACAGAGTTAGTTCCTGTCCGTACGAGATCCATCAATGCCGACTACTTTCGTGAGAATATTGTAATAGAACATGTGATGCCTGTTGGTCATTTTGTGAAGCCCAATTTCCTGTTTATGCAAGACAACGCTCGACCTCACGTGGCTAGGGAGGTACTCGATCATCTTTAATCAAGTTGATATACCGATTATGCAATGGCCATCAAAAAGCCCGGATCTGAATCCGATAGAACATGTATGGGATCACCTTAAGAAAAATGTGAAACGTCATATACCTGCACCTAGAAACCTGAGGGAACTTGAAAATGCAGTTATCACAGAATGGGAGCAAATTCCTCAAGATTTTATCCAAAATTTAATTAGAAGCATGCCTAGGCGCATAAACGCTGTCATCCGAAGTAGAGAAGGCAACACACGCTACTAGTGTCCCAGTTACACCATTAATTTTGCTACTAGTGTCCCAGTTTATTTTTTTCATTATTACATAATTTCAACGATTTTGTTATTAGGTGTTAAGAATAATTTTAATTCGAATCTTATAGAGAAATATGGTAGCTAATTCACTTTTAAAAGTATCCAAATAAGTTTTTTCTAACTTTTAGTGTAACCAATGTTCATAAAAAATTATTAAAATTAATTCATTATAGAGATTTGTATGATTTAATATATTGTTGCGTTGATTTTGTCCAGGAGTGTATTTTTATAAGTGGAAAAAGACCGTTCCACATCTACTGAGGTAACTGGGCAGTATTTGAACTTGGGTACTATGTTAGCACTTATTGTTTCTGGCAAAAATTCACCCGTCCCATTAATAAAACTATCAATTTGACACAAAGGTGTTTTTTTGTTTGCCTATAGAAGTGGAATCACTGCTACTTGGTGCTGTTATAAGTTGTCGTGGGCCTTTTTTTGCAATCCTGCGATATGAAGACTTGTCTTGACATGCTGGTAAATTTGAAACTTTTTTGTGCACGAAACATTTTTCTCGCAAACTTGACAATATAAAACATTTCCGTCGTATGTAAATGTTCCAGGATAATCAACTACCCACGAAGAGACACTTTTTTTTGCGGGTCGCATGGTGCACGTTAAACTTTAACACAGCACGTTAAAAATTGCAAAAAGACTACACTGATGCAAGCGCGTCAACAATAATGTTAAAACTGATATCTTGTTTTAAAATAAAAATTCGTCTTCGAGAAAATTGTTTATTTGATCCACGCTCAAACAAATATTCTTAAAAACTAACTACTTATCACTTAATATCCCGAGCAAGAAACAAAGGATTAAAAAACCGTCGTAATTTTGGGTATTCCCTTGGCACTATAACCTAATCGATGTTTAGACTATTGCAGGTAATGTCCCGGCGATAAGATCGGTTCCAGACGGCGACATTAACAATACCCTGAGCAATTCAATTGCCTAGTAATACCGAAAAATATTGTAAATATAGGGAAAATATGCATCATTACTAGATTTTGGGGAAAATATGCGATAATCTGTGAGAATGGTCTACATATGCAAATGCATATGAAAATATGCAAATGCATATATTCCGGTCTCTACTAATTTACTTCTCGATATCTGCAAAGTTGCCTAATGTTAAAGAAAGAGAGGGTGGCGATATTTCTCAAATAGCGGCATTACCCCTCTTTCCCCTACGGTCTTTTGGTATGTTCAAAAGACTGTAACAAAATAATTATTGTTTAACACCTTAACTGTTGCGGAATTAAAATAAATAATAAATAAACTTTCAGATGTTAAAGGAATTACGGAAAGAGATTGTTTTACTACCATTAAATTTGTCCATGATATGGACTTTCCCTACGGTGAAGAAATACCGATTATTTTTATTTTATTAAGCGAATAGGTTTTTTTGTTAACGAAACCATGGACCTACATGCTTCATAGTATTGTCCAAGAATATCATTGTCTTTATTGGATAAAAAGCAAGGCCAGGCTTCTTACTTACATTAATGACAGTATAATAATAACTTAAAATGAATGTTTGCTTATACTGTCTTAACCTAAGCTCTTATACTAGTGTCCTATACTACCTTAACCTAGGAAATGTGGTCCAACACCTTTTGGTCATAGAATTTATAGTTTAGTGAAGATTCCGAATAACGATTCTTAGTAGAGATGGGCGATAATAGATTTTACCTATTGGATAATCGATGGCAACCCATTTATCGATAATATTAACTTCTCGATATATCGATAGATCGAGGCAGTGCCAAACAGCGTTCTGATTCTTCGAAACGTTGTTGTTTTTAATCACTCATCGGGCACACAGATTTTTCATATGCAAAATATGCCTCACGCATTCTGCTAATATCTTTACGATGTCAGCTATCTCTCTCGCTTTCACTTTGCGGTCATTCAGAACATTATGGTGGATTTTTTTATGTTTTTGTTTCGGAGTGACTGCCTTATTTGGACATCCGGAACGTTGTGTGTCATCGGTGCTTTTACGACCGCATTTAAGTTCACTAAATCGTCGACATCTAGTTGCTTTTGACGGCGCAGATGTACCATAACATTTCTCAAGCCATTCTTGAGTTCTGGCTATTTTTTTTCCCATCAAAAAGCAGTGTGTTTAGTCAACACACGAAATTCTTTTTGTTCTAACCGTTTTGCAAAAATCAAAAGTAGCGTCGACGTGATTCGAGCCTTCGATAGAGTGCAATTATCAGATATTATAAAAATATTACAAGAAAAGTAGACAAACCAGAAGCTAATTAATAAAAATCATACATGACATTAATACAGAATGTAGAACAAATATAAAAGTGGAACATCTACTGAGCAAGGAAGTATAAATAAACACCGGAATAAGACAAAGCGATTCACTTAGTCCCTTTATCTTCAACCTCGTCATGGACAGAGTAGTGGAGAATCTTTTAAAAACTATAGAGAATAGAAAACGGACAACACACACTGCTACGCCGATGATGCAGTCCTCATCTCCGATTCTGAGGACAACCTTCAGAAGATCTAAACATGATTATCAACACAAACAAGACAAAATGTATGGTAGCTTCAAAAGAATTATTAAGATGCAAGCTGGAGATCTGTGGAAGTATTATTGAACAGGTTAATAATTTTAAATAATATTCATGCCCCAACTGAAGAGAAAGATGTGGAAGAAAAGGAGGAGTTCTATGAGGAAATGGACAGGTGGTACAACAGAACCCCGAAATATGATATAAAAATAATAACACTGGGGAACAGCGGTTTTGGTGTCGAGGTTTTTTGAGCTGATTCTATATCAATTTGATGTCCTGAATTCAAATAACGTATTCATTTGTACCTAGGAGCTCAAATTTTTAAGATATACAATTTTAGAGAAATATAAATTACATTATTGTAACTCAAATCCGTAAGTGTAGTAAACAAAAGTAGATACGAAATTTTTATTTTAGTTATACAAAATACAATATTATGTCGTACTTACAAACAAAAAAAAAACATTGAAGAAATGAAATAGTCACTCAACACTTGGAAAGCTTCTTTTCCGCGACATTCTTGAATGTTTTTTTAAACAGTCCCTTTTTAAACTCCAGCAGTAATCTGCCATCATGTGCATATCCCATCTTCCTTGGTAGCGGTCCTCCATAACTTTAATATCTTGGTGAAATCTTTCACCTTGTTCCTCACTCATGTCTCCTAAATTTTCTGGAAAACGGTCTAAGTGGCTGTGTAAATAGTGTATTTTAATACTCATATTGCACCCTAAGGATTTGAAAACTATTAAGCATATTGTTAACCATTTCAACATAGTTTTGAGCTTTATGTTTGCCTAGAAAATTTTCTACAACTGCAACAAATGATGTCCAAGCTTCTCGTTCAACTTGATTCATTGAATTTATGAAGGCAGGATCCTTAATTAATTGTCTTATTTGTGGGCCGTCAAATATCCCTGCTTTGAGTTTTTCTGTGCTCAACTGATGCATTTTTACCCCTATATATGCAAAACAAGACCCATTCTTATCAAGAGCCTTTACAAATTGCTTCATTAAGCCCAACTTTATATGTAACGGAGGAAGTATGATTTTTTCTCTTTCAACCAAAGCGTCGTTAATGACATTCTTTTCCCCAACGTCCATGTTTTCTCTCTGAGGCCAATCTTTTCTAACCCAGTGGTGTGTTTTTGTCCCTACTATCCCAGAGGCACAAGAAACACGGATATTTCGTGTAACTACTTTGCTGCCCAAGAAGAAAGTTTACCATTTTTAAGTCTACACAAATCATCCATTGATGTTCGTAATACTTTATCTTCTGCAAGACCAAAGCTATGGTATTATATTCTTCTTTCAGTTTCGTTGAGTGAGCTAGTGGTATTGAACCATATTTATTCCCATTATGTAGAAGGACACATTTTTAAACTTCGCTTTGAACTGTCAATAAATAGGCGCCAATCATCTGGAATATATTCAGAAAGTCCCATTTCTTTCATGAGTCCCCTAATTTCGTGACAAAATACAAGATTGTCTTCTTGAGAAAAGAATGGTAGCAGATCTTTTTCTCTTGTACGGTAAAAGGTAATTTTGGTTCCTTGTTCCAGTAAATTTTGTCGTTCAACCTAGAAGCCAGTACTTCAGAAGCTTTTTTCGATAAATTGAGATCCCTGGTGAGATCATTTAATTCATTTTGATTGAAGCGTTGAGGAACTGATGACGTCCCCCTCATAATCACTGTTAGTTTCATTAGCATCAGAACTTGTATTAGCATCAGAAGAGCGATCAGAGGGAAAATATTCGTCATCAGAGATATGTGGTAGCTGATGAAATGTTGGAATCGGTATTTCATCTGAGTGCGGGATAGGGCGTATTGCCGAGTCTAAATTGGGATAAGTCCACTTACTGCGGTTATTTCGATTGATTCCATTAGTATTTACTAAACAGAAATAACAATCATTGAAGTGGTTTTTTGGTTCTCTCCAAACCATTGGTACGCCGAATTTTAGACATTTTCTTTTCCCGGTAGTCCACTGCCGTAAATGCTCTGTACAAGTTTTACATACGAGATGCGGGGCCCACGTTTTGTCCTGATCACCAAGCTTAACTCCAAAGTATCCAAGATACGCTCGCTTTACAAAGTCAGTAATAGTTTGTCTGTTTTGTTGAAACATGTATTCTCCGCATATATAGCAAAACACATCAGGTTGATTTACACAACTTCTTCTTGAACTGGAACCTGAACTCATTTTAATTCTGTTCAATAACACAAAAACACTCTTTTCTTAACATAAAATAACACGCCGAATTCGATCTACTCTCATTAGTAAGAACGCACAAACTGACGAGACTTACCCGAGTTAGGTGATTAAAAGGGTCAGTTCAGGTACCTGATAGGCAATGGTTCGACTGTTTATAGATTTACCTGGAATTTACTCAATTACAGACTGACAATAAAACCATTGTACCTACATTAATGAATATATAATAATTTTAGAACTCTCATAAATGAATATACTGAATAAAAACCACATTGGTAGATAAGTTGATGTATCTAAAAAAGTAGAGCTGATAGAGAAAAAACGGATTGCATGTATAGATTTAGCGTCCCAAATATAGTTAAAATCAGCTCTAAAATCCCAGGCACCAAAACAAAAATATTTTTTTGTTGCCCTGTGTAATAGGCGACCTCAATGCGAAGATAGCAAGGGAATCAATATACAGGCCAACAATAGGTACATATAGTAAGCACAAGGAAAGCAACGGAAATGGGAAGATGTTGATAGAGTATGCGACAGAGAAACAGCTGAGAATAATGACCACATACTTTGAGCAGAAAAATATCTATAAATCAACGTGGATATCCCCAGACAAAAAGACGAAAAATCAAATCGATAATTGAGGCTAAACATAGCAGATTGGTGACTAATGCTAAGTTATAGAGGGGCAAATTCAAACAATGTCCACATAATGGTAAGAGCGACTAAAACATTGAACACCTCCTAGTGAAAGCACTCAAAAGGGATCCAGAGTTTACTACGATATGGAAAAGTTAAAGGATTAGGAAATTAGAAAGTTTTTTGAACAAGATATTAACAGCAATGTAAAGGTAGACAGAAATAACATCGAAGAAAAATGGAAGCACATTAAAAGAACGGTAACAAGAGCGGCAAAGATGCTAAAATCAGGAAAAAAGGAAAATAGGGAGCAGAAATGGTTTGACAGGGAATGTGTAGTAGTGGAAAGTAGTAGTAGTAGTAGTGGAAAACAGAGAGAAGGAAAGAATAAAGGCCCTAAGCGTACCAACAAAAGGAAACGATGAAGAGTACAAAAGATGCCGCAGAGTAGCAAAACAAACAATGAGAGAAACGAA
Organism: Pachyrhynchus sulphureomaculatus; assembly: GCA_019049505.1. Taxonomy (NCBI): domain Eukaryota; kingdom Metazoa; phylum Arthropoda; class Insecta; order Coleoptera; family Curculionidae; genus Pachyrhynchus; species Pachyrhynchus sulphureomaculatus. The sequence goes on from CM032448.1 coordinate 6,090,094, forward strand.
AAGGATCGATATGGAAAGAAAATTGCAAGAAATGGAGGACAATCACAAAAGGAAACAAGTCAGAGAATCCTATAGAGAGATGAGAAAAACAAAGGGAATAAACAGAGACAAAAAGATGAAAGTTTAGCAGTAAGCTTGGCAGAAAGACTGAATAAATGGGCAGAATACTTCACTGAAACATTAAATGGAGATGAAAATGAGAAGTTGCGTGAGAAATATGAAGCAAAATTAACTGAAGGGCAGGAGGGGATAAACATACCCTGCAAAGAAGAAATAAGAGAAATACACAAAACCCAAAAGAAATAATAAGGCTCCGGGTGGAAATGGTATAACAGCAGAAATAATAAAAGCTGGAGGAGTAGATCTGGAAAATGAAATATGCCGGTTGATGCAAGAAATATTGGAAACAGAAAAGTTGCCAGTGAGCTGGAGAGAGTCGCTCCTTTGTCCAATATACAAGAAAGGAGAAAAAACTATATGTGCTAATTATAGACCAATAGCCTTACTCGATGTCGTGTACAAGATAGTAGCCGTGACCATCAAAAACAGACTAGAAAAGAAAGCCGAGTCTATTCTGGGAGAGTACCAGTGTAAATTCAGGAAAAATAGATCGGTTACTGACGAGATATTTTCGATTAAGCAAATCTAAGATAAGAGTTTAGAACAAAATTTGGCACTACACTTGGTCTTTGTGGATTTCAGACAAGCGTACGACTCTGTAAATAGAGAAGAACTCTACAAGATAATGGAAGAACTAAAAATTCCAAGTAAATTGATTTGCATGATGAGAATGACCCTGAATGACACAGAAAATAGAGTGTTGGTCGAGGGCAAAGTATCAGACAAGTTTAAGGTGAAGAGAGGATTAAGACAAGGGGATCCCGTGTCGACATGTCTATTTAATTTGGTACTAGCGAAGATACAGATTTAATTATCTGGAAGTAACAATCACATAAAGTGGACAAGAAAAGATGGAGATACAAGAAAGAATTAGCGAAAGGACAGAGATGTTTGGGGACAATGAATACAATATCGAAATCAAAGAATGTATCAAGAAAAGCAAAAGAAAGAATATATACGACAGCGGTCAGACCCACGGTGACATATGGATGCGAAACGTGGAAACTGAATGGAAAAGAGATATGGGAAAGGAAAGCTTTGAGAAGAATCTGCGGAGGAAGGAAAGAAGAGGGATTGTGGAGAAGAAGAACAAACTATGAATTAAAATGCCTATATACGAAACCCCTTATAAGCTAAATCACAAGAAGCCAGCGATTAAGATGGTTGGGACACGTGGCAAGGGTGAAGCGAGCCCTAATAAGATGAGTGATTGGAAGAAGAGACAAGGATAGACCTCGAACTACATGGATTCAGGCAGTAAAGCAAGATCTGGAATTGATGGGAACCCCGCATTGGGAAAAGCTCACAGGAGACAAAAATAAGTGAAGACAAGACCGTAATTTTTTTATTTTGCATTTTTAGATACCAGAATGGGGCATTATTAGGCTTTTTTATAGATAGATAAATAAGCCTAATAATGTCCCATTCTGATATCTAAAAATGCAAATATGTAACTTTTAAATTAAAAAAATTGCAGGGTGTTACATGTTGGCTGTGTCACCCGGCATAATATAATATAATAATTTTAAATACCTGGTAATAATGACAACAAAATAAGGATATAGTATGGAAAAATAAATACCTCACAGTGGAAAGCAAAACAAAAAATACAGTGGAACCGATCCTCACATATGCTGTAGAAACAAGAGCTAATACATATAAAAACAGCACAAATGATGAGGACAACAGAAATGAAGGTGATTAGAGACATACATGGAAAAACTATCCACGACAAAATCCGCAACAAAGTTCTACAAGAACTAAGTAAGATTCAAAAAATATCCAGATGGACCAGAACTAGAAAAAACAATGGAATAAACACGTAGATCAGATGGACGACAGCAGACTATTAAGAAGGGCCAAACTCAATAAACCCTGCGGTAGAAAAACTAGGGGCACACCTCCGAAAAGGTGGAAGGAATGCTGGACGTCCACATCGGAAGAGACCTAATGGAGATAAAAAAAAAAAAAAAAAAAAAAAAAAAACAGGCAGTATGCCTACTTATATGACACACCATATAAGTAGCGTCACTCAAACCGCTGTAACTCTCACACTAATAGACAAAATGCCACGAAAATTTTACACGAATCTTCTGAGAGTTAACACTAACTGAAAATCGTATGTTTTTTGTTTGTGCTGCCATCTCGCGAAAAGTCTCTGGACTTTTTACTCCATGAAGTATGTTTAACAAATGTTTACCTTTTACACCTCTTTTCTTCCTTTTAAATATAAACAGTCTTTTTTTCTTCGTTGTTAGCTTTGTACATATAAGCACAATAAATCTTTTTTACATAAACAGGCAATAGTTCAACCCTCAAAAGGAAAATTGACTACGCCACTGGTTATGAAAACAAAGAATTTCCACTATCCCGATCATTTTTTTCTTTCTCTATAATTATGAATAAATCTTAATCTGCCTCTTCACACATGATTTTTTTTGCAATAATTTCCTACCCTGTTAAGAAAATTTAAAAATTTCGATCCCCTAAAACTTATTTTTTTAAAAAAATGTCGTCACCAAATATTTAATACTTAAATATTCAAAACTCTTTTTTAAATAATAAAAGGAAATTTATTACAATTTGAAATAAAAATATGCAAAATAAACCAATAAACTCACCCTTTTACAACAGAAAATAATCCCGGTAAACAGTAAACACCCTCTCAAAATATCAATTTCACCCCCATAAACACGAAAAAAAGTCAATTCGTTTATTATTCTCTTAACTACAGCTCCAGTTCAATAAAAACTTAACCTCTTTTTTTTTTTTATTCCGCTCCCCAATTTGTCGTATTTCCCCCTACATTCGCCCGTAACAGAATCGCAACTGACACTGGAACAGCGAAATAAGTGAAGTAAAAAAAGAAAAACAAAAGCGAAAGCGCGCCGGCGTGACGTCACAAAGCGTCGTCGTCGTCGTCGCCTTATCAACTGCGCCGCGACGGCCCGAAATGACGGGATAGATTTGGCGGAAGCAGAAATCGGTGTGTACGGAACACCGTTGGCCGTCGTATGTGGGATATACGCATGTTTTGAATGTTTAGGTTGTTTGTCGGACATCGCTTATGATTTTGACAAATTATCATCGGAGGGTGTTTGTGTAAGTCACATTTTAGAATACTTATACATGTACGGGGAATAAGGATATGGGAATATAGAGGGTGTCCCAAATGAGATTTAACTAAACTCTTTTCTTAAGGGTTCTATAAAAAAATTGACGGGTATCAAGAGGCATTATCTAGAGCAGGGGTGCTCAAAACGGTCGATCGCGATCGACAAGTCGATCGCGAGTGCTTTCTGAGTCGATCTTGAGAAAAAAATTCCGATATAGAACTATTCACAGATTTTGTTTTAGGTAACTAAAACAAAATGTAATGAATAAACTACTAAAATTTATTCGATCCACAATTAGGCCAGAATAACCCCCTCATCACTTTCTTTTATCGTAATAATCCCCTGCTAACGGTAAAAGGCGGCTTTATCAAAGGAACGCGCGGTACTTGTCAAAGAAAAGCCGCGTTTTTGATTCCCGCCGATTTTTCTAGAAACTTCGGGCGGCGTGTTTAACGGGAACATTCGAGACTTCGTTCGCGCCGATATAAATGTTGCGCCTGCAGGAATAGGAATCAGTCTGAGTTGTAACTTGAAGGCGATACATCGATACAAAGTTTATTAATAAATAGTCCAAAATAAGTGCGGCGAAGAAAAGTAAAACTTATCATTTTAATAACGATTGGGAGGAAGAATTTTTCTTTTGTATGGTAAAGGATAAGTGCATTTGTCTCATTTGCCGTGCGTCAGTTGCAATACCTAAGCGTGAGAACTTAGAGAGGCATCATAAAACGGTTCATAAAAACTATGAAAAGGATTTTCCGTCACAGAGTGAATTAAGAAAACGAAAGGTACGTGATTTGATAACTTGTTTGAAAAAAGAACAAACCATGTTCACAAGACCAGCCAAACAATCAAAAGCTGCAACGATCGCGTCATATCTCATATATTGGCGAAACACAAGAAACCATTTGATGATGGATTGGTTGTGAAGGAAGCATTTATTAAAGCGGGTGAGACTTTATTTGGAGATTTTATAAATAAAACAGAGATTATGTCTGCTATTAGAGAACTTCAGTTATCTCGTCCGACTGTCACAAGGCGTGTTTGAAGTCATGAGTCAGGACATGGCAGATAAACTAAAACATACTATCATGGAATGTACATACTTTTCTTTACAGTTCGACGAATCCACCGATATGACAGACACTGCCGAGCTGTGTATTTTTATTCGAATGGTATTCAATGACATGTCGGCTAAGGAAGAGTTTTTAACGATGATTCCTCTGAAAGGAAAGACCCGTGGCGAAGATATATATGACGTTTTCTTCAATTTTGTAACAAACTACAAGCTACCAATATATAAACTAGTGTGCATTACAACCGATAGAGCACCAGCAATGACTGGAAACAAAAACGGTTTTGTGTCATTGTGTCGAGCTAATGATGATTTCCCTTCATTTTTCTCCTTCCATTGCATTATACATCAACAAGTTTTGTGTGCAAAAGTTCTAAACATGGAGGAGATTATGGGCATTGCAATAAAAATTGTGAATTCTATCCGTGCACGTAGCTTGCAACAACGGCTCTTTAAATTGCAGTTGGAAGATAATGAGTCAGCTGAACACACTGATTTAGTTCTTCACACGGACGGACGTCAGGTGGTTGAGTCGCGTAAAATTCCTAGAAAGGTTTCAAGAATTATTGCCCGAAATAACAGCTTTTCTGGACGAAAGAGGTGATGACGGAAAATGGCTGACTGATTTGGCATTTTTGACAGACATCACAATGCATTTAAACACCATTAATTTGGAGCTTCAAGGTAAAGGAAAAAAACTATTATTGAGATGATTAGCGCAATAAACGCATTCAAAAGTAAATTACAACTTATGATAGATCAACTGAAAAGAAAGGATCTGAAAAATTTTCCGTCTTTGAAAGCAAGGATTCCTCAGTTGAATTATAATATTTATGAGGCAGAATTATTAAATATTTTGGGCCAATTCGAATTACGTTTTTATGAGTTCAGTAAATTGGCAAATATCGCATCATTTATGAGTTATTCTTTTTCGTGTAAAAACATTGAGGAATTAGCTATTGAAATAGCAAGTCCGTTTAACATGGACTCATGTTCTGTTGAAAATGAGTTAGTGCAGATTATATCAGATATACATCTCAAAGCCACAGCATCTGATACAAAATTCTGGTGTTTTATATCTGAAGATAAATATCCTAATCTAAGGCAAATCGCCCTTCAACTGACGGCAATGTTTGGGTCAACTTACTTGTGCGAGTCTGCATTTTCTGAAATGAAGATAATTAAGTCAAAATATCGCAATCGACTAACTCACGAACATATGTCATCATGCTTGCGATTAGCACTCGGTAATTACGTACCATCTTATGATAAGTATGCTGAGCCACGCTTCAACATCCAAAGTCACTCTTTAGTTAAGTTTAGACACTAGAACTCGTTTGTTTTGTAAGAACCAATAAACTCGCAATTTTGAATAATTTTGAGTTTTTTCATTGACATTTTAGAGCAGACCTACACTTATCTTGACTAAAAAATGCATATTGTGCGGAAAACTAATATCTATGCCACGATACACCCTACCTAGACGGCAATCCTGCATCACACTTACTTGCAGCCTCTCAGAGTCAATCGATCGTAGTCTAACAATATTGAGGTAGATCGCCAGCAGTTCAAGTTTGAGCACCTCTGATCTAGAGGCACCCAACGATTTTCGACGGATCCTACTGCACTCTCGTACAATATAAATTAAATATATTATGGTCCTTAAAACATTCTACTAGAAATTGAGTCTTGAGGGAGCTGTGCCGAAACGTCGCGGATCAAATTAACTCACTCACTAAGAATTATATAAATTGCCGACTGAATACATGCTTAATGAGACGGATGTCATACAGTTTTCGTTTTATTAACGTTCCGCAAAGATTTCGTTAGTATAAATTATAAGTATTAAGTACTAGAGCCAGCCTATATTAGAATCGAAATAAGTAAATAAATATTGTATCTTATATTAGACCAGAGGTTCCCAAACTTTTTTTTCTCGTAGACCACTTTCAAAATTTTACTGGTTTCGGTGGACCCCCTGCTGCTACATTTCTACCATATTCCCAAAACTCGTCAAAAAATGTGAAGATTAGATCTAACGATGGAAATTTGCGTCGTGGCTGAGTTCCAACCCTAAATTCGGAATGGTAAAAATAAAAAAGAAAAATAATATATTTTCTTGTGTTCTATTTATTAAAATAATGTGATTACAGACTTAATAGAATTAAAATTAAACATTAATAACGTACCGTAACTTCAACAATGCAAATCAACAATTAAAAAAAATAGTCATAATTTTAATGGGAGGGATGTACTTGATGGATTGACAACAACTTATCAATATTTGGCTTCAGTTTTGTAAGAAATAACCGCAAATCACCCCGTTCTGTGATGTTCAATCTGCTCCTTTTTTTTGTTAATAGGTTTGTAACGACACAAAAACTTTTTTCGACAAGGTATGACGAGGGAAACGCTATCAAAAGTTTTCTCGCAATTTCCCACAGTCCAGGATATTTTTCGGGTATTTCTGTCTGCAGCCAAAATGTTTGATAGCCTTTTTTAAATTTCACCTTCAGCTCCTCATTGGTGCTAAGCTCGAGTAGCTCCTCTTGTAATACCACATTTGTCACTTTCGTTTCATCAAATGGATTTATGATCGATGGTGGTATTTCCATCGTCAGAATATCTTCAAATCTATTTTTGAAGTCATCATACAGGGCATTTAAATGTTGAACGTATTTCTGAATATCCTCATCAAGACGTTCGCGCCGACTAATATTTTGCTTCATAAATTTCAATTTTCCAAGAAAAGCCGAAATTACACGCTTTGTTTTTATTAAATTTAGGCTCTCCCCGTGTAACTGCAAGTTAATGTCATTAAATTGTTTGAACAAATCTGTCAAATACGCGATGTCTGCTTTCAATTTGATCAGGTTTTCTTTTAAATCTGGATCTTTACTTTCCAGAAACTCTAAAACTGATTCAAAAAAGTGAGTAAAATCTTGTTAAACATGCACCTTTCGACAACCAGCGTACTTCAATATGTAAGAGCAATCGTTGGAAGTCTTCATTTTCGTCGCACAATTGTGTGCAAATAAACGGGTATTCAACGCATTGCTTCTTATTTTGTTAACTGCTTTAATCACAAATTGAAGCTCACTCAAATTTTTCGCTACCAGGTGTTGTCGGTGGATGGCACAGTGAATTGCAGTTACTTCTGGTATAATTCTTTTAAGATGGCTTATTAATCCACGATATCGCCCGAAGATGGCAGGAGCTCCATCTGCTGCCACCGAAATAATGTTTGTAAATGGAATCGATTTTTCCTTAAAAAAATCACTAAGGACATTAAATATTGATTCGCCTTTAGTGTCCGTCTCCAAAGTTTTCGCGAATAGCAGCTCTTCATGGATTTCTTCGTCCATAACAAATCGAACATATGCCAATAATAAGGCTTCATTACCAGGTAAAGTTGACTCGTCCAGTTGAATAGAAAAATGAGTTGTTTGCAAATAATTACACAAGAAGCTTTCAATATCAGAGCTCATTTCATCAATACGTCTTTGTACAGTGTTGTTACTCAAACGAATTCTTTTGAGTACGTCAAATGGAGGTTTGTGCAGAACAGTTTTTAAAACCTCTTCAACAGCGGGTAAAAAATAACTGTTCTCCGATGGTGTACGGTTTTCCAGATTTCGCTATAAGCAATGAGATATTGTAAGATGCCCGCAAGCCATCATCGTTACTTTGAGACGTTGAAGCGAACATACGAGTACTGTGCACGGTGGGTCTCTTTTCATATTTTTCCTTCAATGTTTGAAAATATTTTAAATCTCAGGATGACACCTTCTTAGATGAACTTTGAGCTTCGATGGTTTCATAGAGTCATTGCTCAAAACTTTGTTGCATAAAAGGCATATGGGCAATCGTTTGTCTACCTTTGATGGAAGAAAACCAAATTTCAAATAATCAACACTGTACTGTCGACATTTCTTCTTAGATTCAGCCATGTTTCGTATCAGTTACCTACCTGTAATGAAAAAAAAAATGTTTGTTTTAGTAATCATAAGGCGACTTTAACAGGATATGACTATTTTAACAGAATAAAATAGGATTAATTAATTATTGCAATGAAAAAACCAAAATGCCGGCGGCAAAACTGATTTTAATTATTAAAAGCAATAAACTGCTAAGACCCATATAGAGGTTTTCACAAAACGGCTGAAACCTATTTTAATGTAATATAAAATATTTTTTGATTAATTATATTTTGATACATTTCTGTAAATTCGAGAGAAAATACTTTTAAAGAATATTTTGACATCAAAACTCCGCGATTTTAATGATTTATTTATTACTTTGATGTACGTTACGAGTGGTACATAAAGACATGTACAATTTATGAAAATATTTTTTAGTCATTTAGCATTAGCAACTACGAGGGCACTGAAATATGTACAAACATGCAGGTCAATCATATATCTCTCCTTTAGTGGACCACCACAGTCGAGTAAATAAATAATTTTATAATAAAAAGTACTAAAAGTTCAATCTTTCTCGGCTTTCTGTTTTTTTATAGAAGTATCGAATAATGGCTCTGTTCAGTATTTAATTTTTATTACATACCTACTACACGCAAACATAACAAATATAATATTATTACAATATAAAATAAAAGTATGAATAACAAATAGGCAGGTACTTACATTTTCCGGCACTGGCAAACACTGACATCGAGTCTCTCACACTTTTCTTTTCAAAATTCCGAAAACAAAATGAGTAACGTTTGTCCTTGGCATTCGTATTTATATTGGTGAAGAATCAAACAAGTTCATGCAAGATTGCAAGCACAGCACATGTCGTATTTCGTCCCTTTGCACGTCTGAACGGGTTGCGTTGCGGGCGGGCTGGCGGCGCTTTGCAAATCTCGACGCGCGTTGTACTGAATATCGAATATGCAAGTTTTTACAAGTAACAGTCGCTGACCTTCTTAAAATACACTAATCAAAAAAATTAAGGGAGGTTTTAAAACAAGGAAATTAATGCTAAATAAACAGGCTATCTGATTCATATGCCGGCCTAACTGAAAAAATTTTTTTCAAGCCCGTGGACCAAAAAAAAAGCAAAATATTTGCAATATTATTTTTTCGCGCTATCTGTTAGGATTGCATGAGAACCGTAGCGCCTAAAAATTTTTAAACCAAAAAATCTGAAGATTAGAATCTTAAAGCTTCAAAATCCTTTTTTTTAAGTCTCAATACGACCATTTTTCACCGAAATACAGCCTGTCAAAAATCACCGAAAAATTTGTAACTTTTTTTTTTGAGTAGTGTATTATCTGCCTACATTGATAGGTAAAGCCAAGCCAACATTTTTGTTCTTTACTATCGAAATCAGATAAATTTTCGTGGACTCCCACTTACAACTTGTGAACCCCCATTTTTTTTTCACGCTAGCGTAGACCCCCGTCGAGTCTCCCGTGAACCCCTGGGGATCCACCTGAACCACTTTGGGAATCACTGTATTAGACAGTTAACAAACACAAAAACCCAATCAAGAACGTACGATATCCTTCCTCATTAGTATTAAATAAATACTACAATATAAAAGGTGTTTTTTTCATTTTTTGGAGCATTATTTTTAACTCACAAAATTCTGCGCTAAACCTAGCGTATAAAAAAAGCCTGGCAAAGAAATTACTGGAACTATAAACGAAATCCGGGCGTACATTAAAAGAAATAAAGTTCAACTTTTGATTATATTGATAAAAAAGAGATGGAAGTCATTTGGTGCTAGATCTAGGCTATAGAGAATCTAATCAACTTACTTTTTATTATTGTTCCTGGTTCGCATAAAAGACAATCAAATAAATTTGACCAATTAGTTACTAGTCGATGCAATGAACCAATTTTGAGTGCCTGTTAAATGATTGTTGGTGTTTTAATATAAATATGCGTAGGCGTGATAGGGAACAACCTGTTGGTGTGTAGATGAAGATATACATTTTTATATTTAGTGATTCGCTTCATATTTTTTATTAGGTATATGTATGTTTGAACATCGCTTACTCATCCAAATATGCGCAGACAGCAGATCTCGAAGAAATTCTATCTTGAGATGACAGTAATCAAATAAAATTTAACTCTATAAAAATCCAGGGGGCACTTTTTTTTTGAAAAAGTTAACGTTACTGAATCCGACATAATTATTTAATAGCATATACACGGTGTCCCATTATTCCGTGGACATAGAACTACCACGTATTTTTGGAATGAAAATAAGTCGATTGGACATAATTTACCTCTTTACAAAAGTGCTTCGTTTGTCCGTTAGAGGGCATCAAAGTAAAAAAAAATAAATACATTTTTTTTAAGATATTTTAAGAACCGATATTCCAATTTGAATGCGATTTAGGGTGCCCATGTTTTGATAGGCGCTTTAATATTTGACTTTCACAAAAAACCCGAAAAGGTTCAAGAAAGGTGAAAACTACCCTCACCCCTACATAAATTCTAGTAGAAATGTTTTGCAACTTTAACGACAACTCCGAATTTTTTTCATAAAAAGGTCCTTATATTTACTTCATTATTTGGTGAAATTAAACAAGTAAGTATGATATTAATTATTATTACAAGTTTTATTTAACACAGGTAATAGTATTTTTTACAAAAGTTGTTCAATAAGACTACCACCTTCGTTCCTGCACATAACAATACGGCCCAAAAAATGAAACTAACTCTCTCTAAAATATCATTATTATTTAATGTATTCGCAGCCTTTTGAATCCTATCCGATAGTTGTTCAGCGTTGTTTATCTGGACTTCGTATACTTTTGTTTTCAACGCTCCCCATATGAAAAAATCGCAAGGATTAAGGTCCGGGGAACGAGGTGGCCATTGAATTGGAGCTTCTTGACCTCTACCAATCCATCTACCACAAAAATTCTCGTTCAGATAATTTCTTACAGCACACGCAAAGTGGGGTTGAGCTCCATCGTGCATAAAAAAAAACATGTCTCTTCTTACATTCAGAGGCAGTTCTTCTAATAATTCAGGTAAAGAATACTGTAGAAAATGTAGATAGCTATCTCCGTTTAGGTTATCAGGCAACCTATATGGGCCAACTAAAAAGTTACCAACAATCCCCATCCAAACGTTAATTTTAAATTCTCGTTGAAAATGTCTTTCTGTAACTGTGTGTATTATGCAAATTTATCATACCACGACGGGTAAAACATGACTCATCCGTAAACAAAATATTTTTGTGAAATAGCCTATTAATTGCTCTGCATTCTAAAACATTTCGTACAAATCTCAGACGTGAGTGATGATCAATAGGCAACAATTCTTGGACGGGCTGAACGTGAAATGAACGAATGAGTTGTTCATTTAAAATCCGGTTAACAGTGCTTTTTTTAACTCTTTGTTCAAGTTCTAACCTGCGAGTGCTGATACCTGGACTTACTTCGACTACTTCAAAAACAGCTTCGGGCTTGCCACGGTTTTCCAGCATTGACTCTCAAGGGTTGGAATCGTCCAATTTCTCGAAGTCGACGCTGGCAAAAGTCTGGCGATTTGGAATTTGTCGATTCGGATATCTCTCTTGATACACTCGAACACTTTTCCTACAATTACCTTCGCAAAAACCAAGTACTAGCAATATACGAGGCATGTTTTTTTAAGTAAGTACCGTTTTGGAATTAAAAAAAGACGTGCAAAGATATCGCTATAATTTTATTTTTACATGAAAGCCTGTACCTTAATCTACTTTTCTACATAATTTCCGTGAATATTGAGGCACTTGTCATAACGTGGCACCAGTTTTTGAATACCCTCCTCATAAAATTCTGCCGCCTGAGAAAAAAGTTCTCGGTCACAATGCGATACAAAACACTACGAGAATATTGAGGAAAGCAGTCGCACAATGATGAAATTGTAAAGCGTCTGTTTTCTCTCACCTTTTCGTCCACTTTCTGCACCAAATCTTCATTAACGACCGAAGGACGCCCACTCCGTTCTTCATCATGCACATTTGTGCGGCCATCTTTAAATGCTCTCACCCATTTCCTTACCATTCCATCACTCATAATGTTTTGTCCGTAAACTTCACAGATCTCACGATGAATATCGATCGGTTTTACGCCTTTAGCACTAAGAAATCGTATAACAGCCCGTACTTCACAATCGGCGGGACTCACGATTGTCGGAGGCATCTTAAACACTCAGTAAACAACGTATACAATGAAGAATCAGACTGTAATGGCGTCAGTGCGTAGACATGAGATGTAGGTTACCAGCGCGCATGCGCGGAACGCCGACCGTGTCGCGGCGGCGGAATCGCAAAACGGTACTTACTTAAAAAACATGCCTCGTATCAGTCTATTCATCAAAAGAATATTCCATATTCACAGGGAAAACAAGCAACAACAACAACAACAACAAATTATCAATCAAAAATAAACCCAAACGTTAATTAATTTAAAATTTATGAAGCTTATTGTCAAAAATCATTTGTGACACTGACACAACATTCCACATTTTCGCCAACTAGATTATTTTAACGGTTGATGTGACAAGAAAATTGTTTTGTAGGTCAGCATCGGAAAACCTTTTTTTTTTCTCAAGAACTATGCGAGGTGGCGTTTTTTTACATGAGACAAAAAATGAAGTAAATAAAAGGACCTTTTTATGAAAAAAAAATCAGAGTCGTCGTTAAAGTTGCAAAACATTTCTACTAGAATTTATGTAGAGGTGAGGGTAGTTTTCACCCTTCTCGAACCCTTTCGGTTTTTTTGTGAAAGTCAAATATTAGAGCGCCTAGCAAAACATGGGCACCCTAAATCTCATTCAAATCGGAATATCGGTTCTTAAAATATCTTAAAAAATGTGTTTATTTTTTTTTTTACTTTGATGCCATCTAACGGACAAACGAAGCACTTTTGTATAGAGGTAAATTGTGTCCAATCGACTTATTTTCATTCCAAAAATACGTGGTAGTTCGGGTATAATGGGAGTAGTATATATGGCGGGGTCCGATGACTGCGGATGGCATGTGTCCATCCTGAGCCTACCATTACCCGAAGAATGACCTTGAAAGAGCCGAAGAATGACCTTGAAAGAGCTGAAGAATGACCTTGAAAGAGCTGAAGAATGACCTTGAAGACCTGAAGAATGACCTTGAAAGATCTGAAGAATGCCCTTGAAAGATCTGAAGAATGACCTTGAAAGAGCTGAAGAATGACCTTGAAAGAGCTGAAGAAGTGTTCAATGACGTCACATTCCAGTGGCTGTTGATCAGTGCCCTTTTGTCATCATTGGATGTCTTGAAGCTTAAGAGAGATAGAGAGAGAGAGATTAGGTGAGCCTCGATGTGTTGGATAATCTTCTGCAAGAAGAAGAAGAAGAAGAAGAAGAGTTCTTCACTGCTGACGTCACACCCATACATACGTCACATATCCACACACGTTAGGTTGTGGACTTGTATGAATTTAAATATAAATAAAAAAAGCAAATGTCTATAGCAGGATTCGAACCTTTATTTCCCATACTGCAAAACCAGCGCCTTAACCCACTGAGCCATAGAGGATTGTTACTAGATAGTGTTAGTAAAGGTATCATATTAAAAAAGATCTTACTCCTAGTAGTAGTCTTTGGATGCTGGTATAATTACATGACGTAAACAAATGAGATATTGATGTTTTAAGAAGGTAAAAAAAAAAAGTGTGTTTATTTTTGGTGGCACCTCGATGGCATGTGTCCATCCGAAGCGGCGTACCAAGACCTGAAGACGAAGAATGATGACCTTGGAAGAGCTGAAGAATGACCTTGAAAGAGGTGATGAAAAGTGCAAGAATCAAAGAACTTGGGTGTGTTGTTAAGAAGATGATGAGGGTGTATATTAGGCCAAAAAGTCCTTATTTGGAAAAAAGGGTTGGTTTTTAGGGGGTAGTTTTTTAGGGGTAGTTTTGGTATGTTGTAAAAAAGGCAAAAATAAAATTTTTCTGTACTAGGGTAATTTTCCCAATTTTTTTGGGGAATTATTTAAATGAAAAAAAGTCTGAAGTGATCTAGCTAGAATACGAACCGTCGACCCATGTGATGGAGTTCTGTTGTATTAGCATTTCGGCTATTGAAGCTTCGTGAAATAAGGAGTAACTAAAAGGTATATATAAAAAAAGAATTGTTTGTTGGATAAGTAAAAAATGACTTGTTTAAGTTGGGAAAAAAGTTGTAAATTGAAAAATTTAGAAATAAAATAATTTTTTTTTTAACTAGTAGAACTTATAATATTATTTTTTATTTTTTTATTGCCTTGTTATTCTAAGAGAATAGCCGATTGTCGTTTTGTTTTTTTTTGCCTAACTTAATTTAATAATAATAATAATAATAATAAAATTTGTTCTGACTTGTCCTAACTTGTCCTAACCTGTCTGTCTCTGTGTTGAGAGGAGGAGGAAGTGTGGTGATATGACTTTATTTTAACAAACAAAACAAAAAACAAAACAAAATGAAATGAAATGAGCCTAGCCTAGCCTCGCCTCACCTCATCTGTATAAAGCAAAAAAATAAAATACCCGATTCAATTTTTTTTGTATTTATTTTGTCCTTATATAAAAAAAAAAATGAAATGAGCCTAGCCTAGCCTCGCCTCACCTCATCTGTATAAAGCAAAAATAAAATTGGTTTCTTCCCCAATCGGTGTACCAAGGTGAATAAGAGTAGTATACTAATAAGTTTCGCCATTGCATATTCTACATTTGTTTTGAACATCCTGAAAAAAAATTGTTTGGCTTGTTAAGAGGGTAATTTCCCCTATTTTTTGGTAAATTATTTAAATTAAAAAAAAAGTACTTGTGATGGCGTTCTGTTGTATTAGCATTTACGCTATTGAAGCTTCGTGAAATAAAGTGTAAATGAAAGGTAATATATATATATAAATCGAATTGTTTGTTGAATAAGTAAAAAAAAAAATGACTTGTAGAAGTTGGGAAAAATGTTGTAAATTATAAAGTTTAGAAATAAAATAAAATTTTTACTAGTAGAACTTATATTTTTTTTATTTCCTTTACTAATAAAATATAGATTAACCTATTCTAGCCCAAAAAAAAAATTCTTTCTTATATTAATTTGCTTCTAAAAGTACAGTGTGTGTGTGTGTTTTGTCTGAAAGATTTGTTTGAATAACTACTACTACTACTTGACATTTGTCCTAACTTGTCCTAACCTGTTTGAGGAATAAAAAAAAACCAAAAAAAAATTGAAATATTTACTAGTAGAGTAAGCTGAATCTTTTTTTTCTTAATATTAATTTAGTTTTGCTTTGTTTTTTTAAAATATAAATTAGCCTAACCTATATATATTTGTTGTTTGTTTTTTTTTTTGGGGTAAATAAAATACACAAGTATGAGCAGATTTAAGAAAATATATATTAAGAATATTTATTTTATAAAAAAAAATTATCTGTTTCTATTTCGTTCGTTGGCTTTCGATTCCTCTTCTTTCTTTACTGGAAGCATACGAAGTGTAACTCGTTAGTTGGTAGTTCTATATTATGTAGTTTTAATTTGGTTTCTTAAAGCCTATAGGAAAAAAAAAATGAGCAAGATAAGCGAAAAGAGTAAACAATTGGTTCCATGTAGTATATATATATAAAAAAAAATCTCCTTTATAAGAAATAAAGGTCAAAATTTGTTGAGTAAAAAAAAAAAAATGCATTGTAGACTATGGTATATTTCTATGCGAGAGAGTTTGAACTCGTTGAATTTGCCTTATTTGAGTGTAATCGCGTTGTTGTTAAAATGGGTTTCGCTCGTTTCTCCTATATCGTGATAAAATGTAGGAATTTTCCATACGACGCTTGTCTTAACCTGTCTGAAGAAGTCACGTGACCAAATTGCCAATGACATCATCACCGAAAATAGTCTGTTTCCCAAGAAAAAATAATAATAATAATAATATAGCCTAGCTTGTGTAAACAAATAAAATAGGATGTTTTACTTTATATTTGAAATTTTTACTAGTAGAACTTTATTTTTTTTTCCTTTACTAATAATAGATTTGTTGTTGTTGTTTTTTGGGTAAATAAAACACACAAGTATGAGCAGATTTAAGAAAATACATATATTAAGAGTAAAGAATAATTTTACATAATAAAAAAAAAAGTTATAAAGTGTTAATATAAATAATTTTATTTTTTGAAAAAAAAAAAATTATCTGTTTCTATTTCGTTCGTTGGCTTCTCTTTCGATTCCTCTTCTTTCTTTTTACTGGACAAATACGAAGAAGGTAAATGTTTTGCACCATTTTTTGTTTTAAAGAAATCCTTAACTTCACATGTCAAACATTTTTTTGATTATACAGGTATGTTTCACCTTTACATTTGGGACATTTTACTCTTTCAATAACTGGCATTTTTTTTGTTTTTTTGTTTTTAATGTTCTTTCTGACTCTTGTTTTTTAAAATTAAGTTTATATATTGATACATCTCACCCTTATATATAAAATCTTTTCGTACTGCTATTATTACTTACTATTCATTATTCTTATCGATCCAACTATTGTGTTTATTTTGACAACAAAAAAAAATAATAACAAGGTGTTACTAAAAAATAATTTCTAGAGTTCTTGTTTTATAAAATACAAGTAAAAAACTGAAATATACCTTTAAAAAAAAAGTACAATTTACTCCTAATAAATAGCTGTAAATATTAAAAGAAAAAAAAACTAAAATTTGCCTTTAGCAAGTGCAAATTGGTATATTTCCAGTAAAGTATATATTTTGATATTTACTGCGTAATAGTTTAAAAATAGAAATGACGACATGATATAAAGATGTTGAGTGAATACATTGACAAGTAGTCCATTTCTTATTTTTTTTTAATGGAATGCAATTAAAAAATAATTACGTTTACATAAAGTTGTTTGTTTGCTTAAAAAATATTGTGATTGTTTTAAGTATTAAGTGGTGACTGCAAAATAAAATGTTATTTTTCCCTTTGTTTTTCTATAACTAATAAAAAAAATATTTATAAGAGGAAATATAAAAACAAAAAACACAAAGTTAAAGGTCTTTTTTCATTTTTTTTATTATAAAGTAAAGGGGTTCTTGAAGAGATACATTTCCACTTGTTTATAATTATTTAGAGCTTGTTTAAAAGTCTTTTCCTCCTCTTCATCTGTTGCTTCGACTTGAATGTATCGAGCTGGTAGCATCCATGTGATATCTGATAGTTTTATGGGAGGAATTTCTTCTTCAATGTGAACATGGACCTGTTCCTTTTGTATGTATATTTTTTGAACACCACGTCTGAAAAAATTACAATACATGTTGTAAGGAAATCAGAATAAAGAAGGAATTTTAGTATGTCCTTTTTAAAGAAAAAAAAAAAACGTCTATATTTCTTAGGAGATGTATAGTGAAGAGAATAATGTTAAGAAAAATTCTGAATTATTTTTTTTTTTTGTAAAATTCACTAGAACACCATAATATAGTAAAAACCAAAAATACTCACTTCAATAAATTTTTGAGTAATACATATAGCATATTGCTGGGAAGCACATTATTTAAAAAAAAAAAAAAAAAACGTCTATATTTCTTAGGAGATGTATAGTGAAGTTAAGAAAATACAGAATTATTTTTTGTAAAATTCACTAGAACACCATAATAATATAGTAAAAACCAAAAATACTCACTTCAATAAATTTTTGAGTAATACATATAGCATATTGGTGGGAAGCACATTTAAATCTTCGGATTCAAAGATATATAAAACCATTTTGTTTACTAGAAAAGTAAAAAAAACAGTTAAAAAAAAAATAACTATGAATATTTACGACTCTAAGGAAGAATAAACTGTCGACTGTAGTGCGAGTGTGTTACATAAATAGCTGTATCTTTTAAATTGCTATATAAATAAAGGTTACAAATCCATAACAACAATGTTGCAAAACATTATTTTTTTACGTATCATTACTTATCATTTTATTTTTTTAATAGAGTACGATCAAAGGTAATTATAATCTTAATAACAACAATGTTACAATATATTATTTTTTAAGTAGTAGTAGTAGCACTTAAAGATAATGAGTTTTATAACAACCCATTAATTACAAGCATGCAGGTTATATAACATTATAGTATATATATTATTTTAATAAAAGTCTAATAAATAGATTTATTTCTCTAATTGTCCATTTGCGTACTATTTTACAATAAAGTCTAGGTATCCTATTTTTTTAAATTTAACTCAATACTACTAAAAAAAAGAAAGAAAGTTCAAACAAATATGTTAATTGTTTAGCGACATGTAGAAAAAATAATAAAAAATTAAAAGGAAAAAATTCTAACCTAAGTAGTAATAGTAGTAGTAGTAATTAGTGTTATTTAGTACTATTTTATATTTATATATATATAAGAAAGTTAGTAAAATTCTTTAAGTTGTTGTCTATTTACACCTATAAATCTTAGTAAACAATTTTTGGAAAAAATAGTTTAAAATGTTATTAAAATTCTTTAAGTTGTTGTTGTTGTCTATTACACCTATATATCTTAGTAAACAATTTTTGGAATTAGTAGATAGTTTAACCTAGTAAATTGGTAGTTAAGATATAAAATAACTAATTGTTTATAAGATTTTTTGGATTTATTTAAGAGACTAAATACATATTTTTTCATAAAAAAACTATTTTCACCGGAAACTTATCAAATTGCTCCCATTCTTTTTGTGTCGGTTCCTTCTCTAAGTATATATGAATCATTTCCTTTACTATATTTATTTGCAGACTATCTCTGAAATAATAATAATAATAATATGTTAGACGAGAAACAAGTGAAATTTTTCCGAAAATAATAGAGATGTGAATAGTAAAAAAAATATACTCACTTGAAGAAGAACGCTTTGAGGAACACATGCAATATGTCTAGAGATAAATTATCATCTGTTAATTCAACTATGAAAAAAATCATTTTTGTTTTGATCAAACTAGCGAGCGAATCTATAAACAAAAATTGTAATTGACTCGGCATAAGACTTGTTTATATATTAAATACAGTAAATAATCTCTATTAATCATCTGCTACGCGTTGATTTTTTTTATGAATACATTTATGCTAATTACACATTTTTATCAGTATAAATGGTTTAAATTGGAAAATTACCATTTATCTAATATACTACTCTAATAAACTCATATATTTTATGTGTTAAGAATAGATCAGTCAAATCAACAAATATATTGCAATTATACAAAAAAACATCCTGGGGAAAAATACATCAAAAATGAATATATATATATATATATATATATATATATATATATATATATATATATATATATATATATATATATATATATATATATATATATATACCTATGGGTATTCAGTTTTATTCAGTCATTCAATATGATTGAATCAGATGTGTTTATTGATATTCAGGGATATAATTGTTCATTTGGATATGTGTCCAAAGAATTGGCAATTTATGATGGTATTCGTTGTGCAAATTATTTATTTAAACCACCATTCTCAAGAACTATGTTATCTGTTGAAGATCAAAAATTGGTTGATTGGTCAGAACAATATCATGGTTTATGTTGGTCAAGTGGATTTGTTGAAATAAATGATATCGAGAAGATTTTACAAGATGTACTGAAAATTTATCAAACTCCATATCGAATTTATGTCAAAGGAAATACAAAAGTGAATATTTTAAAGAAATTCTTAAATGAGGACTACATACACCACATTCCCATTCAACAAGAACCTAAATTAAGTCAATTTAAAATGATTCCAGAGTGTTATTTTCATAAAAATATTAATCCATGGCATTGTGCATTATCCAATGTAAAACTACTATATAATTATCGAAATTGTTGGAAATAAAGAACTCTATGATTTAGTCATATTTTTATAGTTTTTTTTTCTTCATTTACAGGCTATTTTAGTTTATTTATTTATTCAAATCTTAATTCTTTTGGAAACAAAGTTTGATTATATCATTCGTTTCATAATAATACTATAGTAACTTAAGAAAAAAAACATTTAACCTTACGACAACGATATACGGTAAATTGTGTTTAAATTATTACATTCGCAATGCATTTAAATCAACTCTTTATCTGGTAAATTTTGAATTTTCTTATCTGTTTTTACTGAACTCTCTCACTCGCTCTCGAATTTATATAGTTATTAGTAAAGAAAATTATACATAGCAATTAAATTTATATTTTTTGGATAATGCAACGATAAACAATTATGATCAATGCATCGTACCCAGCCTCCAGATTAACAGTTAGTTAGTTAAATAGTGAGTTCGTTGTAGATAGCACACACACAGTTGTCTTGCTGCTTTCAGATATAAATAATAATATTAAGTAATCTAATTACCAATTCAGTCTTGCGGACGGCTTCGGAGGAAACTTTGTCTAACACTTGTTATTCACTACTGTATACTATTTTATTTGAAATTATGTTTATTTAGAAAATTCTGTACTGTTAGGATAATTTGACTTGATAAATGGTCCTATTTATATGTCCTGTTTATATATGCACTTATGATAATTAGTACTATTTAGTAGACAGGCTTGTAATTAATGGGTTGTTATAAAACTCATTATATTTAAGTGCTAGTACTTAATAAATAATGTTTTGCAACATTGTTGTTAAGACTATAATTACCTTTTTTATGGTGTACTCCATTAAAATAATAATGACTTTTGCAAGTTTGTAAATAATGATAAGTATTGACGCATAAAAAATAATGTTTTGCAACATTGTTGTTAAGATTATAATTACCTTTATGTACCCAATTAATGTAAAATATATAGCAATTTAAAAAATAACAACTTTTTAAAAGTATGCAATAAGCTGGTGTTTTTTTTTTTATTCACCACAGTTCGTTTTCAGTTCAGTTTCAATCTAGTTAAAAAAAAGAAAGTCTGATACTCCATGCACGTTGGTGGTATTTACTGAAGATAAAAAATAAAATTTCCAATAAAATTCCCATTAAAGTGGTATCAGACCAACTTTTTTCCAGTAAGTTTTTTTTCTTATTTTATATATTTTTTTCTTTTATTTTATTTTATATACCGTTCAAGACACTGAGACTCTGAAAATAAATTTAAAAAACAATACACAAATATTTTGATTAGTTTCCACTGTATTTAAAAAAGAAACTATTTCTATTCCAAAAATTGTTTACTAAGATATATAGGTGTAATAGACAACAACAACAACTTAAAGAATTTTAATAACATTTTAAACTATTTTTTCCAAAAATTGTTTACTAAGATTTATAGGTGTAAATAGACAACAACTTAAAGAATTTTACTAACTTTCTTATATAAATATGAATATAAAATAGTACTAAATAAAACTAATTACTACTACTACTATTACTATTACTACTTAGGTTAGAATTTTTTCCTTTTAATTTTTTATTATTTTTTCTACATGTCGCTAAACAATTAACATATTTGTTTGAACTTTCTTTTTGTTTTTTTTTTTAGTAGTATTGAGTTAAATTTAAAAAAAATAGGATACCTAGATTTTATTGTAAAATAGTACGCAAATGGACAAATTAGAGAAATAAATCTATTTATTAGACTTTTATTAAAATAATATATATACTATAATGTTATATAACCTAACTACATCTTCCAAACTCATGTATTCATCCTCATCATCATCATCATAATCATCATCATTAGCATCATAGAAGTCTGCACCCTCTGAATCAGTTTCTATCTTATCATTCTCATCTTTTTGTTGCTGTTGTTCTTGTTCTTGTTCTCGTTGCTCTAAGAACCATCTCTCTAGCAATATTGCAAGAGGTACATTTTCTTCTTCTTCTTCTTCTTCTTCTTCTTGTTGTTCTTTTAACAATCGTTCTCTCCAGATATTTAAAGGTAAATCTTCGTCGCTTTCCTGTTCCATTTCTTTTTCTCTATCTTCGAATAATTTTAATAACTCATCATGTCTTCTATTCAAATCTTCAATATATTCTTCTTCAGTCATCATCATCATTATTAGTAATATTATTATTAAAACAGGTTAATGTGTTTAAATTAACAGTAGCGGATATATTGGTATTATAAAAAAAAATTATTCAAGTGAGTATTTTTTGTGTAGTATTAGTACTCTATTAAAAAAATAAAATGATAAGTAATAATACGTAAAAAAATAATGTTTTGCAACATTGTTGTTATGGATTTGTAACCTTTATTTATATAGCAATTTAAAAGATACAGCTATTTATGTAACACACTCGCACTACAGTCGACAGTTTATTCTTCCTTAGAGTCGTAAATATTCATAGTTATTTTTTTTTTTAACTGTTTTTTACTTTTCTAGTAAACAAAATGGTTTTATATATCTTTGAATCCGAAGATTTAAATGTGCTTCCCACCAATATGCTATATGTATTACTCAAAAATTTATTGAAGTGAGTATTTTTGGTTTTTACTATATTATTATGGTGTTCTAGTGAATTTTACAAAAAATAATTCTGAATTTTCTTAACATTATTCTCTTCACTATACATCTCCTAAGAAATATAGACTTTTTTTTTTTAAATAATGTGCTTCCCAGCAATATGCTATATGTATTACTCAAAAATTTATTGAAGTGAGTATTTTTGGTTTTTACTATATTATGGTGTTCTAGTGAATTTTACAAAAAAAAAAATAATTCAGAATTTTCTTAACATTATTCTCTTCACTATACATCTCCTAAGAAATATAGACGTTTTTTTTTTTTTTTCTTTAAAAAGGACATACTAAAATTCCTTCTTTATTCTGATTTCCTTACAACATGTATTGTAATTTTTTCAGACGTGGTGTTCAAAAAATATACATACAAAAGGAACAGGTCCATGTTCACATTGAAGAAGAAATTCCTCCCATAAAACTATCAGATATCACATGGATGCTACCAGCTCGATACATTCAAGTCGAAGCAACAGATGAAGAGGAGGAAAAGACTTTTAAACAAGCTCTAAATAATTATAAACAAGTGGAAATGTATCTCTTCAAGAACCCCTTTACTTTATAATAAAAAAAATGAAAAAAGACCTTTAACTTTGTTTTTTTTGTTTTTATATTTCCTCTTATAAATATTTTTTTTATTAGTTATAGAAAAACAAAGGGAAAAAATAACATTTTATTTTGCAGTCACCACTTAATACTTAAAACAATCACAATATTTTTTAAGCAAACAAACAACTTTATGTAAACGTAATTATTTTTTAATTGCATTCCATTAAAAAAAAAATAAGAAATGGACTACTTGTCAATGTATTCACTCAACATCTTTATATCATGTCGTCATTTCTATTTTTAAAACTATTACGCAGTAAATATCAAAATATATACTTTACTGGAAATATACCAATTTGCACTTGCTAAAGGCAAATTTTAGTTTTTTTTTTTCTTTTAATATTTACAGCTATTTATTAGGAGTAAATTGTACTTTTTTTTTAAAGGTATATTTCAGTTTTTTACTTGTATTTTATAAAACAAGAACTCTAGAAATTATTTTTTAGTAACACCTTGTTATTATTTTTTTTTGTTGTCAAAATAAACACAATAGTTGGATCGATAAGAATAATGAATAGTAAGTAATAATAGCAGTACGAAAAGATTTTATA
Organism: Pachyrhynchus sulphureomaculatus; assembly: GCA_019049505.1. Lineage (NCBI taxonomy): Eukaryota > Metazoa > Arthropoda > Insecta > Coleoptera > Curculionidae > Pachyrhynchus > Pachyrhynchus sulphureomaculatus. Next base: position 6,113,990 of record CM032448.1, read on the forward strand.
TATAAGGGTGAGATGTATCAATATATAAACTTAATTTTAAAAAACAAGAGTCAGAAAGAACATTAAAAACAAAAAACAAAAAAAAATGCCAGTTATTGAAAGAGTAAAATGTCCCAAATGTAAAGGTGAAACATACCTGTATAATCAAAAAAAATGTTTGACATGTGAAGTTAAGGATTTCTTTAAAACAAAAAATGGTGCAAAACATTTACCTTCTTCGTATTTGTCCAGTAAAGAAAGAAGAGGAATCGAAAGAGAAGCCAACGAACGAAATAGAAACAGATAATTTTTTTTTTTTCAAAAAATAAAATTATTTATATTAACACTTTATAACTTTTTTTTTTATTATGTAAAATTATTCTTTACTCTTAATATATGTATTTTCTTAAATCTGCTCATACTTGTGTGTTTTATTTACCCAAAAAACAACAACAACAAATCTATTATTAGTAAAGGAAAAAAAATAAAGTTCTACTAGTAAAAATTTCAAATATAAAGTAAAACATCCTATTTTATTTGTTTACACAAGCTAGGCTATATTATTATTATTATTATTTTCTTGGGAAACAGACTATTTTCGGTGATGATGTCATTGGCAATTTGGTCACGTGACTTCTTCAGACAGGTTAAGACAAGCGTCGTATGGAAAATTCCTACATTTTATCACGATATAGGAGAAACGAGCGAAACCCATTTTAACAACAACGCGATTACACTCAAATAAGGCAAATTCAACGAGTTCAAACTCTCTCGCATAGAAATATACCATAGTCTACAATGCATTTTTTTTTTTTACTCAACAAATTTTGACCTTTATTTCTTATAAAGGAGATTTTTTTTTATATATATATACTACATGGAACCAATTGTTTACTCTTTTCGCTTATCTTGCTCATTTTTTTTTTCCTATAGGCTTTAAGAAACCAAATTAAAACTACATAATATAGAACTACCAACTAACGAGTTACACTTCGTATGCTTCCAGTAAAGAAAGAAGAGGAATCGAAAGCCAACGAACGAAATAGAAACAGATAATTTTTTTTTATAAAATAAATATTCTTAATATATATTTTCTTAAATCTGCTCATACTTGTGTATTTTATTTACCCCAAAAAAAAACAAACAACAAATATATATAGGTTAGGCTAATTTATATTTTAAAAAAACAAAGCAAAACTAAATTAATATTAAGAAAAAAAAGATTCAGCTTCCTCTACTAGTAAATATTTCAATTTTTTTTTGGTTTTTTTTATTCCTCAAACAGGTTAGGACAAGTTAGGACAAATGTCAAGTAGTAGTAGTAGTTATTCAAACAAATCTTTCAGACAAAACACACACACACACTGTACTTTTAGAAGCAAATTAATATAAGAAAGAATTTTTTTTTGGGCTAGAATAGGTTAATCTATATTTTATTAGTAAAGGAAATAAAAAAAATATAAGTTCTACTAGTAAAAATTTTATTTTATTTCTAAACTTTATAATTTACAACATTTTTCCCAACTTCTACAAGTCATTTTTTTTTTTTACTTATTCAACAAACAATTCGATTTATATATATATACCTTTCATTTACACTTTATTTCACGAAGCTTCAATAGCGTAAATGCTAATACAACAGAACGCCATCACAAGTACTTTTTTTTTAATTTAAATAATTTACCAAAAAATAGGGGAAATTACCCTCTTAACAAGCCAAACAATTTTTTTTCAGGATGTTCAAAACAAATGTAGAATATGCAATGGCGAAACTTATTAGTATACTACTCTTATTCACCTTGGTACACCGATTGGGAAGAAACCAATTTTATTTTTGCTTTATACAGATGAGGTGAGGCGAGGCTAGGCTAGGCTCATTTCATTTTTTTTTTATATAAGGACAAAATAAATACAAAAAAAATTGAATCGGGTATTTTATTTTTTTTGCTTTATACAGATGAGGTGAGGCGAGGCTAGGCTAGGCTCATTTCATTTCATTTTGTTTTGTTTTTTGTTTTGTTTGTTAAAATAAAGTCATATCACCACACTTCCTCCTCCTCTCAACACAGAGACAGACAGGTTAGGACAAGTTAGGACAAGTCAGAACAAATTTTATTATTATTATTATTATTATTAAATTAAGTTAGGCAAAAAAAAACAAAACGACAATCGGCTATTCTCTTAGAATAACAAGGCAATAAAAAAATAAAAAATAATATTATAAGTTCTACTAGTTAAAAAAAAAATTATTTTATTTCTAAATTTTTCAATTTACAACTTTTTTCCCAACTTAAACAAGTCATTTTTTACTTATCCAACAAACAATTCTTTTTTTATATATACCTTTTAGTTACTCCTTATTTCACGAAGCTTCAATAGCCGAAATGCTAATACAACAGAACTCCATCACATGGGTCGACGGTTCGTATTCTAGCTAGATCACTTCAGACTTTTTTTCATTTAAATAATTCCCCAAAAAAATTGGGAAAATTACCCTAGTACAGAAAAATTTTATTTTTGCCTTTTTTACAACATACCAAAACTACCCCTAAAAAACTACCCCCTAAAAACCAACCCTTTTTTCCAAATAAGGACTTTTTGGCCTAATATACACCCTCATCATCTTCTTAACAACACACCCAAGTTCTTTGATTCTTGCACTTTTCATCACCTCTTTCAAGGTCATTCTTCAGCTCTTCCAAGGTCATCATTCTTCGTCTTCAGGTCTTGGTACGCCGCTTCGGATGGACACATGCCATCGAGGTGCCACCAAAAATAAACACACTTTTTTTTTTTAACCTTCTTAAAACATCAATATCTCATTTGTTTACGTCATGTAATTATACCAGCATCCAAAGACTACTACTAGGAGTAAGATCTTTTTTAATATGATACCTTTACTAACACTATCTAGTAACAATCCTCTATGGCTCAGTGGGTTAAGGCGCTGGTTTTGCAGTATGGGAAATAAAGGTTCGAATCCTGCTATAGACATTTGCTTTTTTTATTTATATTTAAATTCATACAAGTCCACAACCTAACGTGTGTGGATATGTGACGTATGTATGGGTGTGACGTCAGCAGTGAAGAACTCTTCTTCTTCTTCTTCTTCTTCTTGCAGAAGATTATCCAACACATCGAGGCTCACCTAATCTCTCTCTCTCTATCTCTCTTAAGCTTCAAGACATCCAATGATGACAAAAGGGCACTGATCAACAGCCACTGGAATGTGACGTCATTGAACACTTCTTCAGCTCTTTCAAGGTCATTCTTCAGCTCTTTCAAGGTCATTCTTCAGATCTTTCAAGGGCATTCTTCAGATCTTTCAAGGTCATTCTTCAGGTCTTCAAGGTCATTCTTCAGCTCTTTCAAGGTCATTCTTCAGCTCTTTCAAGGTCATTCTTCGGCTCTTTCAAGGTCATTCTTCGGGTAATGGTAGGCTCAGGATGGACACATGCCATCCGCAGTCATCGGACCCCGCCATATATACTACTAATGGGACACCCCGTATATCTTGGCATGAACATGTTGCATGCAAAGCAAAGTGAGCTTCTCAAAAGCTGGGATTATTATTTCAAACTAGAAAGCTTTATACTTCACAATAACTATTATTCCTGTCTCTCTCTCTCTCTCTCTTTCCCTCTCCCTCCCTCCCATCCCTTCCCCCTTATTTCCTCGTCGTGCTAATATTTCACGTCCGTATGAGTTTTAGATTATCACTCGTAGAACCCTTTTCATATAGTTTTTTATATACGTGGCCCAGGACTATGTTTCCCACTGAGTAAAAACTAACGTGAATCGCCTTTTCCGCATACGGGAGGCCCCTGTAGAGGTTTCGGTACTTGTGCTATGCCAAAACAAACCACTCATGCTATATTATGTTACATCTACACATCTTCTGTGTTTGCTTTATTCTGAAAAAATATACCAGACTACCTAACCCAGTTTTCTACAAAATTTTATCCTTATACGACCTACATATGGCATTATCAAGGAAAACCCTTTTTCCTGTCTCTTTTACCCCATTTTTCCCCAAATTCCATTACGCGAACTTCCCGGAAAATTACTAAATATGGATTTTCGTTCGCACAAAATCGGTCAACGACCTGTTTTCTTGATGATTCCCTACGGCTTTGATAACCTTGGCCATTTTCATTAAATATTTCAAGTTGAGCAACGCTGATTTTTTGTGTTGTAATAGGGTTTGTAATCTACGAGGACTACTTGCTTACTAGTCCTGCAAAGTACAACTTTTCAAACTTCAATAAAAAAATATGTATTTTTTTACTTCCCTCGCTAAAAAATCACCCTCCAGATTTTTGCATTTCGTCACTGTTCAGGCTCCTTAGATCACGTCTGTCTGTATGTCGGTTTGTTGACCCGACAGCTCTTAAACGAAATGACATTCGATTTCCTGGATACACATGTAATACTTGAAATGGAAAAAAAATCTATAGTTTTTCAGCGAAAGGGGCGAAAAGGATGAGGTGTCGTTAAATATTGTACAGGGTGAGTCAACGATAGAGTAAAGTTCATTATCTCATTTGTTTCGGGAATGACGAAAAAATGTTTTAGGGAATGTTAAGGGGCACAGTTTAAAATTATTTTTGAGTATACAGGGTACTTCAAAAAAGTGTGGCAGATATAACATATGTTTTTAGTGTTCCGTACGGAACACTTATAAGATCACTTCGGTGTCTGTCTGTCTGTCACACCCGATTTTCTCCGAAACTATTTGACATAGAAAGGTGAAATTTGGTAATAATATAGGAATTGATGGCCTCATCAGAGCCATGGAGTTTTGAGAGTTAAATTTTGACTTAAGGGGTTAGTTTTGGGGGGTGAAGTCGGAAGTGAAAAAAAAAAAAAAATTTTACTAGGTCATCGAGTGTGGTGTCAAATGAAAGCTTGTGAAAACACGAGTAAAAAATATATATATAATGTTATACTTGCGCGCACTTTTCTTTGAATTATTTTTAAAAAATCGCGAAAAATCGCTGTCCACCCACCTTATCTCGAAAAGTACTTATCAAAAAATTTTAAAAAAATTCTGGAATATTCTTCACGGGGTGTAGATTGAACGAAAATTATCGCGAGTGCATTACCTGTAGTAATTTATCTGGTATATAAAAAAAAGAGAAATTTCAAGGTCATCAATTTTCAGTAAAGATTGGAAATAAACTTTGTTGAAAACTCATTTGGGGTGTACTCGTATTTTGTGAAGTCAGTCAATTTTTTATTTTAAAAGCAATCAACGTACGGAACACTAATTGCGCAAGTTCAACTTGCACTTGACCGGTTATTTTTTTAATGGAACATCCTATTTTCTAATTTATTTTTAAATTCTGCGTAATATTTTATAACTTTTTTATTAATAATGTTATATACCTAAACCTAGTTTTTCTAATACTTCAATTTTTTTAAAAAATACTAGTTTTCAGTTTTGTAAAAAATTGCCAGTAGCGCCATTGTTTCTGAAGGTGGAATACTCATAATTAGTACAAGCGTTCTATAGAGATGAAAAAAAAAAGATATATGTGAAGAAATTTGAGTTAGATACTAGAGTGTTCAAAATAAATTTGTACATTTCGACTATTTTTAAATTGAAAAATCTCAAATTTTTTGAATGGCACACCCTGTATATTATTTTTTTTTCTGATAGATTTTACAAAACCCTCCAACTTTTATTAAATATGTCATATATCTATTTCTAATAGTTTTCGATTTATTTTGAAACACGGTTTTTTCATTATTTTTTCGACACACTAATTTTAGAGGCACGAAGCAACTTTGAAATATATTGCTATCCGAATCCGCATTACTGTCAAACTTTTGTTTGTATTGAGATTGTTGTGATCCGTTGCAACTCCATATGTGAATCATCGTTAGGGTATTCCGTTTTTGTTCATTTAATGTTTGCAATACCTCTTCCAGGGAGTCGGATAATCGTGTAACAGAAAGATTCACCAAGGGCTGTAATTGAGCTTCCGCACTAGTGCTAGTTATCTGGCACGTTTCTGGTGGCGGGTAACACTTTTTTTCTTTTTGTAGGAGGCTATAGCACGGAAAAATATGTTTGTTCGTCCTTCTTATGATTTCATACTGTTCTCTTGTTAGATCTGCGTCTATGTACATTTGGATTGCTTCCTTGACAGTCAAAGGGCTACTTTTATTTTTTGATGATTTTGTGCGATCATACACCTTTTTATATTTCGTTGCCCGAGTTGGTGTAGTGATGATTTCTTTGAGTACATTTGAAGCATCTCGCTTTTCCATTTTTGTCAACTCAACTTGCGCGGCATGCACTATCATCTCCTCTTCAAAGGTAGAGCGAAGCTCCTCCGTCTTTCTTCTTTTACTTCTCTCGCTTAATTGTTCAAAAGGTTTGCTTGGTCGACCAAATCGATTTTGCAGACTGTCAACCACTGGAATTTCAAAGGTTCCTTCTAGCCATGAACTATTGTATTGAACAAATATGCCTTCCTTATTATGGTCTTTGATCCATCTACGTTTAACTTCAGATTTAAAATGAGAAGAATTACTTTTTAAGGTTTGTATTTGCTCTTGTGTATATCCTTCAGTTGACAAAAGTTATTTCAAGCAATTTAGTTTGTCTTCCAAATAAGGTAAATTTTCCTTCATCATGCGGACAAACAAGTATTTCCGGGTCACAACCTTCATTCCCGATGAACCAAGTGAACCTACAACAAAGAATCGTTGGGTTAAAATTGATAAAATCAAAATCTATTTTTTCTCACAATTTTGACCATAATTTTCAAAGTCCCAAAATGTATCTTATCCGGACTTATCAGGGGCCAGTTTTTTGATTTATTATTTACTGAAACTACCAACTTTAGAATATTATCAAAATTATAGCCGGATCTAACAGGGAAGTATGAAAACGACAGTAAAACATATTTTTTTTACAAAATAATACTCGTGGAGAAGACCTCTCTTTACCGTCCCTTACGTTGACTTACAAATAAGTAAATGATAAAAATGTTATGAAATAACATAATTACATACCTGTACTTTGAGAATCCATCACTTTTTCCACTACTTTAGAACTTATAGACATAAAATTCCACTTTCACAATTATGATTTTTAAGATCGCCGAGAACTGCTAACGTACACGAGGTAACAAGATCGAATTCCGACTGACATAAAACAGGTGAGACTGCACGGGTGGGGTTGGAAGCGGTTGTCTTTTGTTCTTGGAAGGGTCCTCTGTATCTGGTAGTCGGTTACCTGGCAATATTTTGTGTTTTGACTTTTGGCCGCGTAGATCGTTCAAATACCTGTATGTGCGGCGGTCCCACTAAATATTGGTTTAAACGCAGTTGTTATTTTCCATTATACTCCGTCAAACTATTATTGGTAACACAGCCCCACAAAAAAAAAGTGGGGTATACTTTTGATGCGATATATCAGATCCGTAGTATTTTTGCCCGCTGATCACGAATCTGACGTCAGAATATCGCCATCACATCTCAATTTTTTTCTAACCTCAAAAAATAGGTAAAAATTAGTAAAAATTAAGAAAAATATACTCCTAAAAAATTGATTCAAGCTTTTTCATGAATCCAAAGATGTATTAATATGTATTCGGACACGCTAAGCTAATATTCATCGGTTGGATTAAGCCATACAGTTCTGTTTTCTTTCTAACCTCAATAAATCAGACAGATATAGTGCTTCTCGAATGCAAAAACGAATTCAAATTAAAATTCAACCGATTCTTACCAAATTTGGTACACGGGGGTTTTTTGGGTTGCTGATCATGAATCTGAGGTCGGATTTGCAAAATTCAAAATGGCGGATCCAAGATGGCAGACAAAATTTTTGAAAACCAACCGATTCCTACCAAATTTGGTATACAGTTGGGGAATCCTCAAACCTGATACTCTTAAACCCTAAACCCTGAAACCTTAGACTCCCACACCCTGTAACCTCAAAAACTAGACCTCAATAACCCTGTAACTTTAAAAATGAGACCCAATAAACTCAAAACCAGGACTTTTAAACCATATACTCTCAAATAGTAGACCGTTAAGCCCTAGAATTGCGGAGGTTAGACCCGCGCCTAACTTTCCTTTTTTTGGCTGTATCTTGTTCTTTTTTTCGCGAATGACCTATTCAAAGGCTTTCTGCCCAAACGCTTTTGAGGACTTGTTTCTCTTTTTAGCGACCAGCAATAGTCCGCTAGCATATGGTCATCCCATCGTCCTTGATACCGATTTTCTATGATTTTCAGATCTTGGTGAAAACGTTCCCCTTGCTCCTCACTGTAGTTACCAAGATTATCTGGGAAATCATCGATGTGGGAGTCCAGGAAATGTAATTTTAGATTCATTAAGCAATCTAATGTTTGAAAATTTTTTACCATTTTCTCGACTATTTCTTTGTACTTAGGACTTTTATTATTTCCCAAAAAGTTTGTTGCGACTTCTTTAAAACTAAGCCAAGCAGCTTTTTCAACTTTATTCATTTTAGTAACAAATAATGAATCTTGAAACAATTTTCTTATTTGTGGCCCGTCAAATACGCCTGCCTTAATTTTAGCTTCAGAAAATTTCGGAAATTTTTTATGCAAATATTTGAAACATGGGCCGCTTGTATCTAATGTTCTCGTGAATTGCTTCATAGGTCCAAGCTTAATGTGAAGCGGGGGAATAAGAACTTTTCCTGGATCTACCAATGGTGAAAACAATACATTATTTTCACCAGGAGTGAACGATTCTCTTGTTGGCCAAATTTTTTTCTTATAATGACGTTCCCTGTCTCTGCTATTCCACAGACATTTATAACAGGGATAAAGTGTAAACCCTGACTGTTGGCCAAGCAATATTGTTACAATTTTCAGATCTCCACAAATTTTCCAGTTATGATCAGCATATTTTATTTTTATCAAAAGCTGTTTCATTTTTTCATATTGCTCTTCCATAACTGTGGAATGAGCAATCGGAATGGGAGCGTAAACGTTGGTATTATGCAGCAAAACTGCCTTAATGCTCCGTTTAGAAGAATCAATGAACAGTCTCCATTCTTCAGGATCGTATGAGTTATTTTGAAATTCATCCATTAGACCTTTTACATCGGTACAATATGAAAGTGACAATTCCTCGTCCATTGTGAAATATTTTCGAAATTCTTCATCTCTGTTTCTATAATAAGAAATCGTAGCTTCTGGCTTAAGTAAACGTCTTTTCTTTAAAAAGGAAGCAAGATGCTCTGAACCATCTTTGGATAAGCCTAAATCTCTGACTAGATCACTAAGTTCTGACTGTGATACGAGTATTGGTTCTGGTTTACGGTTGTATGGTAGAAATTCTTTATCTGTGTCACTAGTATATGATAGGTTGTCACTAGAACATTCATTAGTAACAGTGTTTGAATCTTTTTCGACAGTCTCAATGTTTTCGGCATGAACTGATAAGGTGAAATCATTTGTTTCCATAACATCAGCATCAAGTGCCATGACGGCATCTAAGCCGTTATCCAGGGACTCTGCGGCTAGTGGAGTAACACCGTTGCCCACCGTCACCACGTGGAGGTGCCCTGGATGCAGGCAGAAGAATAAAAATCGACCGATGAATTTTCTCGGCGTTCAAAATGGCACGAAAACATCTGCCATCTTGAATTTTGCAAATCCAACCTCAGATTCGTGATCAGCGACAGAAAAGTATAGAAGGCAGGTGAATAAAGAGACTTTTGGCTAAATGTATATTTGAAGTAGTTGAACTCAGTTTCTTTTGTTGTTAATCACCATAAAGTAAAATTTAGAGATTAGCATTACTCTTGAATATGGCGAGGTCAACATGTTGATATCAGAATGGCATGTACATATATTGGTGTTCGCCGAAGAACTTTTTTTGGCTACGCCACTGCTGTGAAACTTTGTTTTTAAAAGTTAGGTCTATATCCTGTAGATATTTTATTTTGTTGTATTTTCACATTTCTCTTTGTTAGAAAACTTGGGAAATTCTATTTTTCGAGAGGATACATTTATTTTTAAGTCTCTTTTGTGCGCGTAAAGTTCAAATTTTCTAATGTTTATTTTTAAATTAGTAGTATTTCCGCTGACGTTTAAGCAACCTTGAAATCGGTTAGCAATGTTATTTGACTGGATTTAAATAATTTGGCAGAGGAATACGCACCGTATCAAGTTCAATAACAGCAAAATTGGATGGAAATTGGACCAGGCGAAGGTCAAAAGATATTTCTTTCACCTTACGCCATCTCTAATTGAGAGTTTAAACTGTATGTAAATTAATGTCTTCTTAATTTTAAACGGTAATTTTGATTTGGTTTGTAATAGTCTAACAATAAAATTACTTAATTACTTTGTTAACTGACACTAAATATATTTTTTGTAAAGATTTACAACTGCGATTTCGTAGTACAACTATGTACATTTTCAAATGCTTTCCTAAGACTTGCTGTAGTCTAGTATTAATATTTTCAAATCTCGCGTTTTTACCGTCCTCTAGTGTTAGGCAGTTAGACTATATGATTAATATCTCCGTTTTCTTGACACGGTAGAGAACCATCTATTGTTGAATAGATAAACTTAAATAAGTAAAGTTCCTATTTTACCGACTGGATTTTGGCGTCACTTTCAAATTTTGATTAATTTTTGTTTTTTGTCAATAATTAAATTTTTTTTTCAATTTTTTCCTTTTTTTTTAGCCAAGATCTTCCAAATTTTTGAATACCCAACGAAGATTTTCAAAAAATATTTTTTACCCTTGTGACCACAACGACCTTCATATGTCATTGACGGTAACTTCGGCTCTTGTGCGAACTGTCACATACCGGCTGCGGACCCAAATTGTTGTGCGATTTTCCTCAAAAATGGCTTTAAATAAATTGTCGATCGACCAGCTGGACCTTAATGGGAAACGTGTACTAATGAGGTAAGAAAAATAGGTTTTAATTGGTATTTTTGTATTATTGTAGAGTGGTGACATAACCTCACTGTTCTCTACCCCCGTTTTTGGCCAATTTGTAAATTTTGGTGGGCATTTACCTTTATTTCTTTTTTATTAAATTATTCTTTATTTGCTGATTTTTTTTATTTTAATATGTTCACAATTCTGGTCTGGTCTTAAGTTTTTTTTTTACTGAGAAGAAACTTGAGAGACAATGGTAATTTTTTAAATTTTATTAACCATTGTGTTCGTAGAATGTACAGTCATTTGATACTAAAATTGTCTAAAACTAGTATTTTGTCTTTATGAGTTAATGGGCCTGTCCTGTAAATAAATTAATAAATGAAAATAAATAAATAAATAAAAAATAACTTCTAGAATGCTTAAGGATTAGGTGGTTCTTATTAACTATATATAATGTATATATATTATGTGTATCAAGTCACAATTTTTAGCTATTTACGTAAAATATACGATACCAAATACAAGTATTTTTTTACTATTTGGAAAACCTTTAAGAGGTGTAAACGGAGGTACACATGATATGTTTAGAGTAATTACAATGGTTTCGTTTCAGGAAAATCCCTAAGCGTACAGGTTAGTTTACTCATGTTGGTTTTTATGTTTAAAGTAAAAGGTGACGGAAATGATAATATGTTGTATAGTATGGTTTATAGTGGCGTCTCTACACTCTTTCCTATATTCCAGGCTTGCAAATCTTACTGTTTTTTTTTTTTTTGTGGGCATAGCTCACATGCTGCGGGAAGGTCCATCCTACAGGAGCAACACGTGTGCAGAAAAAGCGATTAAATTGTACTTGGTGGGAAACACATCTGCTGGAAAGGACCACAAATTCAATATGTAGCTTTGCAGATGAAAGTAAGTTATTTCGTTATTTCTTCATTCACTTTGAATGCTCAAACAGTGGCTACTCATGCACATATCTGCAGACAGAAGAATTGATTAACTTAACAAAGACCTAGAGGAAATACTATCTTGTGGTGACAGTAACCAAGCAGAATTTACTGCTACAAAAAATTCAGGTGGCAGTTTTTTCGAAAAAAGTTAACATTGCAGAATCCAACATATTTATGTTAGGACACTCCATTCCTGTAACATCTTCTCTCAAGTTTGGGAACAAATATGTTTTAGCATGGACATGTTGCATGCATTAACAAAGAGAGCTTTTCAAAAATTGGGAATACTATTTCAAACTAGGAAGCATTACACTTCACAACAACTTTTAGTTCTGTACAAATTCAACCAATAATGGAATACTACTCCCATGTTTGGGGCTCTGCTTCCAAACATACACTGCATTGGTTGAATTCTAGATGATGGAAGAAACTGCTGTGACTTTGCTACACCAACTGTGTGATGTGGTAGGGAAGATTGGAAGATGGCCGAAAAATTGGTAAGGAATTGCGTTTACACCCTCCCATAAGAAAAGATCCCCTTTGAATTACAGCAACTATAAAACTATCGCTCTGGTCACATGCTGCTAAGGTATTTCTCAAGATCCTAAATGAAAGACCCAAAACTTTTCTGCTGCCGCAAGTATCTACTGAACAAACAGGTTTCATTCCAGAAAGAGGGACTAGAGGATAAATTCTCAACATATGCCAGATAATAACAACATATATCTGTTTTATAGACTGCTCTAAAGTCTTTGATTGCATACAATGGAACAAACTCTAGTCAATTCTAATCAGCATGGGAACACCTATACATCTTGTAAACCTTATCCGATCCCTATATGACAGCACAAATGGCAGAATTAAACTAAATAATTCTTTTTCCGATCCCTTTAACGTAGAAGCCAGTATCAGACAAGGCTGTATTCTGTCACTTGTACTTTTTAATATATATAGTGAACATATAGTGTGTTTTAAAAGCAATCAACATATGGAACACTAATTTGCGCAAGTCCGGCTTGCCCTTGGCTGGTTATTTGTTTCTTTTTTTTTTTTTGCAGCATGTGTGCTAAGTTCATAAAAAACAAATTCCAATCGTATCTTACAGAGTGACGTAAAAATATATTTACTTTACAACTTGTATTTGCAATGGAACTTAATATACTTAGTGTGGGTAAATAACTATTTTTTTTTTTTTTTCAAATACAGTGCGACCTCGATAATCCGGACTAATTAAAACCGCGGTGATCCGAATTAGTAAATAATTCGAATTATTGAAGCAGGACATTATTTATATTAAAAAACGAATCATTTAATACGAAACAACTAAAAAATAGTACATACATAGTAATATTTAAAATAGAAGCATATCTTATCAAGTTTTATCTTATTTTGTAGAAAAATTTGTAATTTTTGTTTGCTTCTCTGGTTTATCATAAAAGCAATTTCTTTTAATATTTGAAGTACAAGAACATCACTTAGAGGGATATCATTTTCTTCTGCCCATCTCATGCACACATTGAAACTTTTAACTGCCTCATCATTCTTCACAGTGTTCTTAAGAGTCTGGTTTGTGTTAGTATTTAACTCTGAACCTTCATTATCACTCTCGTGTTGTTCATCTGTATCATCTATGTCTTCCAGTGGTAACAAATCTTCATCATTTTCAAGCCAATTACATATTTCCACGTTCGTGAGATTCTGCTCAGTGAGAACATTCAGCATATCTGAAACATCTGTTTACGAATTAACCAAGAAAATACTAAAAGAAAAATTTCAGGCTTTACCGTTCATTTCTTCATTCGTGGAAAGCAAATTGTGCCGCAATTCACTCAGAGGAATCAGATCTTCAGCATCATATTCAGTGTCTGGGTTGGTATCTGCCACATAAGCCATAATTTTGTGCCAGCACTTTTCAAGACTTCAGGGGATACTTTTTCCATGAATTGCATAGTAGACATACAGCATCTTTTAGGTTAATGCTTTTTAATAACCTAACAAGGTTCTCTTCATTATTTGACAAAATATGGGCTAAAAGACTTTTCCGATAAAATAATATTATCAGTCTGATTGCATTCTGGTCCACAGGCTGCAAAAGTGCAGTACAATTTAGTGGAAGAAATAATATTGTAAACTGTCCATTCTCACTAGTCAGCTCTTCTATAGTTCCATGATTCAAAGCGTTATCAACGATTAGCAGGGCTCTTTCAGGCAAGTTGAGAATTCTTAAATGACTCTTGACTTGACGAATAAAAGAATGATGAAACCAGTCTAAGAAAATTGCTGTAGTCATCCATGCATTGGCACATGATTTGTACTCAACAGGTATGTTCACATTTTTAAAAGCCCTCGGATTTTTTGCCTTTCCTATCACTAACAACTTTAATTTTTGTGATCTATCAGCATTACAACATGCTAGAAAGGTAACGCGTTCTTTGTTTATTTTTCGAACTGTTGCGGTCTTTTCCTGAGAACGAACCAGCGTTTTTTCAGGCACAAATACAGAGCTGCATCTGCATTGTATATTTGAGTAGGTCCAAGGTTTAATTCTTTTAGCTTATCTGCGAATAAAGTTAGGAAAGGATCGACAGCACTTTCATCATTGGTTAGTTTTTTCGCCACAAACTTTTAAAGCACGCAGACCATGTCTTTTTCTGAAGTTAGAAATCCAGCCTCTGCTAGCTCTGAAATTATCATTCCCGTAGGTTTCAGTGTAAAACTATTTTGCTTTGCCTGATAAAATTTCGTAGGAAATTGGGACGTGCCTTGATCGCTGCGTACAAAAACCATGTATACAAACGAGTTTCCATTTTTGTATATTCGGCTTTTCGTAAGGTTTTTTTTGCTGACGCCAGGACCGGAATCACATTTGGAAATAAATCTAAAAGAAGTTACACGTCCATAGTGAGGGTCCAAAATTATCTTTAAAATAAGTCATATATACATAGCTTTTGATTTTTCCTTGCTTCTTTTTTATATCCGAAATTGTGGATGTTCCTACTCCGTATTCATTTGCCAACACTTTTCCGCTTTCACCAAGAACTAGTCTTTATAATATATCGGACTTTTGTTTTATTATTCGTGTAATATGTTTTCTTTTAGAAGGCATTTTAATATGCAGGTACATATACGTAAAAAAAACGTTTACTGTAATATATATATATATATATATATATATATATATATATATATATATATATATATATATATATATATATATATATAATAGTTTGAAAAAGACACGAATTGACCACAGATATATAGAAATAATAAAGAATATATTTGAAAAGGCAACATCAACTATTCAACTGGACGCAGACACAGAAAGAATTAATATTCTCAGAGGAATTAGACAAATAGACGACATTTCACCAAAATTATTCGATACAGCATTAGAAGACGTATTCAAACACCTACAATGGCAAGACAGTGGTATTGAAATAAACGCAAGCAGACTGAATAACTTAAGATTCGCTGATGTTATAGTCATCATAGCCGAAACTCCAGGTGATTTGCAACATACTTTACGAGAATTAGAACAGAAATCAAGTAAATTTGGTCGAAAAATGAATTTGAATAAGACCAAAATCATGTGTAACAGAGACCCACACATAATAATTTACAACTACCAAATTGAAAATGTCGAAAAATACATTTATCTGGGTCACCAAATAGAAAGAGAAAACCAAACAAGTAAAATACATAGAAGGAGAACGACAGATGCTGTTGAAACAATCACCAGTTTAAAGTGGAATCATGCAGAACATATCGCGAGATGCACCGACTCAAGATGGAACAACATCATCCTTCATTCGAGACCGTATACCGGGAAGAGAAAAAGGGAACGTCCACCAACACGTTGGACAAATGATCTAAAGTTGACTGCCGAGCTGAACTGGTTCAGAGAAGCGCAAAATAGAGCCCAATGGACAAATGGACGGTTGATATGGGCCTTTCAGATTGAGATATATATGTATACTAACCTGAACTAAACTTTAACAAAGGATGATGATGAGAGTGAAATATAAAAGAAAGAGAATGATTGTAATAAAAATAAGTATAATTAAAACAAAACTATTAAACTACCAGTACCTGAGATAAAATCGAACTAGGTTGTTTTAGATTACAATTTTTCCCAGTAAATAAAGTGGAAATACTACACTAAAATAACCTAAAGAGCAACCAAATATTTTAACAAACTAATAAATCTGTAATGCCATGAAAGTATCATCACAAATGGCAAAATATACCTCAAGTACACAAGGTTTAAGTTACCACCAGGCAGTACATTGACCAGTCGGAAGACAAATTTTATAAATGAGTGTACTGCCTAAGTGCACTGTATTTATAAGTCCAAAACCTGTAATATAGACCTTGTAAATAATGAATTCAAATGATAAAGGGCTTGTTCAGTTTCAGTTTTGCTGATGCAGTGTATAACTCATATTACTGAAAAAAATGTATTTAATATTGTGCTAAGTGCCTCCTATAACACTATTAGTGTTTCTTACGGAACACTTATAAGATCACTTCGGTGTCTGTCACACCCGATTTTCTCCGAAACTATTTTACATAGAAAGTTGAAATTTGGCAATAATATAGGAATTGATGGCCTCATCAGAGTCATGTAGTTTTGAGAGTTAAATTTTGACTTAAGGGGTTAGTTTTGGGGGATGAAATTGGAAGTGAAAAAAAAAATTTTTTACTAGGTCATCGAGTGTGATGTCAAATGAAAGCTTGTGAAAACACGAGTAAAAAATATATATACAGTAATACCCCGCTTTACGCGAGGGATACGTTCCGAAAAAAATCGCGTTAACTGAAATTCGCGTATATCGAGGTTTATGATTAAACATAGTCAAAATTTAATACAAAAAAATACAAATCATTTTAATCAATCACTTTAA
Organism: Pachyrhynchus sulphureomaculatus; assembly: GCA_019049505.1. Taxonomy (NCBI): domain Eukaryota; kingdom Metazoa; phylum Arthropoda; class Insecta; order Coleoptera; family Curculionidae; genus Pachyrhynchus; species Pachyrhynchus sulphureomaculatus. The sequence goes on from CM032448.1 coordinate 6,130,722, forward strand.
TTCTAAGAACACTTTATGCAATACATACTCTTATTTTTTACGGAAAAATACATCTATTGTCTTTTGGGTAACGTTTTGTTTACGTTCTTGTAAAATACGTTCATAACACCCAACACTGTTTTTAATTGTTTGACACACGGTCAAGACACGGTCATCATTATTGTCTATACTCTGCAATATGTCCAAACCTGAATAAATTTTTGAAAGTGCATTTTGTATTTCCCCTGAAGATAAAACTTTCTCTTCTACTTGTTCTTCCTCATCGTAGATAGGATTATTCTGTAACTCGATCAGATCTTCATTGCTAATAGGATCGTCGTGCGTTGCTACAAGTTCTACGAGATCTTCTACCGTGACATCTTCAAGTTCAGACCCCTCAATCATTGCAGCAATGTCTTCAAGCACTTGTCTCTGCATCTGGACAATTCTTCTAGGTGCTTCCACTACATCTGGCCAAAGATTACGCCACACCCCATTCATACAACTCATTTTAACTTCCTTCCAAGCCTCTTCTATGTTGTGAATAGACTTCATAATGTTGTATGACTTCCACCACTCTCGCATAGACTGTCTTCCTTCCCCGTCAGTTTCATGAATTAGTTGGCTAAAAGTGCGGCGATGGTAATAAGCTTTGAAGTTTGCTATTGCTCCCTGGTCCATAGGTTGTAATATTGACGTAGTGTTTGGTGGAAGGAACTTTACGTACACTTTTAAGTCTCTGGGCGTATCAAGTGAGGTTGGATGTCCTGGGGCATTGTCTAAGAGTAATATAACTTTAGGTTCAAGCCCATTTCTGTCACAGTATGATTTGACTGATGGGCAAAAACTATTAGAATACCATTCTTGAAAAATTTCCCGTGTAACCCACGCCTTTCTGTTTGATCGCCACACAACTGGTAGACTTGTCTTGTCTGTGCCTCGCATTGCACGGGGTGTTTCTGAATGGTACACTAGTAAAGGTTTCAGTTTGAAATCACCAGTGGCATTACCACCCAGCAGAAGTGTTAGTCGATCTTTCGCAGCTTTGAAACCACTGGCTTGACGTTCTTCCTTAGAAATGAATGTTCGAGATGGCATTTTTTTCCAGTAAAGTGCGGTCTCATCAACATTGAAGATGAGACAAGCAGGAATTTTCTCTCGTCTAACGAAGTCTTGAAACTTGTCTGGAAACTCAGCTGCAGCTTGAATGTCCGCGCTGGCCGCCTCGCCTGTTATGTGGATATTGTGAAGATTAGAACGCTGCTTGAACCGATGGAACCAGCCTCTGCTGGCAGCAAAAGTCGGAGTGGCACTCCCTTCTCCTTCTTTTGTTTTCAGCATCTCATACAAAGATTTTGCTTTTGTGCATATGAGATCTTGACTTAGTGGTGTGTTCTTCTTATTCAAATCTTCGATCCAGACTGACAGTAATTTCTCCATTCTTTCTAAGATAGATGATCTCGAACGAGAAAGTTTTGTTGCACTTATAGGTGTTGAACCTTCGCTGGAGATTTTAATTTTTTCCCGATTTTTATAAATCGTTCTCACAGTCGATTCTGAGAGTCCAAAATCTCTCCCAACAATTGTTGCTTTGCCTCCATTTTCCATTCTTCTTAACACTTTCATCTTCAATTCCAAAGTGACGCTTTTACGCTCTTTTTTCTTTACAGGCGGCATTTTTAACGTAGGGTTAAATTATGTATGTATGTATCTCCAATAAATATTAAAACAAAACTGCCAGCCGACCGAACTAACATTACGGAACAAATGAACACACGAAACGAACGAGGAAATCCCCATAGAACAAAGTCGAAGGACAGGGAATTCCCAATTCTTTAAAGAGAATATTCAGAGAAAGCGGGGATCCCCCCGCGACCATAGAGAAGTTAATGACTACATGAGCGCGAAATTTGAAATTCGCGTTATAGTGAAACCGCGCGTAACGGGGTCGCGCTAAGCGGGGTATTACTGTATAATGTAATACTTGCGCGCACTTTTCTTTGTATTATTTTTAAAAAATCGCGAAAAATCGCTGTCGCCCGCCTTATTTCGAAAAGTACTTATCAAAAAATTTTGAAAAAATTCTCGAATATTCTCCAAGGGGTGTAGATTGAACGAAAATTATCACGAGTGCCTTACCTTTAATAATTTACCTGGTATATATAAAAAAAATATATTTTCAAGGTCATCAGATTTTAGTAAAGATTGGAAACAAACTTTGTTGAAAACTCATTTGGGGTGTGTTTTGTGAAGTCACTGATCATTTTATTTTAAAAGCAATCAACGTACGGAACACTAATTGCGCAAGTTGAACTTGCACTCGACCGGTTAGTTTTAATTTATCAGTCCATCTTGATTAGTTTTAGGGAAAAAGGCATATTTCTTGAAGACGATTTTTCCAAGGTTTCCAATATTAGCAAAAGATAAGCTAGTAACAGCTACATAAACAAAATAGCAGTAATTAGACTTATTTCCGTAAGCACTCTCTGCTTGTCATGCCTTTATTTATTACTTTTATTTCTTTTAATCGGCACTTACCCAAATATCTTATTATATTTACTAAGTTAGTTTTTTTTACATATTTTTCAGAGTTGACTTCAATGTCCCCCTAAAAGAAGGAAAAATTACCAACAACCAACGTATTGTGGCGGCCCTCGATTCCATTAAATACGCCTTAGAAAAGAACGCTAAAAGTGTGGTCCTGTGTTCCCATTTGGGACGCCCTGATGGCAATCCCAATCCTAAATATACCCTTAAACCCGTAGCTGAGGAGTTGAAGAAACTGCTTGACAAGTAAGGATTTTAAAATAGTTTTAGCTAAGCATTTTTCATATTTAACACCCCAAAATGAAAATTCATCCATTGAAATTTTCTCTTATAATGAGGTTTCTTATATAAAGTGTCCAGTGCATTATGTAATCTGGATATGACGGTGCTCTTTTAAAATATACAAAGGGTACTAGGAAAGTTTTGCAATACAGCTGTGTTTATTTAATTTTTCAAAGTAATTTCCTCTACATTCAATACACCTCTCCATCCTCCGAAACCAATCTTTAAACCAGTTCTGCCAAGTTTCACTAGGGAGTAAAGCACACTCGTTGTCCCAAGCCCGCAGAAGGTCCTCATCATTGGAAAATCACCTCCCTTTTAGTTTCATTTTCACATGCGGGAACAGTGCAAAGTCGCAGAGAGCAAGGTCTGGACTGTAGGGAGGGTGCTCGAGAGTTTCAGTCCTATCGTGGTCAAATATTCGGTGCAAGCTTTGGCGCGGTGAGCTGGAGCATTATCATGATGGAGGAACCAGGTTTCCATTCTTGATATTGGCCGCAGGTTCTTCATAGATCCAATGACTTTAGGCAGGCACTGTTCAGTATACCACTTAGCTGTGACTGTCTTCTGTGTGTCCAAAACGACACGTTCCACAATTCCACTCGATTTGAAAAATACAGCTATCGTTTTCTTCTTTACAGATCGGGATTTTTTGACAACTACGGATGTGTCCTCATCATCAAAAGACCCAAACTTTGTTTTGAGCCTTAGTCGGCACATCGTAATAGTACAGCCAAGTCTCGTCACCTGTCACGATGTTGTTCACATACCGAGATTGTCCCTTATCAAACTTTTTTAGCATCTCCCGGCACCAAGTCACACGTCGTGTCATCTGCTCTTCAGTCAGTCGATGCAGCACCCAGAGAGAACAAAGTTTCTTCACGTGTAAATGATCATGCAGAATCGAACGAATTGCTGGTGCATTTAGGTCTAATGTACCCTCTATCTGTTGGTAGGTCATTCGCCTGTCCTCATCAAGCATTTTCCTCACAGCAGTAACGTTTTCCTCCGTAACTGACGTTCGTGGCCTTCCCGGCCTCTCAGGATCCTCCAGAGTGAAATTTCCCCTCGGGAATTCTCTTTATCACCTGAATATCGTCGTACGATGTGGACAAACATCACCTAGTGCAAAAGTCATTTATTCTAAGCACTGGTCTATGTTTAAACCACGGACGAAATTATAACGCAAAACTGCCCTTATCTCATTTCGTGACCACGATGCCATCGCAAGCAGTTTACACTCTCACTGCTAATGGATAACTGAGCGCATCGACTTAGCGCGGCGGCTACTATGCACGTATGAATATGTCTCAACATACAGCAAAAAGCAGCTTCCTGCGATTCATTGTTGCGTCATATTGCAACACTTTCCTAGTACCCTTTGTATGTCTAGTTGTAAGGAAAAACTCGCGGAATTTAAACATTACAAACATTTTTCTCCGTAACTACTGAGGACACTAATACTTCTTCCAGCATTTTTCAAGTTATTTTATTTCATTCTGCTTTTACCTCAAAAAAGGAGTCTACAGCTGCTTTGACCTCATCGTCTGATGAAAATTGTGGTGAACTTCATAAAAACAAGACCCGTGAAGGCAAAATTTTTCCATAAGCTTTGTGAAGATTTGGGTGCTGCGCATACATCTTTACTTTATTACTGTAACTCTGGAGGTAACGTACTCTCACGTGTACATGAATTTAAAAATGAGTTGTACACGTATTTATTGACGGAATCGCATCGTGACGCAGACAAGTTTAAAAATACTGACTTTTTAGTAAAATTGGCGTATCTTTGCGACATATTTGAGAAATTAAATATCCTTAATAAATCATTTCAGGAAACGAGACGCATTTACTGCAACTGACTGATAAAATTGCAGTGTTTCAAAAGAAGTTGCTGTTGTAGAAAAGAAAAATAGAAGAGAAGCAAGGAAATACTGACTTGTTTTCCTGCTTTGAATGGCTTTCTGAAAGAAAAATCTATTCAAAATCTGGAGCCAAGTTTGCAATTGATATTTATCTAACACTTATCAATATTAAGCACACATTTTACGAGGCTGGTTTGAAAAGTCCGTGCAAAGTCCGAAAGATGGTACCACCGGCGCGTATCGAGGTCATGTTTAGTTAGTAGCATCTCTTGAATGAACGTACACCAAGTTTCAGCCATATTGCTCTATTTCTTTGTGTTTGGCATTCGTGTGAATCAAGGAAGTCGAGTGATTTTCAAGAAATGGACGAAAAAGAATTTCGTGTGGTGATTAAACATTACTTTATGAAAGGCAAAACGCCTCAGGAGACTAAAGAGAAGCTTGATAAACATTATGGTGACTCTGCACCTTTGATTAGAACAGTTTATAAGTGGTTTCAAAATTTTCGGACTGGCCATATGGGCACAAGTGACGCTGAACGTTCTGGACGGCCTGTGGAGGTTACGACTCCAGAAATCATTGATCAAATCCATGATATGGTGATGGATGACAGAAGAGTTAAGTGCGTGAGATTGTTAGTGCTGTGGGCATCTCGACTGAACGGGTACATAATATTTTGCATAAACATTTGGACATGAGAAAGCTATCCGCAAGCATGTTGTTTGGTCTCAGGAGTATAGTAATGTATCCATGTTTCATCCACAGTGATGAAACGACGCTTAAAGTCCTCTGGATTCTTCTGGAACAGCTGCAAACCATCCTTGCAACACTTCACACGATTCCGTTTTTGGTCAAGCGTGAGCAAATCGCGGCACCCATCTTGCGGATAGCTTTCTCATGTCCAAATGTTTATGCAAAATATTATGTACCCGTTCAGTCGAGATGCCCACAGCACTAGCAATCTCACGCACCTTAACTCTTCTGTCATCCATCACCATATCATGGATTTGATCAATGATTTCTGGAGTCGTAACCTCCACAGGCCGTCCAGAACGTTCAGCGTCACTTGTGCCCATTGACCAAAAACGGAATCGTGTGAAGTGTTGCAAGGATGGTTTGCAGCTGTTCCAGAAGAATCCGGAGGACTTTAAGCGTCGTTTCGTCACTGTGGATGAAAACATGGATACATTACTATACTCCTGAGACCAAACAACAATCTAAACAATGGGTTACCAAGGGGGAATCTGCACCAAAAAAGGCGAAGACCGTTCCTTCGGCCGGAAAGGTTATGGCGGCTGTCTCTTGGGATTCGCAAGGGATAATCCTCATCGACTATCTGGAAAAGGGTAAAACTATTACAGGTGAATATTATTCATCGTTATTGGACCGTTTGAAAACCGAGCTGCAAGAAAAACGCCCGCGATTGGCCCACAAGAAAGTCCTTTTCCATCACGACAACGCACCAGCACACACCTCAGCAGTTGTGGTCGCAAAATTAATGGAAATAGGATTCCAACTCGTTTCACATCCCCCCTATTCTCTAGACTTGGCTCCCTCGGACTACTATTTGTTCCCCAATTTGAAGAAATGGCTGGCGGGGCAAAGATTTTATTCAAACGAGGAGGTGATTGCAGACACTAATGGATATTTTGTAGACTTGGACAAATCCTATTATTCGGAAGGGATCAACAAACTAGAACATCGTTGGACGAAGTGTATAAGCCTAAAAGGAGACTATGTCGAAAAATAAAAAAGTTTTACCCCAAACACATAAGTAGTTTTTATTTTTGCACGGACTTTTCAAACCAGCCTCGTAATACATATTTTCCGGAGAATCTGAATCAGTACGACTGGATTAGAAACCCATTCCAATCGACCCCACCACCATCTACACTTTTAACAGTCGAGGAAGAACGGCTATTAGAACTATCTTGTGATACGAGCCTAGAACTACGATTCGATAAAGAACTACGATTTTCGAGCAAAGCACCCAAACCTGTTTCAGTACTTTTCTTTGAGGGTTCTTTTACGTTTGCTACGTCGTACTTGTGTGAAACGAGCTTCTCTGCAGTTGCAGTAATCAAATCGAAGTACATTTCACAAATACATTTAGAAAAAGAAATTTCAAAACTTCAGCCCCGATTTGAGAAGTTATGCTCAGAAAAGCAAGCTCATCCTTCTCATTAATTGTATTGTTTTAGTTTTTTTAAATTTTTCTAATAAATAATAATTAAGATTCCATATTCTTTGGAATTTTTGTTTGAATGATAAAGTAATTTTATTGTCTGCTAGAGCTACACATGGCTATCTTCTTTTAGAAGGGCGTTGCAAAAAAAAAACATGCAACCTGTAAAGGGAGTCGCAGTCGCAACCCCTGGTTTAAAAAAAAAAAGTTTATCTTACATATTATTATTCTTGATGAAAAGTTCGGCATCACATGGAAATCCATAATCAAGCATCAAAAGTTTAAAATTTTTGATGGTATACAGGGAAAATAAAAAATAATGATTTATAATGAAGAGTAAAGTGTGTTTAAATTTAAATACAGTGCAAAATATTAACTTAAAATGTTAACAGGAACTAAAAAATTATGCTCACGTTTAAATTTGTTGCCTTCCTAGTTAAAAATTCAAAAAACTCTAGTAAACAGGTCAGTAATTGTCAGATTATTTATTGAATAAAGAAAAACGGAATTAATTAAAAACTAGTGCACTGATTTTGATTGTATCATAAACTTGTGCTGATAGCATTTTATTTTGAAAATTATAAATCATTATTTTTTATTTTCCCGGTATACCATCAAATATTTTAAACTTTTGGTGCTTGATTACACAGGCCAACGATGAAAAAACTTTTTTAATAATTTTACCCGATTCCTATGTTTTTTGGTGTGCCGAGTCCGAAAATAATAATATCACCACACACCAATTTTTCACATTTTAATATTCAGAATATGGTTGTAAAAACTCTCCCAACACTTTTTGTTATACGAGGCTGGTTTGAAAAGTCCGTGCAAAAATAAAAACTACTTATGTGTTTGGGGTAAACCTTTTTTATTTTTCGACATAGTCTCCTTTTGGGCTTATACACTTCGTCCAACGATGTTCTAGTTTGTTGATCCCTTCCGAATAATAGGGATTTGTCCAAGTCTGCAAAATATCCATTAGTGTCTGCAATCACCTCCTCGTTTGAATAAAATCTTTGTCCCGCCAGCCATTTCTTCAAATTGGGGAACAAATAGTAGTCCGAGGGAGCCAAGTCTGGAGAATAGGGGGATGTGAAACGAGTTGGAATCCTATTTCCATTAATTTTGCGACCACAACTGCTGAGGTGTGTGCTGGTGCGTTGTCGTGATGGAAAAGGACTTTCTTGTGGGCCAATCGCGGGCGTTTTTCTTGCAGCTCGGTTTTCAAAGGGTCCAATAACGATGAATAATATTCACCTGTAATAGTTTTACCCTTTTCCAGATAGTCGATGAGGATTATCCCTTGCGAATCCCAAAAGACAGTCGCCATAACCTTTCCGGCCGAAGGAACGGTCTTCGCCTTTTTTGGTGCAGATTCCCCCTTGGTAACCCATTGTTTAGATTGTTGTTTGGTCTCAGGAGTATAGTAATGTATCCATGTTTCATCCACAGTGACGAAACGACGCTTGAAATCCTCCGGATTCTCTGGAACAGCTGCAAACCATCCTTGCAACACTTCACACGATTCCGTTTTTAGTCAAGCGTGAGCAATCGCGGCACCCATCCTGCGGATAGCTTTCTCATGTCCAAATGTTTATGCAAAATATTATGTACCCGTTCAGTCGAGATGCTCACAGCACTAGCAATCTCACGCACCTTAACTCTTCTGTCCATCCATCACCATATCATGGATTTGATCAATGATTTCTGGAGTCGTAACCTCCACAGGCCGTCCAGAACGTTCAGCGTCACTTGTGCCCATATGGCCAGTCCGAAAATTTTGAAACCACTTATAAACTGTTCTAATCGAAGGTGCAGAGTCACCATAATGTTTATCAAGCTTCTCTTTAGTCTCCTGAGGCGTTTTGCCTTTCATAAAGTAATGTTTAATCACCACACGAAATTCTTTTTCGTCCATTTCTTGAAAATCACTCGACTTCCTTGATTCACACGAATGCCAAACACAAAGAAATAGACCAATATGGCTGAAACTTGGTGTGCGTTCATTCAAGAGATGCTACTAACTAAACATGACCTCGATACGCGCCGGTGGTGCCATCTCTCGGACTTTGCACGGACTTTTCAAACCAGCCTTGTATATGTGGTGAGTTTGTAGTTAAAAAACTTCAAAGAAATATTACTGGCTTTGTAAAAAAAGTATACTTTACATATTTTGGTGTAGAAATCGGTAATCAAGAAAAATGTTGGACTCCTCACAAAGTATGTTATGTTGGTGTTGAGGATCTTAGAAAATGGTATAAGAAAGAAAAGAAAGCTTTTAGATTTGCAGCACCTATGGTATGAAGAGAGCAAGAAAATCATTCAAATGATTGTTATTTTTGCAGCGTTGATGTTTCTGGATATAACTCCAAAAATAAGAAAGTAATTGTCTATCCTAACTTTACTTCAGCTAATCGGCCGGTAGGACATGGGCCGGGACTTCCAGTCCCTGAGCCATCTCGGTCTATTGATGACGTTTTACAGTCCAGTCCCGAATTTAATGAAAGGCGACCGGATGATGATGAGTTTCAATGTTCTCTAGAAAATTTAAAACCACAGTTGTTTACATAAGCTGAGTTAAATGATTTAGTGAAAGATTTGGGTTTGGCTAGGAAAAAGCAGAATTGCTTGGTTCTAGGCTGAAAGAAAAACATTTATTGGAATCTGGAATATCTATTTACCATTATAGAACAAGAGATCAACAGTTTGCTCAGTTTTTCATGCAGGAAGAGGATTTGGTTTTGAAATTTAATCGATGTCATATTGTGAGGGGACTGTAGGTGATACAAACAAACTGATACCAGATATGGTTTCAGCACACAAAAATACATAACACTTAGATGTATTGGTTTAAAAAGTTTTTACAAAAGCTTTTTGTCCATTTGTATAAAACTTTTTGGGACACACTGTACTACTTTTTTTGTAAAATTTTCCGTTTTTTTACGTGGTGCTAGTAGTTTTTCGAGACCTTTTTTATATTTTGAGACATTTGCGAATTTTTCATTTTATTTTTAATTTTCTAAGCTTAGCATATATTTTAGTGCAGCAAAGCTTTTTTTTTATCATTTTCCACGTCTAAAAAATTACCTGTGTGCCAAAATGAGAGCTTTTCGTCAAAATCTGCCTCTGACGACTGGGTTATATACAATATTGGTTTATTATATAACATATCTATTTTTTTCCTTCAACAGAGAAATTACATTCCTACACGATTGCGTCGGTCCAGAAGTAGAAGAAGCTTGTCAAGATCCAGAGCCAGGTTCCCTCATCTTGCTAGAAAATTTGAGATATCACATCGAGGAAGAAGGTAAAAATAGTGTTTAATGTTTAGTAGTCGAAAGTTTATTTACATTCATATCGGGAAAATATAGAAATTTCCTTTTATTTAACCTACCTAATTAACAACCATATTTGTTTTCTTAAGGGTCTTGTTAAATATTACAATGCAAGTATCTCGGAGGCAGGTTGAATTTACTTGGAGATATCCTTCAAAATTATATATATATATATATATATATATATATATATATATATATATATATATATATATATATATATATATCAAGGATTTTCTACAGCTGACGCTGTCTTCCTTCTCTCAGCCTTTGATTCCATCCGTTTCTATCTTCCCAGTCTCCATCTGTTAGACCCCTGTCCTCCATAGCCTCGTCCACATCGTCTCTCCACGATCGTCTGGGTCTTCCTCTTTTTCTTCTCCCTATAGGGCTCCACTCCGTTATTTTCTTTATCCAATCTTCGCTCCGTCTTATGTGTCCATACCATTTTAATCGTTTTTCTTCAATGGTGTTTATTGCGTTCTCTTTGATGTTCATTCTCTTCTTATTTCTTCATTTGTTATTCTCTCCATATGTGTCACTCTACAACATCTTCTCTAATACTCCATCTCTACCGCGTTAATTTATTTTATTTCTTTTGTTGATCGTCCATGTTTCTGAACCGTATGTCATTATGCTTTGTATTATTGATTTGTATATTGTTTTGTTTCTTTTTGTAATGTGTTTGTCCCACAGGATCGAATTTAATGGTCTTATGCATATCCGCATTTGTCCTAATCTAGCTTTAATCTCTTCTTCTGATGTTGCGTTTTTTGAAATGATGGTTCCTAAATATTTAAATCTATCGGTTCCTTTGATTATTGTTTCGTTATCGACTTCTAGATTCTCCACGTTTCCCTCCTTTGTTGTTAGATATTCCGTTTTATCAAAGTTTATTGCTAATCCTGCTTTAGTGTATTCTTCTTTCAGCTTTCTTACCATATAACTGAGGTCTTCCTCATCTTGCGCTATGATTACTTGGTCGTCTGCGAAACTTAGAGTATATAAGTAATCTTCTTGTATTGGGACTCTCATTCCACTACATTTTTGCTTCCATTTTTTTAATGTTTGTTCGAGGTATATTTTGAATAGTATTGGGGATGTAGAGCATCCTTGTAATAGGCCTTTTGATGTTTGGAGTCTCTTCCCTATTTTATGTCCTATTTTTATATTCACTGTGTTGTTTTCATAGAGAGCTTTTACTGCGTATATTAGTTCTTTGTCAATGCCTATTTCTTTCATTGCGTTCCATAATCTTTGTCTTGATACTGAGTCATAGGCCTTTCTTATGTCTATGAAGGCTAGATGAACGTCTCTATTCTTTGCCAGTTTTTTTTCCATTGTTTATTTTATAGTGTAAAAAATTATTTTTATTAATTCTAAAATCATGAAACAACCGAAGTTTGTTTATATAGGCCTAATCGTTTTCAAATTATTGCCAATTAATAACATACGTAATTCAGGCGTAATAACGGCGTAGTAGTAAGAGGAGTGGATGGTACCTTAAGTCCCTAATGTCACCTAGATCTAAAATTTCTTCTGTGACTCCCCACTGTCGAATCAGGGTCGCAGTCCTAGTCCGGCATTTTCTGCCAAAAGACATAGGCGACTTACCCTGATCTCTTGTAGATCTTTGGGTTCACAGAATAGTTGACCCCAGTATCTGTATCTTTTAACCATTAGTGCAGGACTGCTATCCTCGCTTTTTCCCTTGCCCAGCCGACATGTTTTTCGCTCAGCCAGTTTGAGTTTATATAAATCGGCTTGTAATGCCACATGTCCCGTAAGGAGTCCTATGCTCAGACGTAGCCTTTGTTTTGACATCTACAGGAGTTCCTTTGTTCTGCCTGTCGTAGTTTGTCTCATAAGGAGTTTGGCTTGACGACACCCCGCGCGTTGGTGTTCCTTGTCCAACCATTCCCTAATCTTGTTTTTACCGAAAGCGAATGGAACTCCTACAACCTGTTCAGGCGGGTCCTCTAAGGTACCTCTTTTGGCAAGTTCATCCGCTATTTCATTTCCAGATATGCCTTGGTGGCCTGGTACCCACATTAGGATAACCTCGTTGTTACCTCCTAACGTGTTTAGTTCTTGCACGCATTCCCTGATCAGCAAGCTGTCCGTGGTATATTTGGCAATAGTATGTCCAAAATACTCAATTTCTACCACAGCCTGTATACTTTGCAAAAAGAAGCTAATGTTTCTAGAAAAGTTTTTTTTGTAATTTTAATATTTATTGATTAATTATTTTTCTTTTAGGTAAAGGGGTCGACGCCTCTGGGAAGAAAATTAAGGCGGACAAAGAAAAAGTCAAAGAATTCCGTAACAGTTTGAGAAAATTGGGAGACGTCTACGTCAATGACGCATTCGGGACGGCACACAGGGCGCACTCTTCCATGATGGGAGAAGGTAAGGAGAAAAAAATGCAAACCTAATATTCTTTTCAAAAATAAATTGACATAGTATAGGGGTCCTAACTACTTAGCGGTAAAAGATATATATTTTTTTTTTGGGTGCGTGCTACAGGGAAGTCCCTAAGGGAGCGCTCCAGGAGCGGCATGTGTACGGAAAAAGCGATTCACGTTGTTCTTGAATCGCTGTAAATTGTACTCGGTGGGAAACACAGTCCTGGGCAAATTATTCCAAAGGGATGATGTTCTCCATATAAAAGACTGCGTTGTACGCGGAGTAACAAGCTGAACCTCATACGGATGTGAAGTACCGTGTGTACAAGTATGAAATGCGGGATTTCAGAGAACAGATGTGCACCAATGCAGTTTGTGCTATAAAGATTTGACACTGCGCCATTTTCTTGTGTCGTCAACAAGTGTCAGACGCGCACGAGTGATAAACTGGAAAAGTGTGTGCATAGTGTTGTGTTGTTGTGTTCAATATGTCGAAATTTATACCGAACAAAGAGTATTCGCGGACAGCATTAATTTTTTGTTTTCATTTGAAGAAACTGCTGTTGAATCATACCGATTACTTCGAGAAGCTTATGGTGAACATGCTCCATCGCAAGATACCTTTGAACGATGGTTTCGGCGTTTCAAAAGTAGTGACTTCGATGTTGCAGACAAGGAACGTGGGAAAACCGCCTAAAAAATACGAAGATGTGGAATTGCAAGCATTGTTGGACGAAGATGCTTCGCAAACACAAAAACAACTCGCGAGCAGTTGGTCGTTAGTCAGCAAGCTGTTTCCAATCGGCTACGAGAGATGGGAAAGATTCAGAAGACCGGTAGATGGATACCACATGCGTTGAACAACAGGCAAATGGAAAAGCGCAAAAACACATGTGACATTATGCTCGCTCGGTACAAAAGGAAGTTGTTTTTGCATCGTATAGTTACAGGGGATGAAAAGTGGATTTATTTTGAGAATCCCAAGCGCGAAAAATCATGGGTAGACCCAGGCGCACCATCCACATCGACCGCAAGACGGAATCGCTTTGGCGGAAATACGATGCTTTGTGTTTTTTTTGGGGCACAGAGGGGCGTGGTTATTATGAGCGTTAAAATGAGTGAAAAAATGGTTAATACTAAACGTTCGCGAACAACAATTGACCGATTTTTTACCGTTCGCTGCTTGAAAAAAAGGCCAAATTGCCGAAAGAAGGGAACACAAAGTCATTTTTCTTCATGACAATGCTCCATCACATACGGCAAAACCAGTTCGCGACACGTTGGAAGCACTCAGCTGGGAAATTTAACTCCATGCGGCTTACTCGCCATACTTGGCTCCTTCCGATTACCACTTGTTTGCATCGATGGGTCACGCACTTGCTGAGCAGCGCTTTGATTCGCACGAAGTTGTGAATTTCTAACATGCACCGCTCTGGGAGGCATTAAGTGGGCTGCATCCTTCCATGAAAATACTTGTAGAACAGACTCAAGTCGAGAACCGTTCTTCATGTTCCAGCGAGTAGTATTCCATAGTTGGTCGAATTTCAGGTTTGTAAGGAATTAAAAGTTGTGGAGTGTAAAGCTTTCTGGTTCGAAATAATATTCCCAACTTTTGAGAAGCTCTCTTGCTATACCTGCAACATGGTCATGCCAGAACATATTTGCCATCCCAAATTAACGCCCAACAAATTGAATTACGATGCTAGGGGAATGGAGTGTCCCGTAAAAGATAAAATAATCATTGTGGGTATTTGGGTTTTCGATTATTTCATTAATATCTTTAAAAATTGTCAATTATTGATGTAGTATATTAATTTTAATACAAATTTTAGGTTATGAGCAAAGAGCATCCGGATTTTTGCTTAAAAAGGAGTTGCAGTACTTTGCCAAAGCTCTAGATAATCCAGAAAGGTAAAACAATCTTAAATTTTTGTTATTTAAGGTTCTTTTTTTATTTTTTTTTAAACATATTTTGTGTAACTGCAGACAAAATTCAAGAACTAAAGTTATTCGGTTTTCATAGTCTTATTTTTATGTTTTTTTTTACCTGAAAACATTCAAAAATTGCAAAACTGCGCCCGAATTTTAAAGAAAAAATGCAATTCGTGTACTCGATGAAAGTACCAAGTATAAAAATGAATATCAACTACCAAAATTGAGCGAAGTCCATATTTCGGCAGTAATTTAGTGATCTGGTGTCTGCCAAATCATCTCGAGACGAGTTTCGTCGTATCACTACTCATCAGCCGAGCTAGGATCGATAGAGAAAAGACAAAAGTATTTATCGTAGTTTTTTAGTGTTCCGTACGGAAGACTATAATTACTTCGGTGTCTGTGTGTGTCTGTCTGTCCGTCCGTCCGTCCGTCACACCCGATTTTCTCCGAAACTATTTGTCATAGAAAGTTGAAATTTGGTAATAATATAGAAATTGATGGTTTCATCAAAGCCGTGTAGTTTTGAAAGTCAAATTTTGACTTAAGGGGATAGTTTTGGGGGATGAAATCGGAAGTGAAAAAAAAAATTTTTTTAGTAGGTCATCGAGTGTGGTGTCAAATGAATGTTTGTGAATACACGAATAAAATATATATATATATATATATATATATATATATATATATATATATATATATATATATAATATATATATATATACACTGTTCTAATATGTAATACTTGCGACACTTTTCTTTAAAAATCGCGAAAAAACGCTGTCCCCCCACCTTATCTCGAATAGTACCGATCAAAAAATTTTGAAAAAAAATTCTGGAATATTCTCCAGGGGGTGTAGATTGAACGAAAATTATCACGAGTGCATTACCTATAATCTGGTATATTAAAAAAAAAAATAAAAATTCAAGGTCATCAATTTTCAGTAAAGATTGGAAACAAACTTTGTTGAAAACTCATTTGGGGTGTGTTTTGTGAAGTCACTGATCATTTTATACCACCGTAACAACATTTTTTATTTTAAAAGCAATCGACGTACAGAACACTAATTGTGCAAGTTCAACTTGTTCATGACCGGTTATTTAATATACAAATTAAGTATATTTATATTTTTAGACCTTTCTTGGCCATTTTGGGCGGCGCCAAAGTAGCAGACAAGATTCAGTTGATCGAGAATCTTCTTGATAAAGTGAACGAAATGATCATCGGCGGCGGCATGGCCTATACATTCCTTAAAGAACTCAAAGGCATGAGTGTAAGTACTTTTTTATATTTACTGACTATATGTGACTTCTTACCTAAAATCTATAACGATGTGAATATGTACTGACCGAAAAGTTATTCTGTAGATTTGTATATGTTTTTCCAAATTTTATGTACCATATACAGGGTGTTATTGTCTTGAAATGCGTGATCGCTTGGATTAAGAAACACTCACGATTTATTTTTCCTCAATTTGATATTTTTTAAAAATTTTTGGTAAAATCCTATTTACCAACGTTTTTCAACGTTATTTACTTCGAGCAATGTTGCCAAATGTTTATTTTTTCTTAAAGTAACATGATCTTGCGACAAAAAAAAAGTAGTTGAAGGTTTAAAATTAAAAAGACAAAAAACTATTGTTAATATAAAATATTAAAAGTTAATGTTGCATTTATTAAACGTTAACATATTACTGCTTCAACCATAAAGAAACAAAAATATGGTAAATTTGACTAGCTTTTATCTGTTATATACATTCTTCGAAATGGTTTTGAGCATGCAAAAACTGTACCCAAATATTCTCCAGTCCAGCAGATGGCAGCGGAAGTACAGGGTGAGTCAACGATGGCGTAAAGTTCATTATCTCATTTGTTTCGGGATTGACGAAAAAATGTTAAATAGTTTTAGGGAAGGTTAAGGTGCACAGTTTCAAATTATTTTGAGTATACAAGGTACTTCAAAAAAGTGTGGCCGATATAAACATATGTTTTTTTTTAAATGGAACGTCCTATTTTCTAATTTATTTTTAAATTCTGCGTAAAATTTTATAACTTTTTTATTAATAATGTTATATACCTAAACCTAGTAGTTTTTCTAATATTTCAATTTTTTAAAAAAAGTACTAGTTTTCAGTTTTGTAAAAAAATTGCCAGTAGCGCTATGGTTTCTGAAGGTGGAATACTCATAATTGGTACTATTGTTCTATAGAGATGAAAAAAAGATATATTTAAAGAAATTTGAGTTAGATGCTACAGGGTGTTCAAAATAAAATTTGACATTTCGACTATTTTAAATTGAAAAATCTTAAATTTTTTAAATGACACACCCTGTATATTATTATTTTTTCTGATAGATTTTACAAAACCCTGTAACTTTTATTAAGTACGTTGTATACCTATTTCTAATAGTTTTCGATTATTTTGAATTTTTCAATTTTTACCCTTGTTTTTAATACACTTACGCTATAACATCATAGTTGCCAAGACAAAACAAAAATGTAGGTATTGTCAAATTTTGACATGTCTATTAAGCCAGTAAAAATAGTTTAATTTGTTGTAGTAAGTGACGTATAAAGGTAATAGTTATGGATTTTCCTAAAAGTGAATTAATGGTAATGGTTTATATAGGTGGGAAAAAATTGTCTTTTGGCAGTTATGCTTTACAGAGCGAAGTACCCTAATAGATGTATACCATCTAGAAAATCTTTTCAGTGCTTAATGGAACGGTTTGATGGTAGTGGCAGCGTTGAGTATATGAAATGGAAAGTAGTAAGCCAGAATGCTACCAATGAGGAAAAACAAATGGAGATTTTACTTCATGTTGAAGATAATCCCCAGGTCAGCAGCCGTCAACTAGCTGACTTATCTGACATATCCCAATCTACGGCTAATCGCACCACGAGAAAATACAAGTATCATCCCTTTCATATGGAACTACACCAAGAACTTCAAGACCGTAATTTTGAACGACGAATAAATTTTTGTACCACCATGAATGGAGCAATAGAGGCCGATCCAAATTCTTTATTTAAAATAATGTTTTCTGATGAAGCTACTTTTCGCGGTAATGGAGCAGTTACAGCTAAAACATGCGTTATTATTCAACAGTTAATCCATTTTGGGTCCGGGAAGTTCAAAACCAAAACCATTGGTCGCTTGATGTATGGTGTGGAATATTAAATTTTTGAATTATTCGTCCATATTTTTTCCGCGAACGGCTTAACGGGCCTAGATATTTAAATTTTTTGTAAAACGAATTACCCCAGCTTCTTGAAAAAGTTGATAACCTTAAAAGGAAACAAATGGGATTCAACAAGACGGAGCTCCTGCTCATTACCACCGGGAAGTTCGGAAATTTTTAAAGCATCGTTACCCACAAAAATGGATCGGTAGGGATGGATTCATTCAGTGGCCCCCTCGATCATGCGACTTAATACCTTTAGACTTCTTTTTGTGGGGCTACATTAAAGATCGTGTCTATGTGAATTCCCCTACAATACCAGTAGATATGGAAAATAGGATACGGATGCGTGCAGAACAATAACGCCCTTTATGCTAAGGAAAGTGAAGGAAAATATAGTAAAACAACTAAACATGTATTCAAGTAGACGGGCATATTTTTGAACATTTATTACGTCATAATAATTCATCATTAGATAAGTTAAACTATATTAAAATTATTATTAACTATTTGTTTATAGTTTCACAATAGCGTAAGTGTATTCAAAACAAGGGTAAAAATTGAAAAATTCAAAATAAATCGAAAACTATTAGAAATAGGTATATGACATACTTAATAGAAGTTGGAGGGTTTTGTAAAATCTATCAGAAAAAATAATAATATACAGGGTGTGCCATTTAAAAAATTTGAGATTTTTCAATTTAAAATAGTCGAAATGCATAAATTTATTTTGAACATCCTGTAGCATCTAACTCAAATTTCTTTACATAAATCTTCTCTATAGACCGCTCGGGTCAATTATGAGTATTCCACCTTCAGAAACAATGGCGCTACTGGCAATTTTTTACAAAACTGAAAACTAGTATTTTTTTTAAAAAAATTGAAATATTAAAAAAACTACTATGTTTGGGTATATAACATTATTAATAAAAAAGTCATAAAATTTTACGGAGAATTTAAAAATAAATTAGAGAATAGGATGTTCCATTTAAAAAAAACATATATTATATCGGCCACACTTTTTTGAAGTACTCTGTATACTCAAAAATAATTTTAGACTGTGCACCCTAACATTCACTAAAACTATTCTATTTAAGATTTTTTCTTCATTCCCGAAACAAAGAGATAATGAACTTTATTGTTGACTCACCCTGTACATTAGTATAACTGTTGTCTGGGATTCTATCCGATCTTATAATTCTATATATAAGTGTCTGGAGTTGCTTAACCAGAGAGTGTCCCTCCTAATTTAGGAGTTCACTAGTTATGGAGAAGATTTACGTTTTTTTAATTTTTTCACTGCTTATATTATGTTTTCTTCCTGTATATATATTTCTTCATTTATCGTTATATTTGGTGTTTGTGGCAGTGTGATACTCTGTTCCCTTTTATATAATTGTGTAAGATATGTTACCCACGTTCCTTTCTTCATGTGTGTATACTCTATTAGTTCTTTCATCTCAGTTCTCTGCTGTCCCATGAATCTCCAAATTTGTTTTTGTTGACCATAGAAGTCTGATTCTAATTTTTTTGTGTATCTCTCCCAGTATTCCGTTTTTGTTCCTTTTACTAATTCATAGATTTATGTTCGTATTCTTTTATATCTTTTAGTAAGCTTCATCTGTCCCTGATTGACTTGTACTTTAGATAGCTTTCTTTCTTTTCGCGGCATTTCTCTTTGATTTCTACACTGAACCATGGCTTTTTTTTTCCGTACGTTCTCCATTTTTTTTTTATCGACAGTTTTAGTCCCTAATGCCTCATATACAGCTTCTAAGACATTTGTTTTTATTTTTAAGCAACCGTCATCTATAGTATATCATTGCCTTCTGAAAATCGGAAGTGAAAAAAATTTTTTTTTACAAGTACAAGTCTCTCGTTGATTCTTTCTGTAGATTTTTTACCTTTAATAATTTATCTGGTATATAAAAAAAAAACTATTTTTTTGTGACCCTAACAAAAATTTTTATTTTAAAAAACATCTTTGTTTCCAATTCCAACTTATTTTGGTGTTGCTTTGTGTTTCTTATGTTCCACCACGAAATTATAATAACGAAAATGTAGGGATTATTGGTATTGGATAGAAAATTGTTTGCTTAGATCGTTTTCTTTAGCGAATATATTTTTTTAAACACTCGAATGTAAAAGAAAGGCTTTTATGGAGATGTAAGATGGTGAACCAAGGTCGGTAATTGAAAAAGGCAAAATAATACAGGAGTCGGTGATAACGTGGTGTCAAGATGCTAACGAGATACGGTAACTAGGCCGGATTAGTTATATTTTTATACAATTTTAGATTGGCTTTTTTAAAACAGTTTTTCGAATTTTTTTTTGGAATTTATCTCTATACAGAGTGTTTTCTACGTTAAAGCATTATCATAATCGAATACGGGTATAATATTGTAGTGTGAAAATAACTCATTCAGTATGTCTTTATACTAGATTTTGTAAATTATTTTCGGAAAAACAAGACGTAAAATAAATGAAATGGAAATCGTCATATTTCTACACATTTATTGCACACATTTGTACTCTAAATTTAACGCAGTGAACATCAGTAAATAAACAAACACATAGAAGCCTTTAAGCAAATTCTCCTTTTCGTCCTCCCCAACGATTCCGCCATCTCTTTTGCATTCTTCGATGTCCCCTTCTCGCTTCACCACTCTCATCGACGGGACGCTATGCGAGCTATCCCGCCGTCTCATCATGCGAAGCGTCTGTCTTTTCTCGACGACTTCTTTGAGTAATTTGGAGTCTACGAATTTATAGAGGTCTTTGAGAGGTTCCAATAGTGGGGTCTCTTTGAGTACTTCGGTTAATAGCGTCTCCTTATTGAGGTGTTTGAGTAGTTTTTCTAAGCTGTCGCGTCTTTTTACCGTGAGGTTTTTATTGAGAGTGTTTTGAACTTGAGCAATTGAATTTTCGTTGTAGAAGCCGGGGGTGAACTGCAAAAGATCAAATAAAATGTAAATTTTTAGAAAATTTTAAGCGAGAGTTTACAAAAGGTAGAATTTTTCTCACGAACGCAATAATTGGTCTTTATTAAGTCAACTACTAAAAATGCAGATCTCTCATCTGTCAACCTATCTCGGAACATGTTCCAAGATGTGTTAACAGATGAGAGTGACTGTGGAAACTGCTGACTTTGTTCAATTTTAATACTCGTTATTGATTTTTATATACGTAGAGGAGAACCTTAACAATCGCGCTCCCTAGCGGTAGTTCTGGGCAACTCACTAAACAATGTTTCTGTCAGTATGTGACGTTAAACAGGCCGGACCCCGGAACAGGTATCCTTCAAAACTAGGCTTAGAGTAGCAAGAAATGCAAATTGCAATAATTGGTGTTCAATCACGCACGTTACACTTCAGATACTCTGATGGTAACAGAATAAAAACGTCATTAAATGTAAATTACCAACACGGTTCTATGGAAAATTGAACACAGCTTGTGGCAATTTTTTTTTAATGTGATTTATGATTTTTGTAGGATTTTTAAATATACCGTTTGTGTTTAACAGACAGCGTTTCTCAACGTTTCAGTATTTGCGAAGTATTTGCGACCCAATTTTTTTAAACATAATTTTCATCGCGCCTCCCCCCCTCTCATATAATCACAATGCATGCAATAATAATGTATTTTAAGTATTTTGATGACACTATGACCTTAATTACAAACCTTACAAACTACCAATAATAAGTAAAGTTACTCATATTTGGCAACACATATTTGCTACGTTGACTAGAATCGATGGCTCTCTATTGCTCTCTGTCACGGCCACCATATCGGTAGCGGCTTACCCTTTTTTAATTTTTCCAATGCTATTACCTCTTCTTCCGTTATATATGTTTCTTCGTTTATCGTTATATTTGGTGTTTGTGGCAGTGTGATACTCTGTTCCCTTTTATATAATTGTGTAAGGCAGCGTTTCTCAACCTTTCAGTGTTTGCGGCTCAGTTTTCAAATATAATTTTCATCTCATCTCTCCCCCTCACATACAATAACAATGCATGCAATAATAATGTATTTTCAGTATTTTAATGTTAAAGCTACACTATAACCTTAATTACAAACCTTACAAACTACCAAGAATAAGTAAATTTATTCATATTTCGCAACACATATCTGCTGCGTTGACAAAACCAGAATTGATGCCTCTCTATTGCTCTCTGTCACGTCCACCATATCGGTAGCGGCTTCGCGAGAAGTTCCGAGTTGCCTCGAACATTCGGAAAGTCTGCCCAAAAGTGTATAAATGCTGCACCTCGTTCAATTACAGCCCGTCTCACTCGAGTTGATCCTTCTACTGCTATCGGATTTATCGTGAATGTGTATGTTGTAATTTACGTGTTAATTGAAATTCAAGGTATTAAGTATTCACGGCAGTAAATTTATACAGAATCATGGATAAATTTTGAAGTGGGCGTAAGCGAGCATTAGACGATAGTGAAACATCAACAAGTACACAGACGAGCGTAGTTCCGAAAATAAAATCAAGAAAATATTCCCAAGAATACCTAAATTTAGGGTTTACCAGTACTGAAATAAATGAAGAAGAAAGACCCCTGTGTGTTATTTGCTCAAAAATCTTGGCAGCAGACAGCATGAAACCAAATAAACTTAAACGACATTTGGAAACGCTTCACAGTGAGTACCTTAACAAACCCAGAGAATTCTTCGGATTAAAATTAAAATCATATGTAAAGCAGAAATCATTTTTTAAAAAAAACTTTGTCCGTGAATGAAAAAGCTTTACTGCCTCTTACAAAGTTTTATATAAAACTAGCCGTGCCCGCGGCTCCGCTCGCGTGGGCTCGATTCACTACTATCGACCCTGCTTATTCCTTATGTTACCTAACGTAATAAAATATCTGCCATTATTTCTCCTTATCTCCCATTATCTCTACCTAATTTACATTATTTCCTCTGCTTATTTATTTATCCTTATCTTCCATTATCTCTGCTCATCTCCCATTATCTAGGCTTATTATTTCTATTTCCTTATCTTCCATTATTTCTTCCTTATCTCCCATTATTTATTACCTAGATTTACTTGCTTATCTCCCATTATTTCTCTTCCCATTATTTATCTTACCTTATCTCCCTTATTATCTAAGCTTATCTCGCAATATTTTTCCTTATTTCCCATTATCTCACCATAACTCCCATTACTTAGACTTATTTCTGCTTATCTCCCATTATTTCTCCTTATCTCCCATTATTTATACCTATCTCCCATTATCTCACCTTATCTCCCATTATCTAGGCTTATATCGAATTATATAGAACATATCATATGTATAAATTTATAAAAACACGTAAATCGGATAAGTGGTTCTCAAGTGATAAGCGCACTAACAGACAGACAGAGAGACGTTGCATTTTATATATTATATTCTTTGCAACATGATATTCTTCCATATTTAATGGTTTAGGCAGTATATTGCAAGAGAACGCGCTAACGGTAGCCTTTTTTCCGACTTGATTTATTATTATCGTCACTGCTTATTCTTTATGTTACCTAACGCAATAAAATATATCCTATAACCTGACCAGAGAACATACGTATGTTTTAAAAAAAAAGTACGTAACGCACTAACGGACAGACAGACAGACAGAGAGACGTTGCATTTTATATATATTATAGATAGATAATCTGGCCAGAGAACATATGTATGTTTTAAAAAAAAAGCACGTAAATCGAATAAGTGGTTCTCCAGTGATAAACGCACTAACGGACAGACAGACAGAGAGACGCTGCATTTTACGAGGCTGGTTTGAAAAGTCCGTGCAAAGTCCGAGAGATGGCACCACCGGCGCGTATCGAGGTTATGTTTAGTTAGTAGCATCTCTTGAATGAACGCACACCAAGTTTCAGCCATATTGGTCTATTTCTTTGTGTTTGGCATTCGTGTGAATCAAGGAAGTCGAGTGATTTTCAAGAAATGGACGAAAAAGAATTTCGTGTGGTGATTAAACATTACTTTATGAAAGGTAAAACGCCTCAGGAGACTAAAAAGAAGCTTGATAAACATTATAGTGACTCTGCACCTTCGATTAGAACAGTTTATAAGTGGTTTCAAAATTTTCGGACTGGCCATATGGGCACAAGTGACGCTGAATGTTCTGGACGGCCTGTGGAGGTTACGACTCCAGAAATCATTGATCAAATCCATGATATGGTGATGGATGACAGAAGAGTTAAGGTGCGTGAGATTGCTAGTGCTGTGGGCATCTCGACTAAATGGGTACATAATATTTTGCATAAAAATTTGGACATGAGAAAGCTATCCGCAAGATGGGTGCTGCGATTGCTCACGCTTGACCAAAAACGGAATTGTGTGAAGTGTTGCAAGGATGGTTTGCAGCTGTTCCAGAAGAATCCGGAGGACTTTAAGCATCGTTTCGTCACTGTGGATGAAACATGGATACACTCCTGAGACCAAACAACAATCTAAACAATGGGTTACCAAGGGGGAATCTGCACCAAAAAAGGCGAAGACCGTTCCTTCGGCCGGAAAGGTTATGGCGACTGTCTTTTGGGATTCGCAAGGGATAATCCTCATCGACTATCTGGAAAAGGGTTTTGTAAAAACTATTACAGGTGAATATTATTCATCGTTATTGGACCGTTTGAAAACCGAGCTGGAAGAAAAACGCCCGCGATTGGCCCACAAGAAAGTCCTTTTCCATCACGACAACGCACCAACACACACCTCAGCAGTTGTGGTCGCAAAATTAATGGAAATAGGATTCCAACTCGTTTCACATCCCCCCTATTCTCCAGACTTGGCTCCCTCGGACTACTATTTGTTCCCCAATTTGAAGAAATGGCTGACGGGACAAAGATTTTATTCAAACGAGGAGGTGATTGCAGACACTAATGGATATTTTGCAGACTTGGACAAATCCTATTATTCGGAAGGGATCAACAAACTAGAACATCGTTGGACGAAGTGTATAAGCCTAAAAGGAGACTATATCGAAAAATAAAAAAGGTTTACCCCAAACACATAAGTAGTTTTTAGTTTTGCACGGACTTTTCAAACCAGCCTCGTATATATATTATAGATATAGATTATTAGTATTATATAATCTGACCAAAGAATATATGTATGAATTTAAAGAAAGACACGTAAATTGGATAAGTGGTTCTCGCATGATAAACGCACTAATGGGCAGACAGACAGAGAGACATTGCATTTTATGTATATTATAGATTATAGACATTCTCTGCTACATAATATTGTTCCATATTTAATGGTTTAGGCTGTGTATTGCAAGGGAACGCGCTAGCGGCAAACTTTTTTCCGACTTCATTCACTATTATCGTCACTGCTCATTCCTTATGCTACCTATCGTAATAAAATATAGCCTATAACCTGGCCAGAGAACATATGTATGTTTCAAAAAAAAAAGTTCGTAAATCGTGATAAGCGCACTAACGGACAGACAGACAGACAGAGAGACGTTGCATTTTACATATATTATAGATAGCCAGATGTAAAAAGCCTCACGCCTTTGGTGAAGAGCTTGTTTTGCCAGCAGCAATTGAGATTGTAGAAACTATGTTTGGAGATAATTTTGCCAAACAATTGCTATCCATGCCTAAATCAAATGATATTGTTGCCCCTCGAATTAGTGATATAATTGAAGATGTACAGCATCAGCTTTTCGGGAAGTTACGTGACAAATTGTTTTCAATTCAGCTTGAAGAGGCAACAGATAGCAATAAAGATGCTCATTTCATTGCCTATGTTCGATTTTGTGAATCAGCAGTAGAACTATTTTTCTGCAAACCAATAGAACTCAAAGCAACATCACTCGCATTATTTGCTATCTTAAATGATTTTATAAACGAGGCAAATATGGAGTGGAAATATTGCGTCGGAATATGTACCGATGGTGCTCATTCAATGTCTGGAAGATTTCAAAGTATACAAGCACTTGTGGAACAAAAATCTCCACTGTGTGTGTGGACACATTGTATGATCCACAGAGAAGCTCTCGCTTCCAAAGAAATGCTCTGAATATTGTGCTCACTACAGTTGTGACCGTAGTAAATTATATTAAAACGAGACCCCTAAAATCTAGAATTTTTTCTGCACTTTGTAAAGACATGGGTGCCGAACATTCAGCGTTGTATTTTATTGCGAGGCAAGATGGTTATCACGTTGCAACGTGTTTATGAATTAAGAAATGAAAAACGCCATTTTTCTATAAGGGGAAAACCAACCGGAAGCCGAGAAGTTTCGAGATAGTTTATTTGTGATGAAATTGAGCTACTTGGTCGATATATTCGAGAAAGTAAATACCTTAAATCTTCAACTCCAAGGAACAAATACACATATATTCGATACAAGTGATAAAATTAATGCTTTTTGTAGAAAATCGAAATTGTGGAGCAGAAATATAAAGCAAAAAAACCTAAAAATGTTTACAAATGTGGGTGAATGTGTTGAAACATACAAGGCTGAAAAACAACATGTGAAAGTTGTTTTAGTGACCATTGGAAATCATCTAGCCATGTTGACAAAGAATTTTAAAAAGTATTTTCTTACTGACGACAACTTGGTAGCAAGTTACGAGTGGGTTAGGGATCCATTTCAAAATACTCCGAACGGCTCTCAACTTCCGAAGAAGAATCTTCATAGACTTCACGGCAAGTGGCGAAATCAAAAGGGCGAGGGTGAATGATGATGTTTTCTGCACTGAAAACAAGAGCATTTCGTATACTGTTACCATTATCAACATCCTACCTTTGCGAAACCGGAATTTCTGCTGTGACTGCTTTGAAAATAAAATATAGATCTCAACTAAATATAGAAAAAGAACTTAGAGTGTCTATTTCTAATATTAAACCATCCTTCGAAAATCTTTGCTCTGCAAAACAGGCCCAAGGGCGTCACTAATAATTATTAAACTTGTTTTTAATTTAGTATTGATATGTTAATTATTAGGTAAATACTTTGTGCAGTACTAATACAATCCTATTTATAGGTGTATTATATTAGTGTAAATGTGTATTTTATTTTTTATTATGCCGAAATCTATTTTGTTTTGCTTTCCTTTCAATAAATTATATTAAATGTTTTTAATAATGTTTTTAATAATTTCTTTTCGATACGTCCGCCCCCCCCCCCCCCCCCCCGCCTCCAATAGTGTAATCACGCCCTCCTAGAGGGGCGCGCCCCACAGGTTGAGAAACGCTGGTTGGATATTAAAAAATAGTTACGTGCGGCACAGAAACTCGTGATAAGAAGCAACTCTTCACCCTTACTTACTTTTAATTTTAATTCTTCTTGTCTACACTTAAAATTGTCGTAAAAAACCTTTACTTTCTTATTAGTCGAATCGCCCGATTCGAACTTAGTTGGTTCGTTGTTGATATTTTCTGAAAAATGGTTTCTTCTTCTTCTCTGTTGAGACTACTTCTGTGGGTCTATTTTGGACGTCCTCCCAGTCGCTATTCTCCACGAAAACTTTGATACCAGCTGAACGATTTATTTCAGTAATATTATTGAATATTTCCACGACTCTTTCCTGTTCTTCTGTGTCGTTTTCCGCTTTCTTCTCTAAGGCTTCTGGTAAATTAGGGACGATTTGTTCTGGCATCTGCAGACAAACAAAAAAATTAATTGAAAGTACGTGTCAGTGTCGTGTCATTTATGGTAACTGGTAATAGTTTTATTGATTGCGTACAGAGTGTTCGAAAAATTATTGCAATCTGTCGGTGCAGTGCAAAAGTTCCCCGACTAACGTTAATTAACAAAAACGCGGAGTAGTATGGACTCA
Organism: Pachyrhynchus sulphureomaculatus; assembly: GCA_019049505.1. Taxonomy (NCBI): domain Eukaryota; kingdom Metazoa; phylum Arthropoda; class Insecta; order Coleoptera; family Curculionidae; genus Pachyrhynchus; species Pachyrhynchus sulphureomaculatus. Next base: position 6,158,228 of record CM032448.1, read on the forward strand.
GCACCGATAGGTGGCGGAAAGTACGGCTTTAACAACGCTGCGTTACAAGTTTCGTTCTGTTTGGTATGTATGCACGTTTGCATCTCACCGCCTTTTTGGTTACGATGGATACGAAAGAAGAGCAATACGTGTGTGTGTGAAATTTTGTTTTAAACTTGGGAAACGTGCTACTGAATCGTGCGAAATAATTGGGAAGGCATTTGGAGACAAAGCCCTAAGATTTAAACGAATTTTCGAGTGATTTTCGCGACTAACCGCGCCCGAACTTCGGTGGATGATGACGAGCGTTTGGGAAGACTTCGACTACAACCATGCCTGTAGTCATCGCAAAAGTTCAACAAATTATTCGTGAAGACCGGCGTCGGACAATTCTTAGCATCTCTGACAAATTTTCAGCTGGTTAGAAAACCGTTTTGGGGCGAGAAGAGTTCCTCCTGCATCACGACAATGTACCGGTCCAGTCCGTTCTGTACACTGCAGTTTTTGGCGGAGAATTTCATGATACTCCACCCTCATTTTTTACCCGATATGACACCCTGTGACTTCAGGCTGTTCTCCCGAAGAGGGTCACTGCTTCGAGACGGTAGGTGGCGCCAGTAACGTCAAAAATGTTCGACCAGTGAGAAAACGGTGGGATCGGTCCATTCGAGTGCAGGGAGACCAACTATTCCGAATTTTAGAGTGTTGGAAATATACAGTCGGTCAAGTAAGATCGTGTCGCGAATTGTTCATCAAAAAATTTGTTTATTTAAAAGTTTTTTACATCATTCGATAGTAAAGGATTACCATTACAACAAACATGATTCAGTAGTTCGTCCAGTCCCTGTCAGCGTCGATGATAGCGCCACACCTGCGAGGCAAACTTTCGACTAAATTTTCTGCGTTATATTTGGGGCAAAGATTTCCAGATTGCTCGAATTTGCCGTGGCAGCTCCGTCACTGTGTACACCTTTTTACTACGAAGCTTCGGCTTGAAGTATGACCACCAATGTTTGGGGTCGTTATCCTCTTGAAGAATCCACTCTTCATTTTTCTTCATATTTATTCTTGTAAATCTGGAGCATATTTTCAGCATTTAAATAGTAAGTAAAGATCTCCCCAAACCTTCCGAATGACGAGCCCAAACATGGATCTTCACAGGGTGTTTTACGGTGCGTCGAAGTGGGAGGTCTTGGAAAAACAACACGACCCGCCTCATTTGCCTGCGGGCCGTTACAGTGTGCGGATCGCTGTAGGACTAGATCCCTGTTCGAGAGTCACGTCACGAATTCACGACGCCACGTTCCATGGAGCGACGATACGCGATAAAATTAAACAGTAAGTTTTACGTGAGAGTCCTCGAAAGACTGCGGAAAAGAGTGCAACGCATCAGGAAAGGAGATCTTTGCCAACTGAAGGCTGCACCACGACAACGCGCCATTCCATAACGCCTTCCTCGTGACCGAATACCTGGTCAAACACAAGGTGGCAACGCGGCCCCAGCCGCCCTACAGCCCCGATGTGGGACCGACTTCCTTTTATTTCCAAGAATAAAAAGAACCTTGAAAGGCAACCATTTTGGAACGCTGGGTAACGTCAAAGAGACCGTGACGAGGTGCCTGAACGAGGTTCCCGTCGACGCCTTCCAGGAAACGTAATCCTATTGGCAGAGGCGCTGGCAACGGTGTGTCGATGCATGCTATTTTGAAGAATTTTAGTAATTTGTACTTTGCAATAATTTTTTTTCCGGATTTATTCTACTAATTTTTGGGGCAGACCCTGTAGACGTTATTTTCGGACCTTTTGGATGATTATGTACTATTTAACAATAAATACGGTTATAAATGAAGCTCTTTCCATAAAAAATTGTTTGCAGGGGTGCCAACAATGACCTAAAAAGGGAGGACCACTGGTGCAGTAGGTAGGTGAACTTACTGTTGATCAGAGGGTCGGAGGTTCGATTCCTCCTGTCTGCCTGGGTGTTTGTGTTCGTGTTTAATAGATTTGCATATGTATAAAGATCAAGACTGGCTAATAGTAGGTATAGTCCGAAGACCAAGCCAATAAACAGATAAAAAAATGACCTAAAAAAAGAAATTTCTTTTACCGAGTTATAGGCGACACGCTCTTACTTGACCTACCGTATATTCTAACATTGCCCTCTTATCCATTATTCTTTAATATACCTTGTTTGTTTTTTCGGAAGAAATTTCTTCACTAAATTCAAGCGTGCTCTGGTACGTGTCGTCGTCCTCTAGAAAGGACATCCTGTCAACGCTCTTGTTTTCGCGTGCGTCGAGGACGGCACTGACTTGTTCGTCTTTCTTAATTGACTCTGGTGAATCTATACAAAAGTAATTACGTCATCAATGCTAAATTCCTCATTTATTGTTTAATCGGAACTTTGTCACAGAAAGGGGAATTGCCGACTATCAACAATAGAAAAATTTATTATAAATTCACGGCGTACCAAATTTATTTGGAACTCTGGTTGATCCTCAATTTTTTAATTACCTGTCTACCTCTAAAGAAGGGATTGTATTTGTGCAAAAATTAGTTTTCGTGGAGTAATAAAGGTTGCTAGTGAGTTCTGGGTCTCCAATCAGGCGAACACAACAAATAACAGTATCTCAGGAAGCATGAGAATTATTTTGTTATTTGTCACCTATTTTTTTATAAGTTTCATAAAAAGCGTAATACTACAAACTTTTAGACATTTACAAATTTCCCGGTAAATTTGCCCAGTCGAAAGGGAACTTTATTAAAATTATTTTATTACCAAGGTTAAAATGCCACTATTGTTTGCAATCAGGTATTTTTTAATGTTTTTTATATGGACGTATTTACAGGTCTTTAAAGAGGTTTTTTCTTCAAAATTTCAAGAAATATTTTTCAATATATTCTTAAAACTTTTTATAACATTCCTTCTCCAAAAAATATAACTAAAAAATACTTCTAAAATACGCCAAACAGGGTGGAATTCTGAATATCTGTTTGATGATTTAAAAGGGTTGTATCCTTATTTTTATTGAGTTTGTAGATCTCTTTAGCTTCCAAAATATTTAATTTTCTTCCTTTTTTGTACTTTATGTAATATTTGTAGATTTTATATTTGGAAAAATATGATTTGTTTGATGAAAGTGGTTAGCAAAGTTGGAGTTTTCCTTTGTTTAATCTAAAAGATGTTTGGTGTTCTTTAAATCTAGTGTCGAAATTTCTCCCTGTTTGACCTATATAAACAGCTATTACATTCATTACATGACAGTTTATAAACTTCAGAGTCTTTGTATTTATGAGTTTTGTTTTTATATTGAAAAAGAGAGAGGAAAGTTTTTGAAGTGATTTAAAAGCGATATTTATGTCGTCTTTTGCGAATATATCTGCAATTTTATTAGAAATGAGTCCGAAATATGTCAGTGAAAAAAAGTTTTTTATTATTTTTAACGTGTGGATAACTACGTCTTAAATTTAGTTGTTTTTGTTTATTTTTAATAGGTCATCTGGTTTTTGTTTTTTTTTTCTGAAATCCGTTGTTTTGGGCGATATTCTCGATTATATCTAATTCTTTCTCTAAATTGTGTTTATTTAAAGTGATGGAGAATGCTCTGCGAATCATTGATCTATAGGCTGCGTGGGTTTGGCATGAATATTGGGAATAGTGGTGTCTGTAAAAGTGGGCTTTCCAAAAATATCGAAGGAGAGTTTATTGTTATCATTGGTGACGGAGAGAGGTCTAGAAAGTTTATTTTGTTATTTATTTCTTTTTCCAATGTGAATTGTACCAGGTGTACAAGTATGAAATGCGGATTTTTTTTCTGAAAAAAAAACATGTTAAATTCGGAAGAATGATAAAAAGTGCTTTATTCAAAGTATGCTCCATCGCTTGTTATACATTTTTCCCATCTTTCGGGCAATTTGTGAATACCACGCCAGTAAAAATCTTCCCCTTTTGCTGCGAACCATTCATCGAGCCAGATTTTTCACATCTTCGTACGAACCAAAGCGCTGCTCAGCAAGTGCGTGACCCATCGATGCAAACAAGTGGTAATCGGAAGGAGCCAAGTCTGGTGAGTAAGCCGCATGGGGTAGAACTTCCCAGCTGAGTGCTTCCAGACGTGTCGCGAACTGGTTTTGCCGTATGTGATAGAGCATTGTCATGAAGAAAAATGACTTTGTGTTGCCTCTTTCGGTATTTTGGCCTTTTTTCAAGCAGCGAACGGTTCAAATCGGTCAATTGTTGTTGGTAACGTTTAGTATTAACCGTTTCCCCAGGTTTTAACAGCTCATAATAGACCACGCTCCTCTGGTCCCACCAAACACTGAGCATCCTCTTTCTACCAAAGCGATTCGGTCTTGCGGTCAATGTGGATGGTGCGCCTGGGTCTACCCATGATTTTTTGCGCTTGGGATTCGACTTCGACTTCCTTTTGTAACGAGCGAGCAAAATGTCACATGTGTTTTTGCACTTTTCCATTTGCCTGTCGTTCAACTCATGTGGTACCGATCTACCGGCTTCTGAATCTTTCCCATCTCTCGTAGCCGATTGGAAACAGCTTGTTGACTAACGCCCAATTGCTCGGCGAGTTGTTTTTGTGTTTGCGAATCATCTTCGTCCAACAATGCTTGCAATTCCACATCTTCTTATTTTTTTTTGCGGTTTTCCACGTTCCTTGTCTGCAACATCGAAGTTCACACGTATCTTGCGAAACCATGGAGCATGTTCACCATAAGCTTCTCGAAGAGCTACGGTATGATTCAACAGCAGTTTTCTTCAAATGAAAACAAAAAATTAATGCTGTCCGCGACTGCTCTTTGTTCGGTATATAAATTTCGACATATTGAACACAACAACACAACACAACACTATGCACACACTTCTCCAATTTATTACTCGTGCGCGTCTGACACTTGTTGATGACACAACAAAATGGCGCAGTGTCAAATCTTTATAGCACAAACTGCATTGGTGCACCATCTGTTGTCTGAAATCCGCATTTCATACTTGTACGCCTGGTATATCTGCAATTTTATTAGAAATTGGTCCGAAATATGTCAATGAGGAAAAAGTTTGTTTTTTATTGTTTTTAACGTGTGGATAAGTATGTCTTGATTATATCTAAATTTCGATGCTAGAATTAAAGAACCCCAAACATATTTTAGATTAAACAAAGAAAAGTCCAACTTTGCTAACCAGTTCCATCAAACAAATCATATTTTTCCAAATATAAATAATCTACAAATATTACATAAAGTATAAAAAAGGAAGAAAATTAAATATTTTAGAAGCTATTAAGAGCTATCTTTATTATGATGCACAAGAACAAGACATACACCAACAGATCGATACCACGCAGCAAGAACCTGAAATAATGAGGAATGAAGTAGAGGATGCTGTTAAGAAACTGAAAAGCAATAAGGCACCTGGCTACGATGACATCACGGGAGATATTCTTAAGGAACTAGATCATGACACAGTGGGGATGATCTATAAAATATGTAATAACATCTGGAAAACTGGAATATGGCCGAAAGATTGGACGACCTGTATAATAATACCACTACATAAGAAAGGCTCTACCCGTAAATGTAGTAATTATCGTACATTATCTCTATTATCACATCCAAGTAAGGTAATGCTACATATCATAAATAATCGTTTAAGATATTATGTTGACCAACAAATCTCTAGAGAACAAGCGGGATTCGTTAAAGGACGAGGCACAAGAAATCAGATTGTTAACATAAGACAATTGATAGAGAAATGTAGAGAGTATAATGTGTCTATGGTAATGTGCTTCATAGACTATAATAAGGCTTTTGATTTTGTCAACTGGAAAAAGCTTTGGGAGGTACTAGAGCAAATGGGTGTTCCTTATCATCTGATTAAATTGATTAAAAACCTCTACTTGCACAGCACTGCAGTGGTGAGAATAGACAATACAATATCCGATCAGTTTCATCCTCGCCGAGGTGTAAGACAGGGCTGTGTTCTGTCTCCTACATTATTTAATGTTTATGGTGAATTTATAATGAGAAATGCGTTGAATGAATGGGATGGTGGAATCCTAATAGGAGGTGAGCGAATAAACAACTTGCGTTACGCTGATGATACCACCATATTTGCAGCGACTGAGGAAGAGATGGCTACACTTTTAAATCGGATAGAGCAAGAAAGTGAGAAACTAGGTCTGACCATAAATAGGGACAAAACGAAGCTGATGATAATCGATAAGTCTGACCAAATACTAAGATCCGACTTACTCAATGGCATTGAGAGAGTAACAACCTTTGTATATCTAGGATCATCCGTAAGTAGTATGGGAGGATGCGAGAATGAAATAAAAAGAAGAATATCCCTAGCAAGAAATGCTATGACGAGACTTACTAAGATATGGAAAAGTCCGTACAGACCTTAGTATTTCCAATATTTTCATATGGTGTAGAATCCTGGACACTTAGAGTAAAGGAACGTAAATCTATTGATTCCTTTGAAATGTGGTGCTATAGGAGGAGGTTGAGAATATCCTGGACCGCCAGAAGAACTAATCAATCTATACTGAATGAACTAAATGTAACTGTAAGGTTATCATCACTATGCATGAAAAGAATTCTTCAGTATTTTGGACATGTAGCTAGAAGGCCAGGCAATAATGTAGACCAGCTAATAATAATGGGAGAGGTCCAGGGTAAAAGGAGTAGAGGCCGTTCGCCAACAAGATGGTCAGATCAAATAAAACAAGTTATGGATCAACCACTCCATGTATCGTTGCACTTGGCAGAAGATCGAGAGAAATGGAGAGAAATAGTGAACAGAACAGTGAAGTCATTCCAGAGAGATCACGACCCTCAAGACTGAGGAAACGAATAGAGAGAGAGAGAAGAGCTACAAACACAATAAAAATAAGGATACAACCCTCTTAAACAATCAAACAGATATTCAGAATTCCACCCTATTTGGCGTATTTTAGAAGTGTTTCTTAGATATATTTTTTGAAGAACGAATTTTATAAAAAGTTTTAAGAATATATTGAAAAATATTTCTTGAAATTTCGAAGAAAACCTCTTTAAAGACCTATAAATATGTCCATAATCATAAAAAACATTAAATTTACTGTTAACAGACAATACCTGATTTGCAAACGATAGTGTAATTTAACCCTTCGTAATAAAATAATTTTAATTTAAGTTCACCGAAAATTAATGACGAGTAATTCCAAATTATACCGAGAAATTTGTTATAAATCGTAAATAAACCACCTTATTTTGTAGTGCTGCGCTTGGCAATGTAGAAAACCTACGAAACTGCAACAGATAAATAAAAAATAGGTGACAAATAACAAAATAATTCGTTTCATTTTATTTAGAATCTTTTTTATCGTATTCCGCGTCCAAAAAACAACCTGTATGTCAAAATGCAGCCTGTTAACATTTAATGAGAGCTTTTCGTCCAAATTTGCCTCTGACGACTGGACTAAAGAGCGTAGTTTAGCAAACAATCTGTCATGCCAAACACGGTCGAATGCCTTGGATATATCAACTGCAACCGCTCGGGATTCTCCAAAGTGTTCATTTGCGTGGTTCCAAACATATGCTATATAAGGTCGAAGATCTCCTTTGATCTTTGCTTACGAAAGACATATCGATGGTCGCTAAGGTATTTTTGAAAGCAATACGCCTCATCAGTAGTCGTTTAGCAAAATTTTTTTCTTTTTTGGAGCTAGCGTATGTCCAGCCGGAAGGAACTATTCCCTTTTTGTAGATGAAAAGTCTGCCAAAAACTGGTGTTAATTCATTCACGCATTTTTTGAGTACTATGACAGGTACTGCATATCAGCGTTAAGGCTTAGGCCGCACTACGGCTAAACCGCCGTGGTTTTTAACCGCGTGATTTTGTGATTCAAGAAATCTAATACAAGCGGCCGCATTTGCGGTTTTTTTTCCCGCGACTGATTTTAAAACCGTGAAATGTTACAAAATGGGTCGCGGGTAAAAACCGCGCTACAATTTGTAACCCATAAAACTTAGTTGACGTGCACACACTACGGGTTAATCACGGGCGGTTTTTCGGACCAGTATTCGGCAGACCGTCATGAAGAGTTATTGTGTACGGGCGTCGCGCCATTGCAACTATGTCGTCGACCGAGTCAGAGCCTGTTTCAAACGAACCAGAGTATGAAAGTTTATCCCAAAGAATCATAGTCGAAGTGCAGAAAAGACCAGCCTTATACGACACTACTTTGCGTCAGTATAGTGATAGAAATGCGAAAAATAAACTTTGGGAGGAAGTTTATCAACACGTAGTAAACAATTGGATGACACTGTCGGAGACTCAGAAAAAAAATAAAGGTAAGTTTATGTTATGGAAAGTTTTTATTCATTACAAAGCAAAACTCAAACATTTTAAGTCACACCCTTACAACGAAAGTAACCTAATACGAAATTTGGAAGTTTTAAGTTAATCGTGAAAATCGTGTTTTTGGCATTAAGTAGACTTTTGTTCTGAGGGTGCGATATTTTTTTAAATACTTTCATATTGCCAACTCAATGCACCGGCAGGAGATGTAAAATAATCAGCAAATAAATTTCTTATATCCATAGCGTTACTACTAGAACGGGCACGGATTGAAGGAATGCGGTGCAGCACTGAAACTTGAGATGAATCATTAAGCTGTTTGCCATCATGTTGTCTTACAAAGTTGTGCAATATGCAACAAACTTTAATAATGTGGTCGCAAAAATCTAATTTCACGTCTAATGGTCTATGCAAAATACGCCATTTATTTGCCATAATTCCAAATGCACATTCAACACTCTTTCTGGCATAGGATAATCTATAGTTATAAACTCTTTCTTTTATGGATAAATTTCTACTTGGATAGGGCCTCATTAAATGTTCCGTAAGTGGGAAAGCTTCATCGCCTACGAAAACAAATGGCAGTGGGCCGACTTCCCCATAATCGGGTAATATTGCAGATTCTGGTAAATGCAGTTGGTTGTTCAAAAATCTTTTGCCAAAATTCGAGTTTTTGAATACGCTAGAGTCACTATTCGATCCATATGCTCCAACATCTATAGCAGTAAAGCAATAGTCTGCATCAGCAATAGCTAATAATATTAAAGAATAAAACTTTTTGTAATTGAAGGCTTCTGAACCAGTATTTTCTGGCCTTTCTATTCTTATGTGTTTTCCATCTATGGAACCAACGCAATTAGGAAAATGTGTTCTTTCAAAATAAGAATTTGCTATATTTATCCAATCTTCTGTTTTTTCAGGCATATATGTTGGCTGCAAACATATCCACAAATACTTGCATGTGTGTTCAATTATTTCACTTAGAGTTGTTGTGCCAATCAAATATTCAAAATACAGAGATTTCATACTGTTTCCACTCGCAAGATACCTAAAAACAAACATACGTCTATTAATATATTATTATTTTTGTTACAGGCAGTACAATACAAAAGAAATGGAAGAATATGCGCGACAGTTTTGCTAAAGAATTAGCTATGCAACGTGGTAAATCTGGTCAAGGTGCTATAAAAAAGAAAAAGTATGTTCATTTTGATTCTCTGTTGTTTTTAGTACCATCTTTACAAAAAAGGGAGACTAGCAGCAATATAACATTTCCTTCACAAGATTATCCTGATATTGACATAACTGAAAACCTTCCACCAACGGATAATAATCGAACCCCATCCCGTAAGAAGACTTCCAAAAAAAAAAGTAACAATGATGATTATGAACAAAAACTGTTAGATTTTTTGAATACAAAGCAAAATACGTGTGAATATGACGAAGACATAAACTTTTCACAAATGATTGTACCAATGTTACGCAAACTTAATGATGATCAGAAATATTTTGCTAAGATAGAGATTATGAATATTTTACAAAAAGCTAAATCTTTCTATCCGTTCACACCACCAATGTATGGTGAAAGATCAAGATCACATGTGCCATTTACGCAAACGCCGTCTCCGCAATCATATGATACATATTCCCCTTCTCCATCTCCCACCATGCCAATACAGTCACCAGTTTCACCATCAGTGCCTACTACACCTTCAGTAACTAAGAAGCCACAGATCATCCATCAAGATATAATATCGACTGGGCAACAAACAGGTGCACTGTTTGTTAAAGGACCTGCAAAACAAACCATATATTTGCCGCTTAATAGTTCTGCTTCATCAACATCACAAGCACTTATGAATCCTCTTCAAGAACTCGATCAACCACAACTACTGCAATATGTACAAATTAATGAACAAGAACCTAGAGCTCCCAACTGTCCATCGCAATTTCAAGAACAATAATGTTATTATATTTTTGAACAATAAAAATACCTATAAAGTACAATATATCTATTTTTCTTACTTACCTCAAAGTAACAGACAGGCGCTCCTCTGGTGAAATACATTTGCGAAATTTTGTATCCATGAAGGTGATGTATGGACGCACAATTTGCAAAATTTTATCGAAGCTGGCTACTGACATCCGATAGTAATTGAAAAATTTTTCAGGATGTTTTCTTAAATCTTGATATTTCTTATGAAAGAAACCCTTCTTAAATCTACGACTAGTCAGTGGATGGACCCAATATTTGCGAAATTTGTGTTGGCGTCTTCTTTTTCTATTTCTTAATATTAGAGCAACAACACATACTGCTCTCTTGAAATCCATCTTCAAACTGTGAAAATCGCGGCCAGTTTCGCGGTTTTTAACCGTAATGTGTGCGTCTCGAGCGGTTTCGCGGTATAGCGGTTAATCGCTCGCTGGAAAAAAACCGTAGTGCGGCCTAAGCCTAAAAGGTTTTTTTTTTGTTTAGCTTCATTAACATAACTTTATGACATGCTATCTGACAATATAGGTCATCTTTGACTGCATTTTAACGGTAGCAGGTAGTGTTTTTCCCCGAAAATCAGCAGTGGAGTGTGAAGCCTAGATTTCAGCTAACAATTTCTTAAAAATACACACACAATACTCACCTGTCCAACTATCGATTTGATGATTTAAGATTCTCACCACGCTGTGCCACGGGCACGATGACACTTGCGTGGACTTTTCCTCTTTTTCTAATAGAAAACTCACTTGTTTACTTTTCGAAGGAGTGCTGCTTACGTTTGAGTGATTCGAACTCTTTTTAAGACATCCCGTCTTCTTTTTGGGTTCTTCTGCACCGATGAGTTGTAAATTTGAGCTTGATGACGCTCGATCCAATCGAACCTGGTGATGGATGATGGCGTAGTGGTACGTTTCTGCGGTATAGACTATATGGGCAGTATGGTAGAGGCTGAAAATATAAAATAACTAAGTATAGGGTGCTTCGTCATTTCGACTTGTAGGAAAAAGTACCATCAAACGGGAGAGAACCTTATGTGAGGAATCCTTTTCATGTGATTACTCTTGCGTTTATTATAGACAGGAAGGTGGTTTGATTGAAAATCGATTTATTTTTCCAGTGGATTCTAAGTGGAAATGTTTAAAGTTTCTTTTGGGAATGTAATTGGAAGTTGCTTGTGCCGATAACTCGTCAATTTTGGACCTAAAAAATAAAAAAAATGCATTAATGACGTTTTGCGAGACGCTTATAATAGAAATACGTACCGGAGTCATATGCATTTTCCAAGTTTTTAGGTCCAGAATTGTTTTCTTGCAGGCAAGATCTTTTTTTTAGTATTTCATGTTTATCAGTGTGTATGTCACGACGTTTTTTTTTCTTGGACATCTATTTTTAGTTTGTTTACAGTTAATAAGAGACCAAACATTTTATTTTTGCACCCGGCGCGCGTTCCGCTAAACATATAAGCTTATAACACGCGTCGAGGACAAAAATAAAGTGTTTAGTGATAATTGTTGTATAGTACCCGTGTGCCAAAGATTACAAAATCCTAATATAGTTTACTGGTATGACTACTTTGCAACAAAATTTGAGCCTTCTTCCTAACACCCTAAGGACCTTTTGCAACCCTTTTCACCCCTTTAAGATCTTGTTGGTTATACTCTATTTATTTCAAAGTGATAGCAATAAATCATCTAGAATTATGCAAATTAGCATCAAGTAGTAATAAGGGCCCCGGAGTTTTACCTACATTTTACCTGTAATGCAGTTGTTCGACAACTTTGTTGGGATGCCATCCGGCATCAGTCTAATATTCGCAATCTCTTATGTTTGAACACAATAGAAAAACGAGCCTTTTTTATTGTCTGGGGCTAAATAGTCTGAAATAGTTCTGCCCAGTGGTGGTGCGTGTGGGCGTATACGTATTATTTGCGAATAGTATGAATGAAACAGTTTATAATGTTAAAATTAGCATTTTACTGGTAATCCTTTGCTGTCGAATGTTGTAAAAAACTGTCTTATTAATATCATTATAATTGCGCAAACTCACCAGTTCGTAACAATATCCGACATCGCATAGCAAGATCTTTTTTCGAATCTCCGTTTTATTAGCATTAGCAAGATACTGGTTTCATATACAGTGGCGCGCAAAAGTTTCCGACCAGTGACATTTCGTACTCTAATTTATTAAAAAAAAATACTAATGATTTTTAATCATTATGAGATGTGAGTATGAGATATAGGAAATAAATTAATATAGTAAAAGAATATTATTTATGTTTGTGATTATATTTATTATTCTTATATTTATATGTGCAAAAGTTTCCGGCCACTTTGTACTACGAGAAAAATTATTAGTCAATATGTCCTATAATAGACTTAAATTATATTTTTATGTTAATATTTTGTAGCCATACCCTTTGCAGCAATAACAGCCGCACAACGATGTGGCATTGACTCAATTAATCGATTAATACAGGCAGGTGAAATTTTATCCCATTCTTCCTTCAATGATTTGAATAATGCGGTTTTATTTGAATATGTATACTTTCGAACTTAACGACCTAGCGTTTCCCATAAGTGTTCTATTGGGTTCAAGTCCGGTGATTGAGATGGTCAGCTTAAAACTCTCTCTTTGAAGCAGAAAACCACTGTTAACAACTTGGATATATGTTTGGGGTCATTATCCTACTGAAATATCCAATTCTGCGGCAATATTTCTTCAGCATATGATAACAAATTGTTTTCTAAAATGTCCTTGTAAATATCAGCGTTCATATTTCCGTTAATCTCGATCAATGGACTGACTCCTTATGCAGAGAAAATTCCCGAAACCATCACACTTCCTCCATTGTGTTTTACAGTAGGAATTTGGTACCGAACATCATTTCTCTTACCAATAGGACGTCGTACATGTTGTCTACCATCGCTTTCAAAAAGATTAAATTTAGATTCGTCTGAGAAAGCTACTTTTTTCCAATCTTTGATTGTCTAATTTAGGTGATCTTTGGCAAATTGTAATCGGGCCTTCTTATTCTTTTTACTGATTATTGGTTTTTTAATACCTATACGGCCAAAAAGTCCCACATCATGTAGTCTTCGTGTCACAGTACTACGACTAACATTAGCTAGGTTTTCATCTTTTAGCTCGCGTGCAAATTAGGCAGCAGTTTTCTTGACATCCGCAATTGATTTACGTTGTACGATAATGATACGATCTACTTTTTTAGACGTTTTTCTTGGTCTTCCACTACGCGGACGATCTTTTAAACCATATCCACAACAGTATTTTACAACAATATCGTTCACGGTTGATTTACCTATCGATAATAATGAAGCAATCTTACGAGAAGACTCTCCTTCTTTTGACAATTTTATTACTCTCTCACAAATTTGGATTTGCATATGCCGAGCCATGTTTATGCTCCTACGACCTTTTATGAACTAAATGTGAACATTCAACGCGCTATTATTCGTAAATACGTCTTTAAACGTCCTACTGCGTCAATGTATATTATGTGGCCGGAAACTTTTGCAAATATAAAAATAATAATAATAAATATATTCATAAACATAAATAATATTCTTTTACGATATTATATTGTTTCCTATATCTCATACTCACATCTCTTAATGATTAAAAATCATTAGTCTTTTTTTTTAATAAATTAGAATACAAAATGTCACTGACTTTTGCACGCCACTGTATGTATGTAAGATTATAAGAAGTCAATAGGTGTCGAGGCAAATCTGGAGGATAGAGACAGTTCATGTGAATCTTCTATGCACCTATGAAGCGCTGAGAAGATTAAAACATAAGGCATTTGGATCATTTGTGCTCCAGAGTATGAACATCTGCCCCTTGCATGGAGTGACATCCTAACCGTCATAGTGTGAACTATACTCTATTTATTTGAAACTGATAGCAATAAATCATCTAGAATTATGCAAATTAGCATCAAGAAGTAGTGCGGGCCCCAGAGTTTTACCTACATTTTACCTATAATGCGGCAGTTCACCAACTTTGTTGGAATTCCATCTGACATCGGTCTAATATTTGCAATCTCTTTTGATTGAATACAATAGGAAAACGACCCCTTTTTTGGTGTTCCGTCCAGAACACTTATAAGATCACTTCGGTGTCTGTCCGACTGTCTGTCTGTCTGTCTGTCTGTCTGTCCGTCTGTCATACCCGATTTTCTCTGAAACTATTTGTCATAGAAAGTTGAAATTTGTTAATAATATAGGAATTGATGGCCTCATCAGAGCCATGTAGTTTTGAAAGTTAAATTTTGACTTAAGGGGTTAGTTTTGGGGGGTGAAATCGGAAGTGAAAAAAAAATATTTTTACTAGTTAATCGAATGTGGTGTCAAATGCAAGCTTGTGAAAACACGAGTAAAATATATATATATATATATATATATATATATATATATATATATATATATATATATATATATATATATATATATAATGTAATACTTGCGCGCACTTTTCTTTGTATTATTTTTAAAAAATCGCGAAAAAATGGCTGTCCACCCGCCTTATCTCGAAAAGTACTTATCAAAAAATTTTGAAAAAATTCTGGAATATTCGCCACGGGATGTAGATTGAACGAAAATTATCACGAGTGCATTACCTTTAATAATTTATCTGGTATATAAAAAAAACAGAAATTTCAAGGTCATCAGATTTCAGTAAAGATTGGAATCAAACTTTGTTGAAACCTCATTTGGGGTGTGTTTTGTGAAATCACTGATCATTTTATATCTCTGTAACAAAAATTTTTATTTGAAAAGCAATCAACGTACGGAACACTAATTGCGCAAGATCAACTTGCACTTGACCGGTTTTTTATTGAGTCTAAATAATCTGAAATAGTTCTGGCCAGTGGTGGTGCGCCTGAGAGTATACGTATTATTTGCGAATAGTATGAATGAAATAGTTTTATAATATTATTATATTAATAATAATAATTATTAATTAAAAAATATACAAATGAGGAAGTTAAACATGCTCGAAAAACTATTGTTGTCCGACTCATTTGAATTTAAATGTATAATTAAAAGTTCAACAATGACATTCACCCTCTATACATGCTCGACGCATTTTCGCCAATTTTCTGTGGAAACATTAGATGTGGCATTCCGAACAAGGTTTTGTACGTCTGCTAATTTATAGTTCGTATTGTTCCTAGTGACTTCACTTTTAACCTGTGACCATGTAAATTTTATCGGATTGAGCTCGCAATGATGTGGCAGGCGATAAACAGTAAATTACATTTTTTTTGTCATTTCGTGATGACCGAGCTTGTATACTTATCTTTATTTCTGAGAATTTCAAGCTTTAGAAGTTTTAATAATTCTCTTTTAACGCTGTCTTTTGGAAAATCGTAACAGGAGACGAAACTTGGATATACTTACTTAACCACTCTACATCTTTCTCGCTTCATGGCTCTTCCATCAAAATCCATTCCCAACAGAATCAAACATCTTTTAACACCTTACAACTTCAAACCCCCTCGTTTTGAATACCCCCTCTTCACCACCTTTGCTTTCCCCCTTGGCAATCTACTGATCTTCGGTTTGATTTCTCGATTAACACTCTAAATAGAGAAGTTACTCCAAACAAATTACTCTGCTCCATTTTCCATGACAAATTGAAAAATCAATATGCTTACCATGAAGTGATTTACACCGACGCAGTGGTTCCAAATCCCCAACAGGTGTTTGTGCTGCCTTTGTGATTCATAACTATCAAAAAACATTTAAATTACCTTCACACTCGTCCATCTTTTCCGCTGAACTTCTAGCCATAAAGGAATGCATAAGATGCACGATTACCTCTCTTCCTTATTCCAAATTTTTAATCGCTTCAGACTCTTATAGCTCTCTACTAGCCATCAAGCAAGCTAAACCAGAGGATGCATACATCAGACAAATCATGAACATCTTATATGTTGCTAAGAATAAAAGCAATTCCTTCATCCTATTTTGGATACCGAGTCACTCTGGCTGAGCAGGCAATGACAAAGTTGCCGCCCTAACCAAAAATGCCAGCCTATCAGGCACCATAGTACAGGGCGAGAATCACTCTAGGGACTCGGGAGAATTTCTTTTCACATGAATTTAGAAAACTCTTTCAATTACAGTGGGATCTTGAGGACACTAGTAACAAGCTTCGGCAGCTAAAATCAGATGTTCATCTTCCTCTACACCATCTCTCACTGAACAGAAAGGAAAATAGTACAGTTAGAAGATTGGCCATTGGACACACTTTTCAGACCCACTCTCATCTCCTTAATAAGGAAAATCCTACCATCTGCTCCGTTTGTCTCTCCCCTCTCACAGTAAAGCACATCTTTGAAGCACATCACTTCTCTGATTTACGGAACAAACATCGTATACCTTCTAGCTTGAAATCGGTTATACTCACCTATAAATCCATCCAAAAAAAAATCGATGAATTTCTAAAAGACATCAACTTCAGAGTATAACCTCCAACACTCTCAGGCGCTAAATGACTAGGTAGTCGATGCGCCCTACCCTCTTAAATAAATTAAATCAATCTCTTAACGCTGCCTTTTGGAAACGAAATGTTTTTCTCGGTTATCCAAGATTGGACGTCCTTTTTCAGTCAACCCAAGTTTGGAACTCGTTCTAATTTTTTAGAACGATAGCTTGTGTTGTCATCCGTTACAATAACAGAATTGTCTGGTGTTAAGTTTATTATCTGCGAAAATAAATCTTCAAATACGTCGGAATTTATATCTTCGTGATAATCGCCTTTTTTCTTGCATACGAATGTTAAAAAACCTCCGGCTACAAATACCTGCTAAAAAATGATCAAGATGGGAAAATGCTATCGACGGCCCTCTGATACAAAAACCGATTTTCTTTTCATCACTTTTGCGGACGCTAAAACAACTTCTTTGACAACTTTCAGGCTTCTTTTGCCAATTCATACTCGCCTTCTGAATTCAAGGTCGAGGAAATGGTCGCTGCGGATGGAAAAGTGCTATCGTATGCCACAAAACGATCATAGTTTAATTAATGGCCACATCGAAACTGTTTTGATTAAAATTTTACTTGAAAGTAAAGTTAGGCCGTCATTGTCTTGATTTTGGTGACCCACTGTCGATATACTGATCTGAATAAATACGAAATTTTTTAAGAAAATTAAAAAAAGAACAGTAATTCGTTGATGGTTATTTATTTGCCAAAAAAAGAATTATGAATTGTAAAATGAAAAAAAAATTAACCCGACAAAACAGAATTCTTACATTCTTTAAAAAAAAACTCTGTTTTTATTTTTACCTCGACATTCGAATTTCAACAGCTCGTTCCTGTCTAAATTCGGCCAAATTATCCAAAAAATGTAGCACGTTGTACAAAGAGGGGCTCCCGTCCAATTTGGGACTCGATTTCTGAGAGATAGAATCCCCGTCTTTGTTGATAATCGTCGAATCTTTGCTGGCTAACATGAGAGGGCTGGAAAATGCGTCCTCTTCAGGAGCCGGACCCCATTCTGGTGGCTTGTCTTTTGTTGTAACGGAAGTCGACTTGAATTGTTGTTCTTCGTGAAGCATCTGTTGGGAAAAATAAATAAAGAACCATCTCAAGAAACTAGGAAAAAAACAAAAACACCAAGCGAGTTGATTGCCGTTTCAGTTAATGTAAAAGTAAATAAATGATGATCACCTCTGTTTCAAATTCTTCCAGCTGATTATACACGCTTTCCACTCTCGAAATGATCCTGTTTACGCTGGTATAAAAATCATCTCTCTCACTTGTCTCACTTTTATCGTCTCGCTCACTGGAATCACTCAATATTTCTTTTTCTTTCGTTAATGTACTTTCACCACCTTCGAGTTGATAATCATCTGCTTGGCGGATGTCTTCTATATAATCACCGTTATCGTCGACTTCTTTTTGATGACTTTTATCACTTTGGTCTTTCGATATAGATTGATTATCTTCTTCGATGATTGCACAGTATTGTAGTGGGTTCTGATCAATTTGGGTGCGTGTTTTGTCGAGTGGTGAGGCTTGCGGCGTGAAATATGAACCTGGAATTAAAATACATATACTTACTGGTTTTTAGGTAGATGTATTGGGTGAATAATATATGACTGAGTAATATTACGAGGCTGGTTTGAAAAGTCCGTGCAAAGTCCGAGAGATGGCACCACCGGCACGTATCGAGGTCATGTTTAGTTAGTAGCATCTCTTGAATGAACGCACACCAAGTTTCAGCCATATTGGTCTATTTCTTTGTGTTTGGCATTCGTGTGAATCAAGGAAGTCGAGTGATTTTCAAGAAATGGACGAAAAAGAATTTCGTGTGGTGATTAAACCTTACTTTATGAAAGGCAAAACGCCTCAGGAGACTAAAGAGAAGCTTGATAAACATTATGGTGACTCTGCACCTTCGATTAGAACAGTTTATAAGTGGTTTCAAAATTTTCGGACTGGCCATATGGGCACAAGTGACGCTGAACGTTCTGGACGGCCTGTGGAGGTTACGACTCCAGAAATCATTGATCAAATCCATGATATGATGATGGATGACAGAAGGGTTAAGGTGCATGAGATTGCTAGTGCTGTGGGCATCTCGACTGAACGGGTACGTAATATTTTGCATAAACATTTGGACATGAGAAAGCTATCCGCAAGATGGGTGCCGCGATTGCTCACGCTTGACCAAAAACGGAATCGTGTGAAGTGTTGCAAGGATGGTTTGCAGCTGTTCCAGAAGAATCCGGAGGACTTTAAGCGTCGTTTCGTAACTGTGGATGAAACATGGATACATTACTATACTCCTGAGACCAAACAACAATCTAAACAATGGGTTACCAAGGGGGAATCGGCACCAAAAAAGGCGAAGACCGTTCCTTCGGCCGGAAAGGTTATGGCGACTGTCTTTTGGGATTCGCAAGGGATAATCCTCATCGACTATCTGAAAAAGGGTAAAACTATTACAGGTGAATATTATTCATCGTTATTGGACCGTTTGAAAACCGAGCTGCAAGAAAAACGCCCGCAATTGGCCCACAAGAAAGTCCTTTTCCATCACGACAACCCACCAGCACACACCTCAGCAGTTGTGGTCGCAAAATTAATGGAAATAGGATTCCAACTCGTTTCACATACCCCCTATTCTCCAGTCTTGGCTCCCTTGGACTACTATTTGTTCCCCAATTTGAAGAAATGGCTGGCGGGACAAAGATTTTATTCAAACGAGGAGGTGATTCCAGACACGAATGGATATTTTGCAGACTTGGACAAATCCTATTATTCGGAAGGGATCAACAAACTAGAACATCGTTGGACGAAGTGTATAAGCCTAAAAGGAGACTATGTCGAAAAATAAAAAAGGTTTACCCCAAACACATAAGTAGTTT